>OZ018414.1:15027451-15699950 GCA_963969595.1 Neckera pumila
GTGGGGAACTTGACTTCCTTGACCAAACTCCATTCGAGTTACTGTTCAAGCTTGGCGGCCTTGCCAATGGAAGTGGGGAACTTGTCTTGCTTGACTGAACTCCATTTGAGTTGCTGTTCAAGCTTGGCGGCCTTGCCAATGGAAGTGGGGAAGTTGTCTTCTTTGACCACTCTCTATTTGGGGGGGTGTTCAAGCTTGGCGGCCTTGCCAAAGGAAGTGGGGAACTTGTCTTCTTTGACCACGCTCAATTTGGGGGACTGTTCAAGCTTGGTGGCCTTGCCAAAGGAAGTGGGGAACTTGTCTTGCTTGACTGAACTTAGTTTGAGTAGGTGTTCAAGCTTGGTGGCCTTGCCAAAGGAAGTGGGGAACTTGTCTTTCTTGAGTGAACTCCATTTGAGTAGGTGTTCAAGCTTGGCGGTCTTGCCAATGGAAGTGGGGAAGTTGTCTTCCTTGAGTGAACTCTATTTGGGAGGATGTTCAAGGTTGGCGGCCTTGCCAAAGGAGGTGGGGAAGTTGTCTTCCTTGACCAAGCTCAATTTAAATGGGTGTTCAAGCTTGGCGGCCTTGCCAATGGAAGTGGGGAACTTGTCTTGCTTGACTGAACTCAATTTGAGTAGGTGTTCAAGCTTGGTGGCCTTGCCAAAGGAAGTGGGGAACTTGTCTTCCTTGACCAAACTCTTTTTGGGTGGGTGTTCAAGCTTGGCGGCCTTGCCAAAGGAAGTGGGGAACTTGTCTTCCTTGACCAAACTCTTTTTGGGTGGGTGTTCAAGCTTGGCGGCCTTGCCAATGGAATTGGGGAACTTGTCTTCCTTGAGTGAACTGTATTTGGGAGGATGTTCAAGCTTGGCGGCCTTGCCAAAGGAGGTGGGGAAGTTGTCTTCCTTGACCAAGCTCCATTTGAATGTGTGTTCAAGCTTGGCAGCCTTGCCAATGGAAGTGGGGAACTTGTCTTCCTTGAGGGAACTCTATTTGGGAGGATGTTCAAGCTTGGCGGCCTTGCCAGTGGAAGTGGGGAACTTGTCTTGCTTGACTGAACTCAATTTGAGTAGGTGTTCAAGCTTGGAGGCCTTGCCAATGGAAGTGGGGAAGTTGTCTTCTTTGACCACGCTCAATTTGGGGGATTGTTCAAGCTTGGTGGCCTTGCCAATGGAAGTGGGGAACTTGTCTTGCTTGACTGAACTTAGTTTGAGTAGGTGTTCAAGCTTGGAGGCCTTCCAATAGAAGTGGGGAACTTGTCTTCTTTGACCAAGCTCTTTTTGGGTGGGTGTTCAAGCTTGGCGGCCTTGCCAAAAGAGGTGTGGAACTTGTCTTCTTTGACCACTCTGTATTTGTGGGGGTGTTCAAGCTTGGCGGCCTTGCCAAAGGAAGTCGGGAACTTGTCTTGCTTGACTGAACTCCATTTGAGTAGCTGTTCAAGCTTGGCGGCCTTGCCAATGGAAGTGGGGAAGTTGTCTTCCTTGAGTGAACTCGATTTGGGAGGATGTTCAAGCTTGGCAGCCTTGCCAAAGGAAGTGGGGAAGTTGTCTTCCTTGACCAAGCTCAATTTAAATGGGTGTTCAAGCTTGGCGGCCTTGCCAATGGAAGTGGAGAACTTGTCTTCCTTGAGTGAACTCTATTTGGGAGGATGTTCAAGCTTGGCAGCCTTGCCAAAGGAGGTGGGGAAGTTGTCTTCCTTGACCAAGCTCAATTTAAATGGGTGTTCAAGCTTGGCGGCCTTGCCAATGGAAGTGGGGAACTTGTCTTGCTTGACTGAACTCAATTTGAGTAGGTGTTCAAGCTTGGAGGCCTTGCCGAAGGAAGTGGGTAGCCTGTCTTCTTTGACCAAACTCTATTTGGGTGAGCATTGAAGCTTGGCGGCCTTGCCAAAGGAAGTGTGGAACTTGTCTTCTTTGACCACTCTCTTTTTGTGGGAGTGTTCAAGCTTGGCGCCTTTGCCTAGGAAGTGGGGAAGTTGTCTTCCTTGAGCAATCTGGATTTGGATGGGTGTTCAAGCTTGGTTGCCTTACCAAAGGAAGTGGGGAACTTCTCTTTCTTGACCAAATAGGGAGCAATGAGGAGTCTTGAATTTTGGGAATTGTGATTTTAGTGTTATTACCTCATATGTCAAGTTGCAATGAATTTGAAGGCCCCCCTTTAGGATTTAGGATCTTATTCCATCATGAAATTTGACAAATCTATGACCATGTGGTTTTAACTTAGATAACCTTCATTTTAGTTGATTTTTTTCCAAAAGAATGTGCATTCGTGCCTTGTAATGGATGTGCATAGGTATTCACCATTAAAAAGTGTAGTTGGAATTAGCATAAGGGTTCTTGTTCTTGATCCAAATTGATTATTTGGTAGCAATCATTTTAGCATTGAGGAATTATCTTGCTCTACATTGTAGAATACTAGGGTGGTTGGCTATTTTTGTCCTACACTAAGATCTATAGTAACAACTTATTCTTATAGTAACAAAAATCTAGGAATTATCATCCATGCAAGTCAAGGGCATCAATTTAGGATCTTGGATGAAAAATCCCATGAAGTGTGCATTTTGAGCAATCCAATGAAAGGAATGCAACTACTTTCCATGCAGGGAGCATAATGGAGTATAGAGCTTGGAAAACAAAGATTGCAACTAAAATTCTTTAAATGAAATTACATTGTTAAGAAATATTGAAAATGAATGTTCAATAGGGACTTTTGTATTTGAAATAATCACAAACACAAAACCATAGATGCACATTTCCTTCAAATTGTAATTCAAGATACTTTTTTGAGTTTCTAATTGTAGATTTTGACTACTACAATGTGATGACTATAACAAATGAATTAGAAGAAATCTAAGAGATATATTTGTCGAATTGTTAAAACTAATGCACTACACCCAAAGGAGATGTTGTGCACATACATGTCATCTGCAAACCACATGTGTTGTTTGGAACTAGTTTCAACTATAGCTTGCAAATGATATAGTTGTTGGACCATGTGCCCTAAGAAAGGCAACGTTGCTATAACCCAAGCTTATCACAATGCTTGCAAGGGGCCTTTTTTGTGCTAATGGTACAAAAGTGTATTCTTATGTCTTAGCTTGAATTTTGCATAAGGCCATGACGTGCATTAAAAGATATAGCATGCACATACATTTATACATTTACAAAAACCAAAGAATAGAGGGAATTTAAAGCAAACAAAGAAATTTGTAAAGTAAGGGCTAGATTAGCCTCTTTTACTCAACCATACACCACCAATGAAGCACCTGTCATAATGGCGCATACCAAGAATTGTTGCATGAATGCTACATTTAACTACTTCTAGACTTTTGAAGTCCAAAATTAACATCAAGAGATAATCATCGAGAAATAATCATCTGGAGATCTCTTGATGCATCAAGAGATCTATACAAAACATCGAGAGATCTATACAAATATCAAGAGATATATACAAACATCAAGAGATAATCATCCAGAGCTCTAAAGTGCATTGTCCAGAATTCATTGAATAGTCCAAAAGTAGTTAAATGTGGCATATGAATTCCAAGCCTTTCAACTATGTCAAATTAGCTCCCATTGTTTGCTACATGCCTCAAGATCTTACCTTATATTGTGAACGAAACCACTTACCAGTTGGAATAACACTCAAAGGTGGCGTCAAGTAGTACATCGAATACACATTGCACAAAATCGTAGTGATGGCTCCTAAGCTTTATCACACACCATACACTTCAAGCCAATGGAAATAGAATTCAAATTGTAGATCCACCATGTCATCAATGTTAATTAGGTGGTAAGAAATGCAACTTTTTGTGTGATCCTTCCAAATTGGTCCATCTTTGCTTTCCAATTCTAGTACACCCATAGAATACATCCATAGAATACACCCATAGAAAGCACCTACAATCGCGTCTCATGTAGTCGGCTTAGTCTGCTATGTATAAGTAAAGTCATTTGGAGAAAATATCCTCACCTGTAGTTGGTAACCTCCTTTTCAAATGGTGACATATTGCATTATTCTCTAAAACAACTCTGCAAGAGTTTTGCATGCTCCAATCCATGAATCAAATTTATCCATCATGACCACCATTTGCAAGTCTCTCCTAATAGCATTTGGCAACTTAGTTCTTTGCCCATACAATAAAAGAATGGAGAGTAACAAAGGCTATTGATGCCTCCTTGTTGAAATGATAGTCCACAACTAACCAAAACAATTGTAAGTCCCAATTTCTATTTTTCCTTGTTGTAGACTATACTTCCAAAGTCCCATGTTCACTTGAGCTTTACTATTTTTCCACAATATATAACCAATTTCTATGCAATTTGATTCATATACTACAGCCAAGTGCTACTTTTCCAAATTCCACTCATCGCTCATGTGCACTTCCATGAACTGCAAACTTGCAATGAATTGCACATGGAGGGTACACAAAATGAGTCCACATTAGGTGATCAAATGTGCATGCACAATCACTTCATTGTAGAATATACGAAAGCACACTTCTTCTTACATAACTTCATTTCTACTGCCATTTTCTAGTAGTGCAAGTTTATATTTATGTATTGTATATTGTGAGAAGTTGAAATTTTAGACAATCAACAGCAATTTCCAATTACAGAAAGCTTATTGAAAAATAGCTCTCTAATTGCAAGGTGTAAGAACCAAGACACAAACCTTTTGAGGATTTTTTATGTAGAAAATGTCAAGTTCTTTCTCTTGGCCTAATATCACTGCCAAGAAAGCCCCTTGCCTTTTCCCAGCACTACCTGTCTGCAACAAAATTTTTAGAGCCAACAACAATTGTAGAATTAAAATTTACCAAAACCAGCAGATACGTTAACTGCTAACCAATACTTCAATATATTGTAGTACTTGAAAACAAACTAGAATCCACATTAATGTGGATAGGAACCCTTCAACAACCAATGCTTTAATTAATTAAAGAAATCAATTGTTGTTCATCATAATCCGTATAGGACGGGCAATAATTCCAGACGAGCTGATACACAATATAAGAGCGGGTAGAAGTGTAGAATAATGGCTCAAAACATGGCTTCGAAATATGTCTTGATAAGTGTGAGCCTCATCATTCACTACAAACTTCAGATTTGAAAAAAATTCTCCCATAACTGCAACAAGACCACATATCAATACAAGCTACATCAAACTATCTACTACAACAATGAGGAAACTACATTCTACGACAAAAAGTTATACTAGCAAAAGGATTTCCAGAATTTACAAATCTTTAATTGATCGGTTTCATCTCAGTGCATTTAACACAGAAGATGGTTGCAGAGTACCTGATTATCATAGCACCTGCAAAAACTCAACCTTAAAAACGAAATCTACCAAGTGAAAAAGTGATAGGTGACCTTCCTTACACGTCTAACACAAGATCATCTATCAAGTCTAAATCTGACGAGACCTTCAACTATATGCATTTTAACATTTCAGCTTACCTTGTGGTGTTTTGCAGAATCCCATGGTGTAGCATATTTGAATTGGTCAAAATTATCTACAAAAAAGGAAGAATGTGAATTTAGATGTAAACACATTCACGTGCCCTATGTACAACATTGAATTCCAAACTAGTAAAGCTTAGAGGGATTGGAACTAAGCGACAAATATCAGCAAAATCAAAATCAGATGGAGAATGAAGCAAGCACGAGAAGTACCTTGCTAGTCTTCCGTATGTGTGACTTTTGATTCATACTAGTGTAACCATCATATTGCCAAATTTCCAAACAAAGTCTCTCAAAATATAATTGACATAATGAGTAATCTTTTTGGTTACTTCAGGGCATTTAACCTAAAACCAAAACACAGTCCTAAGAAAACACAATAAACTAATGATTGATAACCTCAGCAAGAATTGTGGTTGTCAACAATCCAATCCAGTCCAAGATTTGGTGTTCCAAAATACCTCACTAGTAACAATAAATACCCTTCTTAAGTTCCTCCACAAAATTCGGTAACCAAAGAGAACCCCAGTTAGCTTATAAGGGAACATGTTCATCAAGCAAAATATTGTCTCAAGTAAAACACAGCATCACAAACTAGAAATATTTTCTAGAGGAACATATTAAGATGTCAGATATTACCAACCGAAAAGAAATGACGTGACTACTAGAAACAACCAGAGGAGCAAGGTCTTCCTCCATAATCAAACGACAATACAAAAGGACAATGAAATTACAATTCACACAAGATTTTAAGTTGGTAACGTGCCAAGGCCTATACACAACCAGGAATAGTTTAGTGGCAATCCATCCCTCAGAGATATATATATGTCACCACATAAACCGGCAACTAAGTTTCCAAGTCCAAGCTTCTGAGAGGGAAAAAAATGTGCAAGTCTAGAGTGATGCTAGAGAATAGTTGAGTACCTTAACGGGGAAATGAAGAGAGCATGCGATTTGGGCACCTTCATCAAAGAATCTAATACCTGCCAAACATGACACCAAAGATTAGTTCTTGTCGTCATCATAACATTCTTGTAAAAACCTCATGCACTTACTCTAATCTTTGAAACGCGAGTAGCACTAAACAACGAGAGGCTTCTCAGGACAAAAACTATTCCATTAAGATGATGTACAAGCATTATACATGTCATGCTTTTGCTTGAAGCTGTAGGCATTGCAACAACTATGCTTGACCCATTAAATACTGCGACCATTGCTTCAGCCTGGTGTGTGTAAAATCTCTTTCTACCTCTATTATCAAAATGAATAATCTAGACGTTAATGTAGCCCACTAGGTACGTGTCAATCATTTATCCATAAAACAAATTGCAAAATAGAAAGGTACAAGTGTACAACGTGATCATGCCAAAAGTTCTTCCATGTAGGGTTACCTTCCCAGAAAAGCCTTTTGGAGCTTTTTTGGAAGCTTGAAATCTTGGTCGGTGGAAGCAGCAGGTTTGCACAATGCCAAAAATTAGAGTTCACTTTCTATGTTAAAAATTATGACAACCACAATCAAAGAATAGAGAAGACGGATATAAGTAATATACCTAGCAGGGGTTTTGTTCACATGCAAAATTTGTCCCCTGAAAGAAACTTCTTTGAGTGCTTTCATAGCAGCGGTATTATTGAGTTGCGCAACGGCTGATGACTACGTGATATTTCTATCGGCATATGCTACCAATTCCTCCTCCCAAACTCCTTCGGACAGATATTGTCAAGAGCATGAATTGCACCCTTACTCTCATTTGTCTCCATGGTATTCTTGACATCCCTCACAATAGTCATCTGGCCCTTTGCATTCCCACTTTTTTTTATCTCTCAGCCATTAGACTTGAATTTACATTACCACCTGGTGGCCTACAAGGACCTTGAGTGGCCATACCAAAACTCTGGAAGTACAAGTAGTAAAAACAGACCATGTAGGTGTATTAGAAGTGGAGATTTGTACTCACAAACTCTTACAATATACAAGATTCAGGTTGAGGCAACAACGAATTGAGGCCCTTGACTTCTAATTCTAAAAACAAGCTTGCCCTGCCCGACTTGCATGAAATTCAATGATGAAAACATAAGTGTCTTTAGCACAATTCCACCAAGATAAATAAAATAAAACTTTGTATGAGTGTGTGATCTAATATCATTGAAGTTGATAAAAATTGAAGCTATTAGCGTTTGATTTGGAGCCTGGAACCAAGAATAATATGCATATTTTTGCAATGATTATGTCAGTGGAATCATATGGGTTGCTCTATTTGCAGTCCTAGCCATAGCAATTCTTGCATGTGCCCAATACACAACATCATTGAAGTTATCCCAAATAAGAATGAACAATTCCAGCATTGTCCATCACAAACCTTGCTCCCCAGACTCCAATTGTTTTAGTATCGCTTTCATTCTCCGTGCATTCATTCTAAACTAAAACTATTTTAGAGTTATTTTAATGATTATTCAATGTCTCTACAATGCTTTTCCAGATTTTGATATTTAAACACTTTGAAAAGATATTAAAAATGCTAAAATGGCACTAACACAATGTCATTTTAGTATTAAGCCATGAATTGATGGAAGCACCACTGAAGGGATACTCGGTGGAACTAGGCCTTTTTTGATGTGAGTACCGAACTTGACAGCATGTCAAATTTGTTTCCTATACACTCCTGCTGCATGCTTTGCTTGTAACTTCCAAACAATAAATCTCCAATTAAAAGTGGCTGATTTGCACCTCTTGCCATAGCGTTGCACTGCAGCAGCATGTCATCCATAGTAATGGGGAGCATAGTGTCGTATCCATGCACTACCATGTCCACAGAATCCCCACCAGAATTTTATCAATTTCCACTCAGTCCACATGCACTCCTGCCATTGCTGCCAATAATACACTCTGTTATAAAATTTCAGAAGATTGGAATGAACGGGAACAATGGGTAGCATTATAGTAGGATTTGGTGGTGGAACCTGAGGGATAGTCATACGGAGTGATCATCATAATTGGCTAATTTGCTTGAAGATTTGCTTCAAGGTATGTGAACTTCCAATTTGTCACTTGGGACTTGTGGATTTCTTTTCTTTGAAATTTGCAGTTTAAAAAAAATAAAATTATTCAAAAAGCCATAAAAAGAGTGTAGAACCGAAATAGGGTTGTACCATGCCCATTATAGTATTTGGTCTAGTTTTCATTTTGTACCTAGAACTTCTTTAAACCTTGCCTAAAAACAGAATATAAATCACAAGATAACGAGATTTGTGAGGGTTAAGTCACATAGCCCCTAAAAGGCAAAATCACACCGGAAGGTGGCAATGCATGACTAAATTGGTCCCAAGGGTTCACAGCAAGGCCATAGATTGGATCCTAGAATTAGGTTTTGAATTCACCATTAGATCAACAAATTCACATGTTATTAATATGCAGGAGCCACTAAACTTAAGACGGGCCCATGGAGGAATTTGCAACCCAAAGATGGTAATCTAGGGTGAACCCTATGCCAAGAGTCCAACCGGCAAGAGTCCAACCGGCAAGATTCCTTGAAAATTAATCACGTTGCGAGATCCCCACGACGTTGACTAGCATTCCGGAGGCACACAATGGCAAAGCAACATCAACAAGGAGTCTTTTCCTACTCCTTTTTATCTACCGGAGAGGCCAAGCTAGTTACTTTTTTCAAAACAGAAAACCTCCAAGATTTGAAAATTTACCACGATTGGGTTGTTAATCTATATTAGCCTACCATGGGTTTTTGGTCTGGTACAAGGGATAAGGGGGTAAGGGGTCTTGGACTAAAAATGGCAGTCTGGAGCCAATGGCACAATCTATTTTGACAATTGGAATTGATCTCTAAAAGTTAGGAGATTGGTCCAACATAGACGATAAAAAGTGGAAATTTAGGATTTGGATAAAAATCTTTGAGGATGAGAATGAAAATCCAAGTCAATGAGGTTACTAGTAGGAATTTAGGGGGGAGGAGTGAACTCTTGGAAACCTGTATAAAGTCCCCATTTTCCTCTCTAAAATCACCTCCATAATTATTTTGGGGTCCGTAGGTCCAAGTTATTTTAAATATTTGGGCATTTAAAGCCAAAAACCTCTACGGTGTTTTTGGAGCACTTTTGATTCCTTTTGTTGTTGTATTTTAAGATTTGAAGGTCATTCTGGGTCCTTCTATTTTGCCTTATATACGCTTTGTGTGTGTTGTGTGTACTCTTGTTGTTATTTATATCCTCAGGAAGTTTAGGACCTAATTTGGATGAACAGTAATTAGAAGATAAACAAGGCAAGTTAAATTAGGAAATAATAATTAGAAGTAACCTAAATCTTAGAAGTGGAATCAAAACTTAATTATCAAATTAGGGTTAGGAGTAATCAACGGATGAAGTTTTGAACATCGATTAGCGGTCAAACTTCATCCATCAATAACTTTTGATGGGATAAATGAAATATCTAACAAGAGGACATTCTGGAAAGCTTAGGTTAGCTTCTAAAAGGAATAAATGTGAAAATCCTGAAAATCCTAAATTACCAAAGCTTAGTTCAAAACTCAAGGAACAAGGGTAAAAAGATTTAGGGTGTCTTAACCTAATCAAAGGAAGAAGTTAGGTTTAGAAAGTCAAAACAAAACCTTAAAGTAATCCTAAAGTGGTTTGAACTTTAAGAAATACTACAAATCCTAAGAATTATTCAAGGATGAAGTTTAGGTCAAAGAACGGATGAAGTTGACCTAAAATCATCCATCCAAATCAAAACTTAGGGTTTAGTTAGGTCTTGGTTTTCTTAGAACAAGGTTTCAATTTCAAAGCTAATTGAATTAGGGAACCTCACCTTAATCGTGGATGAAGTTTAATTAGCCCCGAAAGGGTTAAACTTCATCCGCCCATAACTTTTGCTAGGAGAAGGGGCTAGGGTCGGGTTTTATGCTCTTAGAAATGGCATGAGATTCTCTATGACTTAGGATAGATAAATTTAGACTATAACTAGGTTGAGTTCGAAACCACTGTGACCTCTTTTAGCTAGAGAAGTTAGAATAGGAATTATCAAGTAGTTCAAATCTTTGGTTTTTGTGTATATTATGGATGTTAGGAACATAGGAAAAGAAGATCCATTGCTTAGAAGGCACAATGGATTGGCACTAGGCACCTATAGATCACATAAGAATCCACACAAAAACTAAAGCCCAGTTGTGCTCGCTTATTTACCAAGGGTGGGTAAATAAACGCTCACAACGACCTAAGAACTTTGTAAGAGGGGAGGGGATACATTTATGCCTCTTATTTGTCAAAGTTGGTAGCGCAAGATCGTCAACAAAACATTTGATCTAGTGTATTATAAGATCCTACGATTACCTGTGTCCAAAAATGTTTTTTTCTAAAATTTTACATCTGTACTAGAAATGGCAGTTTGGAGCATTTTTGGTAAAAACATAGTCAAAAACTATAGGGGTTAATTATAGTTCAATTATATTTGACTTTAACCACTTTTTAATTATTTGCATGTGTTTGGAGTTTTCAAAACACTAGCAATTCCAAAAGGTTTGGGGAAGACACTATAGTGAGTCCCCTCTAAATGTATGAGTTTTATGTTCATTCTATAGAAGCCCATGGTAAATTAGTGTTGCACTTAAGACATCACGAGAAATTTGAGCCCTCGGGGGGGCTGCTTCAAGCCTGTTCCCCATCATTGGGAATAGGAGCTAAAAATTAAAAAAAATAAAAATAAAAATAAAATAAAAATAAACCAGCTTGTGCTGGCCAGGCTGGCTTATGTTGGCTAGGTGCCAGGCGTCAGGGGCTGGCGGCTATGCGGCCTGACCAGACAACAATTTTTTATATTTCTTTTTATATTTCTTTTATTTCTTTTTTCAATCATTGCTCAAGTTAACTTGGCAGTTTCCCCACCACGTCACTTGCCCATGTGTGCCTTTTTTTTATATTTTCTTGAAGCTCCCAAGTTTGAGAACTTCTAAATAACTTGCAGCCCTCCCTTGGCCTCATTTCTCTTCTAATGTATATAATTAAACCCTAAAGCTGTATTCTTTTGCAACATAGTGGTTTTGGGCAGCTCACTATGAATAGAAAAATTCACTATATTTTTTGAATTTTATTTGGATGTGGAGAGAAGGAGCACCTTGCCGCTCCATCAAATTTTTTCACTTGAATTTGTTTATAAAAAGTATGGAAAAAAATATTATTTTCAACGGATAAGGGCCAACACAAGCAAAGACACACATATATTTATACTAGAGCAAAAAATACAATACTATGCCAAAAGAGCTTGGGTAGGCTTTAGCCTAGGTTAATGCAAATTCCCTCATTGACATTTTGTTGAATTCATAAATTTGTCACAATGGACAAGATAGGGAGGTAGATGCTCTCTAGATTTTGTGACCAAATGAGGCAATTATTCCTACTACAACATTTGAATACAAAGAAAATTTTATGGTAAAATGAAACAATAGCTTCTTTGACATTTGTAAGAATGATGGATAGAGGGGTTGTTTTTATAATCAAATCTATTGTTTGCCATGAATCTTCAAAGGATATGGGATAATTTGAAGATGAGAGCTTGACCATTCATTCTCAAAATATAGAAATTACGTTCAGAGTAGAAATTTTAAAACTCTTTTTGGCATAATAAAATAAGTTATTTAAAACATAATTGAATTAATAAAAGTTGAAAAATATAGCTAAATTTCATTTCCTAAAATCTTCTTGTAATTTTGAGCCTCCAAAAAAAAATTATGGACAAAATTCAGAGAGGATATTTGAAATTGTTAATGAAAATGTCCCTTCCAATCCCTCTCTAAAATTTGTCCATAACTTTTGATGGGAGACTAAAAATCTCAAACAAATTTTTGGAGATGAAAGTTAGTTTGATTCACAAACTCATTTTGGTGTAAAATTTAAGATAAAAAAAGGTATTCTACTATGCCAAAATGAGACCTGAAATTCTAATTTGAATACAATTCTTACTTTTCACTTAACTACATTAAGCAATTGAGATTTTAGTAATTCTAATTCACATATTCCACATGGATTGTTTTACCTTCTACCACCTCATTTATAAAAAGATATTCTCTTTTCATCTTAGAAAACAAAATGTATGTGACTTTACAAGCCATGGAAGATCATCAGGGAGATCATTGACCTTTATTTTGAAATCATTGAAATTTAATGTTGAATATTAAAAAACATAGATCATGAAACAAAGAATATCTTCAAAAAAGAGGGAAAGAGCAAAAAAAATGTTATCTTTAAAAGCAAGGAGAATGTTATCTAGTATCAATGATTTGTGGTGAATCAATCTTTGCTAACTTTAATCTAGCCTCCTCCCATGCCAAGCCCAATATGTCCAATTGCCCTTTATTTTAGCTTGGAGATAGATTGATCAAGCTTGCCAAGTTTGATATTTTGAGCAATTTTTATTTTGGTTTTTCCTTCTTCTAGAGCTAGCTAAATTCTAGAACTCCTCCATTCAAATTTTAAAGAAATTCTTATATGTGCAAGACATAAACTATTGAAAAAAGGGCTTTATATGAGACTTTTCATGAATCTAGTTCCCTACTGGAATTTTTTGGTACATGTTCTCCAATTTGAAATGTTATAAATTTTTTTGATATGTGGTGAACTTTATCACAAATGCAAGCAAAAATAATTCAAGTTAAACAATGAAATTAGCTTGTGTAAATGCCTCCCCAAATTAGAAATGCTTGAAATTTGGATGATCTCCAAAAAATATTTTTTTCATCTTCAAATACTATAATTTCACAATCTGTACGGTCAAAACCTTCCATTTTTTTATTACAATATAATGAAGTAATCTATAACTAGATCTTGTGATTAGATTCACTTTGCCATAAAAACGACCCATTTTGAGTCTTCTTGGGTGAAACATAGTCAAAGAACTTTAGGAGTTGAGTGAGCTAGAAATTACATGATGTGATGAGGTGCACCTTATACATTTTTTAGTTTTGGATTTAATACTTGTGAAGTATTGTTGTGAATTTGATGAGGATGAGTTGGGAAGTGTGTTAAAATGTGTAGACTTATCATGGTCCATTCCATATGATTATACAGGGGTTCAAGTGAAGAGAGTAAAAAAACTTAAATATATACGCTAGGAGGAAATGAGGAGTTTTGCAACTACACTATGCAATTGGTTTTCAATTGCATACGACACTTGTGCCTGGTTTGCGACTCGTGATAATTTTGAGACTTTTTGGTAGACTTGTAGTTGCTATGGACACCATCTCATGGGCAACTTGTTTGCGCCTTGTAGATTTTAGAATATTAATTTCATTTGATTTGTAGATTTCCAAGTGTCCAAATATGTTTTTTTAGATTTTTGAATTTTAGATCTACCATTCTTTTGGATATCTAAAGTTTAGATCTACCTTTCTTCTAGATTTTGGAATTTTAAATCTATCTTTTTTTTTTAATTTCAAAATTCTAGATCTATCTTAATTTTAGATCTCAAAAATTCAAATATTGATATTTATTTGATTTCATCGGTTAGAAAACCTTATAATTTTATAGATTTTAAAATCTTTTGTATTAAAATGTTTTTTGATTTTGATAGATTATAGAAGTCAACAAGTTAGAGAAATTGCTACTCTATAGATATCTACAAATCATAGAAATTTTAGAATTAAATCAAAAAAGTTAATTGTATAAGACTACAACAACTCACAAGTCTTACATGTCCAATCTAATGGTAGTCTTTACAATTGATATGGGACAATTGATATAAGTCAAATGGAAATGAACTCTAGAAGCAACTAGGAAACGACTAGGAAATGACTAGAAAACAACTAGGAAATGACTAGAAAACAACTTAGAAACAACTAGGATACACCTTAAAAGCAACTAAGAAATGACTAGTTTCACACTTAGAAAATCCAGTTTTTTTTTTATTTGGTGGCATTCATTTTGTTCACTTTTCTATTGATTTCTTCCAAATCAACAAACCACTCTCTAAATCAATAGAAAAGTGAATCAAATCTATGCAACCAAATCAACTGAAAAGCTAAATTTCTAGTAGTGTAGAAAATGACTAAGAAACAACTAGTGTACGACTAGAAAGTGACTTGAAAGCGACTACTAAAGAACTTTGGTCATTTTACAGTTGCAATCTTTTTCTAGTTATTTTCTGGTTGTTTTTTGCAACTACCGATTGACTTTTTTGCAACTAAAACAATGTATCAATGCTGTAAAACAACAATACAAAACAATGAAGTTAGATTTGGTTCTAATAGAGAGGACTACAGTCGTAGGATAGTTTTACAAGACACTAGTTGCATAGTAGACGGTTGTACTCAACACATTTTTCTTCTCGTAATAGTAATAGAAGCATAAAATATATTGAGTACCGTATCCATTGGTCAGGATTGGCGGAAAATAATTATTTTTAAGAATGCCAAAAAAATTAAAAATGAAGAAGAGATTTTGGTGAATTCAACAAAAAGTAAATGACCAAGTTGTTGTAGAAAAAGAAATTGTCCAATGTTAGTCTAAAAGTCTGAAGACCATTTACCATCAAAAAAAATTTGATGGCAAAATGAAGGATTTTTTCAATGACATTTAGTAAGAATGGAAGGTGAAGAGGTTGTTTTTATAATAAAATCCATTGTCCATCATGAAACTTCAAAGGATATGGGATAATTTGAAGATGAAAGCTTCATCGCTCATTGTCAAAATATAGGAATTGTGTTCAAAGTAGAATTTCAAACTTCATTTAAGCATAGTGGAATAACTTTTTTAAATAATTTGAACTACATTAATGTGGAAAATCAAGCTAAATTTGAAATCCATTTCAGGTTTTAAGCCTTCAATCGAAAGTTATGGACAAATTTCAGAAGGAATGTTCAAAAATGTCAAAGAAATGACACTGTTCCAATCCTTCTTTGAAATTTGACCATAAATTTTGGTTGGAAGCTTGAAATATATAACGGATTTCTAAAAATGAAAACTAGCTTGATTTTCTACATTAATATAGTTCAAAGTATTTTGAAAAATATAATTCTACTATGCAAATGAAGTCTGAAATTCTACTTTGAACACAATTCCTGCTTTTCTTCGAACTATCAGTGTCTAGCTCCTAATAATCCTAATTTACATATCCTACATGGTTTGTTTTACCTCCTAGCACCCCATTTGTATAAAGAATTTGTCTTCTCAACCTTGAGCACATCAAACTAAGTGACTTTTGAAGCTAATAGTCAAATACTTTGAATTGTATTGAATATGATATCGAATTTCTAAAATTCAAATTTTAAAGTGCCAAATCTCTTTTGGGAACTTTAAATAATTATTCGGCATCAATGTGCTGATTTGGAAACATATTAAGAGTAGTACATATTGTGTTACATTTTGAACAAAGTGACCACCTTTTTGTAAACAAGTGGAAATTTTAGTTGAATCAATGTTGATAGAAGTAGAAATTGAAATTATGTTGACACAATATGCATTGCAACAATGATCATCTATTTACTATTTAGATATTGAATCAAAGTTGATGAAAAGAGAAGTTGAAGTATTGTTGACACAATGTACAGTGGGGTACCAATCAAAATGGCGTTTTGAAATAGTAGTGAAAGGAATTTCAATGATACCAACTTTGATAGCTTTTTGAGAGCGAAAAATTGGTATTTTACCATGAATTTTTGTTCACAACATTGTCTTTATGTTAATAACATGTGTGCCAAATTTCTTAGCCAAAAAATTCATTAGAAAAAAGATATTCAAAATCTACCAACATATATAGTTGTGAAAAAAAATTCACTATTGCCAACTTTGATAGCTTCCCAAGGATTGAAAGAAAGATTTTGCCATGAATTTTTTTTGGAGAGATCATCTCTATGTTGGTAATATGTGTGCCAAATCTCATGTCATGAGACTCACAAATAAAATGATATTTGAAATTTACCAACATATGTAGTTGTCACAAAAATTTCATTATTACCAACTTTGACACTATCCAAGGGTTGCAAAATTGCTTTTTTATCATGAATTTTTTGTGTAAGATTATCTCTATATTGATAGCATGTGTTGCAAATTTCAAATTCAAAAAATTCACACAAAAAAAGATGTTCTAATTCTCCCAAAATGTGTAGTTGAGAGAATGATCTTTTCAGCCCTTGGGATTGTATTATTTTATAGGTACAATTTTACATGGATGTAAAAAGTAACTGTCACAACTACAGATGTTGGTAGAATTAGAATATATTTTTTTTGTGAATTTTTTTAACTTGAAACTTAACACATATATTACCAACATAGAGGTGATTTCACGAAAAAAAATTCATAGAAAAAAGTTTGTTTTCATCCCTTCGGATAGTGTCAAAGTTGGCTGTAGTGAAATTTTTCTCACAACTACACATATTGGTAGATTTCAAATATCGTTTTGTGTGTGAATCTTTTGACTTTGAAATTTGGCAAACATATTATTATCATCAAGATGATCTCTCTATAAGAAATTCATGGCAAAAAAAAATTCTTTCAATCTTTGGAAGGCTGTCAAATTTGGCAACAATTGGTAGATTTTGAATATCTTTTTTTGGGTGAATGTTTTGGCCTTGAAATTGATACACATGTTATTAACATAAAGGTGATGTTGCAACAAGAATATATGGTAAAATACCAATTTTTCAACTCTTGTAAGGCTGTCAAAGTTGGCAGCATTGAAATTTCTTTCACTGCAAATTCAAAAACACCATTTTGATTGGTACCCTACTATACATTGCAACAATAATGCATCATTCAACAACAACTTAACATTCATTGATATAACATTTACTTTTCCAATATTATTATAATGCCATTTTAATCTAATTTGAGACAATTATTTAATTCAAAATCACCAAAGTCTTTGTTGTTGTAATACCATATTTGAAACGATATTAGTAGAATAACAAAACAACATTAGAACAGCACTATTTTAGTTGGACAATTTTCTTAGCATTGCAACAATGTCAAAACAATGAGGGAATTAATTTGAGATGTCGAGAATTTGATCTTGGGCTCCATGGTTTTCATCCTAATTTAGATGCTTTCTGACTTGCAGTTGTTTGACTTTGCTCCATTTCCAACTCGGAGTTGTTGCCTTTGATCTTTATTTGTTGCCAACTTGCTGTGAAGTCGCTTCCCTAGAGGTTTCTCGCTCTTGTTTGTGGTAATTTTTTAGGATTATGTTTTCAGGGCTGTGCCATAGATCGGAGAGTTCTGTATAGAAAACGGACAATTTCCTAGCTTCCAGGAGGTGGCTCGGATTTTTCAATTTTTACCCAAAAGTGGGCCTAATGAGTGCAAATTTTATCGATTCATATCCCCCATTTCTTTAATGTACTTAGGCAATTAGCCGACATTTTCTATTTCAATTATCTACTTTCCTAAATGTCTAAAATGGGTTTGGTTTTTCGTTTTGGTGGGGGATTTTTATTCCCTTCCCATTTCTTTTTTGCTTTAGTTTCCTTGTCATTCATTTCCTTTTTTTTTTGCTTTAAGTTTCTTTGTCATTCATTCCCCATTTTTGTGACAAATGTTTAGGGTTAAAGAATGTTGGCATTCACTCTTTATTTTTTTGTCTAAAAAGTATCTTTGGCAGGAGTTGAACTTGGCAAAGCCCCTACCACTTTAGGGCCAAGGATGTAGCCTTCGGAAAATACAAGGATCCACAAAGGGTCCAAGTATTTTCCGGAGGCTGGTTAGTATGGTTAGTATTGAAGTCAAGAAATCTGCATACTATTGTCATTAGTATCAACTGCCTTAAACAAACAAGATGGATCACTCGCACTCGATTGATTAGGAGAATTCAATTAAGAAGATAGGTTACCATACAAAAAACGATAGTAACTATTATTCTTCCAAAGTAGGGATATGGAAAATTTGGAATCCTTCACTCTATCTCAAATACAAAAAACTAATGGCTTTGGATGCCTGTCAGCCTTTGAATGAGGGATGTTTGATTATTAGGAATTTGGTAGCTGGTAACTTGGTATTATAGTTTGGTTACATTGGTTACTTGGAACACTAGATTATTATATATAGTATTAATAATTGTGCTAAAAAGTGTATGCTCGATCTGCTGCCTGCCGTGACAAAAATGCCTTTCAATTGGTAATTTGCCGTAGATACAGCTTGCCAAAATGCCAGCATTTTCTTTTCTAGTTGGCTTGTTTCCGAAAACCTTCATTTCTCTTCCGGAACCCCTTCCTAAGCATTTCTATTTCATTTGGAAATTCTCAAGACCAACCAGCTAGCTTGTAACTAACCAATGGCACTCCTCATTCATTGGACTGTGCAACGACAAGAACTGGTCTATTTACAAACTGCAGCCCAACCAATACGGTTGAGGTGAACCGACCCCCTCGCTTGTCCCCAATTTTATCGCTTGTCTCCAATTTATTGCTTGTCCCCAATTTCACCCCTATAGAGATGCAAAAATTATTTATTTTGCCATGCATGATAAAATTTGTAAACTTTGAATTCATATTTGAAAGTAGAAGCCCCAAAATAGCTTAGAAAGGTGTTGAAAATAATTAAATCAAGCACAAAATAGGGGATCTCTTATATGTGCCCCTAGAATGACTTAGGAAGGACAAGTAAGGGGGGTCGGTTCACCCTGGCTATTAATATTGCCTCGCCATTCTAGTAGGTAGAATCAATTTTCAAATCCCTAAAGTTTCTTGCATAATTCTGCATTAGCCCTTCCAATTTGACCCTCTCAATAGTCTCGACCCCAAGCAAGTCTTTGAAGTTTTTGTCCCTAAACCTCCCTTCATCAAATCTTGAAAATGTTTCACCAATTCCCTCCAAACCCTAATTTTTTTCCATCACTTCTAAATCAATTTTCATTTTGACATCAAAAATCTCTATTTTTCACCCATTTTTCTTCTAGAAATGGTGCAAACCTACTCTACAAACTATTCTTGGTCTTTCCTTGCCCTAATTACTAATAATTCACATGTAAAATGCCTATGAACTACAAAATTGCTCCCAAAATACACACACACACAAGAAGATTGAAAGAAAGAAGGGTCTCCAAACCCTAATTTTTAATGTAACCAAACTCTCTAACAGACTAATTTTCATAAATACAATCATCCTACCTTAATTTACTATTAATTCACTAATTTTGTGCAAAATGCGTCAAGATTATTGAAAATTGCGCTAAATTACTATAAATGCACTAATTTAGTAATAAATCCTTTAAATTACTGTAAAACCTCTTTTTTAGTGTTTCCTTGACTATTTTAATATTTCCATTAGTTCTAATGTTCTAGTAGTAGCTTTTGTTTTACTTACATCTTTTGTGTGTTTTTTTCCTACAAGTTTATTATTTTTTTTGGTTTTCATTTTACTTCTAGTTTCAGTTTCTATTTTTAGTCTTTTATTTTTTATTCACCTTCTTTGTTTTTTTGTTTCTTTATTTTTTAATTTTTAGGTCTAAACTTGATTCTAATCCATTTTTAACCCATACTATTTTTTTTTCATTTTTTTTCATTTTTTTGATTTGTAATGTTATTTTCCATCTTAGTAATATTTTGGGTTTTATTTTATCATCACTTTATTGTTAGCCTAATTTGGTTATTCTATCAAATCTTGCAAAATTTATTTTTATTCTTAAATTTTTATTTAGACTTTTTGTCCTTTGTTTTCTTCTAATTGCATTTTTACAATGATTCCAAAAGTTGAATCTGTGCTTTGTTCAATTCCACTTTGTGTGCTATATGTTGAAAACAAGTGGACAAAATCCAAATGAGCAAACATGAATATTCTAGAATTCTTTGTAAACTACAATTCTAAAAGAATTGAAGCAAAAAACAATTGTGGTTTAATATAAGTAAATGAATTCCAAAGCTAACCACCCCATAGACTCAATTGTCAAGGTGGGTTTCATAATCACTCTAGAAATTGCCTATGCTCCTTTTTTGAGACCTGATGACTTCAATAATTTAATGCATGTTATTGAACACCATTTAAGATTCACTCCATTTGGTATTGTAAACAATGGACATAGATGTGCCTTGAAAAAATTATGTATAGAGAAAAATGAAGATAATATTAATTTGAACAGAATTTGAAGATTTTCAATAAATCAAAGACTTGAGATTTTATTTACTATCATAGATGATCTATAGGTTGCAATTTGAGCTATTGTTGCATCTATTTTGAGTAGATTTGAAATTTTTTGTCCTATTATATAATTAACCTCTAAAGGACCATGAGTGCAAATTTTGAACAATGATTGAACGAAAATACATTCCAAACTCACAAAAATGCATTTTTTTCATCCATCAATTTTGTTTATAGGATTTTTATGTTAGATCATTAACATTTGTACGATATGGATTATGAAGAAAATGCTTCGCAAATATTCTGTAATTCAAATGATATTGGTAGGTATAGCCTCAAGAAGTAACTTTTTCAATGCAAACAATGACCCTTCAAAAATGATTTGAACCAAAAATAATACAAAAATCTTCAAAATGTACTATGATTAGAACTCAACATTTTGAACTTGTTGGACAAAAAATCTTGTAAAAATCATCAACATTCAATCTTCAATTGATTTTAGAAGGAATTTCCAATTTTTGGTTCCAAATTTTATTGCAAAATACTGATTAGTCTATTTGTTGATCCAACCATATCGATATGCTCTATAAACTGTTTTTTTCAACTTTTGTTTGAGAGTCATCATTAAAATATTGTTCTAAGGTGCATTTTATAATAGAACTTTACAATTTTGGAAATCTAGACGCCTCTTTGGTCTTTTAGGGATTAATACAAATCACTGTAATTTGTATTTAGCAACCAAAACCATTATTTTCACCGCAATCTTCTTGAATCCGACATATTAGTTTATATAGGTTGTATATAGTCCATTTGCTTGGACTGTAGGTGATTTAATATAATATGACAACAACAAAGTGATACCAAAATTTTGACAGTATGTATTATTTTTATTTTTATCAAATGCATTTGTCAATATTTTGTCATATATATTTTTGTTATTCAACAACATACTAAATACATACATACATACATACATACATACATACATACATACATACATATATATATATATATATATATATATATATATATATATATATATATATATATATATATATATTTGTGGACCCACAATTTTTGTTACTTTTGACTTAGTCCATGTTAAAAAAAAGTTATTGTTATTGTTACTGTATTGCTCATGACGGGCAGCTCAAAATATTCTTAAAGTTACTTTTTCCAAGAAAAAAATTTGAAAATTCGTTTTGTAGACTTCTATATTTATATTTATGGGTCATCAAATCAGGAGTTGACCTGACTGATAGTGAGTGGAAACTTCTGACCGTACCGCAGAACGCCTGAGGTTTATCTACGCAGGTGGTGAGTTATCTAATATCCAAAACTGGACCATTGCCAAATAGGAATTCCATGGAGGTGGGTATTTAATTTTTTGCATGGGGCAAATTCGGAAACCACTTGGAACCAGTAAGTTCAGATCGACAAATTCTTGCAGTGGATTCTGTAGAGTTTTGGAACGTAGACAATATGAATGCTAGCAGGTGGTGTGGCGAGGTATTCCAAGGGAATTACTTTAGCATCCAAGCATTACCTTGGTGGCATGGAGTAGAAGTCTTCACCAAGTATGCTGCTGCAGTGATTGAAGGTTGTCAGAATTTGGAAAATGTGAAAATGTTCCTTCTAATGATCTGGAGAATTTTGAGTTACGGGTACAATTTCCATGTCTTGGTCTTGTTGACATTGACATCATTTTGGGCAGAGTTTGGATGTGGGCCTGTGCTAAAAAAAACTTTTCTTGACACATGTAACCTTAAGATTTTGTAATATGCTGACTTGACAACATGTGGTGGAAATTTCAGAAATTTCCACCACGTGGATTGCAAGATATAAACATTCAAGTTCATTTAAATCATTTTTCTGGCCTTTGCGAAAAACAGGGCAGCTGCACTTCACAAGCTCACTTTTCTATGACAAAATGTACAAAATGGTGGTCCTTCTTTGGATTCTTTTTCCTAGACAAGTTGGCCACATGCTTGTAAAATTTCAGATCATTTGGAATTTTATGCGATCCAGGAGCATGCGATGTACGACTTGAGACCATAGATGAGTAGAATGGTAACGGTGGCCTAGTGGCAGTGGAGAGAAACAATCACAGTGAACCTTCCGAAGATCAATAGAATTTGTCCCATGGACCCTCGAACAAGCGGGAAGGTGGTCTTGATGATTCGCTGGACAAGGAAGCAGAAGTTTTGAAATCCCTGAAGCCAACAATCGATGCTGTGAAAGAGAAGCTTGTCCAGTATACAGATAGATTTGGAGTGTACCAACTGGAGATGCTGCATGCTAACATTTGCAGGCTACTCCAACACGTTCATGGCGATTCCTGTACATCAAGGTTGGCTTCGTTAGAGAAATTCATTGCCGAAGAATCAAACTTGACATGCTAGCATTTCAACAGGGAATGGGACGACCATGCTGATCTATCCAAAGCGTTTTCATGTCTATATTACGGAGAGAGCAATATGGGGCCATGGGTCGTGAAAGGCCTAATGAGGTAGGACCTGCAGATCCTCAGGAGTTGACCTGATAGTGAGTGGAAACTCCTGAACCTTAACGCAGAACACCTGAGGTTCATCCGGCAGGCGGTGAGATATCTAATATCCAAAACTGGACCATCGCCAAACAAGAATTCAATGGCGGTGGGGATTTAATTTTTTGCATGGGGTAAATTCGGGAACCGCTTGGAACCAGTAATTTCAGATCGACAAATTCTTGCAGTGGGGTTTGTGGAGTTTTGGAGCGTAGACGATATGCTGGCAGGTGGTGTGGCGAGGTATTCCGGGGGAATTAGTGCTAGTGTTAGCATCCAAGCATGACCTTGGTGGCGTGGAGTCGAAGTTTTCACCAGGTATGCTGCTGCAGTGATAGAAGGTTATTTGATTCCGGAAAATGTGAAAATGTTCCTTCTGATGATCTGCAGAATTTTGAGTTATGGGTACAATTTCCGTGTCTTGGTCTTGTTGACGTTGACACCGTCTGGGCAAAGATTGGATGTGCCTATTCTAAGCTAATTTTATGGGGTGAATTGCATCTTGTTATAGTTGCACAGGCTTACTTTCCCTTCAATGTGGCTTAAAATGCAGAGGTTTTTTTTTTGTTTCTTAAGTGTTTCGCTATGGGAACGGAGTGGTTATACTGTTTCTAGGCTTGTGATGGTTTTGGATTAATATGGTTGCATGGTGTTTGAATTGCTGAGTGAAGATCGCTGCAATGTGCAATTTAAATTTACTTCAAAGAATTTTATTCTGTTTATTTCTGTGATGCCATTTGCTGCGTAGTACCCTCCCTTAACCCCGAAATGCCCAAGGCCCCCCAATCTGGTGTTTGCAAAACTTAGAAGTTAAATAAAACCTAACCAATTTGCTATTTTTAGTAGTTTATATTTTTAGAAAGTTCTTCTTGAAGTCTAATTTTAGCACCCAAAATCCGATCTTGAAAATAAATGATAATGATTTTTCTATGCAAGATTTTGTGCAATCTTGACTTTCCATAGTGTTGAGAGCTCTTGAAAATGAGCCTCAAATACACTACACTAAGAATGATATTTAGTGAAGTATGACATTTAGTGTTTTATCCCTCTACCAGCCACAACACTAAATTTGAATTGTAGTGGATTTAGTTCATTTTTTTAATGTGTTCATTTTTTTAACGTGTTCTAACACTAAATGTAAACCTTTTCAGATTTCAGAGTTACCATAGAGCATATTAGTGTTAGAAATTAGATTTAGTGTTACTTACTTATAATATTTAGTGTCAAGGTTCGTAATTAGTGTTGCCAACACTAAATATCATTTTTTAGTGTAGATCTTGGAGAAACAATCACATTCAAAATTCATTTCAAAAAATTGTAGAGTAGATTTTAAGAAGCCGTAAACTGATTGGGGTTATATAAGTTAGGATCCTTTAACCTCATATTTTTTTGGTCACCAACTTCTTGGGTATTATTTGTGTAAAGAGGATTGAAAGATTTCTGCAATTTTAGCACCTTTACGGTCAAACATTATAATCTTTCACTCCATAAGTGATATTGTTGTGTTTTCTTTCCCTATGAGATCTCTAACATGTCTAGTTTGAACATGTATGGTTACAATTCAAAAAAAATTGATACAACTTATCAAAATGTTGGCATGTTGGTCAATTTAGAGCAAATTCCAGGAAGCCCGAAAAAGGCCTTGGGCATTTAGGGGTTAATGTTACATGATTTCTGGAAACTAAATCAACAGACACAAGTTCTCCACACTAAAATGCACTGCTCCCTCAGAAACAGAGCTATGAACACAAAGTTTCATGAGGAGATAGAGTAAACTTGCCAATCATAGCAGAGACAAAATTCAAATCCTTCTCCACATAAAATAGACTTGCAAGCTCTTAAGTTTGGCAAGATCATCAAATGTCATGTTAAGATTCACCTTCAAAAATAGAATGCAAAAAAGTTTTTTCCTACAAATTTTACTGTAATTTAAAGGCAATGAGGCTAAAGTTTAGTTGAAAATTCCTTGTAGCCCTTTAAGGTAGATACACCAATGTGCCACTAACCTGAAAGCGTCATTTATACTCTCTCTACTTCTCCAAAATCAATTCTCTACCTGTGTGGAAGAAACCATTTTAGAACCAAACTTTGTTCCTTAATAACTTTTGCATAGAGTATCCAAACGTTGCATTCTCTGGTACGTTCAAACCTCCTTTCACTTCACTTGCCAAGAAGAGCATATGAAAATTTGATCAATCTAATAATAGTAATTAGGCTCAGTAGCAAAAGGTGTCGGTTTTGGGGGTACCCACCTTGCTGCAGTGTGTCACAATAAGCCCACGCACATGCAGGCGGAGCTTGGCGGGTGCCAGCAGTTGGTGGGGGGCAGGAAGGGAATTTCTGGTGGATTTGGCCCTGGCGGGGTTGAGGGCTGCCAGGCGCTGCGAAGGGCTGCTAGGCAGGTGAGGGTCATTTTTTTTTAATTTTTTTTATACTTTTTTCCTTTCTAATACAAGTTGGAACTACCGGTTCTGCATGCAGTTTTTTGCATGCAACTTCTTCTTCTTCCCTTCATCCATGGTTGTCCAAGTTTGTGTTTTTGGAAGAGTTTCAACAATATTTGCAAGTTTGGGTTTACAATTGTAAACAAGCACAAAGGTTTTGCAAGTCTAGGGATTAGAAATGGAAGGAGGAAGTTCTCTTCCTTTGGTACTCACAAGTACCCCCCCACCTCCGTCTTCTTCACAAGTCCCACCTTCTGTTTCTTCTATTTCAACAGGTGCACTTCCACCTTCACAGCCAGCAGCACCAACAGCACCAGCAAATTGGAGCAATGCTGCTATCCGTTTTTTACTGGAGCAGTGCAAGGAGCACGTGGAGGCGCACAACTCCGTGACAATGCGGCAACATCAATGGGTGAGAATTCATAGTCTCCTTGTTGCTAAATTCCCTCATGAATCCGGTAGGAAGGTTAAGTCATTGTCAGACAAGTGGGAGAAGTTGAGAAGCACGTATTCGAAGATAAAGAAGATGCGGAATCAAACAGGAGGGGGTGCACGTGACGACGGTGCAAAGTTTGTTTGGTATGATTTGATTGATGAGATTCTCAACCTCACAGCAAAGGCCAATGGTGTACCGGGAGGGATGGACCAAGGAGTACCTGTGCCAGGAACAGGGACCTCAAGCGAACCCATAGATGTTAATGAAGTTCATGAGGGAGATGGTCAGTCGATGTCTCCAACACGTTTTGGTCCAGCTACCTCTACTGGCGCCGCCCAAGACAATACTGCAAGCAGTCCAAGAACACGTGCAGCAAATCTTGTTGGTTGTCGTGGCAAGGGTGTTTCTTCTCAACCAAACAAGAGGCCTAAAGTTGACAAAAATTTGATAGGTGCATTGGACAGGTTGACAGATTCCACAGCTGAAATTGAGAGGATGAGGATTGAAGCCTCTGTGGTTGAACGTCAGGAGAATAGGAAACTGGAACTCGAATTGTTCCAGTTGCAACAGGCTAGTAGTGAGCGCATAGCTGCTATGTTCGCAGACGTGGTAAAGAAGAATGCAGAATAGTTATCTACTTGGTGCCTTAGTGGCATTTGCTTCTTCTGTCTTTATGTTTTTCCTTTTAATGCAAGACTGTTTCATTTCATGTCTATTTTATGATTTGGTTTTCAAATGATATATACATGGCATGGTAATTTGGTACTTCTATTACTTGGTGTGATATTTAATGTCTCTTTTTGGAATGATGTGTGTTTGAAATGTGTTTGAAATGTGTTTGAAATGTATTTGAAATTATCTTTATTTGAAATGATCTGGATTCAAATGATTATTAAAGTATTGTATGTAAAATTATGGAATGAATTTTTGATGCAATTTATCCTACACAAGTAACCATATTGTGATAGCTTCTGCTCACAGATAACACATAATTTGTTGTGGACAACCTTGCACAAAATTTTGAATAGAGAAACAAAAATGAATTATTAAAAAAAATTGCACATGGTATAGTAAATTGACTAAGAAGAAACCTTAAAAAAACTCAAAGGTAGTAGTAATTGAAATACTTTTTTTTCAAAGTGTTGACGACAATAAACAATATCAAAGCCGACATATGTATATGTAAATCAAAGTGGATTACGATCAACCCACGATTGGAATAAAATCTCTCTCATGGCCTCTCCTGCCAACTTTGCAGGCACACCTTCACCAGGAAGTTGCATTCTTCCAACATGGAAGCCAACATAAGGATCATTTTGAAGTCTAGGATCTGCAGGGATAGGCACTCATTGCCTTCTCAACTCGCAGTAGTTGTGTAAAACACAACAAGCTAATGTAACAAGAGCTGCCTTTTCAACAGTCATATTGAATCCTTTAAGAATGTGCCACCTATTTTTTAAAGATCCAAATGCTCCCTCAATAACTACCCTTCCACTGTTGACAGAGGAATCAAACCTGGGCAAACCACACAATGTTTAAAAAGGTACAAAGTGAAAATGAAAATGCTTGAATGTCTTATAAAAATGAGATGGAAAAAAGAAACATACCTATTCTGATCCACCATTGCAGGATTACCCAATTTGAAATTTCTGAGCAAATATGGCCTGCTTGGGTAAGCTGTGTCACCAATCAAATATGGTCTAATGTCCATTCCACCCAAGTGAATTACTGGTGTTGCCAAGATTTGTCTTGTGCTCAACTGCATAGCAAGGGAAGACACAGCAAACTGTGCAGCATCATGCACACCTCCAGGTTGTCCCGCACACACATTCCAAAACATCCTATTTGTGTCACATACTCCTTGTAAAACAATGCTATGGAATTTTTTCCTATTGAAAAAATCTTGAGGCATGGGAGTGTATCGTGTACTTGGTCGGCATGTAAGAGGACTATGGGTACCATCAATTGCACCTGCTATGTTAGGTAAACCGATAATATCTCTAAAACTTTCTATAATATTCTGTAGGCGATCACCATGAGGCGTGTGAATGAACTGGAAAAATAAACCATTTTCTGCATTTCCTAATGCCTGACATACAATCATTGTGTATTTGCGAATGGTGGATTCACCGCATCCATATAAATTGCGCATTCTAGTAGAACTTCCACCATGTGCTAATTGATACAACATAAGTTTGATTTGTTTTCTAACTGGAATGGAAGGTCTTACAAATGTAACTGCGGTGGGACGCAATAAGGGAGTTAATAAATCAACCAAAGCCTCAAAAGACAAAAAATCCATACGATAAGTTTGCCAATACCTAGTATCCAACATTTGTGGTGATGTATGCCACAAATCACCTTCCACAACATCATGGTGAATGTATTGGCGTGGCTCAACCCACCACATGCGACGTGGAAATCGTTGCCTCCACCCCATAGCAGCAATAATGGGAATCAACCGTCGTATCGTGAGACCTCCAGCAATGTCAATTGGAACAGTGGGCACTACAAGACGACGTCTACGACCATGGAAGGTGAGTAATACTAACATGAACGCAAAAAAAACCATGAGCGTGTGATTCACCATATTTTCAATGTGTTGCCTTTAATTGAAACTGCTCTCTAAAATAAATAAACCAACAAAAGAAAACAAAAGGCCAAAAAAAAAAAAAAAAAAAAAACTCTCAACAGTCGCCTTGCATTCACCCAAGCTCCTTCGAAAACCTGCAAAAGCTACAAACCTACCTTCAAAAACAATCTGGCCCTGGCGTGGCTGCATGTGCGCAGCAGCATGAACCTGCCATCCCCTAAACCCCGCCACCCACTCAACTGGCGCCACCTGGCGTGGCGGATGGCGGGTGGCGTCAGGTTTTAACCTGCATGTGCGTCTGCTCAATCACAATGTGCAATGACCCACGAGATCTTGATCCCCTCGCGTTCCACTATGTTCCCCAAAATGTCTGGATGACAGTACTATTTCAGGTGAGGACCAACGACTAGACGACTAGGGTTTCCATGGCGGCGGCTTTGTATGTTAGGTTTCACTCTGTCTTGTTCCAATCTCGCCAGCCTCGTTGTAAGCTCTTCCGCTGCTGATCGCGTCGTCCTTCCGCTTCCGCTGCTGATCATGGTGAAGTTTCCGTTTCCATTATTGTAGAAGCTCCTGTTTGTTTTCCTTCTTCTTTCTCTGGCGTTTTTTTGGAAAGCTTTTGGTGTGCTTTCGTGCTTTAGGTTTTGAGATTCCAGTGTGAAGTAGCAAGAGCCTTGTGATTTAAATGTAGCTCTTCTGTTGACGAGTGTCCTAGTTGTGATTAATTGAAGAGTGAGCTCTGTTGTCGTTTGCTAAGTTAGTTTAGGTTTCGGTACAAGCTTTCTGTCTTTGTTGTTTTCGCGAGGTGGTTGTGCGTTTGGTCGCTACCTGCTAGCAGTATTGTGCGGGTCTGCCACATTGTGCAGTACTCTCTTTCTCGATCTTTGAAGTTTAAGTTTTGTTTTGCACCTGTGTTTTATCTGTTTTTTCTGTGCAGGCGTTTCCTGGATGGCCCAAAGTGAGAGGTAGTGCTCCTGGCAAGTTTTCCTGCACCTTGGCCTTGACTCAGGGTTTACGAGACTAGCATATTCTAGGTTGCTGAGTAATGACGGCGTGCTGAACCTGGAAAGAGAGTAGGGTGATGTGATCCAATACACATGTTTGCCTTTCCTGATCACTGATTGCTTATCACTGATTCAGATTCAAATCCCGTCACTGGCACAGTTCATATGTCGACAAACTTCCATGCCGATTTAAGTCTGACGGTTTAGGACTACTTCCTTATCTTCTTCTGACCTTGGGATTTTATCGTCGACCTACTGGACTGTTGGTGCTCTACCTTCCTCTTGAAGTAGGCTGATTCAACTTGACGGGATTTAGAACTCGTGTTGCTTGTCTGATAGCTTATCACTGATTCAGAGAATTTGCTAAATGTCAGCGAACATTAAGCTGAGGGGAACAGTGATTTCTGTCTCTGATGTGCCGATTTCGGTCTCTGCAGGATCAAGCAATGCATGTCCGACTTGCTCTGTCTAGAAAAATTCACCATTATCTGGAGGTTCGGTCACTGAATCTAAAATATGCTACTGCGTGAGCTTGTGAACTCGTGAACTTTCTGAACTCTTGAACTCGTGAGCGTGAGCGTGCTGTGCGGCTACTGTGCGGTGAAGGGACGGTCGCTGTGCGTTTTTTGGACCTGAACGGTAAACGGCATGCTTACTCTAGCGCCATTATTGCCACTCCTGACCACAGCTACTCCACCATCGTGCCAGGGTCCCGATTGGCCCCTCCTCTGACTCTCCCCCAACTTTTCTACAGTAAGTTCTTATTTCCCCTGTGCATCTGTTTTGCATCTGTTTGTAGGCGGTTCTCGAGCTATGGGGTCTCCAAAGTGACGTCCTATGAGCTTAATGCACACATGGAGGATAGGAGGAGGCAGTGCTGTCATACATGTTGACGTTGTTATAACCTGTGGCGCACTTCTGTTCTTTGTCCTTTCGTCGCTGGGGAGTATCTTACAAGCGAGAGAGACGACCCTTGGTGCTGTTGGATGCACACGGTAGTACGGTTTGCGATGTGAAAATGTGTTTTGGTAGCAGTGGAACAAGCCTGGCCGTAGATTTTTATGCTTCTTAGCGTTCATGGATGGAAGAGATTAAGAAAACGGAACCGCACACTGATAGAGCAGGCGGTGTCTCATTCGTGAGTCCCGTCGGTACTTGTCCTGGTATTTTTTCAGGAAGCATTTTGATTTTTGGGGCTTTGGATGGATCCTCAGCACCTCGGAAACATTTTGAAATTTGTGAGTGAGAAAGCTTCATGCGTGTTGAAGAGGCATGGGATTGGTAACTCAGTGAGAGATAGGTCTTGGACAATTCTATTACAATCCTTTCTCATATTTAGCATGTCGAATTGTTGGGCTTTCGATGTGTTAATAAGAGCATACCATGCATTAGAACGAAATCCCGTCACCTTGGAATCAAAGTCACCATTATGGTCTAGGTATCCTTGGAGGGCTCAAGGCCTTGAGAAGGTTGTGAGAGTAAATATGAAGTCCTTTCATTGAATCTTGGAACTTTTATTTGATCAGTTGCCTGGTAACATGATCTTGGCGTTACGAATGAGAGTCCTTATGGGCTGAAACGAGTCTTCACCAAGTCAGCAGTAGTTACCCATAGTCTTGCGCACGTTGCAAATTGATTTCTCTCGTAAATATGATGGTTTGGGCTCCGTTCCACCATCTCCACTGCTGAAGAATGTTGGGAATCAAATCAGGGAATCTGCACTTCTTTTGTTTCACTTTGCAAAGTGGGTCCTACATTTTGCAGCAACATGTCCCAGGTGTTGGAAGCTAATTCATTATGCATCCAGGCTGATCCTTTGAAACACCCTCGGTGTTTATCCTGGCTTTGAAGTTTTCCATTTCCTTGGAACGACAACTATGCAATGCAGATTCTAAATGTTCTGTTAACATTCTCAACCACTGATACTAGAGTAGGTCTGGATCTGTGTCTGGATTCAAAGGCCACCTTCATGTGTTTGAGTTGTGTATATTGTTCCAGCTCGATCCCAGGTAGCGTACCTCTCACTTCCTCTTTCTATTATTTAATCATTTATGCTGATTGTGCATGTGTGCAGCCCGAGGGACGCGGGACAAAAGCTTTTTTTCATCCCGGGAGCTGTGCGGAAGGCAAAGTAAGAGAACATGCACCATCAGTTTCATTAACCGTCAATTTTGCATCTTTCACAGTTGTAAAAAGGCTTTCCCACTGTTTATCAAATTAAAAGATGGATCTTGAATTTTGCACCCAGTCACTGAAAGGGAATTTCTGTTTAGTGGTGAAAATGGGATATCTGGCAAAAAATTTCCTCGTTGTGGATGAGACTGTTGAAAAACTCCCCAAATTTGGTATTACTAGATTGGGTCTGGGTAACCCATGTTTTCAGCCAGACTTAGGGTGTTGTTTTGGGATACCATGTGAGTGTATTTTGCATCTTGGAAGTACTGTTCTAGGTGTTCCTAGTCTGGGTAGGCTCTTATGTTTGACTGATTTGTTTGGCACGTGCGGTGCAAGTAAGTTTAGTAGCCACCAGCAGGCTCTGCTTGCAGTTGTACAGCAGCTCCAGGGACTATACTTGAGTTGCAGTTCGTTAGCTTTGTGTCGTTGTACTACAGAAGCCTTGTCAGTAGAGGGTTGGTGCTCTTTCATGAGTGAATTTGGTGAATACAATATGTCATGACACTAAGTTCCACAGTATGCAAAGATCAGTTGCCAATTGGAGGAAGAATTTGGCTTAAATAGTGAGTGGTTGCAATGCTACAGGATGAACAAACTTGTGGATGGTTGCGATGATGTAGGATTTAGACCTTATTAGAATAGCCGGTGAAGAGTGTGCACATTGACAACTTTTGGACACCTTTGGCTGTGAATTCTCGGGAAGAGTGTTGTTGAAGTGAGACTTCATTTTTCATTTATTTTGAGTCTCCCGTGATACATCTATTGATGTGGATGAAAACTGTACTGAAATAGTTTTTTCATCCACAAGCGTTCCTTCATTGAAGGAGTGATATTGTTTGAGATTTTATTGCAATTCAAGCGATTTCATCCATTTAAAACTGGTGTCCTATGGTGGAAAAGTACGTGCTTGACTTTCTTGTATCCTTTTCCAGCATATTGTTGGTCGAAGGAAGTCTATGTGTAGAAGGGAGGCGTTTTTGAAATTGAATGAATTACAAGGAAGGAGCTACTTTCTAAGCGATATTTGAGGTGGCTTGAGATTGAAAGTCTTACTACTTACAAGGTAAGATAAGTCCTAAAGTTCTCTTTGTCAAGCGTTGCATTTTTAATTTTTCTCAAAATATTTGGCATTGCAGATCTTGAGATTCTTGGAGGCAATCCTAATGTGCCACAACTGCCTTGGGAATCATGCCATAATTAATTATTGGTCATCTCCTCCTTCACGTAAAGAGAATAGCATACTTAGCCACAATGGGGCATTGATCAGGAATGGGTTGCCTCCCCTACATGGCGTATAACCTAGAATGATTCACCCTATTGCAATATTTATCAAAAGTTTCCACTTCAAAATTTCTTTGATGTTGTTCATCTAGATTGGGGTTAGCTACAAATAAACTTTGAATCCTATTGGAGACTATTTAAAGATTGCCTTTGGAAGTTCATCAATTTTCACTTTGAATTGATAACATTGGAAAGTCCTATCATTTTGCTTACAATAGTACTTTCTAGTTTCACTTTTTGTTGCATACATTCTAGTGAAAAAGGGCAATAGTAGTGGTCTAATGTTGTAATTAGCCTAGTTTGAAGGAGTGAATCTTTGTGTTGACGTTGAATAATATAATCAACACAACACATCCAATGAAACTATCATCCTATGAAAGTCTGGAAGTTGTATGGCTTTATAGAAAATATCTGCCTTTGAAATAAATTTATGTGCAATAACGGTGAATGGATTGGAGTTGTAAATTACTTGTTATATTAGATTTGGTTAAGGATTTTGTGGATGGGTGAAAGTGAATATGGGTTTGAATGTTTGTTTCTTTTCACCCATTTGAGAATTTTGGAAGTAAGATTTGGGATGAAGGGCATCAAGCCTTCTTATTGTCGTGATGAAGATAGTTTGAATTGCAATTTCCATTGTCTTTTTGTGTATTCTAGAATTTCAATCATCTTCTAGTGTAACTCTTTAGAGCAAATGTCCAAGTTGTGTTTGTAGCATGGTGGATTTAACATAATGGGTGCATGAATCAAAGTATACATCACATAACATTCAGCAGCCTGTGAGAGTTGTTGCCTTTCTTTTGATGGAATGATGTGGTATATCATCCAAAGGATGGAATGGTGTGGAATGTATCATACCCCCATATGAGCTAGTAAGCCCCGCGTCCAAAATTGCTAGTGTATAAGGAGTAGGTAGGAGATTAGCTATGTTGAAGAATTGTCATGTATAGTTTGACACCTTCATTCAAGGAATTTCGTTTTCTTTTTTAAAGCTTACATTTATTGATGTGGCCTTCAATTTGATAGGATTGACATAAGCATGACAACTTGACTCCCAAGAAAGCCCTCTAATTCTGACATTTTTAGCTTCCCCCTTCCCAAGTCCGCACAAATTCTGACACTCATTATTGAGCTTCCGTCCTGATTTTGTAAATGAAGCCTTTAGAGAGGCAAAGGCAGCCCCTCTGAAGGCTCTTGGATGTTATGCAATTGTGAAAGTTTATCTTTGAGTTAATTTAACTTCTTTATCATTGTACGGTACTAGGTATATAGAGGAATGGCTCTCCATAAGCTTTAATAAGCTTTAATATATTAATTTTTTCATATTCTCTTGGGACCTTGCTATGTTTATAGGTTCAAATGTTATTTTCTAACTAATTTCTTTGGATTATCTTTGAAGCTATTGTAGAATTTTGACATATCACTCCACTCGATGATTGAAACGATGTGCTTTTGGACATTGATGGCTAGCTTCTTGGCAACAGCAATCTTTTGGAAATACATGGGTATTCCATGGTCAACCAAGTGAGCAAAGTATTTATTTAATTATTGTTGGCAATTGAAAATTTCATATTTGAATTCAATATTGTTCAAATTCTTAAGTTCTTTGTGTGCTTTTCCATTTGAGTACTTCAACCAATCTTGTTTCACACATTTATGTATGTGATGCAACCTAGAAACGTGTATTTTGATTTCTATTGATAAGCAATTCTATTGATAATGTTCAATGAAGATTTAGTTGTAGAATATGCTTGACTCAATTATTCACCATCATTGGATGAAGGCTTTCTTTACGTTTGACCAAGATGTCTAAATGGCAACACATATGAAACTCTTTGCAGGAAAGGCAAGTTTTTTGTGCAAGTGCAAAGTGAGTATCATAGAAGACTATGCAATGATATAGCAAGACTTGAGAAATGCTTGAAGGATATGGAAGCATCTTCAAAGCTGAAAGTCTTGAATAAAAATCAATGTGTACATCTTTTTGGGAAGCTCATACGAGCCATGAGGGAGATTGACAAAATGTATTCATGTGCTATTGAGGATCTCAAATTCCACTCTCTTTTTGAAGAGTTGTGTTGTCTTCAAAAGAAAGTAGAGATTGTGGGGGAAAATTGCACTAAGCAAGATCAATGGTGTCGTTTGGCTATATTTCAACTCCAAAACAAAGAAACATTCCGAGAGTTGCTTTTGGATTTGAAGTATTGTCATGATACAGCGCGTGATGTGTACTTCTTCCACCATCCAAATGAATCAAATGATATATTGCCTATTCCATTTGATGCATCTACCTATGGCCAAGTCCTTGAAGATGAACAATCATTGAAAAAGAAGCTTGAAGTTGCACTTGAACAAGAAGAATCAAAGAATTATGAAATCGTGAAACATCTATTGTTGAGACTTCGAAATTTGGATCGAGTTGATGGAGGGGACTTAAAAGCGTTGGATGTTCCAAATGATTTTAGGACACTGGAATTAATGAAGAAGATAGGTGAAGGAGTGTGCACATCTAATTGGTTGGGCCTTGTGTGTGCCACCAAAGTGTTAAAAGGGGGTCCTAAACTTTTCATCAATTCTCAAAAGGAGATTGGCATCTTGGCAAGCTTGAGCCATCCCAATCTTGTTCAATTTGTCGGTTGTGGGACCAACAAAAAGAGTAAAGATGAGATTGTTGATGAAGATGAAATGGTTGAGATGTATTTGGTGATGGAGCTTATGGAGTCAAGCTTATCTACCGTATTGAAGAATGCAAGGAGACCTTTATCCTATCATTTTGCAATTGACATCATGCACCAGATTGCTAAGGGTGTATATTACCTTCATGACATGCAAGTTGCTCATCTTGACTTGAAACCTGCTAATGTGTTAGCAAGTTCAATATCTATGGAGGATTTGGATCCTCGTCACATATTCAAGGTGACCGATTATGGGAGATCTCAATTAGAGGTTTGTAGCAATCCCAAGCCTCCAAAATCTCCCCAACCTTTAAAGTCGCCAATAGGAACACCAAGGTATATGTCCCCTGAAATGATCCCGGGGAGTAACACTTCATTGTATCGGTTTCAAGCTGATGTGTGGTCATTTGCCATGATATGTTCAGAGATTCTATCAGGAAATGTTCCATACTCTAGTTTGAAAGCAAAAGCTTTTTATGATCAAATATCAAATAGTCCTGGCATGGGCAAGAAGAGCTTGCGACCGGACCTACCGAACAATTGTGAAGAACTCACCAACTTAATCCAACAATGTTGGTCTCCAGACCCTCTTGACCGGCCTACATTTTTTGAAATTTGTGAAAGGCTCACAAGTTTAAAGAAGTCTTTTTTGAAAGGAACGTATTCATGCGAGATGGTTCCGGAGTATGGTTCACCTTGCACCTTAATAGATTCCAAGACCACCATGGAGCATGTTCCAAAGGTATGAAATTGCGGAATTAAGAACCCATTTAGTGAGGTCGGCTTTTTGTTATCCATTTTGGTATTGGAGATTCATGTATTCAAGGGTAATTTCTTCTTTTTATATGAAAATGCTTTAGTAAGTACAAAACTTAGTTAGTGATGATTACTTTTAGATTTAATTCACTTTGGAGCTTCGCATTCATGTTTTCAAGTTTAGTGTTTTATTTATTAAATATTATTTTAATATTAGCACTTTTTTATTAAACATTACAATGCTTCAACCTATAATACACGAAAATGATTTTGTAAATATGACTTTTACAATTGTACAGGTGCATGAACCGATCGTACCTCCAAAGGAAGATTTGGTTGATTTAGATCATCAGTTATCTAAAGCCAAAAATCTTTTGAAGATGAATTTCATAGGTATCGTCGGCATGGGTGGAATTGGCAAGACTACATTAGCAAAGGCCTTATTTGATGACACGACAGTGAAGTCCTCATACCATGCATCATGTTTTGTTGAACAAGCCAAAAACTATCAAAACTCGTATGAGATATTGTGCGAGATCTTACCCAAACTTGGGAATGATAAGAAACCGCAGAATTTTGGAGATGCCCAAGAGATGATGAGAAAACTCTTGGTTGAAAAGAAGGTTCTTTTAATATTGGATGATGTCAAGGATGAAACTCAAGTGCATGATATTGTACCTCTTGACTTTGTGCAAGCTAGCAAGGGTACGACAATAATTCTTACGACACGCAAATGGAGTACCATAAAATCATTTGTGGGCAATGATGGAAAGTGGGATGTTGAATTGTTGGATGAAAAGGCAGCAACAACACTTTTCACCACTCACCTTTCTTGGGGTGAAGCTCCTTTGTCCCCCGACTTTGAAGACTTACGCAAGCGTGTTGTGAAAGCTTGCAATGGGTTGCCTTTGAGCTTGAAAGTGATGGGTGCATTTCTCCGTCGTAAAGAGAGGTTGCGAAGTTGGGAGCGAGCATTACGGAGGATGGCAAGAGAGAAGAATTTGGATGGGGATGAAGAAATTTGGAACACCTTGCAAGTCAGCTTTGACGGATTGACCGATGGTGTTGAAAAGGGAATATTTTTGGACATGGCTTGTTTCTTTTGTCGAGATGTATATCCATCTGGTATATCAAAAGAGACCATGTTGTCCATGTGGTCCAAGGATGGTACCCTTCCAGTGGCAGAATTGGAAAGTTTGATTGACATGTCATTATTGAAGTTGAATGCAGATGGTGACATTTTAGAAATGCATGACCAACTTCGTGATATGGGTCGGATGATTGCCGGGGGTACTAGAGTCTGGAAAGCATCTATGATACCAGAGGGTGGATTTACAAGCAAGGTAATATTTTACTAGTTCAAGTGTGCAATTGTGTGTGAATAGTTTGCTTTGCTATATACATTGAATGCAATTAATGAACCTTCAAACCCATATTGTTTAACAAAGCAAGAGTTTGAAACTTTTAGGGAAAACCAGTTATCATTTGCATTTACTATATGAAGGTGCAATACATTCTAATCTGAACTTTTGTAATGCAGGATGTTGAGGTCCTTGAAGGCATTTCTTGGCAAGAGACTATGCACCATCCTTTTCCTTTGATTAAAGAGGACCAAGGTTTTGATTTTCAGAAACTTCGTGCATTGATTTTGGTGAGTGCTTTGGGCAATCCTAAAGTGCATGTTGACAACTTTGGCCTACTACTACAAGTAGCTTTACAATGTCCTAATTTAGAGGCCATTATGATAGGAAACTCTGAGAATTGGATTGGAGAGCCACATCCAAATCCATCAAATATTTCAGATATTGTACAGAAGATGATATCTAATCTTTGTGGTACTTGTGTATCACTGAAGATTCTTGATCTAGTAGGGCTTGGGTTCCTTCAACAGTTACCAAACAAGTTTGCATCACGTAATATCCTATTACGACTGAACCTTAGTTCTTGCTCAAACTTGGCAACATTGCCTAAAGAAGTGGGGAACTTCTCTTCCCTAACCACTCTAGATGTGACTGAATGCTCAAGCTTAAAGGCCTTGCCAGAAGAGGTAGGTAGCTTGTCGTCTTTGATAACTCTCAACTTAGGTGGGTGTTCAAGCTTGGTGGCTTTGCCAAATGAAGTGGGGAAGTTGTCTTCCTTGACCAAGCTCAATTTGAATGCGTGTTCAAGCTTGGTGGCCTTGCCAATGGAAGTGGGGAACTTGTCTTTCTTGACCAAACTCTACTTGGGTGGTTGTTCAAGCTTGGCAGCCTTGCCAAAGGAAGTGGGGAACTTGTCTTCCTTGATTGAGCTCATGTTGAGTAGGTGTTCAAGCTTGGCGGCCTTGTCAAAGGAAGTGGGGAACTTGTCTTCCTTGACCACACTCTATTTGGGTGGGTGTTCAAGCTTGGAGGCCTTGCCAAAGGAAGTGGGGAACTTGTCTTGACCAAGCTCTATTTGAATGCGTGTTCAAGCTTGGCGGCCTTGCCAATGGAAATGGGGAACTTGTCTTCCTTGACTGAACTCATTTTGACCAAATGTTCAAGCTTGGTGGCCTTGCCAAAGGAAGTAGGTAAGTTCTCTTCCTTGACCAGTTTGGATTTGCGTGCGTGTTCAAGCTTGGCGGCCTTGCCAATGGAAGTGGGGAACTTGTCTTGCTTGACCACACTGTATTTGGGTCGGTGTTCAAGCTTGGTAGCCTTGCCAAAGGAAGTGGGGAACTTGTCTTCCTTGACCGTACTCTATTTGGATGGATGTTCAAGCTTGGTGGCCTTGCCAAAGGAAGTGGGGAACTTGTCTTCCTTGACCAAACTCTATTTGGGTGGTTGTTCAAGGTTGGTGGCCTTGCCAAAGGAAGTGGGGAACTTGTCTTCCTTGACCAAACTCGATTTGTGGGGGTGTTCCAACTTGGAGGCCTTGCCAAAGGAAGTGGGGAACTTGACTTCCTTGACCAAACTCTATTTGAATGGGTGTTCAAGCTTGATGGCCTTGCCAATGGATGTGGGTAACTTGTCTTCCTTGACCAAACTCTATTTGAATGGGTGTTCAAGCCTGGTGGCCTTGCCAATGGAAGTGGGTACCTTGTCCTCCTTGAGTGAACTCTGTTTGGATGGATGTTCAAGCCTGGCGGCCTTGCCAATGGAAGTGGGTAACTTGTCTTCCTTGACCAAACTCTATTTGAATGGGTGTTCAAGCTTGGTAGCCTTGCCAAAGGAAGTGGGTAACTTGTCTTTCTTGAGTGAACTCAATTTGGGTGAGTGTTCAAGCTTGGTGGCCTTGCCAATGGAAGTGGGGAACTTGTCTTGCTTGACCACTCTCTATTTGGGTGGGTGTTCAAGCTTGGTGGCCTTGCCAGTGGAAGTGGGGCACTTGTCTTCCTTGAGTCAACTCTATTTGGTTGGATGTTCAAGCTTGGCGGCCGTGCCAAAGGAAGTGGGGAAGTTGTCTTCCTTGACCAAGCTCAATTTGAATGCTTGTTCAAGCTTGGCAGCCTTGCCAATGGAAGTGGGGACTTTGTCTTCCTTGACTGAACTCAGTTTGAGTAAATGTTCAAGCTTGGCGGTCTTGCCAAAGGAAGTGGGGAACTTGTCTTCCTTGACCAGACTCTATTTGAATGGGTGTTCAAGCTTGGCGGCCTTGCCAATGGAAGTGGGGAACTTGTCTTGCTTGACCAGACTCTATTTGAATGGGTGTTCAAGCTTGGTGGCCTTGCCAAAGGAAGTGGGGACTTTGTCTTCCTTGACTAAACTCAGTATGATTAAATGTTCAAGCTTGGAGACCTTGCCAATGGAAGTGGGTAACTTGTCTTCCTTGAGTGAACTTTGTTTGGTTGGATGTTCATCCTGGCGGCCTTGCCAATGGAAGTGGGTAACTTGTCTTCCTTGACCAAACTCTATTTGAAGGGGTGTTCAAGCTTGGTGGCCTTGCCAATGGAAGTGGAGAACTTGTCTTCCTTGAGTGAACTTTGTTTGGCTGGATGTTCAAGCCTGGCGGCCTTGCCAATGGAAGTGGGTAACTTGTCTTCCTTGACCAAACTCTATTTGAAGGGGTGTTCAAGCTTGGTGGCCTTGCCAATGGAAGTGGGTAACTTGTCTTCCTTGAGTGAACTCAATTTGGGTGGATGTTCAAGCCTGGCGGCCTTGCCAATGGAAGTGGGTAACTTGTCTTCCTTGACCAAACTCTATTTGGGTGGGTGTTCAAGCTTGGTGGCCTTGCCAAAGGAAGTGGGGCACTTGTCTTCCTTGACCAAACTCAATTAGATTAGGTGTTCAAGGTTGGCGGCCTTGCCAAAGGAAGTGGGGAAGTTGTCTTCTTCGACCAAGCTCAATTTGAATGGGTGTTCAAGCCTGGCGGCCTTACCAATGGAAGTGGGTACTTGTCACCCTTGACTGAATTCAATTTGTGTAGGTGTTCAAGCTTGGAGACCTTGCCGAAGGAAGTGGGTAACTTGTCTTCCTTGACCAAACTCTACTTGGGTGGGTATTCAAGCTTGGCGGCCTTGCCAATAGAATTGGGGAACTTGTCTTCTTTGACCACTCTCTTTTTGTGGGAGTGTTCAAGCTTGGCGGCCTTGCCAAGGAAGTGGGGAACTTGTCTTCCTTGAGCAATCTGGATTTGGATGGGTGTTCAAGGTTCGCGGCGTTACCAAAGGAAGTGGGGAACTTGTCCTTCTTGACCAAATAGGGAGCAATGAGGAGTCTTGAATTTTGGGAATTGTGATTTTAGTATTATTACCTCATATGGCAAGTTGCAATGAATTTGAAGGCCCCCCTTTAGGATTTAGGATCTTATTCCATCATGAAATTTGACAAATCTATGACCATGTGGTTTTAACTTAGATAACCTTCACTTTAGTTGATTTTTTTCCAAAAGAATGTGCATTGGTGCCTTGTAATGGATGCGCATAGGTATTCACCATTAAAAAGTGTAGTTGGAATTAGCATAAGGGTTCTTGTTCTTGATCCAAATTGATTATTTGGTAGCAATCATTTTAGCATTGAGGAATTATCTTGCTCTACATTGTAGAATACTAGGGTGGTTGGCTATTTTTGTCCTACACTAAGATCTATAGCAACAACTTATTCTTATAGTAACAAAAATCTAGGAATTATCATCCATACAAGTCAAGGGCATCAATTTAGGATCTTGGATGAAAAATCCCATGAAGTGTGCATTTTGAGCAATCCAATGAAAGGAATGCAACTACTTTCCATGCAGGGAGCATAATGGAGTATAGAGCTTGGAAAACAAAGATTGCAACTAAAATTCTTTAAATGAAATTACATTGTTTAGAATATTGAAAATGAATGGTGAATAGGGACTTTCATATTTGAAATAATCACAAACCCAGAACCATAGATGCACATTTCCTTCAAATCGTGATGTAAGATATTTTTTTGAATTCTTAATTGTAGACTTTGACTACTACAATGTGATAACTATAACAAATGAATTAGAAGAAATCTAAGAGATATATTTGTCGAATTGTTAAAACTAATGCACTACACCCAAAGGAGATGCTTTGCACATACATGTTGTTTGCAAACCACATGTGTTGTTTGGAATTAGTTTCAACTATAGCTTGTAAATGATATAGTTGTTGGACCATGTGCCTTAAGAAAGGCAATGTTGCTATAACCCAAGCTTATCACAATGCTTGTAAGGGGCCTTTTTTGTGCTAATGGTACAAAAGTGTATTCTAATGTCTTAGCTTGAGTTTTGCATAAGGCCATGACGTGCATTAAAAGATATAGCATGCACATACATTTCTACATTCACAAAAAACAAAGAATAGGGGGAATTTGAAGCAAACAAAGAAATTTGTAAAGTAAGGGCTAGATTAGCCTCTTGTATTCAACCATACACCATCAATGAAGCCCTTGTCATAATGGCGCATACCAAGAATTGTTGCATGAATTCCAAGCCTTTCAACAATGTCGAATTAGCTCCCATTGTTTGGTACATGCCTCGAGATCTTACCCTATGTTGTGAACAAAACCACTTACCAGTTGGAATAACACTCAAAAGTGGCGTCAAGTAGTACATTGAATACACATTGCACAAAATTGTAGTGATGGCTCCTAAGCTTTACCACACACCATTCACTTCAAGCCAATGGAAATAGAATTCAAATTGTAGATCCACCATGTCATCAATGTTAATTAGGTGGTAAGAAATGCAATTTCTTGTGTGATCCTTCCAAATTGGTCCATCTTTGCTTTCCAATTCTAGTACACCCATAGAGAACACTTGCAATCGCGTCTAATGTAGTCGGCTTAGTCTACTACGTATAAGTAAAGTCATTTGGAGAAAATTTCCTCACTTGTAGTTGGTAACCTCCTTTTCAAATGGTGACATATTGCATTATTCTCTAAAACAACTCTGCAAGAGTTTTGCATGCTTTAGTCCATAAATCTAATTTATCCATCATGACCACCATTTGCAAGTCTCTCCTAACAGCATTTGGCAACTTAGTTATTTGCCCATACAATAAAAAAATGGAGAGTAACAAAGGCTATTGATGCCTCCTTGTTTGAACACCCATTAATTAATTTCATCCCCCTCAAATTTTCTTGAATACTTTCCTACAAACTATATATCCTTTTCATACCTGGCAAATATACACCAAAAGATAAGTACATTGTTAGCATCTACAGGTCGTATCTAATAATCACTACTTCAATTCACTTGAGCTTTACTATTACTCCACAATATGTAACCAATTTCTGTACAATTCGATTCATACACTACAGCCAAGGGCTACTTTTCCAAATTCCACTCATTGCTCCTATGAGTGGAATAAACTGCAAACTTGCAATGAATTGCACATGGAGGGTACACAAAATGAGTCTACATTGGGTGATCAAATGTGCATGCATAATCACATCATTGTAGAATACACAAAAGCACACTTTTTCTTGCATAACTTCATTTCTACTGCCATTTTCTAGTATTGCAAGTTTATATTTATGTACCGTACATTGTGAGAAGCTGAAATTTTAGACAATCACTAGCAATTTCCAATTACAGAAAGCTTATTGAAAAATAGCTCTCTAATTGCAAGGAGTAAGAACCAAGACACAAACCTTTTGAGGATTTTTTATGTAGAAAATGTCAAGTTCTTTCTCTTGGCCTAATACCAAAAAGCCCCTTGCCTTTTCCCAGCACGACCTATCTGCAACAAAATTTTTAGAGCCAACAACAATTGTAGAATTAAAATTTACCAAAACTAGCAGATACGTTAACTGCTAACTAATACTTCAATATATTGTAGTACTTGAAAACAGACTAGAATCCGCATTAATGTGGATAGGAACCCTTCAACAACCAATGTTGTAATTAATTAAAGAAATCAACTGTTGTTCATCATAATCCGTGTAGGATGGGGAACAATTCCAAACGACCTGATACACAATATACTAAGTCTTCACTTTGGCAACAGCAGGTAGAACAATGGCTCAGAACATGGCTTCCAAATATGTCTTGGTAAGTGTGAGCCTCATCATTCACTACAAACTTCAGATTTGAAAAAAACTCTCCCATAACTACAACAAGACCACGTATCAATACAAGCTACATCAAACTACCTACTACAACAATGAGGAAACTACATTCTAAGACAAAAAGTTATACTAGCAAAAGGATTTCCAGAATTTACAAATCTTTAATTAATCGGTTTCATCTCAATGCATTTAACACAGAAGATGGTTGTAGAGTACTTGATCATCATAGCACTTGCAAAAACTCAACCTCAAAAACGAAATCTACCAAGTGAAAAAGTGATAGGTGACCTTCCTTACACGTCTAATACAAGATCATCTATCAAGTCTAAATCTGATGAGACCTTCAACTATGTGCATTTTAACGTTTCAGCTTACCTTGTGGTGTGGCAAAATCCCATGGTGTAGCATATTTGAATTGGTCAAAATTATGTGCAAAAAAGGAAGAATGTAAATTTAGATGCAAACACGTTCACGTGCCTTATGTACAACGTTGAATTTCAAACTAGTAAAGCTTAGAGGGATTGGAACTAAGCGACAAATATCAACAAAATCAAAATCAGACGGAGAATGAAGCAAGCACAAGAAGTACCTTGCTAGTCTTCCGTATGTGTGACTTTTGATTCATGCTAGTGTCTCCATCATACTACCAAATTTCCAAACAAAGTCTCTTGAAATATAATTGACATAATGAGTAATCTTTTTGGTTACTTCAGGGCATTTAACCTAAAACCAAAACACATTCCCAAGAAAATACAATAAACTAATGATTGATAACCTCAATAAGAACTGTGGTTGTCAATTATCCAATCTAGTTTAAGAATTGGTATTCCAAAATAGCTCACCAGTAACAATGAATATCCTTCTTAACTTCCTCTACAAAATTAGGTATCCAAAGAGAACCCCAGTTAGCTTATAAGGGAACATGTTCATCAAGCAAAATACTGTCTCAAGTAAAACACAGCATCACAAACTAGAAATATTTTCTAGAGGAATATATTAAGATGTCAGATATTACCAACCGAAAAGAAATGACTTGACTATTAGAAACAACCAGAGGAGCAAGGTTTTCCTCCATAATCAAACCACAATACAAAAGGACAATGAAATTACAATTCACACAGGATTTTAAGTTGGTTCACGTGCCAAGGCGGCAAGGCCTATACATAGCCAAGAGTAGTTCAGTGGCAATCCATTCCTTAGAGATATATATGTCACCACATAAACCGGCAACTAAGTTTCCGAGTCCAAGCTTCTGAGAGGGAAAAAAATGTGCAGGTCTAGAGTAATGCTAGAGAATAATTGAGTACCTTAACGGGGAAATGAAGAGAGCATGCGATTTGGACACCTTCATCAGAGAATCTAATACTTGCCAAACATGACACCAGAGATTAGTTCCTGTTGTCATCATAACATTCCCGTAAGAATCTCATGCACTCCCTCTGATCTTTAAAACGCGATTAGTACTAAACAAGGAGAGGCTTCTTAGGATAGAAACTATTCCATTAAGATGACGTACAAGCATTATATATGTCATACTTTTGCCTGAAGCTGTAGGCATTGCAACAACTATGATTGACCCATTAAATACTGCGACCATTGCTTCAGCCTGGTGTGTGTAAAATCTCTTTCCATCTCTATTATCAAAATGAATAATCTAGACATTAATATAGCCCACTAGGTACGTATTGATCATTTATCCATAAAACAAATTGCAAAATAGAAAGGTACAAATGTACAACGTGATCATGCCGAAAGTTCTCCCGTGTAGGGTTACATTCCTAGAAAAGCCTTCTGGAGCTTTTTTGGAAGCTTAAAATCTTAGTCGGTGTAAGCAATAGGTCTGCTCAATACCAAAAATCAGAGTTCACTTTCTATGCTAAAAATTATGACAACCACAGTCAAAGAATAGAGAAGACGGATATAAGTAACATACCTAGCAGGGATTTTATTCACAAGCAAGATTTGTCCCTTGAAAGAAACTTCTTCGAGTGCTTTCACAGCAGCAGTAATATTGAATTGCGTAGCGATTGATGACTGCGTGATATTTCTATTGGCATATGCTGCACACTCCTCCTCCTAGATTCCTCCAGGTAGATATTGTCAAGAGCATGAATTGCACCCTTACTCTCACTTGTCTCCATGATATTCTTGACATCCCTCACAATAGTCTTTTGGCCCTTTGCATTCCCACTTTTTTTTATCTCTCAGCCATTAGACTTGAATTTACATTACCACTTGGTGGCCTTCAGGGACCCTGAGTGGCCGTACCAAAATTCTAGAAATACAAGTAATAAAAATAGACCGTGTAGGTGTATTAGAAGTGGAGATTGTACTCACAGATTCTTACAATACATAAGATTGAGGTTGAGGCAACAACAAATTGAGGCCCTTGACTTCTAATTCCAAAAATAGGCTTACCCTGCCCGACTTGCATGAAATTCAACAATGAAAACATAAGCGTCTTTAGCACAATTCCCCTAGGATGGGTAAAATGAAACTTTGTACGAGTGTGTGATCTAGTATTATTGAAGTTGACAAAAATTGAAGCTATTACCATTTGAGTTGGTGCCTGGGACCAAGAATAATATGCATATTTTTGCAATGATTATGTCTGTGGAGACGTATGAGTTGCTCTGTTTGCAGTCCCAACCATAGCAACTCTTGCATGTGCCCAATACACGACATCATTGAAGTTATCCCAAATATGAATGAACAAGTCCAACATTCTCCATCACAAACTTGCTCCCCAATTGTTTCAGTATTGCTTCCATTCTCCGTGCATTCATACTAAACTAAAACTATTTTAGAGTCATTTTAATGATTATTTAATGTCTCTACAATGCTTTCCCAGATTTTGATATTTAAACACTTTGAAAGGATACTAAAAAATGCTAACATGGCACTAAGACAATGTCATTTCAGTATTAAGCGATAAATTGATCAAAGCACCATTGAAGGGATACTCGGTGGAACTGGACCTTTTTTGATGTGAGTACCGAGCTTAACAGCAGGTCGGATTTGTTTCCTATACACGCCTACTGCATGCTCTGCTCGTAGCTTCCAAATAATAAATCTCTAATTAAAAGTGGCTGATTTGCACCCCTTGCCATAGCGTTGCAATGCAGCAGTATGTCATCCATAGTAACGGGGAGCATGGTGTCGTATCCATGCACCACCATGGCCACAGAATCCCCACCAGAATTTTATCAATTTCCACTCAGTCCACATGCACTCCTGCCATTGCTGCCAATAATAGACTCCATTATAAAATTTCAGAGGATTGGAATGAACCGGAACAACGGGTATAAAAGCCTTGCTGACATAAAGGGAAAACCCTCGCCAACAAACAGCAACCGATTGCTACAATCGCAATGTTGAAAACAGGTAATCCTTTCTTAGAAGTACAATATTCACAACTTATCAGCTAGCTATCAATTGCACAATTTGACACATAAATGAACAAGAAATATCACAAAAACAACGGCTTATTGACTTCCCTTTATCATTAGCTTTGCACACCTTCAAATGTTTGCCGTATTCTCAAGACTTTGTGCTACGAGAACTATGATAGCTGCATTGTCAGTACCTTTCCAGCAAGGTATTATCTAAATTATTAGGTTGCACTAGTAGAAAATTTAGTTTTTTTGTTGATTTTTTGTTCATCTCAATAGATTATTGTTCAACTCAACAGAAAAGTGAACCAAATCAACACCAAAAATCAACAAAAAAACTAGATTTTCTACTAGTATTGAAAATTGAGCACGAAATCTCAATTTGAAATTTGGAATGCAACCATTTGTTACATCACCCATGACATATCATACCGAGCATCACAGTAGGGTTTGGTGGTCAAACCTAAGGGATAGTTATATTGAGTGATCATCATAATTGGCTGATTTGCTTGATGATTTGCCTCAAGGTGTGTGAGCTCCCAATTTGTCACTTTTGACTTGTGGATTTTTTTTTTTTTTAAATTTGCAGCTTAAAAAAAATAAAATTATACAAAAAGCCGAAATAGGGTTGTACCATGTCCATTATAGTATTTGGTCTAGTTTTGATTTTATACCTAGAACTTTTCCAAACCTTGCCTAAAAATAGAATATAAATCACAAGATAGCGAGATTTGTGAGGGTTACATCACATAGCTCCAAAAGGGCAAAATCAGACCGGAAGGTGGCAATGCATGATTAAATTGGTCCCAAGGATTTATAGCGAGGCCATAGGTCAGGTCCTAGAATTAGGTTTTGAACTCCCCATTAGATTGATAAATTTTCCAAAATCTTGGTTGTTAGTATGCAAGAGCCACTAAACTCAAGACAAGCCTATGGAGGAATCTACAATCCAAAGACGGTGTTCAAGGATGAATCTTATGTCAGGAGTCCAACAGCAAAATCAATTCGCCAAGATTCCCTCATCTGCAAAAGATTCTTGCGCCATTAATAATTCGAGGAGACGGCCAATTTAGGTCTCTACTAACCAATTGTGCCAGGTATGGAAATGCACCTCCACATCTTTCGTGAGTCTCTCTGAGAGGTCCCATGAAAATTCCCGACATCTTCCAACTTGCAGAAAACCTTTTCCGGGAGGTCAACCGTTCTAACCTTCAACGAGAATTTCTTGTAAATTATCCAGGTTGCAGTAAAATCTCACTAAAAATTAGGATAGCTTGTCTTATGTGAGTGATGTGCTTTGATAGGTTTTGCGGCATTCTAATAGTGGCAAGTACTCGAACCGGCAAGATTCTTCAAAAATTAATCACATGGTGGGATCCTCACAACGTTGACTAGCATTCTGGGGGCACACAATGGCGAAACAACGTCAACAAGGAATCTTTTTCTACTCCCTTTTACCTACCACAAACCCCAAGCTCGTTACTTTTCTTAAAATAAAAAATCCCCAAGATTTGAAAATTTACCACGATTGGATTTTTAATCTACACTAGCCTACGATGGGTTTTTGGTCCTGGTAAGGGGGTACAGGGATCTTAGACTAAAAATGGTAGTCTGGAGCCAATGGCACAATTTGTTTTGACAATTAGAGTTGATCTCCAAAAGTTAGGAGATTGTTCCAGCATAGACGATAGAAAGTGGATATTTAGAATTAGGATAAAAATCTTTGAGGATGAGGATAAAAATCCAAGTTGATATTATTACTAGTAGGAATTTAGGGGGGAAGAGTGAGCCTTTGGAAACCTGTATAAGGTCCCCATTTCTCTCTCTAAAATCACTCCCATATTTATTTTGGGGTTCATGGGTCTGAGTTATTTTGGATATTTGGGCATTTGAAGCCAAAAATCTCTATGGTGTTTGCGGAGCACTTTTGGCTCCTTTTGTTGTTGTGTTTTAAGATTTTATTTGGTTGCTTGGGGGTCCTTCTATCTTGCTTTGTATACGCTTTGTGTGTGTTGTGTGTATCTTGTTGTTATTTGTATCCTCGTGTACCCTTGTGAACTAACTTGTGTGATTTTAAAGTCTTTTGGTGTCTTGTAGTAACCCTAGAGCAACCCCCCACCCGCACCTTGATGATGTTGCTTTGGAGGGCCTTTAGGGTATAAGTTTGTACTAACTAGCGGAACCTATATTGTGTTTGTATCCGTTTCTATCTCCTTGTATTCTAACCGTTGTTTAACCCCTAAAAGCCCATTGTCCCTGCAGGGGACAAATGTGTTTTTGGGTAGGTACCTATGGGCTGAAATTTTCTCTTGATTTTTCGAAAGTTTTTTTTGGAGGTAGAAAAGCTGATTAGCTTCTTGGGAATATAATTTTTTTCACAACCAATGCCCGGGAACAAAAGTTATGACCAAATAAACTCAAACCAGGGGATGAAGGGCAATATGGGCAGCAAAAACAATTTGCATTTTTTTTTTTTTCTTAGTATTTTTTTCTCTCAAATTATATATTTGTCTATCTTAAAAGCTTTGATTCATTTCATTTGGATTTGTGATGAGAAAGTTATGGGCATTCTTGTTTTTCGGGCAGTTAGAGCATCTTTTTGAAAAAATAACTTGTAGGACTCATTTCTAAATGCAGTTTTTCAAAATTTTCAAATTTTTTTTGGCATGGTTTAGATTAATTGCTAAAGCAATCTCATCATTGGGATTAGTGCATTTTAATTCCATCTAAAATGTATGAATATTTTAGGTTTTCCTTCAGTCTCGTACCTACTTCTATTTAACAATTTTTTTAATAATGAAAATTAAGTTTTTTTGAATTCCTTTTTTTAGTAGATTTTCAACTCAATTCTCCACTATAAACTTTTAAAGCTCAAAACTCTGTAGTGCAAAAGTATTAGGTTAAAAATGTTCAAAGTCAAAATCCAATCCCACAATTTGCTGAAAAACTTGTTTTTTTCACTTTGAACGTAGATATATTGCAATCTGTGCAGTCAAAAATTCTGGAATTTTTTCTGCACATTCTTATACTAGTAAGGTGCAAGTTCTTATGGTTAGATGTGCAAAAAAAACATTTAAAATTTTTCTTCACTCTTTGCTAAAAAAATGGCAGTTTTGGGTGTTTTTTGGCAGAAAAAGGCCTTGGGCCTTTAGGGGTTAATTATTTTTTCCCTTGTTGAGTAGACACCCCCCTCCACAGAATAGCAAAGCTTCAAACCTCCTTTGTGTCTTTTCTCTAATTAAACGTGTGTTCTTACCTTTATCTAAACCATTTCTGACCATGTGAACCCCCCTCCAAGACGGCAAAGCTTTTACCATTATACCTAGAAGAGTTTGGCATTTTTTACAATTACCCTCGCAACGGCAAAGCTTTGATTATAGGGTCTAGAAGAGTTTGGCATTTTTTACAAAGTCCCAAGCGCCTTCCGACCTTAGTTTCCAAATATCCATGTGAGGATATTCTCGTTAGTTTCCAAATATCTAGGAGTCTCAGGAGAACATCTGAATTAGCTTAGACATGTCTTCCAGTTGGGATAGTAGGAATTGATTCACCACCTAGTCTAATTATAGAATTTTTAGGATTACCAACCCGAGCCCAAAAGTTTTAGTATTCCTACTCCAAGTCTAAGTCTTTTTTTTGGTACTCAACCCATGTCAAAAATTTGACAAACGAGACCATGCCATAGTCTAGACAGATCAAAAAATCACAAGACGGAACCAGCTCGAGGAAGCCCAGCTAGGTCAATAAATCACAAGATGGACTAGCTCTATGGAGCATAGGCCAAATCAAAAAATCACAAGACAGACCAGCTTGGGGAGCCCAAGCTAGATCAGAAAATCAGAAGACGGACCAGCTCGGGGGGCCCAACCCGATCAAAAAATAATAAGACGGGACTAGCTCTCGGTAGCCAGCCAAATCAGAAAATCACAAACGGCATTAGGTCGAGGGAGACTAGCTAGATTAGAAAATCACAAGACGGACTAGCTTGAAGGCCGTTCTGGGTGCTGGACTGTTGGGATGTGGGATTGGGTTCCGGAGGCTAGGAATAGGGTGTTGAACTCCAGAGGGGCCATAAAAAATTAGAATTCTAAACTACTTTGAAGGTCCAGAGTCTGGGTGGGAAGTCGGGCCTATTCTAGAAACATGAAATTAACAAGGAGAACATTGAAAGTAGGAGGGAAGGAAACAAAGTTGAGAAGAAAAAGAATAGAAGAAATCGGGTCAAGCCAAGCTAAAGCTCCACGTAGGATAGCTGCTATCCAAAAAAACTGCCAAAAGACTAAAAGATATAAAATAAAGTGGAGGAGAGGATGGCTACATGGGTGACATAGGAGAGAGACAATAAATAGTGTGCTAGGTTTGGTAGACTAGGTAGAATACAAGAAATCACAAAGGAGCCTTGGTAGCCGTTAGAGGAAGATTGGGAGATGACGACATAAGAACTTTGTAAGAGGGGAGGGGACATATTTATGCCTTTTAGTTGTCAAAGTTAGTAGCGCAAGGTTGTCATCAAACATTTGAACTAGTGTACTATAATATCCTACGATTACGTGTGTCCAAAAAGTTTTTTTTCTAAAATTTGTATTTGTACTAGAAATGGCAGTTTTGGAGCATTTTTCGTAAAAACATAGTCAAAAAACTTTAGGGGTTAATTATACTTCAATTATATTTGACTTTAACCACTTTTTAATTATTTGCATGTGTTTGGAGTTTTCAAAACACTAGCAATTCTAAAAGGTTTGGGGAAGACACTATAGAATGAATCCCCTCTATATGTATGAGTTTTATGTTCATTCTATAGAAGCCCATGGTAAAGTAGTGTTGCACTTAAGATATAAAATTAAATCCTAAAGCTGTATTTTTTTGCAACATAGTGGTTTTGGGCAGCTCACTATGAATAGAAAAATTCACTATATTTATTGGATATTTTTGGATGTGGAGACAAGGAGCACTTTGCTGCTCCATCAAGTTTTTTCACTTGAATTTGTCTATTAAAAGTATGGGAAAAAATGTTGTTTTCAATGGATAAGGGGCAACATAGGCAGAGATATAGGGATATTTATACTAGAGCAAAAACGGTAATACTATGCCAAAAGAGCTTGGATAGGCTTCAACTTAGGTTAATGCAAGTTACTTCATTGACATTTTGTTGAATTCATAAATTTGTCATAATGGGCAAGATAGGGAGGTAGATGCTCTCTAGATTTTGTAGCCAAACGAGGCAGTTATTCCTACTACAACATTTGAATAAATAAAAAATTCAAAGAATTCATTGAATCAATTATCAATTTGTCATTTGACAAACTACCATACAAAGAAAATTTTATGGTAAAATGAAACAATAGCTTCTTTGACACTTATAGGAATGATGGATATAAGGGTCGTTTTTATAATCAAATCTATTGTTTGCCATAAATCTTCAAAGGGTATGGGATAATTTGAAGATGAGAGTTTGACCATTCATTGTCAAAATATAGAAATTATGTTCAAAGTAGAATTTTTAAACTCTTTTTGGCATAATAAAATAACTTATTATTAGTTCAATTTTATTAGTTCAATCTTTACAAGCCATGGAAGATCATTAGGGAGATCATTGACCTTTCTTTTTAAATCATTGAAATTTAACGTTGAATATTCAAAAATTATAGATCATGAAGCAAAGAACATCTTCAAAAAAGAGGAAAAGAGCAAAGAAAATGTTATCTTAGAAGCACAGAGAATGTTATCTAGTATCAATGATTTGTGGTGAATCAATCTTTGCTAACCTTAATCTAACCTCCTCCCATGCCAAGCCCAATATGTCCAAGTGTCCTTTGTTTTAGCTTGGAGATAGATTGATTAAGCTTGCCAAAGTTTGATATTTTGAGCGATTTTTATTTTGGCTTTTCCCTCTTCTAGAGCTAGCTAAATTCTAGAACTCCACCATTCAATTTTAAAGAAATTCTTATATGTGCAAGACATAAATTGTTGAAAAAAGGGCTTTATATGAGACTTTTCATGAATCTAATTTCCTACTGGAATTTTGTGGTATACGCTCTCCAATTTGAAATGTTATAAGTTTTTTTGACATGTGGTGAACTTTATCACAAAAGCAAGCAAAAATAATTCAAGCAAAACAATGAAATAAGCTTGTGTAAATGCCTCCTTAAATTAAAGCTACTTGGAATTTGGATGACCCCCAAAAAATATTTTTTTTCAACTTCAAATACTATAATCTCACAAACTGTATGGTTGAAACCTTTCATTTTTTTACTACAATATAACAAAGTAATATATAACTAGATCTTTCAGTTAGATGCACTTTACCATAAAAATGACCCATTTTGAGTGTTTTTGGGTGAAACATAGTCAAAGAACTTTAGGAGTTAAATGAGTTAGAAAATACATGGTATAATGAGGTGCACCTTATACATTTTTTTGTTTTGGATTTAGTACTTGTGAAGTATTATTGTGAACTTGATGAGGATGAGTTGGGAAGTGTATTAAAATTTGCAAACTTATTATGGACCATTCCATATGATTATACATTTATACAGGGGTTCAAGTAAAGAAAATAAAAAACTTAAGTATATAGTAGTAGAAGCATAAAAAATATTGAGAGTACTGTATCCATTAGTCAAGCTTGGCAGAAAATAACTATTTTTAAGAATGCCAAAAAAAAAAAATGCCAAAAAAAATTTGGTAAACTCAACAAAAATTAAATGACCAAGTTGTTGTAAAAGAAGAAAATGTCCAATGTTAGTCTAAAAGTCTAAAGCCCACTTACCATCAAAAAAATTTGAAGGCAAAATGAAGGACTTTTTCCAATGACATTTAGTAAGAACGGAAGGTGAAGAGGTTGTTTTTATAATAAAATCCATTGTCCGTCATGAAACCTCAAAGGATATGGGATAATTTGAAGATGAAAGCTTCATTGCTCATTATCAAAATATAGGAATTGTATTCAAAGTAGAATTTCAAACCTCATTTAAGCATAGTAGAATAACTTTTTTTTAAATAATTTGAACTATATTAATGTGGAAAATCAAGCTAAATTTGAAATCCATTTCAGATTTTAAGCCTTCAATCAAAAGTTATGGACAAGTTTCAAAAGGGATGTTTGAAAATGACAGCATTCCAATCCTTCTTTGAAATTTGACCATAACTTTTGGTTGGAGGCTTGAAATATATAATGGATTTCTAAAAATGAAAACTAGCTTGATTTTCTACATTAACATAGTTCAAAGTATTTTGAAAAAAATTATTCTATTATGCAAATGAAGTCTAAAATTCTACTTTGAACACAATTCCTGCTTTTCTTTGAACTATCAATGTCTAGCTCCTAATAATCCTAATTTACATATCCCACATGGTTTGTTTTACCTCCTACCACCCCATTTGTATAAAGAATTTGTCTTCTCAACCTTGAGCACATCAAACTAAGTGATTTTTGAAGCTAATAGTCAGATACTTTGAATTGTGTTGAATAATTAGGATATTGAATTTCTAGAATTCGTCTTTTAAAGTGCCAAATCTCCTTTGGGAACTTTAATTAATTATCCGGCATCAATGTGCTAATTTTGAAACATATTAAGAGTAGTGCATATTGTGTTGCATTTTGGACAAAGTGACCACCTTTTTGTAAACAAGTGGAAATTTTAGTTGAATCAATGTTGATAGAAGTAGAAAATGAAATTATGTTGACACAATATGCATTGCAACAATGATCATCTACTTACTATTTAGATATTGAATCAAAGTTGATGAAAAGAGAAGTTGAAGTATTGTTGACACAATGTATAGTGGGACACCAATCAAAATGGCGTTTTTGAAGTTGCAGTGAAAGAAATTTCAATGATACCAACTTTGATAGCTTTTTGAGAGCTAAAAATTGGTATTTTACTATGAATTTTTGTTCACAACATTGTCTTTATGTTAATAAAATGTGGCCAAATTTCTCAGCCAAAAAATTCATCAGAAAAAAGATATTCAAAATCTACCAACATATGTAGTTGTAAAAAAAACTTCACTATTGCCAACTTTGATAGCTCCTAAGGATTGAAAGAAAGATTTTGCCATGAATTTTTTTTGGAGAGATCATCTCTACGTTGATAACATATGTGCCAAATTTTAGGTCAAAAGACTCACAAACAAAATGATATTTGAAATTTACCAATATGAATAGTTGTGAGAAAAATTTAATTATTACCAACTTTGATACTATCCAAGGGCTGCAAAATTGCTTTTTTATCATAAAATTTTTGTGCAAGATTATCTCTATATTGATAGCATGTGTTGCAAATTTCAAATTCAAAAAATTCACACAAAAAAGGATGTTCTAATTCTACCAAAATGTGTAGTTGTGAGAATGATTTTTTCAGCCCTTGGGATAGTGTAATTTTATAGGTACAATTTCACATGGATGTAAAAAGTAATTGTCACAACTACACATGTTGGTAGAATTAAAATATCTTTTTTTATGTGAATTTTTTTAACTTGAAAATTAACACACATATTATCAACATAGAGATGATTTCATGAAAAAAGTTTCATAGCAAAATATTTTTTTTGCATCCCTTTGGATAGTATCAAAGTTGGTAGTAGTGAAATTTTTCTTACAACTGCACATGTTGGTAGATTTCAAATATCGTTTTGTATGTGAATCTTTTGACTTTGAAATTTGGCAAATATATTATTATCATAGAGGTGATCTCTTCAAAAAAATTCATGGCAAAAAAGAATTCTTTCAATCCTTGGGAGGCTGTCAAAGTTGGCAACAATTGGTAGATTTTGAATATCTTTTTTTGGATGAACGTTTTGGCAATGATATTTGATGCACATGTTCTTAACATAAAGATGATGTTGCAACAAGAATACATGGTAAAAGACCAATTTTTTAGCTCTTGAAGGCTGTCAAAGTTGGCATCACTGAAATTTCTTTCATTGCAAATTCAAAAACGCCATTTTGATTGGTACCCTACTATACTTTGCAACAACAATGCATCATTCAACAACAACTTAACATTCATTGATATAATAATTACTTTTTCAATATTATTGTAATGCCATTTTAATCTAATTTGAGACAATTATTTAATTCAAAATCACCAAAGTCTTTGTTGTTGTAATACCATATTTGAAACAATGTTAGTAGAATAACAAAACAACATTAGAACAACACTATTTTAGTTGGACAATTTTCTTAACATTACAACAGTGTCAAAACAATGAGGGAGTTAATTTGAGATGTCAAGAATCTAATCTTGGTCTCCGTGGTTTTCGTCCTAATTTAGATGCTCTTTGACTTGTAGTCATTTGACTTTGCTCCATTTTTACCTTGGGGTTGTTGCCTTTGATCTTCACTTATCGCCAACTCGCTGTGAAGTCGCTTCTCTGGAGGTTTCTTGCTCTTGTTTGTGGCAATTTCTTAGGATTGTGTTTTCAAGATTGTGCCACAGTTTTGGGGAGTTCTGTATAGAAAACGAACTATTTCCTAGCTTCTAGGAGGTGGCCGTGGCTGTGGCTCGGATTTTTCAATTTTTACTCGGAAGTGGGCCTAATGAGTGCAAATCTTATCGGTTCATATCCCCCATTTCTTAATGTACTTAGGCAATTAGCCGACATTTCTTATTTCAATTATCTACTTTCCTAAATGTCTAAAATGGGTTCGGTTTTTTGTTTTGGTGGGGGATTTTTATTCCCTACCCATTTCTTTTTTGCTTTAGTTTCCTTGTCATTCATTCCCCATTTTTTTTTGCTTTAACCCCTAAAGGACCAAGGCTCTTTTTCTGCCCAAAAACATTCAAAACTGCCATTTCTATAGCAAAAAGTAAAACAATTTGAAAAATGTTTTTTTTCACATCTAACCATAGAATCTTAAACCTAAATAGGATGAAAGTGTGTGGCAAAAAATTTCAGAATATTTGATTGCACAGATTGCAAGATATCTGCGTTTAAAGTGAAAAAATCAAGTTTTTCAACACATTGTGGGACTAGATTTTTTTACTTTGAACATTTTTAACTTTATTTTTTTGCACTACAAAGTTTTGGGCTTTTAATGTTTTTATTGGAGAATTGAGTTGAGAATCTAGACAAAAAAAGAAAGTTCAAAAAAACTTAATTTTCATTATTAAAAAAATTGTTAAGTAGAAGTAGGTACGAGATAGAAGGAAACTCTAAGATCTTTATATATTTTAGGTGGGATTAAAATGCACTAATTCCAATGGTGAGATTGTTCTAGAAAGTAAACTACACCATTCAAAAAAAAAAAAATGAAAATTTTGAAAAATTGCATTCAGAAATGAATCCTACAAGTTATTTTTTTCAAAAAGATGCTCTAATTGCTCGAAAAACAAGAATGTCCATAACTTTCTCATACAAAATCCAAATGAAATGAATAAAAGCTTTCTAGAGAGACAAAAATATAATCTATGAGAAAAAAAATACTTCAGAAAAAAAAAAAAAAAAATTGCAAAGTTTTTTTGCTGCCCGCTGTCCCTTTTTTTGAGCGTATTTGGTCATAACTTTTGTTCCCGAGCACCGATTGTGAAAAAAATTATATTCCCATGAAGCCAATCACCTTTTCTACCTCCAAAAAAAGTTTCAAAAAATCAAAAGAAAGTTTCAGCTCATAGGTACCTGCCCGAAAACACATTTGTCCCCCCAAGGGACAATGGTCCTTTAGGGATTAAGTTTCTTTGTCATTTATTCCCAATTTTTTTTTGCTTTAAGTTTCCTTGTCATTTATTCTTTATTCATTTTTTTCTTTAAGTTTCTTTGTCATTCATTCCCCATTTTTGTGACAAATGTTTAGGGTTAAAGAATGTTGGCATTCACTCTCTATTTTTTTTGTCTAAAAAGTATCTTTGGCAAGAGTTGAACTTGGCAAAGCCCCTACCACTTTAGGGCCAAAGATGTAGCCTTCAAAAAATACAAGGATCCACAAAGGGTCCAAGTATTTTCTGGAGGCTGGTTAGTATGGTTATTATTGAAGTCAACAAATTTGCATACCATTGTCGTTAGTATCAACTGCCCCAAACAAATAAGATGGATCACTCGCACTCAGTCGATTAGAAGAATTCAAGTAAGAAGACGGGTTACCATACATTTAACGATAGTAACTATCATTCTTCCAAAGTGGGGAAATGGAAAATTTGGAATCCTTCACTCTATCCCAAATACTAAAAACTAATGGCTTTGGATGCCCGTTAGCCTTTGAATGAGGGATATTTGATTATTAGAAATTTGGTAGCTGGAAATTTGGTATTATAGTTTGGTTACCTTGATTATCTGGAAAACCTGAATATTATACATAGTATTAAAAATCGTGCTAAAAGGTGTATGCTTGATCAGCTACCCGCCGTGACAAAAATGCCTTTCAATCGGTAATTTGCCGTGGATACTCCTAGGACAGCTTGCCAAAATGCCAGCATTTTCTTTTCTAGTTGGCTTGTTTCCGAAAACCTTCATTTCTCTTCCGGAACCCCTTCCTAAGCATTTCTATCTCATTTGGAAATTCTCAAGACCAACCAGCTAGCTTGTAACTAACCAACAGCACTCTTCATTCATTGGACTATGCAACGACAAGAACTGGTCTTTTTACAAACTGTAGCCCAACCAATACGGCCGGGGTGAACCAACCTCCTCGCTTGTCCCCAATTTTATCACTTGTTCCCAATTTATTCTCTTGTCCTCAATTTAATCACTTGTCTCCAATTTATTGCTTGTCCCTAATTTTACCCTTGGATGATGGCATGAAAGACCAGTACTGAAACATTGTCACAAATGTAGTGTTGAAGCTTCATTTTGCAATAACTTTTGAAGCATGACTTGCATGAACTTGAAATTTTTGTTGGAGAATCTTCTCATGAGTTTAATTAGATTTCATATTTTTTTTTAAATTTCAAAAATCATTTATATTTAAAAATCATTTAAACTAATATGTCACGTTTTATGTTTTAGGGGTTTTTACTAAGTAAGGAGTCACCAAATTTAATGATTTGGAGCTGAAATTTCTATGGTCTATTTCCATAGTAGGAAGCCATGATTATACCAAGGGGCATTAAAAAATATTTTATTTTATATCCTCTACGTCCATACAAAGAGGGCTCCCTTGCGCACGCAATTCTGAACATTGAAGCTGGTTTTAGGATCATTTTCTTGGTGAAATATCTTCACCATGAAGTCTTCCTTAATGGAATTTTTCAGGTTTTTTTAAAATTACCTTTCCTATTTTTTACAAATAAAAATGTCAAAATATATATTTTCTTGCGGTTCTGCACTTTTCTAGTTCTCCTATTTAGAGAATTTTTTTTTGCTTTTCCTTCATAAGGTACCTTCTTCTTATAGGTGTATATATTTCTCGTATTTTTATAATTTTTTTAAAAAAAAATTCTATTTTTATAGTACTCCCAAAAAAATGGCTGAAAACGGCCAAAGTGGAACAAAAACGGAAGGTCATTCATGCAATCACCCCCCTATGGAGATGCAAAAATTATTTACTTTGCCATGGATGACAAAATTTGTAAATTTTGAACTCATATTTGAAAGTAGAAGCCCCCAAAAAGCTTAGAGAGGTGTAGAAGATAATTAAATCAAGCACAAAATAGGAGATCTTTTATATGGGTCCCTAGAATGACTTAGGGAGGACAAGCAAGGGGGTCGGTTCACCCTGGCTATCAATACTACCTTGCCATTCTAGTGTATAGAATTAGTTTCCAAAACCCTAAAAATTTCTTGCATAATTTTCCTATCAACCCTTCCAATCTAACCCTCTCAATAGTCTTGACCTTAAGCAAATCCTTGAAATTTTTGTCCCTAAACTTCCCTTCACCAAATTTTAAAAATGTTTCACCAATTCCTTCCAAACCCTAATTTTTTCTCTACTGCTTCTAAATCAGTTTTCAATTTGACCTCAAATATCTCTATTTTTCACCCATTTTTCCTCTAGAAACGGTGAAAACCTACTCTACAAACTGTTCTTGATCTTCCCTGCCCTAATTACTAATAATTTATACATAAAATGCCCATAAACTACAAAATTGCTTCCAAAATACACACACACACACACACTTACAAAAAGATTGAAAGAAAGAAAGGTCTCGAAACCCTAATTTTTCATGTAACCAAACTCTCTAACGGACTATTTTTTATAATTACAATCATCCTATTTTAATTTACTGTTAATTCACTAATTTTGTGCAAAATGCGTCAAGTTTATTGAAAATTGCGCTAAATTACTATAATGCACTAATTTAGTGTTAAGTCCTCCAAATTACTGTAAAACCTCTTTTTTAGTGTTTCCTTTACTATTTTAATGTTTCCATCAGTTCTAATGTTCTAGTAGTAGCTTTTGTTATACTTACATCTTTTGTGTGTTTTTTTCCTACAAGTTTATTATTTTTTTTTGTTTTCATTTTACTTCTAGTTTTAGTTTCTACATTTAGTCTTTTATTTTTTATTCACCTTTGTAGTTTTTTAGTTTCTTTATTTTTTATTTTTTAGATCTGAAACTTGATTCTAATCCAATTTTTTTACCCATATTGTTTTATTTTTATTTATTTTATTTATTTTATTTTTTATTTTTTTGGTTTCTAATTCTATTTTTCATCTTAGTAATATTTTGGGTTTTATTTTATCATCACTTTACTGTTAGCTTAATTTGGTTATTCTACCAAATCTTGCTGAATTTATTTTTATTTTTAAATTTATATTCAGACTTTTCCCTTTGTTTTCTCCTAATTACATTTTTACAATGATTCCAAAAATTAAATCTATGCTTTGTTCAATTCCACTTTGTGCACATCTGTTGAAAACAAGTGAACAAAATCCAAATGAGCAAATATGAATATTTTAGAGTTCCTTGTAAACTACAAGCCTAAAAGAATTGAAGCAAGAAGCAATTGTGATTTAATATAAGTAAATGAATTCCAAAGTTAACTACCCCATAGACTCAATTGTCAAGGTGGGTTTCATAATCACTCTAGAAATTGCCTATGCTCCTTTTTTGAGCCTTGATGATTTGAATATTTTACTGCATGTTGTTGAACACCATTTAAGATCCACCCCATTTGGTAATGTAAAGAATGGACATAGATGTGCTTTGAAAAAATTATATATAGAAAAAAATGAAGATAATATTAATTTGAACAGAATTTGAAGATTTTCAACAAATGAAAGACTTGAGATTTCATTTACTATCATAAATGATCTATAGGTTGCAATTTGAGCTATTGTTGCATCTATTTTGAATAGATTTGAAAACATTTGTTCTAATATATAATAACCTCTAAAGGACCATGAGTGCAAGTTTTGAACAATGATTGAACAAAAATACATTCCAAATTCACAAGTATGCATTTTTTTCATCCATCAATTTTGTTTGTAGGATTCTTATGTTAGATCTTTAACATTTGTATGGTATGGATTATGAAGATTTTGCTTTGCAAACATTCTATAATTCAAACAATATTGGTAGGTGTAGCCTCAAGAAGTAACTTTTTCAATGCAAAAAATGACCCTTCAAAAATGACTTGAACCAAAAATAATATAAAAATCTTCAAAAATTATTATGATTAGAACTCAATATTTTGAACTTTTTGGACAAAAAATCTTGTAAAAAAATCAATATTCAATCTTCAATTGATTTTAGAAGTAAGTTTCAATTTCTGATTCCAACATTTTATTGAAAAATATTGATTAGTCTATTCGTTGATCCAACCATATGGATGTGATCTATAAATCGTTTTTTTCAAGTTTGTTTGAGAGTCATCATTAAAATATTGTTCTAAGGTGCATTTATAATAGAGCTTTACAATTTTGGAAATTTGGATGCCTCGTTGGTCTTTTAGGGATTAATACAAATCATTGTAATTTGTATTTAGCAACCAAAACAATTATTTTCACCACAATCTTTTTGAATCCGACATATTAGTTTATAAAGGCTATATATAGTACATTTGCTTGGATTGTAGGTGATTTAATATAATATGACAACAACAAAGTGATACCAAAATTTTGACAATATGTGTTATTTTTTATTTTTATCAAATGCATTTGTCAATATTTTGTCATAAATATTTTTATTATTCTACAACATAATATATATATATATAATTAAGGACCCACAATTTTTATTACTTTTGACTCAATCCACGTTAATCCCTAAAGTTCCTTGACTATGTTTTCATCAAACTAGGCTCAATAGCAAAAAGTGGCAATTTTGGGGGTACCCACTTTAATGCAGTGTGTCACAATCACAATGTGGTCAGTGTGCAATGACACACAAAATTTTGATCCCCCCATGTTCCTATTTTGTTCCCGTGAAGGTTGGGTGGGTGCCGCCGGTACCTACTCTAAGATAAAAAGGTAAAAAGAGGGGGAAGGGGAGGAAAAAAAGGAAAAGGGAGGGAGAAGAGGAAAAAAGAAAAAAAAGAAAAAAATAGAGAAAAAAAAGAAATTGAGTTGAGATCTTAAATCAATTAAAAACAAAACTTGAACATCAATACCTTAAAGAAGAGAGTTTGACCTCTTGATTCATTATCAATCAAGAATGTTGAGGCTTTGCGCCCATTATTTATTTCTGTATGCAAAGTAAAAGTTGAATAAAAGTAAATGTATAATATATGAATTATTTCTTATCATTATGGTTGATGTCTTATTTTCAAATATCAACTTTAGAAATGTCATCAAAGTAATACCAACAACTCTCAATCAGTGTCCCCTTCTATTCAACCATTCAAAAGAATTTTGTATAATATAAAATATAAATGATATTTTTTGTCTTTCATTATGAACATTGGTGATGATTTTTTTTAATTTGATTGCATAAATACGTAGAAAACATCCATAGACACATTTCTTCTTTAATAAGCATCTCCAAAAAGTTTTAGAATTCCCTTACAACGATTTCAAAAGTTGGGGTGGCAATGTCTAAATTTTGAAAAATGAATATTTTTGTATTGTGATTAGATTTTGCTATTTGGCCTTTGCATTGTTACAAATATTGCACATTTGACCATGAGGGTATAGTTGCTTTGCCAAACTCAAATCACAATGAAGAGATATTGATTTTTCAAAATTTGGACCTTGTCACCTCAACTTTTTAAACCGTTGTGAAGGAATTCTAAAAATGTTTGGAGATTCTTCCTACAAATTGCCGCAATTGAAATCATCATCATTGTTTTTCAATAGATTATCATGTAAAATCATTAAAATTTAATGAAACAATCCAATCAAAATGGAGTTTTGGTTTTCTGAAACCCAAATTTGGTATGCTTGATTGAAATTGAGTAGAAATTGAATGTTGATTACCAATATCCAACATGAAAAATGTATATCAAATAACATGTTCTGCAGTTTTCTTTTGAATGGCAAAATAGGGGGGAAGATAATGGAGAGTTGCCGGGTATTGTACAATGGTAACATTTGTTCTAGTTTATTTTGTATGTAATGTTGAAATATCCTTGGTTGTACACTCACCAATCATTCTTTTTATACCATTGGAGAGCTTGACTCGACAAAGGTTGTATTTAAGTTGTATCTTTGCTTTTGGTAGTATGATGGATTTGTGAGCAATTTTTAAGACCATAATTTGAATTAGTTATTGAAATAGAGTATAGGTGTTTTTGATGTCATTCTTGGCATCGCCAAAAAGCTTTCAATGAGTAGACTTGCACCCAAGTTGATTTGCACTTTTGGTTCTTATGTGTGAAAATTATAGATTTTCAATTGAATTTTTTTCTGTAAATTTAATTTAATTATGGATAAATTATACTAAAAATTAAAAATTAAAAGAATACATAGGAAATTATGGAAACAATTAGCCAAGTGCACAATGCCAAACAAGTTGTTTATAAGTCAAACTTTAAAAAATTACATTGATCTTAAATTCAAAAAAAGATAATAACAAAAACATCTTTGTATTGAAGAAGAAAAATAGTTTGAAATTCAATTCATAAATCAGTTTAATATTTGTACATTAATTAAAAAAATCTTTAATATGATTTTAAAATACAAAAGTTAAATATTCTAAACAACATTCAGTGCATTGTATATATTTTGATTTAATAATAAATGTTTTTATTTTATTATTATTATTGTTATTTTATTAGATATTTGCAAATTAAAATAAAATATTAAATCCTTTAGCATTATTGAAAGGAGAAAAAATCAATAATATAGTGAAGTGAAGGAAGTATAAAATGATTGCAAAGCAATGTTGTCATTTTATTTGTATAGAAGAAAAAATGTGTTCAAATAGGAACAAACATAAATGAAAACCAATGCTTTGTGAAAAGCATCAATATGACAACAAAATTCTCTTGATCATCATAGTTTTACATGTATGATAAATCTATATATTAAATAAAATACACATGAATTCTAACATGAATGTGTATATATAATAATTTTTTGTTTTCCTCTTTTGTCTTCATCTTTCTTCTTTTGTTTCAATTGAAATTGATCTCAAATAAAGAAATTAGAATTGACAATCAATAGTATAGTAGAGGGCTTTTATTGTGACCATCTTCTACAAACAATTCCTACAAGAAGCTCTAAAATGAACAATAAGTGGTTTTGAAATGGATTGTCAGTAATGTAAGAGCATAATAGGATTTGCTAGATATTAGTATATATACATTGTCAATAGATGGAATAAGAGTTTAGGTGGGTCCATTTCAAAGCTAAGGGGGTTCCATTTAATTTTTCTAATTAAATGAAAATTGATTGCCCAATTGCCTTCATACAAATACTAAAGAATCTAGGGTTTGTTTAAGTTTAGTAATGATTGCAGTTTGGAACCTTGTGTATTACTTTTTGCATGCCGCAGTAATTGATTTTGGTCAATCATATCATTTTTCAAACTGCACGTGTGTGGGTTTTGCAAGGCCTATGATTAGAAATAGGTGCATGTGGGAGAATTCTTTGGAAATTCATAAGTAATTCATCAATGCTCCAAAAAATATGAAACCACTTGCGTTAGATTTTGCATTAGTTTTTCTTCAAGTGAAAAATAAGGAAAAATATTTTAGGCATTGGAAACCCATTAGAAAGGCCAACCAGCCCTAAAAGAACGCTTTATGAGCACAATATTCTAACATGTGAAAACTTAAGCATAAGAGCAAACAAAAGACAAGATTGCATCAAATCAGCACTATTAAGTTAGGATGCTCTAAAAGCAACCGGCTTCTTCAAATCAACCCTACAAAATGGTATTGAATAGATATGAGTTGGTCTTTAAATGGACCACTTTAGTCATTGATTGAATCCCCTAAAAAAATACTCTTTATTGCAAGAGCCAGTCATTGATTCCTCAAATCACTTTAGAAGTTGTAAGTGGACGCATTTTGGGAGACCTAGGGTCACAAATAGGTACCTACAATAGAAATCTTAGGTATTCATAACTAATTCAAAAATGCTTCAAAAAATATGAAACCACTCGTGTTACGTTCTTCATCCATTTTTCTTTCTCTGAAAAATGAGTAAAAAACATTTCTACTCATGCAAACCTACAAAAAAGGCGGACCAGCCCTTAAATGGTCGCTTTTGGAGCATCCTACCTTACCTTCCTTGGAAATCTTCCGGTAATTTGGTTTAATCCTCCATGAAAAGTTAAAAAATTTGAATATTCAAACCAATTTAGAGTAAAAAATGGGGTTAATCCTTAAGAAAACTTGGCCATAAAGTTGAGGCGCCCCAATTGAGACGCTCATGGAAAAAAAAGCAGACACAGAGACACAGCCACAAGCAAAGAATTAGAGACCACATCTTGAACCAGCACATCCACCTCAGAGTTTTCAAACTCTCCATTCAAGCAGGGAATTTTTAATCAAGTAACTCCCAGCTAGAGTCTGTAATACCAACAATTAGAAACCCCTCCAAAGGTTTCCCAAAATAAATATTCTACATGATCTCATCGACATGCAGTCAAAGTTACTGTTGATTTAAACTTTAAAGTTTTTGTCCTACTTTGTCCTATCTAAGAGTGAGACCCCACGGGGTGTATTCAACTCTTTTAGAGCTTCATTATTGTGAAGAATCGGTCACTTTTTGCAGAATCGGTCAAGAATTGGTCAGAATCGGTTACTTTTTTGCAAAATGGGTCAGTAGATCAAACAAAGAACAACATTATTATACAGACTTCCTCAGACACTACATGAGGTCGAAGCATGCTGAATTGAGACGAAGCCCATCAGAGAATAGGTGAGGTTGAAGTTGGTCGACATACCTTGGAAACGAAACAAGGTATGAGAATGAGATGGATATGAATTTTTTTTTTGAAGAATGAATGAGTACATGAATCTAAACGAAATTCAACTACACTATCTCTGGTTTCTATTTCTATCACTTAGTGCTGCTTGGACCAGCCAGAATAGTAGTAGCTGAGATAGCTGTCTGTAACATTCAGATGAATTGTGCAGTTGCTTAGGTTTCCATGGAAGACAGGACTTCCGATAGTGTTGACCACACTCCAGGACTTTCTTCTTGTGAGAAATCACTTGATGATCAAATTCCTCAACAACATCAGGGTTTGACCACCAATCCAAATCTGGAGAAAGTTGGTGCTGAAGAGTAGCACTCATGTTAGAACTTGAAGGTGTTGGTCGTTTCAAACGGGCATCTGCAGCGACTATTCCCTCAAAAGCTACAATATCTGCAGTTGGAAATGGTGGTCTTTCAAAAACCACAATATCAGCATATGGAGATGGTGGCCTTTCAATATCGGTAGACAGAGGCTTCCCATTGAAAATTTCTTCTTAACGTTGTCGTTTGTATTGCAAAGTTGCACTCCAATAAATGTCACCGCTAGTTCCAGGAATACTGCTCTCAATGTTTTGCAAAGCTCGCATCTCTATGCCTTCAGCATCAATATTGTACCGCATGTAACCTTCACAAGACGTGTGTCCCATCATCTTCATGCCAATCATTCTCAGTTGGAACCCCCATAGCGTTCAATCGCTTGACAATTGTGGCCCTAGTACTTTTGTTTGTTATGTTGCTTACATCACAACCATGAATGTCAGCTACCATGATTTTTAGCCATTTTGCAATGGACTTCAATCCAACTCGGCTCTTAGAATACCACCGGCACAAGAAGTGAAGATTAGAAGGTTAGAACAGAACATGCCAAAATTTAATAATTGATAATCATGTTCAGTCGATAATCGGCCTTGATCGTTAATAACATCAATTGCTAATCGTTAATGAAAACTTCAGTGCTCCACCAAATCAATGATCGATTCAGTAATCCACGTACTTAACCAGAATCGGTCAAGAATCAGTACTGAAGTTTATCTCATTTTAGTACTGATTAACGATTGATTCAGTTTATCAAAAAATGTTGATTAATGATTGAATTTCAGTAGAGTACTGCACTTAACCATCTAGCCGGAACCGATCAAGAATCGATACCAATGGGATAACTCTGGAGAAGTCTAGACAGAAAAGCCAGAGGGTAACCAGATCGACAGACACCTTCAAGTCCACCTTCAAGTCCACCTTCAAGTTAGACAGAGAAGCCAGATCGATAGCTAAGGTAACCAGATCGACACACCTTCAATTCCACCTTCAAGTTAGCTAGCATGGCTTGAACACCTCAATACCCTCCAAACTTGTCCAACTATGATGGACTTATTCACATTAAAACCAAATGACCAAATCGAAAGAAACCAAAATATCTACATTTGCCATTACAACTAATTATGTAGTAGAGAAGCTGCTGCAACAACAGTGCAAGCTGAATCAACAACTGCCAAAAAACAAAACAAGAGGAGTCAAGAGGAAATGTTTGATCTGGAAGGCACTTACGACACCAGGATCTTTCAATATTCCATCAATCGCTCTGTGAAAGAAAGGACAAATTCCTTGCGCAACTTCATCAGGATTCCATTTCGGTTGGTGAGCAAGGTATGTTTCAAATGCTGCTCCAACATTGGGATGATAGCACGTTACAGGTCGACACAATTTTTCTAGCTAACAGTGCTTGAGATCAACCTTATGATTCTTCGAGGAACGTTCATAGAATCTAACAAATTTTCCAAATGATCGGCAAAAATCTCAAAATCAGAAACACTCAAAATGTACAACTCCTGCTAAGCACAAAGACAGAAGTTGTGAATAGCGAAGCATGCCAATCGCATCTGGCATCATGTGGGCGCTAGATTACCCACCCTTGGTAACACAAACACGACCAGGTTCTTAGTTTTTATTCACTTTTAATTTAAAGGGGTGTTTGCGTGGGTAGTCGACTGTGGCTTACAAGCAATGGAATTTGCTAATATTTCCTAAGTTTTTGTGGATGGGCAAAAAAAGTGCCTAGAGATATGTGTGATGACTTCTAAGCATAGTGCCAATGATCAAGGATCACGATAATCTAATGGTGAGCTCCTACCGTACTTCTATCTATCCTAGGTCAAGTATAGATTGGGTGGTCGATGCCATTTCTAACAACCAAACTACTAAAATGAGACCCCCTAGGTTCCTTCCTTGAGCCTCTAAGATTCTTCTTCTGTTTGTACTCCTGGTATAACCCTGGGTTCTAACCCCTAAAGTTAGTTCTAAGCTTCGACTTTTGACCTCAAGTTTCTACTTCTAAATGTAACTCTAAATTTTTACTGCCCAATTTTAACCTTGAAATTTATCCTCTAATTTTTACTTCTATGATCTAACTTTTACCTCTACATTTCTACTTCTAAAGTTAATTCTAAAAATTACCCTCTAAGTTTAACTCTATGTTTTAACTTTTAACTCTAGATGTTTACTTCCTAAATCTAACTCTAATTTTTAACCTCTAAGTTAACTTCTATATTTTAACTTTTAACTCTAAATTTTTACTTCCTAAATCTAATTCTAATCTTAACCTCTAAACTAAACTCCTACGTTTTACGTCCTAATTTAAGCTTTAATTTTAACCTCTAAATTAAACTTCCCAAACTAACTTGCTAATTCTAATTCTAAATTTTTACCTCTAAATCAAACTTTCAAATTAATTCTCTAACTCTAATTCTAAATTTTAACCTCTAAATTAAATTTCCAAATTAGCTCTAATTGGGTTTTTTACTTCTCAATTTTACTCTAATTTCTACTTCCCAAACCTAATTCTAAATTTTTGACTTCTAAATTAATGTTAGTTTCCACTTTCTAAATCCAGCCTTAATTTTGGTTTATCATTCTTTTAGATGAAGTTCACCAACATTCATCTATCCTTGACAGCTCAACTTGACTTAGAATGGTCAATTCAAAGCCAAATTTTTAGTGGAATATGTTTTTGAAAACCCCTATTCATAATCTATGGACTTTTGAATTTAAACTTCTAATTTTTGCTAATCTTTGCTCATTAGCATGGATTAAGGACTAACTTAGAGAACTAAAAACTAGTTAGGAAAAAATACCAAGGATTAATTCAATGACTTACCTCATCACTGTCGGTGTTAGAGATAATGTTGTCCACATGCTCGTCTACATCCCCGTCCATGGTATTTCTTTGGTCCTTTTTTCCCATAGCTCATTGCTTAATTTCAAAGAAAATATTACACCTTAACTTCCTTCCTTCCTTCTCCCCTTTCTTTCCTTCTCCTCCCTTCTTCTACTTTAGTACTATTGCACCTACTATTGATGGTGATCTTACAATATGGTCTCAAATGCCAAGGAGTTTTAATGTCTTTCCTACCCTCTTACGTCTTTCTTACTTTGCGTGATTCCTATCCTCCTCCTAACGGTCACTACGAATTCTTGAGATTTCCTCCCAAGCCTATCTAATCCTAAGCCTAGGTTACTATTTATTGTCTCTCTCCTTTTGTTCCCTACTTCATCTCTTCCCCCACTAATTCCCTTCTATTATTAATATTCGTGTTTGGGTGGTGAGAGTAGAGCGTGTGAGTTTTTTGTGCAGGTGTGGTGGAGGCGTTGGTTCCCTTCCCCTCTTCTTCTATTTTTTCAATTATAGGTTGACTTTGAAACTCTAGTTCCTAATTGAATTAAATTGGACTTCACTAGGTTGTAAATTGGATTCTAAGTAGCTTTTGATTCCTAACAAGACTTCTAGCTTTGGGCACCGGTGGAGATGCTCTAAGGAAGTGAAGGCTCCCTAGACTATAACAAAAGTATGTACCAACTTGAAAGTTGATACCCAATAATCCACTTTAAAGAGCATTCATCAATCTTCAAGAATTTGTCTTGAATTCTTACCAATCTCAAAGGTCAACTTAACTTGCTTCAACTTGTCAATCGTCCATGTTTGGTGTGCTTCTACAAAATCTAACTTCCTAGCAATGTGCCTATTGCTCGAAAATGGCTTCCTTTACAGCACCGCAGTAGTTAGTAGATGTAAGCAGTCTAGGCAGTGTTGGTCGATACATTCAATATCAAATTGTCTACAAGAGGGGTAGTCACGGCTCCTTCATCCCATTCTGTGAAGGTTGAGAAGAAAGACGTGGCGCTTAGTAGTTGGCTCGCCGCGGCTTGCGCCAGCTCCTTTCCATGAAGGTTGAAAAGGGTCGTTCTCTTCCTCCGGAGGACAAGAACGGACGTGAAGAAGTTTACACGATGATTTTTTTACCACCTTCTGCTCCGTGATTGGTTTGCCGTGGTTGTTGTGATGCTTTGCAAATGAGCCTTGTCGGAGATTTCATTTTCGCTACAAAAAGGGTGTCACAGTCCCTCCACAAAACAGGGCTCTCCATTGGCTCCCCATTTCATGCGCCTAAAGAAATTTCTTAGAGAAAATGTCAACCTTGAAGGTGCTGTGACTACCCCTAATATCTACAAGTGTCTACCGTCCGTCCGTCCTTGATAAGGGTATGCGTGAGAACCCAGACATCACATTCCAACAACTTTTATAGAGCTCCAAGAGATTTTCGGGTCACAATTGTCCTACAAAGCTTGATGTTCTTGAAGTAGGGTGTCTGAGTCAGGCAACAATTTGCACGGCCTTGGGAAAATATTTGTGCATTCCAATGATGTGGGGCTTCTCCTCAATCGACAAGCTTCAAGTCTTCATCGTTTTAGCCACTTCAAACATGTGATCGATCTACAATTTGCGAGTGTTGGAGCGTTTTCAGGAACACTATTGCCTTTCTCAAAAATTAGGTCACATTATTGGAGGGAACTGTACGGTGGGTTTCAATATGAAGGTACACCCTACCCATTGTACCATTCAAAGAATTTTGCATACTATTCAAATGAAATGACTTTTTGGTCATGCATAAGTAACATTGCAAATGTTTGTACACAATCTCAATCAAAACATACAAACTTTCAATTTCAATTTCGAAAAAACAAAAAAACATTTTAGTGAATTTTTCTAGTTAAATTTCTGGTTTAGGATGAAAATTTATTGAAAACCATTGGTGATGAATTTTCAAAATTCAATTACGCAGGTGTCTAAGAAACACGCTTGTGCACATCTTTCATGTTCGGAAAATGTGGTGGAGTTAACCAAAAATTAATCTACAGACAGTTAAATGTTGGGGGTGCATGTCAGCATTTTGTAATGAGAATATTTTGGAATGAAAACCTATGTTTATGCTATGAAGCTTGGAAAGTGCGATGAAACCGTTTGCCTTCCATGAACTGGCTGTTTTTTACCATGCCAGTTGCTGGTTGTTGCCTTTCATCTCGACCAGGACACACCATGGTGATGTCATTTAAATTTGATCAGAACGGGGTGTGAATAACTGATATCTCCTACAACCATGTTAGTAATCTTGTTGCTGAAGTCTTGGCCACTGCTGGTGCTTTTCGACACGTGAGCAAGCTTGACAGCTGCCTTGTTAATCCGACTGGCAAATTCTTACAGTAAGCATGGCAGAGGTTCTGATAGTCATTTGCGCCAGGATTGGTGATTTCACATGTTGCTAAAGTGTTATTACAAAAGGCGTGATGTTAAGAATGTGGAGCAGCATATGTACATGTACGCTGCATTGTTTCCTTAGAGTCGTGCAGCAATCTAAATTGAAGGTAGCCATCAAATTCCTCCTAAAGCTGGGTCAATCTTCAAAGCTTAAATTGCCTGAGCCACCCGTGTTAATTCCTTTGCCCACCTGGAGCACATCAAGTGAATTATTTTTGGATATCTGAGCGCGTCATAAACCCCTTGGTCGACCCCTTGGCCTTGTACTCGGGGAACGAAGAAGGTTGCGAAAAGTGTCTGAAGGCTGAGCACCACTAGACGTGTGGAACGGAGACTGGTGATTAGAGGTGTTGAACATGGTTGGTGATCCACCAGTTACGGGTCGGGGAGCAAGAGATTGCCTTCGAGGGCGTAAAATGGGGCCTTCTTGACGAGTAGGCCAAAAGTCAGCAGTGCCTGCTTGGGAATTTGTAGGCATCCCTGCAACCCAATCCTTGATGTTATGTTCATGCACGTATTCTGCCATTTCCATTTTCAAAGTCTTCTGCTCGTGCTTCAAATCAGTCTATCATTCTTGATATTCCTCATTCCATCCACGAGTACAATAATACTGGCAGCAGAGGGACATTACCAGACACTGAGGCTGAAGGTATAGGTAGATGTCTGATATCTTCAAATCCGTTAAACGTTGGAGCAAAAGCGTAGGGGTTAGGCCGCTGGATCACGGCTTGACTGCTAGGCGTGGAGGATGCAAAAGAACGCTTCAAAAGCTCGTGCTCCTTTCTTAAAGCATCATACATCTCTTCCAACTTTCTCTTCTGCCTGTCACAATGAAACACGAGCACACCAGAATATATTAAGAAAAAATCAATAAGAGCTAGGTCGTACCATCTGTATATTAGAGTCTGTTTCGAACTAGTAGCAGTTTGGGCAGAGAAAGATAGTTCAGGTGTGGTTCGAGGGATTCTAGAACCCCGTCGCTCAAACCGACTACCCTTACATACATGTACTAACATTGGTCCCAGCCTACTACCAAACTGCGCGTCCTGCAAGACCGCATTGGGGAAGTTGATTGCGCAACGGGACAGTGAGCTCCAAAAGCATTTGTCAGTGAGTAATCGAGTCAGTCAGTGTTGGTTAAATTCGTTTGTTAACTGTCAAACTGGGGTGCAGCACTAGATTTTCAGACTCTACTGTCATGAATTAATATCTCACACATTGTGCCCTGCTGTGCTGGCAACGAGACTCGCCAACTTAGTTGCCGCTGCCACTATTTGATCATCAAATAGCCGCATACTGGTTCCTTCTATAAATTAACAGCTTGGAAACGTAAGATGATCACAGAAAGGTCAAAGTGAAAGGCTAGTCTGAAACCTCGACTTCTCCGTGTATTTCTCTTGTACTTCCTTTTTGTCTTTCTGCATCGTTTCCTTCTCATGCTCCATGTCCTTGATTTTTTTCATGGCTTTCTGGTACCCCGCATGCACTTGCTGAAGCTTGGAATTGTACGCTTCCTCTACTTGGTTCATTTTTTGAGAGTAATCATCCTGCATTTGCTCACACTTCTGGCGAAACTGCAAAGCTTTGTTGACAGAAAGCTGAACTTCCACATCTTTCTGTCCAATCCAGAAGACGACTCCCTTAAATGCGCTTTTCATTACTACTCTTTGTCAAAGAGTTTCAACTCTCTCTTCGTTCTAATCCCGTCCAACCACAGTACATGCCTATCTCAGTGGTGTACATGAAATACACATTAACATTATTGGAAGAATGAGGATACTGCTTTGAGGTGCCACGCCAGCCATCACCATCTGAGCACAAGCAAACAACTCGGTAATAAGCTCTTCTTAGAATAAGCAATCAAAGCACGAATACCGAAGCATTGCGAAATAACAAACATGTACGAAGCCAAAACCGGGCTAATTCGTATTCTAGCAAGGAGCTTAAGCATCATGCTAATCTACTTAAAACTCCTTTTGTCCCTCTGACTTCGGCAAAACGCAATATAAATTCCGTCGTAGGCAGTTCTTTAGCAGGTTTAATTGCAGTGATTCACAAACGCGCGCAGGCGTTTATCCTCACAGATAAAACAACAAAATACTGACTGCCCGCTAATCACTGAATATCTTCTTGCCTAATTACATGCTGCAGAGAATTCAAATGATTTTACAGCTACATAAGCGCCAAGAACACAGAGCGTAGATATTTACATTGATCCATTCATCGGTTGGAGCCATGTCCACAGCCTTAGTCTTGCTGCGGTCACACGAACAGTAAAGAAAGAATTGAGACTTGCTACACCGTGAACAAAGGGTGTTGACAACGAGGAAAATCTTGATCTCATTAGTGACATCGATCGCGTTCAAGATATTGAAAGCTCAACAAGACACAAGAAATGATTGCAGCAGAAACGTCACCTCTCTGAAAGCATCTGCTCGCACAGAGGACAGGCAGCGTCGACGGAGCTCAAGATTTTCTGAGCATCTTCGGTACCTGTGATTACGATCAAGGACTTCAACAACGACGGAAAGAAAATGGAAAAATTACTGTCACTTGCAAGAATCATACTCAGTAAGTGACAAGGATACAGAATATATGCCCGCATGTTGTCGCGACTGCCTTGCCCTCCAAATCCTTCCAACAAGCGTTACACTTCATAATGTCGTCAGCTCACATTCCCACCCTAACTATTCCTACTCGCGCTCCGCAACAGGAAAAGCTTAGACCTAATAAAACCTCGAACCTCGTCCGATATAGACAAGCAAAACCTGCACAAACAACGAGCCGACACGATAAACACAATGGCAATGCCGATGTTGAGGCCGATATGAAGTCTTCATACAGGCCTTTACAAACAGAAGTGATAACAGAAGTGAGCATCGAAGACAGTCATCGTTCCCGCCGATATTTCAAGAATATGTAAACCGTAGTTAAATAGAAAGCTCTTCGAAAATTAATTACTACTTGATACCAGTGACTCTTGTTATTTCCTCTTGAATTAGTAATGGATCCTTCCGTAAGTAATGTGGATATAATGGGAAAATTTATTACAAGTCAGAAAATTACACGAATCTTGTATATAATTACATTATTGGTACACAAGGTAAATCAATTAGTGCTACAGAGTACTTGTACTAATTTGGAAATTATGTAAATTTGCTAGGTGTATTAAATTCAAGAAAAATGTAGGATTTAAGTTCACAATACATAAAAAAATCAATATAAATTGTTCTACACTATTTCCAAATCATCTCTAAAAGTATAATTTTTGTTCAAAATCTACATTCATCTAATTTTTATCCAAATCCATCGATTTGTCCAAGGAAATTAGACCTTGTTTGTCTAACATTCATTCAAAATAGCATGAGGGAGTTGTGTACTATTTAAATTCAAAGTCATACACAATTGTTTATTTGCCTACTTTATAAAAACACAATTTTTATTAAAATGAGAGAATTCTATGATAATGAGAGGTGATAAGGTTAACTTTCTTTCCATGTTTGAAGCACAAACCACTATGAAACAACAAAAAGCAGTGACAATAAGAACAACATGTGGAAGCAAAGTATTGCATGTCAAAATATAAAAGAACATGAAGAAACAATTACATTCAAAGGTACTATCATATGAAGTTTAAAAAAATGGTAATATTAAGCTCTATTTTTTAGGGTTATAACTTTGTAGTCTTCAATTGGTAGGTGTGGAAATTTTGGCAGATGGAAAATTAATATGGTGGATTTTGGAGGTATCTGTTGACCAATAACTAACATTGAACCTTATATTTGTGAACACAAGAATCTCAAAGATGTGAACAAAAACCTCAAAGATCCAAAGATCTAATTGGTTGGTTTAAAAACCTTTCAACACTCATATTTTGTTTTTTTTAATTCCAAAATTTCATGGCCTTTGTATTGTAAATTACTTGAAACCCAAAGGTCCTTATTGGTTTCTTCAAAATCTTTTGAAATTCCTCAATTGAAAAGACACCAAGGGCTTCAATCATACTTTTATAACTTCAAAATTTGTTTTAGATTTGAATTCATTTTATCATTTTGTTCTAATTTCATTCCACTATATTTATTTGGGATTCATTTCATTTTAGTTATGGTCCCTCAAAGACCCTCTCTCTCTCTCTCTCTCTCTCTCTCTCTCTCTCTCTCTCTCTCTCTCTCTCTCTCTCTCTCTCTCTCTCTCTCTCTCTCTCTCTCTCTCTCTCTCTCTCTCTCTCTCTCTCTCTCTCAAAATCCTAAAAGTCATTCAAAAATAAGGTGAACCTCAAATTGACTAAAAATTGTCACTGGAATTCTAATCATATAGTTTGGAAATTCCATAATTTTTGTCTTAGAATCATTCCACCATTTTTGTTGTGGCTTTGTTTCAATTTAGTTGTGGTGTCTCAAAGGTCCCCCATGGGCACAAAAGAGACCTTGTATATGTCACTGGAATAAAAATCAATGTTTTGAAAAGTTACTATAACTATTATTGTTACTATAGTTATTTTAGAAAAATATTGTTGAAACATTGCTACTCACAACCTCAAAAATGTCTGACTTGTGAAATGTGCAAGGTAATTGGGATATCCATACCTTAAGTTTGTTTGTTTGTTTGTTTGTTTGTTTGTTTGTTTTGTTTATTATGTTGGGACCTCCTAGAAACGTGCATCCCTTGGTTGTGTGTTTGGTACCGTTAGAAAGCTTTCAACAAGGAGGGATACACAAGCTTTGTTTTGTGGCATTTGGACCTACAATGTGAAAGTTATTGAATTTCAAAGTTTTTATATGAATTAAGAAAAAAAAATAAAAAATCCTTTTGTTTTGGTTGTGGCAATGGCACAGGGCACACTAGTCCATACTTTAAGATAGGCTGTATTTTTTTTGGATTTTTCTTAGGTTTTATTGTTTGTTACATTGACATCTTCCAAACTATAAATCCCATGGTTGCATGCTTGGTACTGTTATAAAATCCTCAGCAAGGAGGGATGCACGGGCCTGATTTTGTGACGTTTGGACCAATAGTGTGAAAGTTATTGAATTTTAAGTTTTTATAAAAAATTAGAAAATTACTTTTACTTTTGTTTTGGGTGTGGCAACGATACAGGGCACACTACAGTACTGTTCTATCTACGTTAAGTAATTGCATTGCACTACACTCAGTGCCGAACACGAAGCCAGGACAGGGAAGACAAGACGAGGCAGGTCGCGGACTCGCGGGGCTGCAATAACTTAGGGTTCCTTACCTCCGAGCGTCTTCAGCACTCCATAGCCTTCGTCTGCTCCCCCAATGCTTGTATGTTCTCCTTCCCAGTCTCGATTCCAACCTTCCGTTGCCGTTCTTTTTCGTGCTTAGGGTTTGCGCATGCACCAGTGTTCGGCGGTGGAGAGTTTGGGTCGAGAGATTGGAGGGGGAGGGCATCATGACGGTGGTGACGACGGCGAGCGGCCTGCTGGCTATGCTGTCGGAGGACCACCCGACGCTGAAATTGCACGCGCTCAAGAATTTGAACGTGCTGGTGGAGCATTTCTGGCCCGAGATTTCCACCAACATCTCGTCGATCGAGTCGCTATACGAGGACGAGACGTTTCACGAGCGTCACTTGGCGGCTTTGGTGGCTTCGAAGGTGTTTTACTATCTGGGAGAGCTCAATGATTCCCTCACGTATGCGCTCGGCGCCGGACCCTTGTTCGATGTCTCCGAGGACACGGAGTATGTGCAGACGCTGGTAGCGAAGTGCGTGGATGAGTACATCCTTTTGAGTGTGAAGGCGTCCGAAGAGTCTGGGAAAGCGGCGTTGGATCCCCGTCTGGTAGCCATCGTGGAGCGCATGCTGGACAAATGTATGCAGGACGGTAAGTTTCAGCAGGCGGTCGGGATTGCGCTGGAGTGCCGACGGCTTGATAAGCTGGAGGAGGCGATCAATCGGAGCGAGAATGGTCCGGCGATGCTTTCGTATTGCCTTCGCTTGTCTCAGACTTTTGTAAATAGGCGTGAGTTTCGCCATGAGGTTTTGCGTCTGTTGGTTCGAAGCTATCAGGCGCTCCAGCAACCTGACTACTTGAGCATCTGCCAGTGTCTGATGTTCTTGGATGAGCCTGCGGGCGTGGCTGCGATTTTGGACAAGCTTTTGACGGGGGATAAGAACGATGCGCTGTTGGCTTACCAGGTTGCGTTTGATTTGTTTGAGAATGAATATCAGAAGTTTCTGTTGAATGTGAGGGATCTTTTGCCGGAGCCAGCTGTGAGTGCGGCGACTGGGTTGAGTCGGAACGAGAATGGCATCAGTGCTATGACCGGGGGTGGGCCTACGGCTATGGACGCTGATCTGACGGAGCCTCTGTTAGCAAGGCATGACGCCGAGGAAGCTGCGTCTGCGGAAGAGAGGACGCCGTATGTGGAGAGGTTAGGGAAGTTGAAGGGCATTCTTTCCGGGGAGACCCCCATTAGCTTGACTCTGCAGTTTCTTTATAGTCACAACAGGTCGGACCTTTTGATATTGAAGACTATCAAGCAGTCCGTGGAGTTGCGTAACAGTGTTTGTCATAGTGCGACGATTTACTCGAATGCGCTGATGCATGCGGGTACCACAGTGGATACGTTCTTGCGTGAGAATTTGGATTGGCTGAAGCGAGCCACGAACTGGGCGAAATTTAGTGCCACAGCGGGCCTGGGTGTGATTCATCGCGGTCACCATCAACAAGGAAGGTCTTTGATGGCTCCTTACTTGCCCCAGAACGGCGGAACTGGTGGTGGGAGTCCCTATTCCGAGGGAGGAGCCCTGTATGCTTTAGGGTTGATCCATGCTAACCATGGGGAGGGTATCAAGCAGTTTCTGTTGGAGAGTTTGCGCAACACTAGCAACGAGGTGATTCAACATGGTGCTTGTTTAGGGTTAGGCTTAGCTGCTCTGGGTACAGCCGACGAGGAGATTTACGAGGACGTGAAGAATGTTCTGTACACCGATAGTGCCGTAGCTGGGGAGGCTGCCGGTATAGCCATGGGTTTACTGATGGTTGGTACGGCCAGTGAAAAGGCCGCCGAAATGTTGACGTATGCTCATGATACGCAGCATGAGAAGATCATTCGCGGTTTGGCCCTCGGCATTGCACTGGTTGTTTATGGTCGCGAGGAGGAAGCCGACACTTTGATTGAGCAAATGACTAGGGATCAGGATCCTATATTGCGTTATGGAGGTATGTACGCTCTGGCCATGGCTTATCGCGGTACTGCAAACAACAGTGCCATCCGTCGGTTGCTGCATTTTGCAGTGTCGGATGTTAGTGACGACGTGAGGAGGACCGCGGTGTTGGCATTAGGGTTTGTTCTGTGCTCTGAGCCAGAGCAGACTCCCCGAATTGTGTCCTTGCTGTCGGAGTCTTACAATGCTCATGTGAGGTATGGGGCAGCAATGGCGGTCGGTATCTCCTGCGCAGGTTCCGGATCTAGTGAAGCCATTTCCTTACTGGAGCCTCTTACAGCTGATGCCGTTGATTTTGTTCGTCAGGGAGCACTTATAGCTATGGCCATGGTGCTCCTACAAACCACAGAGACCCGCGAGCCTCGTGTTGCCAGTTTCAGGAGACAGCTGGAAAAAATCATCAATGACAAGCACGAGGAGACCATGAGTAAGATGGGAGCTATTCTTGCTCAAGGAATTTTAGACGCCGGAGGACGTAATGTTGCGATCATGCTGCAATCTCGAACTGGTCATGACCGTGTGACAGCTGTTGTGGGCATGGCCGTGTTCAGTCAGTTTTGGTACTGGTACCCCCTGATTTACTTCATCAGTTTGTCTTTTGCCCCTACGGCTTTCATAGGTCTGAATGAAGAACTCCGGATGCCGAAGTTTGATTTCGTGTCGGAATCCAAGCCGTCCATGTTTGGCTACCCTCCGTCTGTAGCTCCTCCTACGACTACTTCTGCTGTGAAGCTGCCTACTGCTGTCCTGTCGACCTCTAATCGGGCTAAAGTGCGAGGTGCAAAGAAGGAAGCCGAAGTTAAAGCAGGCAAGGCCCCAGTTCACGAGGGCGGTGCTTCTGCCTCTTCCACCATCGCCGAAGTCTCCAGTGCCAGTGCTGAAGGGTCGTCGGATGGTGACAAGGAGTCGACTTCTGCAGTGAAGGATGAGAATGCAATGGACGTGGAGGGTGGAGTGGAGAAGAAGGCAGCGGTTGCCGAGCCCTCATCCGAAGTACTGAGTAACCCTGCACGTGTGGTTCCCGCGCAAGAGAAGTTTATTAAGTTCAGGGAGGACTCGAGATATGCACCTCTGAAGTTGAAACGAGCTCCTTCCGGCTTTGTGATGTTGAGAGATATGACACCCTCCGAACCAGTGGAGCTGGTATCAACAGACACTCCCGTATCTGGAGTTGCTGCTGCTGGAGCACCGCCAGCGAACCCCAACACTGCTGCGATGGAGGACAATGAACCCCCTCCACCAGAGCCTTTTGAGTACGTCCCTTGAGAGCATTAGTCGATTTTAGATTTTAGTTGATGTATGTATGTGGTTTTCAGACATGCGTACAGTGAATGTTAGTCTCAAATGTTAATACTCCCATCATAAATTCTTACTGCTCACTGAACAAAACAGATCCTGTTTGTGAGTGGTGCTCGTTTCTTATTCTTGGAATCATAAATGATACGTCAAAGAGTTCCCAGTTTTGGTGTTTGGAATTTTTGATTGGAGATGTCTTGACGAGTGCGAAGGTCTGTCTGCAGAAAGTGGCCATGCTTGTCGAATTGCCCGTGTTGATTGTGCTGAAATATTTACTATGAGGTGTTGAGATTTTGCCTTCGTTAACTTTTAGCTTAATGGAGGAGGATTTACAGTTGCGAGGAGTAGTAGTCCAAGGCAGCGGATTTACAAAGTAATTACCAATCGGACTGAATTTTTCATAATACTGGAAGGAAAAGACCATAAGAGCAGAAGAGCATATAGTTGCAATGAACATGTAGCACAACCTTTGAAGTTCAAATGCGAACTGAAAAGAATTACTGTAGCTTAACCCTTGAACGTTGGAGGGGGGTCCGTGGAGATCCCCCTTTTCTAAAACCATGTAAATCATTGGCCTAAGAAATAGCAAAACTGCCTATTGGAAGTCAAAGTACTATTGAAGATCTTCCCTTTCCAAACCCAATTCCAAGGATGAATAGTTGCAGTGTCGTCCTACATTCAAAGATTCCTTGTCATCCATTGGACGTTTGGCATCCGTGTCGACATTCAAGGGTTAAATCTAATGTGCACCAAAGATTTGTGGTTCTTTTTGCAAAATTTGATATCATTGGACATTATTTGTAGAAAATTAAAGCACAAGCTACAAAGAACTTTGCAAATCAAATAAGCAACTTGTAAGAATTCATGATGACTACCATCGTTTGTAGCTTCCTTTTGCTTTGTAAACATTCTCTTTGAGGCATAGATCATTTCAACTTTCAAGAATAGCAATAATCTTAGTACCAAATTTCTTGTATTTTCTCCCTTAAATCGCTTTTGCTAGTGGGTCTCATCTCAAGCCATCTCATGCGATCATTTGTCTTCATTCCAAAGTGTTCTGTAGGATTGAAGTCAGGCAATTTTAGTGGATGCCAAATAGCTTGAAATTTTTGCACAAACAACCAATCTACAATGTAATGTGTAGTGTGCTTAGGGTCATTGTCGTGTTGGAAAATAATGTTATCTTCTTCTAAACCTTGCATGCATGTAATGTCTATACGTTTTGTCTCTTAAATGTCTCAATACACATATCTATCCATCTTCCCTTCGATCATTAGAAAAAAAATTTAGCCCTCTACAGGGTAGAATGGATGCATGAAAATGTGCATTTAGGAAAAATATCAATTCCAAAAGGCTGTCAAGCACTCTGTAAGGTGAGTAGTCAGTCAAGATGCTTTGTTTGAATTTCAATATATTTTTGTAATTATTTAAAAAAAAAAAAAATTCTTTACAAAAGTAAAAGAATAAAATTAAAAATATTTTTTTCCACTGTAATTGCACATTTGCTGAAACCCTAATGGCCCTCTACAAGGTCCAAATTTTTTGTAATGCAAATGAAGCTTGCCAATTCCTTCCCAATATATACAATTCCAAACCATTTTGCTTCTTCCCATGTATTTAATTATATATTGCACATGTTGGTCAAAGAGATGCTCTCCATTCTTTCCACAACAATATTTCCACCAATCTGAGCCAAAAAGATTAAATTTTGATTCAAGAAAAAAATGACAAAATTCTAAGTTATGTAGCTACAATTCTTCATCCATTTAAAACAATGCACTTGATGCTTCCTAGTAAAAAGTGGATTTTGGTTTGGACACATGCTTGCAGCCCTTGCCTTTGAAAGCTCTTTCTAACAATGTCATCACTCAACTGCATACCTTCAAACTGTAATCATCTTCCTAGTGTTGTAGCTATCCTAGTACATTGATCATTTGACCTCCTTACAATTTCATGGTCATCATGTTCATCAAGAATTCTAGGTCTACCAGATGAAGCCCTATTTTTCAAACTCCTTCTTTTACCAAACTCTTGCACTATGTCATTGCAAGTGCTTCGAAAAATATCCAAAACTATTGAAATTTTGCCATATGAATTGGCCTTGCTTGTGCATCTCAAGAACTGCCCTTTGTTGATTTTCAAATCTATTTGGAGCCATAGCCAATCCCTTGTAGCCTCTCCAAAACACAAAAAAAATTTGTAGCACAAAAAAGCTTCAAAATAGCATTTGTATTGAGAAGTTTGTGGTATGCACAACTTCTCTGCATATTTAGTTCTATACACCACTTTTAGATATTCAATTTGTAGGTTCAAAAGTGTCTAATTTTGATGGCATTTAGTCATTCATTTCATGCCATGTGTTATTCATATTAAATTTGGTCAAAAATCATATAATAATTCTATACTATTCAATCACTATCTCAGCAATTTTGAAATTCATTACATTGTCCGAACACTTCTGTTGACCACTCTAGATGGATGGTTTTAGATGAGCAAGAGAATAGTAGCTAGCTTGCAAGGAGTGAAAAGAAGTTGTATTTGGAAATGTAGCCATATAAGTGGATAGAAAACATTATTTTTTGCCCTTGAAGAAAATATAAAGAGGTTCCATTGTCACAATTGGAAGATCATATTATGTATTTGTAAATGAATGTGCTAGGATATCACTACTTTTCTCAAGATATCTCCACGTTATTGACCACCGTGAACATATTTGAGCATATTTCATGTAGGGGGCATAGGTGTCAAAAGATGATTAGAAATGCTTTCCAATGGGTGTAGTGTCAAAAGCATTGGCCAAGAATTACCAACATTGAGCCCTTGCAAAGTAGTGGAAGCATAGCAAAATCAAACTCACATGTTACATTTTTATAAAGAACACTAGCTAAACAATGATGAATTTAGAAGATACACCCGGTTTATCATGCTTAGGGCTTGGACATTAATTTATCCAATCTGACAACAAGAAAATATGGAAAGCCTACATGCATTTACTTAAATGGTCAAGTATAAATTTATGGAGTCTCACATACATCAAATTATATTTCACTAGATACTCTTGATTTTTTTTTATATATAAGGAAGTTTCCATCTAGCATTGTATGAAGTTACTCACAACCGCAAAGTCTTCATATGCAAGTTTTGAGTGGTATTTCCATAACCTAGGCATTATATCTCTTACCATAATGATGTATGTATTTTTCTATTGAAATTTTACAAAGTTTTCTAGCTCCTAGGTTGCTTATCCAAATCATACTGAATCCGTCCCATCAAATGCATAATTACCATGCACAAAAATGCTCTTCATGACTTCAAACTAAAATATCACCAATCTCTCATATTCTCCTAATTGTCCCTTTTGCAACAAAAAATGGTTGAATAGTCTCTAAAGGGTTACAGGTTTGTACAAGACCATATATGCATACCATATTTGGCTTTTGGAATATCGTCCCATTGGATCAATAATGAGTATCATTTTAACATCTAAACCTTGTCATATTCAAATACGACACTATACATTTAGGATATATAATCGTTTTGTAACTTCTCAAATATGTAGGAGGTACACAGTGATCCAAATTGGGAGTGTAATGTTCATTGGATTGGGCTTTGTATGGAGACAAAATGTATCACTACTATATACCTCAAGTCTTGCACCTTCTATGTCAAATATACAAAAAAAAACATATTTTTGATGAATTTTTTTCTATGTTAATTTAGAAGACATTGCTACCTCAATATTGGTTTTAGACTAAAGAAAAGAATTATTTGTATTGACAAAAGCTATATATTAGGAAGTCTTAGTATAATCTTACTCTAGAAAAAATAATTCAGATATGTTTGTTGTATCGCCCATGAAACAGTCTTTGTAGATACATGATGTCCTTGGTAGCTATGATGAGGACTCGATATTTTGCCTTGATTCTAGAAAAAGAGGTAGCGGGTTGGAATTTTGTTGACCATAGAATACTATTATTGATGATTTTTTAAATAATTCCAGAAATAGACCATTGAGTGTCAAGATCTCAATTCCAATTAGTGTCTACAAATGTGTGAAGTAGGATGGGGTATTGGATAAAATAGAAGTCAAAAGGTCATAGTACTTTTCAAGTATCACATAATACGCTTGGCCGCTTGTAGTAGATCTTGTTTTGGTGATTCCATATAATGACTGATATTGCTCATAGAATAGCAAATATTGAGGTACATGTTGGTAGCATAAATTAAGCTATCGGCCCTAGAACAAACAATTGAGGATCAACTTTGGGGGTCCCAATATGTTTGCTTAATTGAACTTTAGGGTCCATTGGTAGCGTTGCTAGATTACAGTTGTGGAGTTCAAATTCTTCTAGGAGACATTCTATACAAGCACGTTGATGGATGAAAAATCTTGACTTGGAACAGGTAATCTTTGTGCCAAGATAATTTGTGGTAGTACCTAAGTTTGTCATTGCAAAGTGGAATTTAAAGCAATTTTGAAGGCGTCAATATTATTGATGTCGTTGCTTATAAGTGTTTTATATCAATCCCTATGAAAGAAGCCAAGTGTTGATAGTTTCATACCATGCTCTAGGAGATTGACGAAGATTGTAGAGGGCTTTCTTCACAAGACGCACTTTATTTTTTTTTCCCTACAAGGAAAACTTGGAAGGATCACTATAAGAAACCCGTGTTTTTTAGGATGTTTTTACTATTTTTTGGAATGCATTTTTGTGGACATTGAATAAAACAATCCATGTTTTTTTGTCAACAATGATGTTCAAAAAAACACCAAGATGTTTTATTGGACATCATTGTTGACAAAAAAACATGGGTTGTTTTATTCAATGTCCACAAAAATGCGTTCCAAAAAATAGTGAAAACATCCTAATAAACATGGGTTTCTTATAGTGGATTTCCATGATAACTGATTCATAAAAAAAACCCATTGAAAAAGGCAATCATGACATATAAATGGTGAACTGAAGGTCCCAACCATATTCAGCTGCAAGTGAGAAAAAGATATGTATTGTAGACCATCTCACAAAGAGAGCAAAAAAATCATTATAGTCTATCCCTTCTCTGTGCTAGAATCTTCTAGCAACTATATAGGCCTTTTGTGTTTTTGCCTTTCCGCTTGAACTTCTTTTGATTTTGAAAATCTACTTTCTAGTGTTAGGCTTCATTCCAAGTTGTCTATCGATAATTTCCCACGTCTTGTTTTGTTGTATAGAGTTGATTTTGTGTTTATGGTAGTTTACTAATTTGGGTCTGAGATGGCATTGGAGTACATTAGCAATTCTCTTAGAGTATCAATAAATAACAATACATTAGCAATTATTTAGAATATCAATAAATAGCAGCTAAAACTCTTGGTTAAAAGCTTTTAGGTGGTTTTTGAGAGCAAGTGGAATATCAACATAATGAAGAGGAGTCAACAAGAATTGTTTGTATAGATGGAGGAGAGTATATTTCAAGTTGGGACGTAAAAATATCTAGAGCAGAACTAGGTGTAGGGAGACTTCTTTTGGCTTAAGGATCTATATTAGGTGTGTCTAATAAATGAGATTCCAAGGAAATTGGTTGAGAAGCTAAGGATGTTGAATTATCGATTGATCATGAGGATGATTCATGCTCATCAACAATTAGACTTACTACCTAAAATGGGTCTTGAGGGTCTGGGATTGAATTAGATAGATGATGATAACCAATGCATTGCTCGTCGAAAACTACATCCATGCTCAAAACGTTTTTACGTTTGTTTTTGTCATATGATCTATAGATTTTACTGTTGGTTTTGTAATCCATAAATAAGAAATGTTGGCTTTTGCTAGAGTATTTTTCTTCTGGTGTCATTATATGATTGGCGCGGGTTGAACTTCAATTCACAAGATAGTTGGCAGAAAATACGGCTTCAATCTACAAGAAAGTAGGGAAATTGCTTTCAACTTCCATACTTCGTGCACGTTTGATGATTGTACAGTTTTGTCTTCTGCAATTCTATTTTGTTGAGAAGTAAGAGCTTGAGTCAGTTCTCTCCTGATTCCGTGCTGAGTGCAGAAGTCTGTGAACTGTGTAGACATATACTTGCCTCCACAATCGGTACGCAATATGGTAATCTTCTTATCAATTTTTGCTTCAGTCCTAGCCTTGAAAATCTGAAAGCAATAAAATGTTTGGTCCTTGATACGTAAAAAATACACCCAGCTCTTGCAGAAATAATTGTCTGTAAAGACCAGTATAGTAACAAGATCCTACTAACAAAGGCGATGGCGTAGGACCGACAAGGTCCGAATGAATTTTGGTTGCTTGAGTTTCTGACTTAGTCGGGAACTTGATACGATGTTGGCGCCTGGATAAATAGTGTTCACAAACAAAAGTATTTGAAGAATCAATATTTGGAAGTCCGATTACTCTTGTGTTACTATACAGATGATGAAGGCCGTGAAGGACTAAAGGCTGAGGTGGACATAACGTTTATGCTATAGAGTTGATAGCTAGGTCTGGAACATCAATTGTGCTTGCTCGAATTGGGGCTTGAATGTGCTAATCAAAAGAGTACAAACCGTTCAAAGGATTTCTGCGGCCGATTGCTATAACCTTATGCGAATCAAATTTTTCAATTATCCAACAATGCAAATCGGAGAAAATAATCACATTTCCATCATCGGCAATGGATCCGACTGAAATTAAATTTTTACGCATACTCGGTACATACTTGACCTTGATGAGCTTAATTTATTTCTCCAGTACTTGTGCGAATAGTGGAAGTACCGGTTTTTTTTACAAGATGAGACTCCCCGCCTCCAGTTTTCACCTCAAGTGCTAATCTTGACACTAGAAGAATTGGATTCTAAACTGTCTGGACTCTGTTGGTCTGTGGTGACATGTCCGGATGCACTCCTATCTAGGTAACATGGATTGTAACCATGCCATTCATATTCTGAAAGTGCAGCATTAAAAAACTCGACAAAATTTGCAGAGGGCATTTGATGGTTGGGGATAACCTGGATTTGAGCGTCAGTCACGGGCGTAGTGTCCGATTTTTCCGCAATTGTAACAGATTAGAGGAGGTCGGGGCCCGAAATAGGTTCCTCGTCCAACAAAAACTCTAGCAGGGAATTCGTATTCTAGCAAGGAGCTTAAGCATCATGCAAACTTACTTAACTCCTTTTGTCCCAAAAAAATTTCGGCCAAACCCAATATAAAATCCGTCGTAGGCAGTTCTTTAGCAGGTTTAATTGCAGTGATTCACAAACGCGCGCAGAAGTTTATCCTCCCGGATAAAACCACAAAATACTGACTACCAGATAATTACGAAATATCTTCTTGCCTAATTACATGCTGCCGAGAATTCAAATGATTTTACAACTACATGAGCGCCAAGAGCACAGAGCGTAGATAGTTACATTGATCCATTCATCGGTTGGAGCCATGTCCACAGCCTTCGTCTTGCTGCGGTCACAATGAACATTAAAGAAAGAATTGAGTGCTACAACCGTGACTAAACACAGTGTGTCGATAAAGAGGAAAATCTGGATCTCATTAGTGATATCAATCGTGTTCAAGATGTTTTTAAAGCTCCGCAAGCCGCAAGAAATGACTGCAGCAGAAAAGCGCACCTCTCCGAAAGCATCTGCTCGCACAGAGTGCAAGCAGCGTCGACGGAGCTCAAGATTTCTGAGCATCTTCGGTACCTGTGACTACGATCAAGGACTTCAACAACGAGGGAAAGAAAATAAAAAGATTACTGTCACTTGCAAACTTCGTAAGTCGCAAGGATACAGAATATATGCCCGCATGTTGTCGCGACTGCCTTGCCCTCCAAATCCTTCCAGCAAGCGTTACACTTCATAATGTCGTCAGCTCACATTCCCACCCTAACTATTCCTACTCGCGCACGTACAGAAAAAGCTTAATATTCCTTATCAAAAACCTCGAACCTCGTCCGAAACTAATAGACAAGCAAAACCTGCACAAAACACTCAAAACAACGAGTCGACACGATAAACAACCAAGGGCAATGCCGATGATGAGGCCGATACGAAGTCCTCAGACAGGCCTTTACAAACAGAAGTGATAATTAATGTCAGCATCGAAGTAGGTTTGGGTAGGTTTGCTGCGGGGTGGTTGGCGGGAGTTCGGACAACCGAGAATGACTTTTGGCGGGGGCTCGGACAGTCGAAAACGACATTTGTGCTTTGTATGCTTCCGCAGCTTGAGTCCGACTTTCCGAGCTCACACATCCGAGTGAGACGAAGACTCGCCGGGAGAATTTCGTTCGATACACAGCTAATGCACGAATTGATGTGGGGATTTGAAATTGAATAATGGATGCATTGCTAATGGCGGAAGTGAACGCAGGGGCAGCAGATGGACGCTCTTCTTCAGTGTGGATATTAACCGAGTGAATTAACAGGAAAAGTGAGTGATCGAGAAGCAACTGGAGCTTCAAAAGGAACAGAAGCGGAAGGAATTGGAACAGAAAGTCCGTCTATTTGCTCTAGAGAAGGAGAGGCAAGCGCTGATTCGGTTGTTAGTACAAGGAGCAAGCCTCGATGGTGGCCCTTGGAATGGGAGGACGTACTGGGACAGCGTGACGACTAGGGAAGCGTGACGACTGTTTTACAATTAGACAAAAATTGTGGAGTGTATGATCTGTGCGAAGCTCCTCAAGTCCATAGCCATTTTGCAAGCGGTCAAAGAAGCATTTGGAGAATTTAGCGGCACTCAAGGCCGCCTTTCAAAATAAAGACCAGCAAGTACGTAGAGAGGTTAGGGCCGTTGATATTTCCATCCAGGAGAATTAATTCGAAACAGAAGAAAGTTAGTGTGGATCGAATCTAGTGTTTTTCTTCAATCCGTTGTACCTGTTGGACTTGGTGGTGGTGTCGACCGAGCTCGGGTTGCAAATTATGCTGGACGCCGACACTGCGGGGCTGGTTATGTATTTTCTCACTTCCTGGCGGACTGTGCTGGTAGCGTATGGAAACTTTGATTCCCACTTTTGATTCTTTGGTTGTGGACGAGGTGTGGGAGAAGAATTTTTCATCAATTAGAAGCGCAGGTGAAGGTTGTTCAGGATGCTCATGGCGTACAAGGATCAAGCGCTTTTAGGAGTGATCATGAAAGATCGGCAAATTTCGTAGCTAGAATCACGACTCGGGGGCTGGAACAATCGGACGAGCAGGTGGGACGATGAGTAGGTGCGATTCCTTGTGATGAACTGAATTCAGTTGTGTCTGTCTGCATGTAGCCGAGCCAGGATAGCGACCTTGTAATTGTAGATATTGAAGTTGTTTCTCTTTTGTAGAAATCATGAAATGCATCCGTTCACTGAACCTCTTGTGGAGGATCGGTCTTGTGCTATGGACTAGGTAATTGCGAAGCAGGCCAAGTCATTAAAAATAATCATCAGGTTAGTATCAACCTTGGCTCAGGCCAAGTCATTAAAAATAATCATCAGGTTAGTATCAACCTTGGCTCAACTCTCGCATGCATTGAGATGTCTGGTAATTGCAAGGGAGGTCAAAGCATCAAAAATAATTTTAGGTTAGTACCAACTTTGCCACCGAGGGCTCAATAGATCTTAACTCCTAAAGAGATTATTTTGGATGACTTGGTCTACCTTGCAATTGCAATTACCAATGAGATTATTTTACCAATAGATCCTAACTCCTAATGAGATTATTTTGGATGACATGGTCTACCTTGCAATTGCAATTACAAGACATTCAATAGATCTTACCTCCTAATGAGATTATTTTAGATGACTTGGTCTACCTTGCAATTGCAATTACCAATGAGATTATTTTACCAATAGATCCTAACTCCTAATGAGATTATTTTGGATGACATGGTCTACCTTGCAATTGCAATTACTAGACATAATCTCAATGCATGAGAGTTGAATCATGTGACTTCTTTGATTGCTCAAGATTATAATATTAACTAACGACAAGAATTGGGGCAAGAATAGATGCATAGTTTCGATGAATATTTCCAAGTACGGCAATATTTCCAAGCAAGGCTGGAACAGATATCCGAAGTTTGGAATTTGTTTTTTTTGGTCCTATTTAAGGTTGGGATTCATAAGGTTAGGACACTTGTCCCGAAAATATGAAACAATGAGCACAAATATAGTTCTTGAATGATTGGAATTGGAAGACTCTAGACATTGGCTACTAGTGAAATGCACTTTTTGGCTCCCAAAATTCACAGTAATTTAAATTTGGGAAAGTTTAAATTACCGATCTACTCTAAAATTGCTTAAATGTACTCTAAAATTGCTTAAATGATTGACTACTGGTGCTTCTACCTTACATAAGTTAGGTGGATCCACACTCACTAAGTTAATACTAGTTGGTAGTAGTAGAGATTGACAGACCAATACTTTATACCACCCTGTTGAAATTTGCACAAGCAAGCATCAAGCATTATCAGTCTTAATCTGCCTCTCCTTAATCAAACAAAACATGGCACGGCAGCGAAACCATAACAAGATGCAATTCACCCCACAAATTAGCTGAGCACAGGCACATTCAAGCTCTGCCCAGACGGTGTCCAGATTACGTCAAGGCCATGGTAACAAGACAAAGACACAAACCTTTCCATTACTCAAAATTCTGCAGATCATCAAAAGGAACATTTTCACATTTACGGATTCACATAACCTTCTATCACTGCAGCATACAGATTCACTCCAACACATTAATGCTCGCGTACTTACACAAGCACAACAACCTGGATTCTTCGCCTCACCGCAAGTCCTCCGCTTCTCGCCTCAGCTCCAAAACTCAACAAACCCCATTGCAAACATTTGTCGATTAGAATTTACAAAGTATCAATTCGCTTTCCGCATTCCCCCAAGAAAAAATACCCACCTCCATCTAATTCCTATTTCGGTGATGGTCCAATTTGTGGTCCAATATCTCAAAATCTACTCAGGCGTTCTGCGTTACGGATCAGGTGTTTCAAGACTCAATTCAGCCCCAAACTCCTGAGAAACTGGAGGTCCTCCCTACAAGGGGACGGCACTTTCCATAGTCCGAAATGCTCCCTCAATAATATAAACATGACTATGGAAAGATCAAACTGCAGGGTCGTCCTATGCCCTCGAGGCATGCTAAGATGTCAAGTTCGATTCCTCCGCGACGAACTCCTCCAGCAAAGCCAACCTTGATGTGTAGGAATCGCCACGAACGTGCTGGAGCAGCCTGCATATGTTAGCATGCAGCATCTCCAGTCGGAACACTCCAAAGCCCCTCGTTTGCTGGATAAGCTTCTGTTTCACTGCGTCAATTCTTGGCTTCAGGGACTTCAAAACTTCGGCGTCCTTGTCGTACGAATCTTCAAGAACATCTTCCCGCTCGTTCGAGGGTTCATGAGATAGTATCCGCTGATCTTCGGAAGGTTCTCCTCTATGACTGTTTCTCTCCGCTGCCACTTGGTCGCCGTTACCATGCTGCTCGTCTATGGTCTCGGTTCGAATATCGTCGCATGCTTCTGGACCTGGTAAGGACTGCCCGTCAACAACCATCTCTGGACCTTCCGTTTGCTCCTCCTCTGATGCATTACGATCAACGGCCTCATCTGAGCAGTTCCCATTTGTTCCTTCACCTGTTGTCAATCCAGACACAGTAAATAGGGTATTAGCGTGCGCCCACAAATAAACTTCCAACAGTGACATCAAACCAGATATGGAGCACAGCTGAGAATCGCCGGATCAGAGGATAAACTCCAAAACTCTTATCGCAGATCCGAATTTCCAAAACCAGTCACAAACTGCCGAATCGTACAGAACGGTACCGTTCAAACGAATTCAACCTAGCCCATCACTTCAGAAAAGACAATCCTATACAAACTGACCACATCTACCGCATCACATCACCCACACCCATCGTACCAGGAAGGAGCCCCTCGCTATTTCTCCGCGTGCGCCGAGCGATACCTTCAGACGCCTTCGAAGCATCGCCTTCAGGTTGAAATCCTCGCAGCCTGGCGCTGGCTCGAACAACTGGAGGAGAAGCCACCGGAACTAACACCCCACTCAACACTCCAGGGAGGCGTGGAGGTCCTCCGCGCGCAGATATCTCATCACAAGCCTTCACTAATGCGGGGTCTATGGTGGATGCCATGCCAAGCACCTGTTCGACAAAAACACTCCCGCCGTAAGCTCTTAAATTCCTACCACTGCAATCGCTCCAACCCTGGACGACGACACTACTTCGGAATGGAAAGAAACCAGTCGATACCGCCAACAATCGAAGGCGCATCAACACATACGTCAATGAAGTCATGCAAACCTACAAAAAGAACTGCGAAAGCCTGCCCGAATCTCAACCCACATTGCACAAACAAGACTCCACAATCCTCATCATAGCAGTCATAACAATATATTTAGAACATTACTATTTGCGAGTAGAGCAACGCTGGCCAATCAGAGAAAAAAGACTTCATTTCGCTCCACAGCAAATAAGTACATTCAACAAACAGGGAACAGATCAAACGATCCATACCGCGTCGCGCAGCGCACAAGCTTTGCTGACAATTCGACCTCCTTGGTAATCATCCCCATTATACTCCTGCAGAACGGCACAACTTCTCCTCAACATTGAAAGCCACAAGCAGAACACAAAAACAACCTCAATCAACCGTCAATACTATCTTTCGTGTCTTGCAATTTCACACAATCCAAAATCACCGGGGAAGGAAACCCCATACTTCCAAATCAGCATGCTCAACATGTTATACAACGACGCTGTCACCAAAAAAACAAACTACCTGAGCATTGGCAGGGATTAAGTCCACGTCTGCCAGAAAAGACTTCTTCGTCAAGTAATGTCCACTATCCACACGTTGCAGCAACGTGGCCACATCCATCGGATTGTGCACTACATTCCGATAGTCGGGAGCCTCGTCATCGAGGACTGGATAATGGAAGATGCTGAACCGTCTCTCGCATAAAAGCCTGTGTCCACAATTCCACCCACCAACAAACGCAACCCAAAACCTTCAGAAGGCTAAAAACATTAACATCCAAGAACTAAGAAGTCTTAAGAAGTATGTAGTAAGCGAAAACATATAATGATGAAAGAGTAGCGCTGTGAAAGAGTTACCCCACTGCAACTGCCCTTCCCTACCACTAAGACCATTCTGCACAGGGATCTAGGGATATGAACTCCACCTATTGCAGATGTCGCGGAAGCACATCCGCAAGCGCCTCAGCTGGTTCTCCTCCATTTCCGCCCGCTCTCGTAATTCGGCCTCGCTGGGTCCTTTCACCACCTTCGGTGCCTTCGGGAGCTCAGGAAGAACTTCCTTCTGCTTATTCCGACTCACGGCCCGCCTCCGGGGAACAGAAACAGCCGCATCAATCAGCTGCGAGAAGAATTTCGACCGCACTTCTGTACTCGGTAATCGCACTTCGTAACTGCGTCAAAACCCCAAACAACCATTGATAGGACAGTTCTCAAATTTGCAGAATCGCCAAGCGGGATTAAGCCAGGGTGAACAATCAGTGCATAACTAAGCACAATCCGCCGCTCGCTTGAAAGAACATCCCAAAGCATTCGACGCTAGCCATGTCCATTGCATCAGAATAACTAGGACGACAAGATAATGACACTTGTGCTGACGACACCAGATGAATCGACTTTCTCGTATACTCACCAGTTGTGGCCAAATAACGGAAGTATGTCCTCATCCAGGTCCTTGGCACTCACACAAGCAGTCCCAAGAAACAGAACGGGAAGGTCGGAAGGCAGGTCACCCAACAGCATCTTCAGTACAGCCCGCAGCTGCTCATGAGCCTGCCCAATTCCAGGAAGGAAGGTCAACGAAAGCGACCGAAAGAAAAGAAACACCCTAAATAAACAATCAACAGTGTAGTCTAAACAATCAACACTGTGCAACAAAACCATCTCTAATCAAGCCAAAGTAAATACCACCTCCAAATATTCAACCTCAAATGCATCCATACAAATGCAACAGTTACCAAAAACCAACAACGATGACTAACAATATCACCAAGAAAACGCAAAACAAAAACACCACACTTACCGTGTTCCACCAAAGATGAAGCTGAGGCAAGTAAAGTATCGAGGGTGTGTTTCTACGGGCCTCTCCAAAGATATGAACCAATGCTTCTTCGGGGCTTTTCGCGCTGGGGTCCGACAGAAGTGACGGCAGACCTAACGAATGAACCGGGAACCGCTCCAACTCGTGCAGCACCGCTGGTCCAACGTGGTCCTGTACCTTACAAACAATCTCAGTACCTTCAGTGTGGCAGCTCCCACAATAAATCATGCTCTCGATTACCGTATTCAAAACCTCATCAGGATAAACCGAATCCCATCATAGCACGATTATCAGAATCCTCAAGCTACATGATGACAAGCAACTCGAGATCATATAGAACTAAAGGAAATCAACGTGTCATAGCACACAATCAGTCTCAGAAGCAGCAAATTGAATAACTCACAGTGACCAACCATACCAACCAGGTCCTCAACGAATTGAGATCAGTCAAAGAACGTACCAAGCCTGCTCCTTCCCACCCATACAGAAGGAACTTGGGTCTGTATACCAAAGGAGCACCTGATCCCAATCCAAACAGACGAGCCAGCTGCTCCGGACTTTCGTCCTCCTCGCTGTCGGACTGGGCACTGCTGGAAATATCCCGGTTCGTCACTGGAAAGATGTCAGACAGTTTCTTCATGATCGCTTGAAGATGCCCTTCCAGGCACGGAGCGATCACAGAAGAGAAAGGCCTCGCATAAGTCACGGCCCCGCGATGAGATGCGGGTGTAATGGCAGATACTGCTTCCAAAAAGTGACGTCTCTCCACATCCACAGACTCCACATCAATCACGAACTGATCGTCGCTCCTGAACAAATCATCGCCCCATTTAAGTCGACATGCTTCACCACTCATTACACTCAACCAATCACATCTCCACGATAACCAACCTCCAAGGCCACAAAAAGCCCTACCTAACGCTTCCACCATAGTCAAACACCTCCAAAGAACCTGCCAACTGACATTCACGACAGACAAACGGTGCAAACTGGCAACAGCTAACAGTACAGATCATGTGCAACGGAGGCATCACGCCTGCAAATGACCCAAAACGAAGCTTTGTCCTCGAAACGGTACCAACCTGTAAACTTGAGGAAACTTTCTCCGGAAAGCTCGAATAGCCGCCTCCGTACAAAGAGCCTTCAAATCGGCTCCACAGTAGCCCACACACGACGCTGCAAGCTCGCGACGCAACTCCTCAGACGGAGGCTTCTGCCATTTCCGAGTGTGGATGTCCAGGATCTCCACTCGCGCCTCGAATGTGGGGTGGTTCAATATCAGCTCTCGGTCAAAACGCCCAGGTCGACGCAGGGCTCCGTCGATAGCGTCGATCCTGTTCGTGGCACCGATCACCACCACTTGACCGCGGGAATCCAGGCCATCCATCAGCGCCAGAAGAGTCGACACGATCGAATTGTGGATTTGCTCTTGCTTGCTGGAACGCACAGGGGCCAAACCATCGATTTCGTCGAAAAAAATGATCGAAGGCTGGCATCGCTGCGCTTCCTCGAAAAGCATACGAAGCTGCCTCTCAGCCTCTCCCACCCACCTGCAAATAACAATACGCAACCACGACGATCAAACGCCCGTACACCAACGTTCTCTACCACCTGCGCCATCCGACCAAAAACATCCACCCCCCGAAACATGAGACCGCGGCAAGCAAATTTACTTGGAAAGCACGTCCGCTCCCTTCCGCATGTAGAAGTTAACTTTCTGGCCTGCCCTCGATGCTGCACTGGCCATGGCACGGGCAATCAGGGTCTTGCCCGTGCCCGGGGGACCGGAAAGGAGAACCCCTCGAGGGGGTGTGATATGATACTTGGCAAAGAAATCCGGATACAGCAACGGAAAGAACACCATCTCCTTCAGCTGATCGATGTAGTGGGCCAAACCCCCGATCTGATCGAAGCCAACCGTGTCATCCACCTGCACGGGCTGAATATCAGCACCTCCTTTCGAGCTCGGGCCGGCTGTTTGCGCACCACCTGCTCCCACGTTCATCGCCACAAATACGCATTGTGCTCGTTAGCAATCACAACTGGCGACAACCGAAAGAAATTCAAGCAAACGGAAGAACCCGAAAAATCACGAACACGAACACGCGAAATCTAGGAAACGGAAAATGGCTGCTCTTCACTTCGGAATCTGCTGAGCAACAGTGCACCGTATCCGGCTCACGCGGCCCAGCTGTCTCGCGGACGAAGACAATTCCCATCGCGAAACACGGCAGCGTAATCTTCCGATGCACCCTGCACCTCATCACAAAGTAACACAGTTCAGATCAGCTCAGTACCTGGCGTGCTGGAAGCCCAATGGCTCCCAGGTTGAACCCAACCGCTCGCGGCCACACCCAAATTGCCCATACCAGGCGCCTCCAGACCCGGAGGTAACCACGGATGACTAGAACCCCGACCCATCCGCAGCCACGGAGCTGCACCTTGGTCCTGCTCGTCCACAAGCAGAGAGTCGTCCGAATCGTCGGCTCTCGTCGAACGATGTCTTTTGTATGACCTGCTTCCTGACCGACGACCTTCCCGACCACGCTTTGTGCTGCTCCCTGAAACACCAATTCCAACCCTCAGCAAGACCTCGCAAAGCCTCAAACTATATCTCCACTTCTTGCCACTCACATGCCTAACAACAAAGCCTTCCAAACGACCAACTTCGACTGTGACTGTGGCACGGTCACAGTCACAGACACCGTAAGTTTGGTCCCATACATATGCAAAACCTGGAAATAACGACACCCAGGCCCGTGCGCCTTGGGCCCGATTGCAAGCTCGCCCTGCTCGAAGATCACCTAAAACATAGCGCATCGTTCAATGCCTACTATCCCAAGTCACAGAAACCAAGCAAGTCCTGAGTTTGACCAAACCACATTAGTTGGAAACAGGAACATCACAAAATTAGTAATCTGCACTCCACAGATATCGCAATCCCAGAATCCTTAGCTGAGAATTCAGTCTTAACCTCAAGACTACTGACAATGCACCTCCCACTCGGACAACGAATCCATGACCACAGCCAATGCGACTACCGCCCCGTTCATGCGCTTGCCTAGAGTTCCAGGTCGGACAAACCTCCGTGAAACATCTTTCGAGGGGATCGAGCTCTTGCCGTCGTCCTCTCTTCCTTTCGAGGAGAAAACCGTTGAACGCCGGTTCGGTTTCGCAGGGCATAGCGACGACGACCATCCCGCTCCTCTCCCTCTCCCTCTTCCTCTTCCTCTTCTTCTTCCTCCTCTTCCTCTTCCTCTTCCTCTTCCTCTTCCTCTTCCTCCTCTTCACCTGCATATACCGACACAGCACTTCAAGTAAAACGCGGGAGTCTTGTTTCAACCACGTAACCTGAACTGTAGCATTCTAAACACAGGATTAAATATCGGAGTTCCATGAACTAAAAGTTGCGTCCAGGAGGTTCAACTGACTCAGGACCCGACCGCAGCATTGAAAATCTAAAGATACCATCCCAACTGCCAAACCACCCCTCAACCTTCTCACAACGCATGGAACCTGTACAGAAGACGATAGTTCAATCGCCAGATTCGCTTGTGATCTTGGTACCTAGAAATGTAGTGCGCCTAGAGATGGAGCATGTCTACACTCCGGACAGGGTGACTTTCAGCACACCAGGACTTCCATATTTTTCAGAAACATCAACTGACATAATTACAGACCTAGTCCGTTGCATAAGTCTAGGTCCTTCTGGGATATCGTTCACACTATGAATCTGAAAGCTGCAGTCTCCAGTTCCATTTCAGCAGAAGAGCATTCTTAAATTTAACCAGGGACCTGGACATGTTGTGTTTCGCGGTGACTGAGCCTGGTTTACCTTTCATCCCCATTTCCCTGTCCGATGAGTTCTGATCGTCATCTTCGTAATCCTGGGATGAAAGCTCTAGCCTCGGGGGCCTTATTCCCTGCCGCGGCCTCAATCCCTCTCTCCTCGGTGCCGCAGCAGCATCCGTGTTTTTTGTCTCTGCGGGCTCCGGGCTCTCCTCTTCCTCTGGGCTGGGCTCTGCTTTGGCAGTGTGAGAAGTATATCTGTGCTTCGACACCTGTTACCAACCACATCAAAGCACCACCAGTCTCATTGGCGTGACTCAACTCGCTGCCTTCCGCATACCTGAAGTCAATGTCCGCCACGCGTAGCCATGGACAGCTAGCCATGGACAGCTAAAACATTGAGAATCGAAGAAAAGAGTCAATTCCGAGCCAAAGTTTCCAAAACTTTAGCACTTCCATATCCTAAACACCGAGGGGCCAAGTATAAGTGATTCCGTTTGCCAAGCGAAATACGCACCCGAGTGGACTGACTTCGGTAAACCTCATGCTCGCTGTTGTCGGATTCGTAGTCCACATGGACCAGCACGCGCCTCTTTCTCGTCGAGCGTCGCAAATTGCCAGCATCAGCCCCATGCTGCCACACACACTCAATCTCAGATTCAACTCATGCACAGGCTCCAACTAATCACGCCGCGCAAGCACTGCTTCACGGTGCATCCGAACAAGGAGCGCCACTCACTACTCTGAACAACTACACATGTCATTCGGATGAGCCTCACGAAGCCCTGGACAACAACATCGCCCGACAAGGGGCCATCGACGACCAGGAGGAAGGGAAGCACAGAGACAAAGACGTTGTGCAGCCACACCCGAGCTGTCCTCACGAGTATAACGCACAAGCGGACTTCGACTCTCACACCAATCACCTCCAAGGCCAGGGCGCCACTCTACTTGCAAACATACAACCACTACCATCACGTGCATCGAGAGCAGGATATCCGTGCTCGGCACGGCACATGCTCCCGGCTGGAAAGCGAGACATGAGATCGCCATTCAGAGCTCGTCACAGCGACACCGGGAGACCAATCGAACCAGCAACCCCGGACGACACAATCGAGAATTTCAGGTCAAGCTGCGGACCTGATTGGGAGCGTTGTCGGATGGCATCGAGGGATCGCCTTCGGTCTCCTCCGCCTGCCACGCGATCAATCCCAGTCACAATACACACACACAATCGATGAGAAATGCCGCCCCTCACGAATCCCCCGTTAAGCCCTAAATTCCCAGAATTGAGCGCACCCTCTCGAACGCAAAATCACACGATGCTCACAGAGTCGCCAGACACGCGGGGGAGAGCACAACGAGCACGCCAACCTCCACACGGGAGAGCCAAATTCCTTCAAAATCGGCATTTCCCAAAAATTCAAGAAATCAAAAAAAAAATACTCCAATATCCAGACCACAGCGCAGCCCGTTACCGGTGGAGGAGAAGGCGATTGCGTGCGTGAATTGTTAGGTCTCTTGCTATTGCCGCTACTTCTTCCCAGGCTCCTCTTCGCGCTCCGACCAGCACTACTGAGGCCCGCACTCTGGCGCAGAGCATTGGCTATCCGCATGCTGGCCGAGGACCGCTGGTGGCTCTTGCGCTTGGCAGCATTGCGCAGGAAGCGATGGTGTGGGACGGGGAGCCGCGCGGCCGGCCCATGGCCACGCGCTGCCTTCATAGAACCTCAACCCTGCGGAACTTAAACCCTCCGTCGTCCTCCGCCAACGCCCGGGCGCAAGTCAGTCCGACTCCTTCATCCTGCACCCGCGCTGCACCACCACCACCATCGCTCGCAGCACACGCTCGTCGCAAACGCATCGCCCGCAGACCCGGCGCTCACGACCACAACAGCCTCGCGTCCAGAGACGACTCGCAGTTCGCGAAACGGAAGCACCAGCACCGATGCCGCGGCGACGAGGACGACTCGCTCCAGCGTTGCCAACCTCGTTCCCGGTGATGGAACTCCTCGCCTGCTCGGCTTCCCAGCAAACCCCGTGCCGCGACCCCATTTTCCACGTATTTTAAAACGTTTCTACCAGCCTATCAGGGCGCTCGCTCCCGCTTGCCCCGTGCCCGTATTGGTCCGCTTTCGCCGGGGTCACACTATTTACGAGGCCGGTCTAATTGTAATTGGTTGCTTGAAATGACTGAGGTGGTTGATGAGGGAGGAGCTGGGCATCAACTAACTATTTTTCTTCCCCTTCCCATGAAACGCATTCAGTCAGTCCTGCTCTGCTTCGGCCCCATGAGAGATTCAGTTCATCATCCGCCTAGTCATCCACAACCACCACCTATTTCTGTTTATTTATTCTTTATTTTAAAATAGCATTTTTTGCAGTAGCTGCACTTTGGACTGGGGTTGTACCCAATTGAAAGCTTGGTGGGGGTGGGGCCGTGGTTTTTGATGTTTGGGCCATGGTAAAAGTGTTAAGTGGCCTTGGTAACTTAAAAGTTCAATCAAGTTGATGGTTGAAAGCCATCACAACCTAGGATTTCACTAGTTCAATCGAGTCGGTTGAAAGATCACAACCTAGGATTTTGCTTTATCTTTTAAAAGAGGTTGGATGTATTTTGAGGTTTAAGAAAATCAATGAACAAAATTTTATTAATCCTACAATAGATAATTTTGGAGGGAATTTTTTCAAGCTAGTTCATTCAACTTGGTATTTGGAGAAATATTTTGATGAAAATCAAACTATTCATTCACAGAAAGGATCCAAATTGGTATATTCTTTTTAGAAAATGTTTTATAAAATGCAATTTAATCCCTAAAGTCCCATTGTCCCTTCAAAATGCATTTTGGCAGGCTACTACAACCTTTGTAAAGATAGGAAAACACATTAGCTTTATCGAAATACATCTTTTATTTCAATTGGTGCCCAAGAGCAAAAGTTATGGCACAAAAGGTCTTTTTTTCAGCGCGATGGGCAGAAATCTTCTCACACAAAAAATTTAAAAAAAACTTTTGAATTTTTTTCCTCATAGATTGTAATTTTATGTACATGGGGAGCTTTGGTTCATTCCATTTGGATTTTGATTCATTCCATTTGGATTTGTTATGTGACAGCAATGGAGAATCTTATTTTTCAGGCAATTAGAGCATTTTCTTAAAAAAAATTACTTATAGGATTCATTTCTAAATGCAATTTTTCCAGTTTTTTCATTTTCTTCAATTTTTCAAAAAAAATTGTTTGACAAGGTTAGGTTTGTTTGCTAAAACAATCTCACCATTTGGATTATAGTGTTTTAATCCCATCTTAGAGCTATTGATGAATTAGTTTTTCTTTTAATCTTGGACCTATTTCTATTCAACAATTTTTTAAAGAATGAAAATCAAGTGTATTTTTTTTGAAATTTTATTTCTAGATTCTCAACTCAACTATTCAGCATAAAACAAATTAAATTCAAAGTCTGTAATGCAAATTTTTTTTACAAATGGCACACACAATCTAAGATAAGTTAAATACAAGATCCTATGGTTAGATTCTAAAAAACAATAGTTCATCACTTTTCTTAGATGAATGCAACAAAATTGGCACTTGTGAGTCACTTTTGATAGAAAAATAGCCTTGGGACTTTAGAGGTTAAATGATAAATTAGTGGTAACTTTTTTAATATACTTACATTATTGGATCTATTCATCCATTTTCCAATATTTAGTAATAAGATTCTAAACCAAAAAATGTTTTCTTTAAATTGAATAATTGTAAATTGAATAATAGTAGATTTTGTTTTTTTGGAGATTCTAAATGTTTTTACTCTCTTTTAAGTTCAAAATTGCTAAATTTTGTTTATATTAGTATGTATTAAGTTGTTGTTTTTATATTATTTTTTCAAGCCATTTTTGAAGAGTCATTTTTTTGAAATGGAAATGTTGCTTTTTGTTCAATTTTAATTATAGAATATTTGCTAAGCCAATTTTTGAAAATCTATATACAAGAATGGTCAAACAATCAAATAGATGGATAGAAACAAAAATCTTGTATTGTGAACATGTGTGTTCATCCGTTGTTCAAATTTTCAACTCTTTGTCATAAAAGTGATAAAGAAATTTATGCAATAAATTTCAAAATGGAATGCCAAAACTTGTTTGTAGGATGGCATAATGGACTATGTGATTAAAGAATCTTGTCATTTATATATTTGTATACAAATACTTTTGATAAGAATTACTCAGGGACAACTTAACTTTTTTCAATCTTGCATCAATCAATATGTAATTGAATATCCTGGTTTTTGTAAGGGGATCTTTAGATTTATTAAAAGAAAGGGAAGGAGACATTAGATGACATTTGAGGGCATTATTTAGAGGGCCATTTCAGGCCCGTTCCTCAATCTGGCCCAATTTTGTGAACAACAATATGGGCTGCCAGAATTTATTTTTTTTATTTTTATTTTTTCAAATATCATTTTAAGTAAAAAAAATTGAAAAAAATGACATGGCACAGCACAGCTACATTAGCTAGCTGCTGCAATTGCGTTCCCACAATTTAAAAACGCAAGGAACTCTCCAGAAACTCACGGTCTCCCAATGCCCTCAAATGTCATCTAATAAGAGAAAGATGTGCATTGATAACATTTGCACTATATATGTAACAAATATACCACGCAATATATACATTGTATATTTAAATTGCAAATGTATATATATATAACACTTTCTAATACATCAATTCAATTTTATATGTTCGTAATATGTGTTAAGGCTAATATATTATACAATACAATATATATAATTTTAAAGTTGAATTTAAATTTCAACAAGTGGTGTATCCTTCTTTCATTTATAAATCAAATTTTAGCTATTTTTATGAATTGGCTACATTATAAATACATTCATTCAACACATTTTTGTTCAACAATTAAATTTTTTCTACATTTTTACCAAAAAAATAAGGCTCCTTTGGATTCAAATCTACAACACAATGATAACCAATCTCCTAGGACATGTGATTGTTTAAATTGAAGTCCATATGTTCAACAATTTGTATCTTGAACGATGAAAATGTGGCACAGTCACTATAAGAAACCATATTTTTCTTGACATATTTTTCTAGACATCTGCCTGTTTTCAGTTAATAATAACGTCAAACGAAACATTTGGATGTTACATTTGACATTATTATTGACATGAAAACAAGCAGATGTCTAGAAAAATATGTCAAGAAAAATATGGGGTTCTTTAGTGAGTCTACATTACATTCCCTTGCAGAATACAATTAAAATGTATCATCCAATTTCAAAAGCTCACTCATGAATAGAACTCATGCACAATTGTATTTCTTACTTTTTCCATTATAAAGTGCTTCATTGAATAATAAATAAAGGTCTACTTGCTAGTTAAAGCCCATTTCCAAAGAAGTGACAATAATGCATTACATATGTAGAGTATGATTATATCTATAATTGTACAAAGTGATTAATCCAATATTGCATAATCAAGACATTCTTCTAATAAATCTATTGGCTTTGAATGTAGGTACTTGCAACCAATATGACATAAGCATTCAATTGTATGCTGGGATCCTTTAGTGCTCTCATGGAAAAAATAATTGAAATATTCAAGTCAATAAAAATGAATTTGAAAAACAATTGAAAGTTAATTTTGAAATGTGTTGATTCATTTCTTGATATGAAGTTTTATTGAGATGTATTATAAATAAATATTTAGATAAATAATTTGATATTAGAGGCAATTGCATGATACAACAAGTGCATTACACTAAAAATGATATTTAGTGTTGGCAACACTAATTACAAACCTTGACACTAAATATCATAAGTAAGTAACACTAAATATGCTCTATGGTAAATCTGAAATTTGAAAAGGTTTACATTTAGTGTTAGAACACGTTAAAAAAATGAACATGTTAAAAAAATGAACTAAATCTGCTACAATTCAGATTTAATGTTGTGGCTGGTAGGGGTTAAAACACTAAATGTCATACTACACTAAATATCATTTTTAGTGTAGTTTTTATATTACAATGCGCTATTTTGCATTTTTTTTGAGGATTTTTTTCTTAATCATCAATTATTATACTGAAACACACTATTTTGCAAAAATATATTTATGCAAATAGATTGCCATATAATTTATTGAAAAATTTGAAAATTCTGTAAAAAAATTAACTTTCATAACTTAAAGGAGGCATTTAGTAAGAGACCAATATACTATTATAATACCTCAACTCACTCCAAATTCATAAAACTTCAAAGAAAAACAGATTGTAAATGGAATTATTAAATCTAAATTAAAAAATATATATATATATAATGAAATGATTAAATATATTTATTTATTTCTCTTGGTGGTAAAACTATATTTATTTTATAAAATTCTTTAAGTAGGCTTTATAATAAAAATAAAAATATAAAATATAAAATTGGATCTTTTTCTTTCAAAAAATGGGTATTCTTTAGTCAAATTGTTATTATATGAGAGGTTTCAAAACTTTATATTGTCAAGATGATTTATTTTGAGTGATTGCAAAGAAGACCTGTACTAGAACATTGTCACAAAGGCAGTGCGGAAGCTTCTTTCTGCAATAACTTTTGAAGTACAACTCAAAAGAAGTTGAATTTTTTATTAGAGATGTTTGTCTTGAGTGTAATCATATTTCATATTTTTCAAAAAAATTCAAAAATAATTAAATTAATATACTACGTTTTGAATTTTAGGGGTTTCGAGTATTGTGGAGTCCCCAAATTTAGTTATCTAGAGCTGAAATTATATGGTCTATTTCCACAAAAGGAAGTCATGTTTCTACCAAGGGATTTTTAAAAATATTTTATTTTATGTCCTCTATGTCCATGCAAAGAGGGCTCCCTTGAGCACACAATTTTGAACATTGAAGATGCTTTCAAAATATTTTTTTGGTGAAATCTTTTTACCATGAACTCTTTCCAAATGGCCAAGTTTTAGTTTCTTTGAAAATAGTTTTCCAATTTTTTACAAATTGCAAAACATCCAGATATCTATTTTCTTGCAATTCTGCACTTTTCTAGTTTTCTTACTTAGAGATTTTGTTTTTTGCTTTTCCTCCATAGGGTACCTTCTTCTTATAGGTGTATACATTTCTCATATTTTTTATATTTAAAAAAAATATTTTTCTATTTTTCTATTATTCCCCCTAAAATGGCTAAAAACGGCCAAAGTGGAACAAAAACAACAAGTCCTTCTTGCAACAACCCTTTTCAAGAGACACTTTATGTAAACAAAAGATTTAAAATTTGATCTTCTAAATTTTGCAATAATCCAACGCTAAACATTTTTTTAAATGATTTAGAAATCCAAATGTTGTCAATGCAAACAAAAGTGCTCATAGAGTGTGCAAGAGTGCTCAAAGAGTAATCTAAGAAATACTAAACTATAGCTTGCAACCATCCTTGGTTTATTAACAAAGTTGTAGATTTTGAATTTTGCACTACATTTGATGTAGTGCAAACTAGTTTGATTTACAATTGCTATCTTTGATATTTAAGCATGATGCCATTTCTTTAAACTACACTTCTAAAGTCCATTTGTTATACTACAATTTGCAGAGGAGGCTATTGGCCTTAGGTACGTCATTTTTGACTCGGAGATTAATGTCCCCTTATAGTGGATGGCACCTACAATGCTTGATGATATCAAATTGTTTTACTCTATGAATGCATGAAGTACTTTAGTCGAGAATGCTAATTTTGGAAGGTCGCAATGGCAAGGTCTAGAAGGATTACATTTGCAATTATGTGATGTTTAATTTGCCACATTGATGGTCTGATTGATACTAGTTGTCTTATATTTCAGCTAGGTTGAAATGTATATTATGTGGAAGTGCCAAGGGCACTATTACTATAATTTTGTATGATCTTGGTTTCATAGGAGGAGATTTACAGTGCTTGAGTTTGCTATTGTAGGAAGTTCCTACCGGTTAGTGGTCATGTCCAAGTTGCATCTCAAAGAATGGTCAATCATAATAGTTTTCTGTCGGATTTTCAAAGTTGATGTTTTAAGGGTCTTCTAGAGGGGTTACTCATTGTGCCATTGTGAAAGGGTTTTAATGGAAATGGATGCAAATTTATACATTGGTCCATTTCTCCAAACATTGTTGCTTCTATATCTTTTAGAGTTGAATAAATCACATAGAAGCTTCAAAGAAGGTTGCAAAATGTACCAATACAAATAAGAAATCCTATCCTATATTATGAAAGATAGAAATATCGTTTTGAAAGTTTATGGGTCAAAATTCTTAGGTTCAATTTTGAAAGCTCTTTGAGATGAATATTGAATTTGACAAGAACTTTCAGAATTGAGTTCAACAAGTTGTGATCCTTTTCTCGTTCACCCCATGTTTGTTTGTGAGGTCTAGGACAATTCTAAAATTCCCTCTATCCTTTCATTAGACAATGCCACTGAAGAAACACTCTAACTTGGTGATGGTGAGTCTAGAATTCATCACCATTGCAAATGAGACTTACAAAACATTTATTTATTACTAAATTTGTTCAGTAGATTGTTTGGTGACTGGTATCTACCATTATATTATATTATTATCAACTTAATTCAATTTGGACTTGTACCCCACACCTTAGTGCTCAAATGGTGAAGATTTATTAGTGCCATTCCTATAGGACTTGAAAGAAATTGAAATAATAAATCATTTAGGAAATCGTACAGAAGATTGAAAATGTATCAACAAAACACAATATTTTTGGAAAGTTACTATAGTTAGTTTTGTTCCTATAATTATTCTAGAAAATATGATATTCTTGAAACGTTGCTACTCACACCCACAAATATGTCTTAATTGTGAAATGTGCAGGGTAATTGGCATGTACTACAGTGCCGAACAAGACGCAAGGACAGGAAAGGCCGGGGAAGACAAGTCGCGGTGCTGCAATAACTTAGGGTTCCTCAACTCCGAGCGTCTTCAGCACTCCATAGCCTTCTTCAGTTCTCCCGATGCTTGTATATTCTCCTCCCCAGTCTCGATTCCAACCCTCCGTTGCCGTTCTTTTTCGTGCTTAGGGTTTGCGCATGCATCAGCGTTCGGCGGTGGAGAGTTTGGGTCGAGAGATTGGAGGGGGAGGGCATCATGACGGTGGTGACGACGGCGAGCGGCCTGCTGGCCATGCTGTCGGAGGACCACCCGACGCTGAAATTGCACGCGCTCAAGAATTTGAACGTGCTGGTGGAGCATTTCTGGCCCGAAATTTCCACCAACATCTCGTCGATCGAGTCGCTATACGAGGACGAGACGTTTCACGAGCGTCACTTGGCGGCTTTGGTGGCTTCGAAGGTGTTTTACTATCTGGGAGAGCTCAATGATTCCCTCACGTACGCGCTCGGCGCCGGACCCTTGTTCGATGTCTCCGAGGACACGGAGTATGTGCAGACGCTGGTAGCGAAGTGCGTGGATGAGTACATCCTTTTGAGTGTGAAGGCGTCCGAAGAGTCTGGGAAAGCGGCGTTGGATCCCCGTCTGGTAGCCATCGTGGAGCGCATGCTGGACAAATGTATGCAGGACGGTAAGTTTCAGCAGGCGGTCGGGATTGCGCTGGAGTGCCGACGGCTTGATAAGCTGGAGGAGGCGATCAATCGGAGCGAGAATGGTCCGGCGATGCTTTCGTATTGCCTTCGCTTGTCTCAGACTTTTGTAAATAGGCGTGAGTTTCGCCATGAGGTTTTGCGTCTGTTGGTTCGAAGCTATCAGGCGCTCCAGCAACCTGACTACTTGAGCATCTGCCAGTGTCTGATGTTCTTGGATGAGCCTGCGGGCGTGGCTGCGATTTTGGACAAGCTTTTGACGGGGGATAAGAACGATGCGCTGTTGGCTTACCAGGTTGCGTTTGATTTGTTTGAGAATGAATATCAGAAGTTTCTGTTGAATGTGAGGGATCTTTTGCCGGAGCCAGCTGTGAGTGCGGCGACTGGGTTGAGTCGGAACGAGAATGGCATCAGTGCTATGACCGGGGGTGGGCCTACGGCTATGGACGCTGATCTGACGGAGCCTCTGTTAGCAAGGCATGACGCCGAGGAAGCTGCGTCTGCGGAAGAGAGGACGCCGTATGTGGAGAGGTTAGGGAAGTTGAAGGGCATTCTTTCCGGGGAGACCCCCATTAGCTTGACTCTGCAGTTTCTTTATAGTCACAACAGGTCGGACCTTTTGATATTGAAGACTATCAAGCAGTCCGTGGAGTTGCGTAACAGTGTTTGTCATAGTGCGACGATTTACTCGAATGCGCTGATGCATGCGGGTACCACAGTGGATACGTTCTTGCGTGAGAATTTGGATTGGCTGAAGCGAGCCACGAACTGGGCGAAATTTAGTGCCACAGCGGGCCTGGGTGTGATTCATCGCGGTCACCATCAACAAGGAAGGTCTTTGATGGCTCCTTACTTGCCCCAGAACGGCGGAACTGGTGGTGGGAGTCCCTATTCCGAGGGAGGAGCCCTGTATGCTTTAGGGTTGATCCATGCTAACCATGGGGAGGGTATCAAGCAGTTTCTGTTGGAGAGTTTGCGCAACACTAGCAACGAGGTGATTCAACATGGTGCTTGTTTAGGGTTAGGCTTAGCTGCTCTGGGTACAGCCGACGAGGAGATTTACGAGGACGTGAAGAATGTTCTGTACACCGATAGTGCCGTAGCTGGGGAGGCTGCCGGTATAGCCATGGGTTTACTGATGGTTGGTACGGCCAGTGAAAAGGCCGCCGAAATGTTGACGTATGCTCATGATACGCAGCATGAGAAGATCATTCGCGGTTTGGCCCTCGGCATTGCACTGGTTGTTTATGGTCGCGAGGAGGAAGCCGACACTTTGATTGAGCAAATGACTAGGGATCAGGATCCTATATTGCGTTATGGAGGTATGTACGCTCTGGCCATGGCTTATCGCGGTACTGCAAACAACAGTGCCATCCGTCGGTTGCTGCATTTTGCAGTGTCGGATGTTAGTGACGACGTGAGGAGGACCGCGGTGTTGGCATTAGGGTTTGTTCTGTGCTCTGAGCCAGAGCAGACTCCCCGAATTGTGTCCTTGCTGTCGGAGTCTTACAATGCTCATGTGAGGTATGGGGCAGCAATGGCGGTCGGTATCTCCTGCGCAGGTTCCGGATCTAGTGAAGCCATTTCCTTACTGGAGCCTCTTACAGCTGATGCCGTTGATTTTGTTCGTCAGGGAGCACTTATAGCTATGGCCATGGTGCTCCTACAAACCACAGAGACCCGCGAGCCTCGTGTTGCCAGTTTCAGGAGACAGCTGGAAAAAATCATCAATGACAAGCACGAGGAGACCATGAGTAAGATGGGAGCTATTCTTGCTCAAGGAATTTTAGACGCCGGAGGACGTAATGTTGCGATCATGCTGCAATCTCGAACTGGTCATGACCGTGTGACAGCTGTTGTGGGCATGGCCGTGTTCAGTCAGTTTTGGTACTGGTACCCCCTGATTTACTTCATCAGTTTGTCTTTTGCCCCTACGGCTTTCATAGGTCTGAATGAAGAACTCCGGATGCCGAAGTTTGATTTCGTGTCGGAATCCAAGCCGTCCATGTTTGGCTACCCTCCGTCTGTAGCTCCTCCTACGACTACTTCTGCTGTGAAGCTGCCTACTGCTGTCCTGTCGACCTCTAATCGGGCTAAAGTGCGAGGTGCAAAGAAGGAAGCCGAAGTTAAAGCAGGCAAGGCCCCAGTTCACGAGGGCGGTGCTTCTGCCTCTTCCACCATCGCCGAAGTCTCCAGTGCCAGTGCTGAAGGGTCGTCGGATGGTGACAAGGAGTCGACTTCTGCAGTGAAGGATGAGAATGCAATGGACGTGGAGGGTGGAGTGGAGAAGAAGGCAGCGGTCGCCGAGCCCTCATCCGAAGTGCTGAGTAACCCTGCACGTGTGGTTCCTGCCCAAGAGAAGTTTATTAAGTTCAGGGAGGACTCGAGATATGCACCTCTGAAGTTGAAACGAGCTCCTTCCGGCTTTGTGATGTTGAGAGATATGACACCCTCCGAACCAGTGGAGCTGGTATCAACAGACACTCCCGTATCTGGAGTTGCTGCTGCAGGAGCACCGCCAGCGAATCCCAACACTGCTGCGATGGAGGACAATGAACCCCCTCCACCAGAGCCTTTTGAGTACGTCCCTTGAGAGCATTAGTCGATTTTAGATTTTAGTTGATGTATGTATGTGGTTTTCACACATGCGTACAGTGAATGTTAGTCTCAAATGTTAATACTCCCATCATAAATTTTCTTACAGCTCATTGAACAAAACAGATCCTGTTTGTGAGTGGTGCTCGTTTCTTATTCTTGGAATCATAAATGATACGTCAAAGAGTTCCCAGTTTTGGTGTTTGGATTTTTGATTGGAGATGTCTTGACGAGTGCGAAGGTCTGTCTGCAGAAAGTGGCCATGCTTGTCGAATTGCCCGTGTTGATTGTGCTGAAATATTTACTATGAGGTGTTGAGATTTTGCCTTCGTTAATTTTTAGCATAGAGTATATACATGGATGGTTTAAGATAAGCAAGAGAATGGAAGTAGTCTTGTGTAATCCCGTGATAACAAATTACCTGTTTCTCTAACCTCTTGACATGCTATTACCAACTTCAATTGCCATGTTGTAATAATCGTTCTAGAACTCGGGTTCAGTAGCCATCCGGGACCATTGTCATAACTATCATAACTATCTCGCATTACTACTTGAATTATCGCGTGAATCATTTCTGCACTCTCGCAAGTGCATATTATATGATTTTTGGGGGAAAGAATAAATTGATGGAAAATGGTATATACTGGTATGTGACATTAGCTTTGAGGCGTTTCCGTGAAATTGGGTTTCAATTCAACTACATTTGAAAATTATACTCCGAGTATATCCTAGCTTGAACTCAATGCTTGATCGTTGCAACTTGGTTTCAAGACGCGGTTTATTTTCTCAGCTATGGCATTTATTGAAGTCTTCTCAACCCAACTTTAATTCATGAGTTGCACATTGGCAACTTCTAGTACTGTAGTGATCTTGCAGTTGGGTGATTGCAAAAAACACCTATGGATTTTAGGGTTTGTTGCATTGGGAATTGGTTAAAGATACAATGTACAAATATTATGTACATGATGCTGTATTACAAAATGCATCCAGAAATGCTAGAGCTTTGACTAATCATGTAGTCAGTTTCGAACTTTATGCTCTATCTTAGCATTGAAAATGAACGGAATTTTTCATTTTGTTTTTTAAGGTGAACTCACACGTCTTCTACAAGTCATAAACTTTTTTTTTTTTATTGTGAAATTTGAAATCATCACAAATGTTTGAAGAAAAAGTAAAGAAAATCTACATTAAGTATATTAGAAGTTTAAATTTCACCATAGGCATATAACATAGTGTATTGATCAAACCAAAATATAAACCATCGTACCCAATTATATGAAATCTCTAAAAATATTTGTTTAGGTTTCTAAAGGTTTGAAATAGAGTAGAAACTAGACATGGGAAACTTCATTATGTTGATGTTGATTTTGCTTAAAAGTGGAAAAAAATTCTTATGTCAAAATCTAGGTTTTTGAACAAAAAAAAAAAGTGAAAATATACTTCACAAATGATCATTTTCTTAAGACATTATACATACAAAGAACTAGATGAAAATCACACGTTCGTTACTATTTGATCATTCATCAATCACATTAGGTTCCTTATGAGTTTCAAGGTTGAAAATCATGCGTTCCTTATTGTAGATTAAAATTGTTTGACCACTCATTAGCCACTTTAAATTCTTTGCAAGCTTTAGGGTTAACCAAGACACGCTGTTGAAGACAATTTGTGTCCTTTAAATGATTTCAAGGGGGTTGTAGTAATTAATAAAAAAAACATTTTTTTATCCCATATTTTTGGAGAGTTGCTTGAATGCATTTTTAGTGAATAGTATTGCATATTCCTTCATTATTGGTACTATCAACCTATCTACACTGAATAGTGCAATTAGGTTGCCCTAGACTATATGTCGACCATGCTTGAATTTCACATGGTTTACAACTTGAAGGTTGTTAATTTATTTTTTGGCAGCTTTGTAGTGGTTGCAAGGCCTTTTAAATATATATTTTTTGTAATAAGTAGTGATGAAAATCTTTTTTACAGCAGTAAAAGTGTAAGATACAAGAATTAGTGTGGGGCAACCTAATTGCACTATTTGGTATAATTAAAGAAGAAGATGCTGAACCCTGGATCATCCTTGTAGTGTGTTTTGGCTACTTTTTGCTATTTATTCTTGATATGGATTTTAGCCATTAAAATGAAATTTTTTGAATATATTTTAAACCCTTGCAAGATCACAGTCAATTTTTTATAAAACTACATGAGTTAAAAGATAGGGTCCATTTAACCTCTAAAGGAACATTGTCCCTTCGGGGGACAAATGTGTTTTTGGGTAGGTACCTACGGGCTGAAATTTTCTCCTAATTTTGTGAAACTTTTTTTGGAGGTAGAAAAGCTCATTAGCTTTGTGGGAATATAATTTTTTTCAAAATCTATGCTTGAGAACAAAAGTCATGACCAAATAAGCTCAAAACAAGGGACCCAGGGGAAAGTGTGGACAACAAAAAAAATTTGCAATTTTATTTTTTATTTTTTATTTTTTTTCTCATAGATTATATTTTTTTCTATTTATAAAGATTTGGTTAATTTCATTTGGATTTATTATGAGAAAGTAATGGACATTCTTGTTTTTCAGGTAGTTAGAGCATCTTTTTGAAAAAAATAACTTATAGGATTCATTTCTGAATGCAATTTTTCAAATTTTTCAAATTTTTTTTTGGCATGGTTTAGTTTACTTTCTAGAACAATCTCACAATTGGAAATAGTACATTTTAATTCCATCTAAAATATATGAACATTTAGATTTTCCTTCTATCTCGTACCTACTTCTACTTAATAATTTTTTTAATAATGAAAATTAAATTATTTTGAAATTTTTATTTTTGCTAGATTCTCAACTCAATTCTCCACTATAAAAAGTTAAAGCTCAAAACTATATAGTGCAAAAATTTGAATTTAAAAATGTTCAAAGTCAAAAAATTTAGTCCCACAATGTGCTAAAAATTTGTGTTTTTCATTTTAAATGCACATATCTTGCAATTTGTGCGGTCAAAAAATCTGAAATTTTTTCCACACATTCTCATACTAGTTAGGTGTATGATCCTATGATTAAATGTGCAAAAAAAACATTTTAAAATTTTTCCACTCTTTGCTATGAAAATGGCAGTTTGGGGTGTTTTTTGGCAGAAAAAAGGCCTTGGGCCTTTAGGGGTTAATTCAAAGTAGAGAAATTTTATAAAAACATCATATAGTAGAAATTTTTACTAATAAATTAGCCTTAACAAATAAAGGTTGTACAAATTTTTCATAGTACAATCAATATAGATGTAGAGAGATAATTTCATGTAGATGATAAAATAGACATAGTTAAGAAAATCTACAATAAAGGATGGTTGGCTAAATTGTGCCAGAGTAGTAATAGTGTATGTATCAAAAAGTTAAATGTAAACATAAGGCATTGACCATAGGTGGTAGAAAATGTCACATTGCATGAATAGAGAGGTTTACCTAATTATTTTAGTGGACTCAACAAAGTAATAAATGTACAATATGAGGATAGAGTTTATAGTTTGTTTAACTTCATTCTTTAAAGCCATAAATGTTAAACACATTCATATTAAATGGAATGTTTATAGATTAGTTTCAACGAGAATTTTGAAGTATTCAATGATAAAGTTGTTATTAACCCCTAAAGGCCGGAGGGGAATTTGGAAGAGGAAAAGTCTAAAACTACCTATTTTTTATGCATTGTCCAAATTTATTATTTATTATTTTTTTGAATTTCAACCATATTATAATGTTTTAACAAGTATGGTAATGTGTGGAAAAAATTTTAGCCCATTTGACCATATAGATTGAAAGATTATAATGTTTGAAGTGAGAATTTTTTTTTATTCTTGCAAAATATGGCCAATAGACTTCGAATCCTCCTAGAGTAAAACTTTTACTCTTCACAAAGATGAAGATTTTGGCCATTCATTCATATATGATGTTAGCTTAGGTATGGTTTCTCATACTCATGAAAAAAGTTTAGAAGTAAATATAGAATCTAGCTTATTCTAATTCAACCTGCAATGTAAAGAGGTTAAGTGCATTGGCAATACACTAGTCATTTTTTGGTGATTTCTTGTGCAATGAAGAAATTTTTAATTTGAAATCCAAACAATAAAAATTTGAAAAAAGAACTTGGAATACAATATGTAGAAAAAATTTCATGAACTTTGACTTCACATATTGCAAGATAATAGGGCTTTGAAATAGAAGAAAATGTTTATTCTTGAAGCCATTCCAACATAGCTAATAAAATTTGAGTCCTCTTTGTGTATGGTTTGAAAACTTAAATTTTTTTAATAATGGTATTTCATATTTTATAGTTATATACATGCCAAATTTCAAAAGTTGATGAACATTTTTGTAAAAGGTGCCCAAAAGATGCCCAAATTGCTCAGGCTGCCAAAACAATTCAAGGCAACATAACTTTTGTTTTGGATACTCAATTAGGAAAAAATATGATCTCACTAAAGGGGTACATGTTCACACCTTGTGTTAAAGTTTTATGAACAATTGACCCAAATTGGCTTATTTGATCTTACTCGGATTTCAATTGTTCATTCAACGGACAATTGGTCTTCAAGGGTTAAAAAAGACCACTTGGTCAATTGAACACTTAAATTTTATATGTAAGATATCCCCATTTAAAAAATGCATGAATGAATTTACAAAAACCATAGGGTATTGGAAATATGCCCCACACAGCTTTTAACGTAAAAACATGATCTTTTTAAATACAATAATTAGAGTAAATAGCCCCAAATCAAATACTCTCTTAACTCAGGTGTATACTTTAAATTACAAGGAGTAATCTCCTCTTAAAAATCAATATTTTATTGCAATATGAACTTTCGACCTATGACTATGGTTTGCTGATTTTATTATTTTATAAGTACACATAAAGTTTGGTTTGTATTACATGTTCTACATTATAATATTTACCTACGGTGAAAATTTCAAAAATTTTGAGCATACTTTCATTTGATATGAATTCCCTTCACTTTTACGTTAATAAAAAATTACTAATGTCAAATTCTTACAAAAAAATCTGAAAATTTTATAAGTAATAGAAGATATGTAATTTCATCTCTAAAAAATAAATGTAAAAAATTTCATTCACACAAAGTTGCAAAATAGCAGCAAACAAAGTCAAGGATTTCAAAGTTAGAATCTGTAGTCATTGGCCCATCTTTTCAACTTCATCCTTAAATCAATGAGACCTATCACCAAGATACTTTGTTAAAAATGATCTAGTTTATGAATCCGTAGTTGCATTTTTTATTTTTACAATAATGTAGTCATCTATTTGACCACTTTTTGGCCTTTGAAATATTTCAGGTTACTTACTGACTCCTAATACTCACACCTTTGGTTGAAGTTAAGATTTTCAAAGAGAATATAGGATGTGATTTAGAATTAAAGTAATTGGAAGGTGTAGTTTCTTAGCCCTTAAACCTTAAACATTGATATAGACATTTGGCGTCCAATGGATGACAAGGGATTCTTCTAGTAGGACAGAAGTGCAACTATTCATCCTCGAAATTTTGTTGTCAAAAGGAGAGGTCTTCTACAATAGTTTATCAATCTTTTAAGCCAATGATTTACGTAGTAATAAAAAGGGATGATTTCCAGGGTCACCTGTTTGTCCTTTAACCCTTTAGAGACTTGTCGACCAGTTTTGGGTCGAAAATGCCACATTTTCATTTGTAAAGTCAGATTTGCTGTGAATTGGGAGACGGGCCAAAAAAGACAGATGTGAGGAATTCCCAATTCCACCCACAGGAACAAAAAGCAGGCCAATCTGAGCCCTCATGTGGGCTTAGGGTTGAAATTAGTGACGGTTTTATGGCTAAGAATACAACATTTGAAAACAGAGATGCATCAAAATAAACCAAATTGTGCCAAAGTTTGCCACAAATTTCACCACCACATAGTAAACCATTCATCCCGCACCCATTGGAATGGTTGGATTTTTGACAAGCATCATTTTACTTCAACTACAAAACGCATTGCCCACCTCCAAAAGCAACCACTGTCCTTAAAGGGTTAACCCATAAATGACGTGGTGGCCGTTTGGCATCCGACAAATGATAGAGAATTCTTGCATGCGGACAATAGTGTAATTATTCATCCTTGGAATTCTGTTGTGAAAAAGGGAGGTCTTCTAAAGGAAAAGTCTTCTACAATAGTTTGACTTCCAATGAGGGCTTTTGCATTTTTTTTGAGCAATTATTCTCACGATATTCAAAGGAATGATTCATTAGGGGAGATTTGAGGCCTTCGGAAGACTGCAAGTGCCCCTGCGTTCCTAGAGTGCGGGAAAGTAGCTAGTTGATGTGGTCGAAATGATGCCACGTCATTTTTTTTTTTCAAATTTTTCTTGAAAAAAAAATTCTGACAGCCCGTACCGACTGTTTATAGAATCTGGCCAAATTTGGGAACGAGCTTGAAATGGCCCTTCAATGCCCTCAAATCTCATCTAATGTCCATGGTCACCAATCCATCCTTTAATCCTTGAATGTCAGGCTGGTGACTATAGAAATCATCACTTTTGACATTATATGACATCATTTACTTTAACCCCTAAAGGTCCAAGGCCTTTTTTCTGCCAAAAAACATCCAAAACTGCCATTTTTATAGCAAAGAGTGAGAAAAAATTTAAAATGTTTTTCTTGCACATCTAATCATAGGATCTTTCACCTAACTAGTATGAGAATGCATGGAAAATTTTTTAGCGTAGATTGCAAGATATCTACGTTTCAAGTGAAAAAAACAAGTTTTTCAGCACATTGTGGGACTGGATTTTTTGACTTTGAACATTTTTAAATTAAAATTTTTGCACTATAGAGTTTTGAGCTTTAAATTTTTATAGTGGAGAATTGAGTTGAGAATCTAGCAAAAAAAAGAAAAATTCAGAAAAACTTAATTTTCATTATTAAAAAGATTATTAAGTAGAAGTAGGTACGAGATAGAAGGAAAATCTAAAATATTAATATATTTTAGATGGAATTAAATGCACTAATCCCAATGGTGAGATTGTTCTAGAAAATAAAATAAACCATGCAAAAAAAAAGATTTGAAAATTTTGAAAAATTGCATTCAGAAATGAATCCTACAAATTATTTTTTCAAAAAAGATGCTCTAACTACACGAAAAACAAGAATGTCCATAACTTTCTTAAACAAATCCAAATGAAATGAATAAAAGCTTTTTGGATAGACAAAAATATAATCTATGAATAAAAAAACACCAAAAAAAACAAAAACAAACTGCAAATTTTTTTTGTTGCCCGCTGTCCCCTGTTTTGAGCTTATTTGGTCATAACTTTTGTTTCCGAGCACCAATTGTGAAAAAAATTATATTCCCACTAAGCTAATTAGCATTTCTACCTCCCAAAAATGTTTTACAAAATTAGGAGAAAATTTTAGCCCATAGGTACCTGTCCAAAAACACATTTGTCCCTTGAAGGGACAATGGTCCTTTAGGGGTTAAAAAAAACAAAGTGCTCAGTGGATGTCAAACTATTGTAGAAGACTTCCCCTTTTTACAACAGAATTCCAAAGATGAATAATTGCATTTTTGTCCTATAGTGGAGACTCCCTGACATTCATCGTCCACTTCAACATCTAACCCCTAAATGCCTAAAGCACCATTTTTTGGTGTTTTGAAAACTTTGAATTTGTGCTGATTGCAGAGTTTTAGTTTTTTTTCCAATTTTTTTTTAAAAAGGTGGGACATGTAGTCTACTTCAAAGTTGAATTCAAATTTTTTGCAAACTACTATTCATTTTTTGAAGGGGCAAGCTTGATTACAATCGTACCCGCGCGTTGAAAAGTGTACTTCAAGGGCTTGTGAAGTGTTGCCATATTAGGCAAGTGGGCAGTGGGTCCAAAACCAGGGGTTGCAGTAAAACCAAAGGATCCGATTTGACAAAAGTGCTAATCCTAAACTTAGTACAAGTCCTAGTCTTACTACTTCCACAAAGTAGTTGGAATGTCGGGAACTACTTTGGAGAATGCTGAGGTGGAGAATGGGCGGATGGGAACCTATTAGGGCCCGTTCCGGGGCCCGTTCTCACCTGGCCTTAGGCCTCAAGAAAGAGCAGTGGTTGCAGGCAGGGAAGTTGTGGTTGTTCACACCAATCATAGTCATTAGCTCCCAAACCTACGTGGAGTCCCTGTTGGCAAAAGCGTAAGCACACTGTTAACCCCTAAAGGACCAGGCTCATTTTCTATGAGAATGTAGTGAAAACTGTGATTTCAGCTGCATTCACTAGAACCCCCCCCAAAAAAATATTTTTTCAAAAATCAAACCGTTGGATGTTGAAGTTCAGTTGTTCATGATCATGTGGTAAAAATTTGAGCAAGTTTGACCGTACAGATTGGAAGTTATGAGCTTCCAAAGTTCGGGCAAAAGTTTTTTTTATGCTGCCCTGAAATTTCAGCTGACTTTGAACAGTCATAGAGAAGAAAACTTGGTCTACATGAACTTGAGCTTTTTTTTCTTTCTTTAGGAAATTGTGTTACCTATGTGTCTTAGAATTTTGAGATGATTTGGAGTAGTGGAACATATGCAAAAAAATGTGGGAAGCCCATGAGGTCTTGAAAATGACATTTACATTAGAGAAATTTGTAAACATTCTCCAAACTTCAGATTTTTGGTTCTTGAAAACCGAACGGTTAAATTGAGAACATGTTGTCTTCTATAGCTTGGGCCAAAAAAAAAAAAAAAAAAAAAAAATTTACCACCTCTCCAAACCAAAATAGTGGAACGCCGAATATTTCAATTGGGCTATGAAATTGGAGGGTTGTCAATGTGGAGGCCGGGCCCCTTCCTTTCCCTAAAGTTCAGCAAGGGATGCCAGGCCCGGGCCGGCAGTGCAGTGGCGTTGGCAGGGGGCCGCATTGCAGTGCTGACTCGGCCACGGCCTTGCCACAAGCTGCGATGCCTGGCGTTAGGCAGGGCTCCTCATTGGGAGCGACAAGGGGGTGGCCCGCCTCTGATGGGAGAGGCAAGGGGCCCATCTCCACTGGGATCCGCCTAATCTTCCCCCAACTGAAGCTGCCATAAGCCCAGGTGCCTACGGCTGCATTTTGTGGGGGGGTGGCTTTGTCCCAGGGACTTTATAGTGGCTAGGGAGTGTTTTTACATGCAAGGAAATAGACAAAACCTACAATTATAGATGACAATTTAGGTATTCATTCATAAAAATGTACAATCATCCGAAGTATTGGAATATTGTCCCTAGATTTGCCTGTAATTTACAAATTCATGCACTATGTAAGTAGTAATATATAGCCAAAATATGCCAAAGTGGGAAAAAAAAAATATTGGCTCTAAAGAAAGAAACTGTCTCGGTAGTAACAACTGGCGGTAATAGTTGTCCATTGTCCTGCATTCCATAGTTCAAGCAATTGCGCCACCATAAGGGATTGTGGAATTTTAGCTTGTACTATAGAAACTAGAAAGGAAAAACAAATTCAACTTTTCTGTTACAGAGGAGCCCATCTACTTATGTCATTTGTGAAATGCAAAAAAAAAATCTTCCAAAAACTCTTTGTCCATGTATATGAACGTCAGAAATTGCAAGAGTGCTTTGCTAAATTTGAATATGAAGAAAGTCTTCGTAGCACATGATAACATAGAGGAAAGAAAAGGGTTATGATTTTATAACATGAGTGCCAATAGATGCACTCACCTTCATACACATAGGGTCAAGCGAGATTCTCATGGTAGTTTTGGAAGCATCCAGAACGCCAACACATGAACTTATTGCCACACAATGGACAATAAGTTTTTGGACGCTTCACTGGATGCATGCCATCATTGCATACAACACATGGGCCCCTCAAAGAAGCTGTAGCCGGATAGCAAATCTTCCTATTCACCAGTGGATCCGGTAAACAGGTTCTCAGTTGCCAATTATGGGTTAGAACCTCAGAGAGTTGGTTTCGAAATTGCAGATGCATCATCGATTGTCATGGAGTGCGTCGTCTTTTGCATTGGTCCATGTAGATGATACACATGTTCCCCACTATCGTATCAATGAGGAAAAAGAAAACCCGGTGCCACCACTTGTGGGACCGGGTTTGGTATGTATATGAGGCTTGGAGCTAGTCCGCCACGTCGACGCCTCTCATATGAGTTGTGTACTTTAGATGCATAGGTGAAGTGTAAATCTGTTTGCGTTCAGCACCATCACAACAGGGCACAGAGGCAATTGGAAACTCACAGAGAAACTGCAATGGCACCTTATAAGTGGACAAAATGAGTACGGGTCTCTTATCTTTCCATACTATAGCATTGATAGAGCGTGACTCATGCATTCGCCATTCGAGAGTGCCCTAAGCGCTCCTTGTGAAAGCCTTTGTATTCTTCAAAATTGATGGAAGGCCAACTCTGTTTGAGCGTATAGTCCCTGTTGCATAGATTCGCTTCTGTAATAAGTCTTGGAATAATGGTATACTGGAGAAGAAATTGTCCATGACAATTACATGATCCCGACCTCCATTTGATGCCAGCAAGCGCAGAACCACATTGCATGCCAGTTGAGGCTGCCCACAAGGTGCCGTTCTCTCATTTATTATAGCTGGATCTTTACCACAATAAACCTCAAAGTTTAATACAAACTTCAAAGTAGAATATGCTAGACACCAAACTTTCACTCCCCATGTCACTAGCTTCTGAGGCATATATTGGCTTGCAAGACAATATGTGCCTTTATATCTGATCATCATCTCGTCCACGGTCCCATACTTGCCCACATTCCTTGATTTCTAACATCTGCCTCAAATTTTGTTTATCAACCACCCCAACTGGCCCATCTTGTCATATCCAGGAAGGGCCTTGTCGTGCACATATCTAGTGGAATTTGTTAGATATAAGCACTTTGTGAGTAATATAAAGCGGCGTCAAGGGAGAAGGTTTGAAATGGTTTCACAGTGGAATATCGACTCTTTCTTGTGCCAATAACTTTTCAAATTTGGTTGGCGCTTCATTCCCATATACATAATAATTGCTATGAAGACTTGTAACTCCTTCACAGTGCAGTCCATCCATGCCGCTTTCCCCTCAGTTTTTCCATGCACGTTAGGTGTAGTGGCATATTTGTTTGTCTCATTCACAATGTCCCGCAAAACAATGAATGGCCAGAACACTTGGAATAATTGAATGAACGTCGGAAATACCGCCAATGCACATTTGATGAGGGCGCTCCAATGAATTCGGTGCGTGGAGGGTCATATGTTATAAAATTCTGATTCCATGACTCATCCTTATAAATGTAGTTCACACTGTTATGGTCTTCAATATTTCCACCGTCCTCATCATTCTCTTCATCACTGTCATGCAACTCTGCTACTTCTATATCATTGCTGCTGTGGTAGTCCACCATCCAAAAGTCCATGTGGTTGACCCTTGCAGTGCGGTGATGCATTTCACCATATAATTGGTCTGGAGAGGCTGCCTCAAAGTCTGCAGAAAAACAATAAGAAATAGTTTGTTAAGTAATGGAATTGAAAATAATAGTGACTGCAAGTTTTTTAGACAAACCCGTTGTAATATGAAGAATAAATCATTTGTAGACATCAAGGGATAGCAAGAATTTATATTTTCAATTAATGATAAGTAGACAGGTTAGAAATTTTTGTATGAATGAATAGCACAGAAAATGTCATGTACATTGCTTCATGCATCCCACATGAAGATAATTGAAATTCCTATAGGAAATAAGCTACCACAGCAGTATATCAATGTGCTAGAAAACCAATGTGCTAGAAAACCAAACATGTTCCATACAAAGTGCCCTATGCTCCAGAGGAAGGAGAAGTGGCCTCCACAGGGACCTATGAAAGGCTATATGATTGTATAGACTGTAATTTAGTGCCCTCAGAAAGGAAATTATTTTGAAATTCTATCCTATGTGCCCCCCAAAAAAATTTGCGCTACCTTTACAATAAAAACACGGCCCATATCCAATGCATACAGGTGCAAAATAACCCATAAAGGACCAAGTCTATTTTTTTGCCAGAAGACACTGGAAACTGCCATTTCTATAGCAAAGAGTTAAAAAATAATTAAATTGTATGTTTCTCAAACCTAAGTATAGGATCTTACACCTAATCCGCATGAAAAAGTGTGGTAAAAATATTAGAACTTTTGACAGCAAGGATTGCAAGATATTTGTATTTGAAGTGGAAAAAACAAGTTTTCAACAGCTTGCGGGACTAGAATTTTTGACTTTGAACATTTTTAACATAAATTTTTTTCAATAAAGAGTTTTGAGCTTTAAATTTTTGTATTGGAAAATTGAGTTGAGAGTCTAGAAAAAAATACAAAAAACTTTATTATCATTCTTAAAAAATTGTCAAGTAAAAGTATGTACAAGATAGAAGGAAAATCTAATGGAATTGAAATGCACTAATCCGAATTGTGCAATTCTTTTAGAAAGTAAACAAGACCATGCAATAAAAAAAGATCAGAAATATTTGAGAAATTGGATTCAAAAATTAATCCTATAATTCATGTTTTTCCAAAAAGATGTTGTATCTGCCGGAAAACAAGAATGTCCATAACTTTCTCATAACAAAACCAAATTAAATGAATCAAAGCTTTATAGATAGGCAAAAGTCTAATGTATAAGAAAAAAAAATAAATAAATAAAAAAATAAAAAATGCAAATTCTTGCTGCTACCCCCCGTCCCCGGTTTTGAGCTTCTTTGGGCGTAACTTTTGTTCCCGGGCACCGATTGTGGAAAAAAATTATATTCCCATGAAGCTAATCATCTTTTCTACCTCCAAAAAAGTTTCAAAAAATGAGGAGAAAATTTCAGCCGTAGGTAAGTAGTCAAAAATGCATTTGTCCCACAAAGGGACAATGGTCCTGTAGGAGATAATTGACTACATGTCCCCCCAAATTTTTTCCATAAATTCCTAATCATTCACATTTTCACTAATGAACATTACTTAGTAGCCACAAAGAACGACCTTGCAATTATTCAAGAGATTGTGCCTCACAAACTAAGACATGTACGTTGTGAATTTAAAAAAAAAAAATCATTCGTGTAAATCATGGTAAAGTTAGTCAATACTGAAGCGTTATGCGGAGATGCACGGTTCATTTTGCCTACTCACATCATCATGTGAGGTCAAGTAATGTTTGCATATGTTTATTTCTTTAGAGAAAAGACCCCTTCAGGTTCTTGCGTACAATTTACTTGTAGTACTCATGAAAGTGTAAGCGTGGTTTCACATACACATATTTTAACACACTGAAAATTCTAAGTTCATTCTTGCCATCTACAAAATATACATTGTACAACACTATAGAATCCTTTATAGTGCCAACAAGGTGCAAATGAAGAGGTTTTTGAAATTATTACAATAACTTTCTTAGTTTGGATGTACTTGTTTCCCTTTCCAATGGAATTGGTCCACTCATAAAAAATAAAAAAAATAAAATCCAAAAACAACCATTCTGAATAATTTATTGTTGGAGTATAGGTGTGATGACCTTATATTCTAGGGGGGTACCCAGTAACTCACACGTTGTTCAAGCCGTATACTGGAGGGCATTTGAGGAATTCCCAACAGCTGCCCTTGTGTGTGCAAAGCTTTTCTACTTCCTTCTTTTGGACAAATGCAGAGTGTATTCTGATTGAGGCAAAATCCTAAGCACTTACTAATGACACATTCTATTTTATGATGTATAATTTTGATATTTTTTGGATGTCCGACTACCTAGCGTATGTCATTGTATGGGAAAGCATAAGCATTTCAGGGCTTTATAGCAATGAAGGCAAAGCGAACACTCTGACAATTACAGAGCCGGGCAGGTCACCTTCTGAGACTTGATAGAATGCTAACGGAGAACAACAATTCTGATTTTTACAGAATCACGAACTGAGGAAGGAGGAATACGTGAACTTCGGCCATAGGAAGTGAAAATGGACCACAGTTCAAGCATTTTTTCATTTCTCCTTCTAGGAATAAGAATAGTTGATATCTAATTATGGTTGACTCTTTTTGAGCTTGCAGACTGCTGGGTCCAAGTTCGGTCTGCATTACAGTGCTTAGAGGAATCTGAGACGGCGATTTACTTGCGATACTGTTTTCCATAATTTTGGAGCTTCATATCAGTGCTTTCCACGAACTCGGAATCAAAGATCAACAATTACGTCCGGGCTGTTGAAATTCCGTGTACTTGCCTGACTCTAAAGTCGCAGAGGACGCTCTAATAGGATAAGAGAGTTTGCTAAAAAAAACACGGATGGTCCCGCTTATTTTTTCATTGACCATGTCGACGTCATCATTCAACGAAGTCCAAAAAGGACAGGCGGCGGGAATTGGGTTTAGAGAAGAAAATAGGATTCAAGACTTTACCTGTCCATTGTGGAAGACCAGCCGGCACTAGTGACGCGCTCCTCTGGCACAGGCGCTGCTCCCTCCCCAGTAGTCCCTCCTCCAGCGCAAGCTCTAGTCTCTCCTTGACGCCATGTCTGGTAGTCGTGGTCCCCTCCTGCTCGATCAAGGTCTCCACTGTCTGGGCGGCGCTGCACTCCAGTGATTGAGAAGCATTTCGGGGGGCCATATGAGTTGACTTCCTCCAGGGATCTCTGTTTGTAATCAGTGTAGTCGCCTTCGTCAAATTCGTCCTCGGATAATTCTTCACCGAAGGAGTTTCTGCTTCCAAGAAGGTCCTCTTGGCTGTCGTTGAACTCCGGATCAATACAACCTACAACATCCTCAACATTGCTTTGCAGAACATCGTGAACAGAGTCAGATATGGGAGGAACGTATAGAGGTGTAGGTTAAGATGTGGACGGTGAAAGTGGCGGAACATCTTTGACAGTTCCACTTGTCGATGGAAGTCCGGGACTTGTGCTCATCGATGGCTCCGGAGCTTGCAATCAACAGCTCCTTTGCACAGGCAATCCGTCCCATGCTACCTGCATGCTAACAGTGTGCAACGTGAGTATGATTGGAACAAAATCGGAATGCCAATGTAATGTTGAACTAATGAAGCGATAATTCGACTTGCTACTGACCTTGCTGCATGGTTGTTTGCCATGTCTAGGTCTGGGCATGATCGATTTCTCCACTGAGTACGTGCTTTTTCACTAGCTTCTCCTCAGGAGCACAAAGACAAAGCTTGGTTCAACTGCCATAAGCTAAGGCGTTGGAATGCACACTACATGGCAGACAACAACAAACAAAAAAAGCAACAAGCAAACTGTACTCCTAGAAATGCTTGTTTCAGAACTCCAATGCCAAGAATACACGCATACTAGTACGTCAAATGTGCACAATTCCATGAACTCATGCCCACAGCTCCAAAGCTTCAGAGGTATACGATGTACTTGCAAAATCAAGAGACATGAATGCCTGCAATAGTGATAGTGCTACAGGAACTCATGTAGTAGGCCAAATTTTCTTGGAATTTGCATTTTTAGTAGACTTCATGTCAGTGTGAGTTAATTCAGAGCGGCATTTGCAACTTCCAACTCAAATTTCAAAACCATGCATCCTTTATTTATAGCAATTTCACTTTAAAAAAACCCCGTTTTTTTTGACAAGTCTAGATTTTTTGTAATGGATTTTGTTAGACGTCTAAGTTGACATCTAATTGTTTTTATGTCAGCAATAATACCCAATGTAACATCATGAAAACCTAAAAATAGCTAGATGTCAATATAGATGTCTAACAAAATTCCGTCACAAAAAATCCAGGCTTGTCAAAAAAAACGTGGAGTTCTTATAGTGTTTCCACCAATTGCAATCTAGTTGTCCAACACTTGGGCAAAAATCTGCCACATTCACACAGAAAGGGCGAATCCACATTCACTGCAGCAATTTCTTAGGAAAAAATTCCAACACCAAATCACAGATCTTTGTTTCTTTATTAGCGGCCACAACAGCCAATTCCAGCTATTGCCGGCGGCCAACTTTTCTTCCGCGGTGGAGAGCCCCGTTTTCTTGTCGCTGTAGACCTTCTTTTGTCTTGCACCTTCTCCGTCATGGACCGGTAGCCGCGTCTTCAACTGTGTAGGTCGCTCGCCAACTGCCGACTGTCAGACCAACACATGGGCTCGGCAGAAGCACCTGCCGCACCTGCGCACTGGCGGGGATGAAGGATGCCAGGTGTGCCTCCCTCCACGTGTGCTATTCTCCCAACTCGGTGTTAGTGAAAGCCATGATGGAAGCCCACAGCAGGCTACTCGACGCTTTGCCTGGAAGAATTGCCTTCATGTCAGTCAGCGCCCTCTCAGTGGCCATAGCCCTTGCCCGGACTACCCCACGTCCCCTGTTTTGCCAAAAAAATACCATAACTTTTTGCTCGATGGTCCAAATGAAATAAAAATTAGATCCACACATAGCTCTTGGAATTCCACACCTCCACTAAAAGTTTCAAAAAATTTCAAAAACTAGTTTGTCCTTAGGTACATGCCCAAAATGCCGTTTGCCCCTGAAGAAACAATGGTCCTTTAGGGGTTAAGGGAATAGTTGTTCTGTGACTTCCAAGAACTGCGGCTTGAAATGCCGCTATTACATAGTGTCTCTATCGTAATAAAACAAAGATTTGAGAGGATTTTGGAACTTTACTTCCGGTGTTTTATAATTGCCAGTCATGAAGGTGTGCTACAAAAGAGCGCAATTGCAATTTTTGGCAAATATTGCGGTTTGGCTTACTGTTGTGCTTCTCCGAACATGGTCATGTCTGCTCTAGCATCAGAAGAGAGGAGGACAACAGAGAAGGCGGATAAATTCTGAGGTCGCAGTTCCTTCATTACCCACAAGCCCCATCGTTGACAACTTCATCACATATTAGCTCCACCAATACATTTTCCTTGTTGAAGCGTTTGTTTCCCACCTCGCATTTTTGTCATTGAGCGTGAATGCTTGCAACCTGCTGTCTACAAGTGCATTTCGTTAGTAGCAATTTATACATTACAGTTTGAGTCTCTCTTCATTGAACTTCATATGAAGAATCCGCACAATGTGTTTTTCCAGGTAAGTAACCACAAGTGTACAGTTCTTACTATGCATGCACTGGTGCAATGTTGGAAGTTTTGTATATTGGTGAAGTTCATCTTCCACTTTGCCGAATAAAATCATACGCTGGTCGTTTAAATTTCACAAAAACTGCAATGTGTTTAAGTTCTCAAAAATCGTACCTCAGTGTTGGCTATGATGCAATCGGTGTCGCTGATGCTCTGAGTGTGATTAAACTTCTTCGGAGGGTTTGAATGAATACTCATTCCCTTCGTGTTCATGCTGTCCGCTCCAATTCCAGTAGTTCAAGACGCAATTCGAGAAGCAAGCAAAGTGAACCACAGCTCCTGCTGATTGGAAAAATTGCCCGGAGAAACAACAAATTCTGCAAGAACTCCGAGCAACGAGACAGAGAAATTGTGGTCTAAGAAATGTGTAGGGGGGCAAAGCTCGACGAAGTTCACTTTGTCGTAAAAAGCCACTGCCAGATGTGAACAACACGGCATTACGCACTTTCTGTAAGTTATTGAATTTACATTTCCGCAAAACTAGTTCTGCCACAGCTACAGTTCTTTTTATTACATTTTAGAACCGCTTGTATATTGAGCCAAGTGAGAATGCACCTTAAATGATGTACCCATGACAAACTTCACTATCCATCACTCAATTTACTACCATTTTGCAACTAGATATATATGAAAAAGTTTATGTTTATTTTTCAGAGATGAAAGTACATGTCTTCTTTACTTTAGAAAAAATTTAGATTTTTTGGTGCAAAATTAGTTGTTTAAATAATTTTGGAAGAAAAAGTGAAGAAAAATCATATTAAATAGAAAGATATTTCAAAAAATCTGAAAATTTCACCATAAGTGTATATCACAATGACAAACATCATGGTCCAAACTTAATTTCCGTGTCATTCTATAACTAGAAAATAATAGACATTGAAAATACACCCATTGTTCAAATTGCAATAAAATATGCAATATTAGGATTTTTTTTGAATTTCAAATTGGAGTAGAAACTAGAGTAGATGACCTTCATTTTTTTAGTTTGACGCAAATTCAAAAAATATCGTTTTTGTGGAGAAATTTCAGATTTAAATCAAGGAGCAACAACTTTCCAAAATACTCTAAAATAGCATATTTTTTGATTCGTTTTCTTTAATAGCTTCTCATTTCCGTGAAGACAAAAATTGGAAAGAGTACAAACTCATTTGGATACTCTTCATAATCCAATGTGAAAGGTCAACAAGGAAAAGGAGGATGAACAATGCTTTTTAACTCTTCATAACTCAACAGTATTGTCACTGGAACGCCACGGAATGGTGTCTGCGGCGCTCCAAGGTTAATGAAAAATCACAATTTTAGAAAATCTACATGTGTGTTTGTACTGATTTCAATCAAAACTTCTTTGTTATAAGATGTCATAAGCATCCATTGTTGAATTTTTGTTTGTGCAAAGTTGTTTTATGCCAAAAAAATTGAGTTGAAAATTTCTTTTATATTAGGTAGGTCTTGCACTGTTGCATTGCAGACTAATTTGTAGAGTTGTTGTTAGTGATTTGGAAAACGGATTGGTGGTTTTCTAGTAACATCAATAAGTGTCAAATCATCATAGTTGGTTTTTTTCCAATTTCTAACATGAAGATAGCCATTTGGGCAATAGAAGTTTTGGCCAAGTAAAAAAGACATTAAAATTTCATTACTCAACAACATTCAATGAGAAATATCTCTAAATCCGTATGGCTAATTCTTGTAATTTTTTAGAAACACTAGTATCTACAAGCCTTGAAGTCCAAGATCCTAAGTTCTCGCCTAAGTTACAATTTTCATTTAGCTTTTTTTATCACTCTAAAAGCTTGCTTTCTAAAAGTTCAAAGATAAAATAGAAATAGGGCTTGGACATTTAGGGTTTAAGGGTTAAGGATTAAGTGAAAGGATCCGACTCCTTATGACCGGCCAAGGTAATCACCAAAATGCTCCATTGGTTGGCCCAATAGATGCATTATTTATTTTTATATTGAACAATTAAGTCATCCATCAAGATACTTTTTGACCTTAACGTCCTTCAAGGGTTAAAAAAATTGAACACATTTGAAAAGTTTTATATTAGCATTCTTTACTGTATAGTGGGCTACCAAAACAATACATGGTGGCAGTTTTGGCCATTCAGTTTTCATTGCATTATATAAAATAGAGTTACCGTTTTTTGTTTGGCACAATCAACATTGATATCTTACGCAATCTCCCTTATGTAAACCAAATTTTGCAGTTTAAAAAAATTAAAACTCCATTTTTTGGTGGATTTATTTAATTTTTTTCATGATAAGTTTTACATAAGAACATTATGTAAAATTTACAAAAGAACATGGGTGATGAATTTTTTAATTTGTTTGCGGACTTATGTAGGAAACATGATTGCACACATCCTTCTTTCAACAAGCATCTCCAAAAAAGTTTCACAATTTCTTCCAAAGAGATTTTAGTGGGAGCATGTCAATGCCTAAATTTTCAAAAAAAAATACTCCGTATTTCTTTATTGTAATTATTTTTTTGCATTTTTACTTCATATTACAACTAATTTTGTACATTTGAGCATGATGGTACAATTCTTGTGCAAAAATCTAATTATAATAAAGAAATATCTATTTTCAAAAATTTGGACATTGGACATGCTTCCACTAAAATCTCTTTGGAGGAAATTGTAAACATTTTTTGGAGATCCATTAACTTGAGTTAGGCTATTTGTTTGTTTTCTTAATTATGTTGAGATCTCCTAGATCGTACGTTCTCCATTTGCGTGGTTGGTACCATCGGAAATCCCTCAGCAAAGAGGGGTGCATAAGCTTTGCTTTGTGGTGTTTGAGTCTAGGGGTGAAAGTTATTGAGTTTTGAAGTTTTTTTTTAATTAAAAAAATTAGATAATGATTTTACTTCTATTTTGCTTATAGCAAATGGCATAGGGCAAACTAGTGCTTGTTGAAGGAAATATAGGCGCAAAGATGTTTCCTGAATATCTCCGCAAACAAATTAATAAAATTCATCGCTAATATTTTTTTGTGAATTTTCATATAAAATCGTAAAAAAAAATTAAAAAAATTAACCAAAATGGAATTTTGTTTTTTTGGAACTGAATATTTGATATACATGAGGGGGATTGCATATATCAATGTTGATTGTTCAAACCAAAAAAATGGTAACTATGTTTCACATTATGCAAATAAAAATGAATGGCCAAAATTGCCATCACGTATCTTTTTTGGTAGCCCTCTGTATTATACAATCAAGTAGTGTAATCTTACAATCGGCCAATTTAATCCATTCACAACTTTTTGACCAATGTGCAATATAATTGGTATATTTTAGTGAGCATAATTATCATGCAATCCTCATGCAATTCCAATCAAGCATACAAAATTTCATTTTCAAAAAAGCAAAATTTTGATGAATTTCTATAGTTAATTTTCATAATTTCACATAATATTTTATTGAAAACAATTAGTGATGAATTTTTTTAATCTAATTGCATAGATATGTAGGGAACATCCATATATACATCTTTCATATCAAAAAACACCCCATTAAGTAACAAAAATATGAGCTAGGAAGAGTTAAATATAAAGCATCATAAGACCAAAATTTATGAAATAGATATCTTTATATTTTAAAGAGATTTTGGCAAGGCGATTGTAGCATCATGCTGAAATGTACAAATGTAGTTATAGTGGGAGGATCAAATAGCAAAATCTCTTTAAAATATAAAGATATCTATTTCACAAATTTTTGTTATATGACACTTCACATTTAACTCTTCTTAGCTCATATTCTTGTTACTTAATGGGGTGTTTTTTAATATGAAAGATGTGCGTATGGACGTTCCCTACATATGTATGGAATCGGAATAAAAAAATTCACCATCAATTGTTCTCAATAAAATATTATATAAAACCTTAAAAATCAACTTTAGAAATTCACCAAAAATGGAATTTTGCTTTTTTGAAACCAAAATTTTGTATGCTTGATTGGGATTGCGTGAGGATAGCGTGATAATATGCAAGTTGAAAAATTTCAATTCTTTTTCTATGCTATGCAAAAATCTTTAAATGCTTCAAATCAACGGGTTGTAAGATTACTGTACCCGACTGTACAATACAGTAATTTCCTCTTGACTCTACATTCATCCATTTGCTTACATCCTCAATCCCGATTTGAATCCCCTCCCTCCTTCCTTTGAGTTCGCCAGCAGTTCGTCGCACCAGCATCGCCCCCAACGTGTCAGTACTCCGGAGCCTTTCATTTCGAAGTTGCAATTCTTTTTTCACAAATCTTGCTCATCAGTTGCTCCGTCTCACTCAGCGAGGTCGGTGCCAGTGTATGGAAAGTCACTTGCAACAAGTGCAGTAGTGTAGTTCGTCACTTCACAGCTTCCGGTTGTTGAAATCACGGAGCTTGATCAATTCTTAGTGTTCTTGCGATCACATTGACCAACGTCTGAATATTAGGTCAGTGCATTCTTTCAACTTCTTATGTGCGATTGTGCTGCTTGTGCTTTACTGTGTACTCAGTACACTCCGTACTTCACTTCATTCTCTTGAAATCGTGGTTGAAGAGGTTATGCGCGGGTTCGTGTCGATCGGATCAACTGTTTGAAAAAATCTTTACTCTGAAACCCACGTTGATTTTTCAATTGGAGAAGTGAAGTCGATCACGATTCTGAGGATGCTTCAATTTCAGATTCTTTCTTTTTCTATTGGAAGATGTTTGTTTAGTAGAGGGTACCAGATCTGGTCCTTTGCATTTTTATAGACGAGCCTCGGATATATGCTACACTAGTCCTGTGTTTTGGGAGCTCTGTGCCCAATTTTGAGTTTTGAATGTCACAAATTAGGCGCTTTGGAACGTGCCATTTAAATGAGGATGAGCATTAAAACTCTGCCACGCTAGAGGGTAGTCCTATATAAGGGGCTAATACTTTGAGGAAAGAAGAATTGTGTTTCGGTAATTAACCTGCAAACTGCGAAGTAAGAATCGCTACAGTAGTTGAAACTCCTAATTTGGATGTTCATTTGCGAATTTTGAATTTGTTTAGTTAGAAATGATTCTTTTGATAATGACAGAGTGAAGAGATGATGCTTGCACGTTTGAATTCCTTTGTTACTTTTGTACGGGGCATCATCACCGTGTTTAATTGCGCACTGGAGGCAATCCCCATGATGCGTATTGGAGATGTTTCTAGTTCTCATAATGCCATTTCTGGTGTTTCAAACCCTTAGATTAACAAAAAAAGGCAGATCCAGACGTTCTTGATTGCACAGAATGACTTGGCATTATGCTCAATATTAGTGTAGTTTAGAATGCTAAGTTTACCAATCATACAACCATCATTGAACTTTAAGGGGGATGCTGCTCGTACAGTATGCTAGGTTTCCTCTTTTAGATCCACTATAGTACAAACTAACCGGATGCATCAAGTAGTGTTTGATGGAGAATGCTCTAACTTATGGTCCCTTGGAATTCACAGATTTATTCTGGCTACTCATCTACTTTGATGCTTGGTGCTTGAGCAACGAAGTAAGTCTTCTTAACTTCCATCATGCAAAACCGTGCGTCGTGAATCTTCTCGGCAAGAATTCATCATTCCGGCTGCTTGAATCTCTGCGTCCATTTTTTTAAGAAGAAAGCTTGGAAAGAGTGCAACTTACTCTGGTAAACATGTCTGGGTCGAACAACTTGATTGTAAATCCTACATTCAATTGGGGCTCTGACCATGGCTGGCTGCCTCTTTGCTGCTCCCTGTCCATTAGCGACACGCCCCTTCAGTGCGGACCACCACCAAGTGGATACCCATTTTATTGCAGTGCCCACAATCGGACACAAGCTTGGCAGGGCATTGCTCAGGATATCACCAACCGATTGAAGGTCAGAATCATAAATTATACCGGATTGGGGTTTTGCTTGTTTGCTTGCCGGTGAATTGTTAAGCACATGATATCGTGTTTTCTTTTGTTTTTTTTCTTACCTTTTCTGAAATAGGATTGAAAGCCGATGAATTAATGAATAACTCTATTGTGAAGTAACTTACTGCGATTTTTCCTGTTACTTATCACTCTCCTCACTCCTTGTCTAGGCAGGTGTGGAGTACAAAGTGGAAGCTTGCGTTTCCATTTCTGGCCCTGTTGAGGTAGCTGATGTGCGGGTTACACTTAAGCTTGAAAATGCTGAGGGACAGGCTACATACACCACTCTGGCCAGGTGCGCATAGGTTTTTGGAACATACGCTTTGAGATTTGTACATTACAGCAAACCCCTCCAATTAGATTGACTAAGTTTATGTTGGTAGACCTTGTATAGTCCTTATGTGGAGCTAATGTTAGTATAACGAAAATGGTATGAACTTAATTTTAGTGAGATATAAGTGTCATTGACATTAACTTGATAGTACATTGGCAAATACTAAGTTGACATTAAGTCAACGTTGTCTTAATGCCATGGCTATTACCGGTAGTTAAATTAGCATGATGCAGTTCATGCCACCGCCCTCCAATCACTTTCTAGTACCTATTTATAAGATTCTTAAAAATTGATGCTTTATCATCTGAAGATCATCTGTCATTAGGATTTTTTTATTCTTTGAGTGCAGTGGGTCAGCCTCAAAACGAAAGTGGATATTGCTGAAGGGTAAGATGGAAGTGAGCACGGCTCCTGTCAAAGCGCTGGTTTATATGGAAGGGCCTCCAACGGGGGTGGATATATTTGCTAGTTACTGCTCTATTGCACCATCGAAGCCTGAACCTGTAAGACTCCTTTTCCATCGATTCATCGTTTCATGGCAAATTTATCAATCGTGGGTGTTAAAATTGGTTAATATATCATTGTTTTTCAGACGAAAGTTTCGTCTTTGAACCTAGAGAAGCTGTTACCCCTCCGATAGTTGGTGAAAGACAGTATCCACTTCAAGAGGCAAAGAATTGGTTGAACAATGAAATTACGTGCTCTTTTTTTATCTTTCAGCCACTTTTTCCATCATTTTAGAAACACAAAAGTCTAAAATGTTCTTCTCACCAAGCTACACATTCATTCTCTTTAGTGTCGTCTATGATTTAGCATGCTATACTTTAATGAAACTTCAAGGTTGAATATTGCACTTGGCTTAACCTTGGGACCACCACCAACTATTGAAAGAGAGGAAAGAGAAGCTTGAAGTGAATAGTTAGTCGATCAACAAGTAAGCAACACAATAAATGAACTTTTGCTAAATGATGTACTTATATTATTAATTTAGAGGTACTCCAATACATAGTGTTGAAATGAGCATTACATCTATAAAACAGTGTATCATACACTAAATAGAATAAACAGTATAGTCTCCTATCTTGACACTTAATATTGCTTCAAACACTTATGGTCGGCTAACAGGGATTATGACCTTGCAGGAGTGCTCTATGAAAGAACTCAAAGAGGTAGACGTCAGGGGAAACGTGTTGGTCAATTCTGCTTTCAGCAGTGGAGTCCAGGGATGGTCGGGAATCTGCTGCAAAGTCATACACTCAGGTTTACATGGATGGAAAGGCATTATTGGACCTAGAGGACAACCTTTTGCCATAGCTTTGGATAGAACTGAAGGTTGGCAGGGGATTCAGCAAGATATCACTGCTCTAGTGCAACCCCATGAAACCTATCTAGTGACAGCGGTGGTCCGAACTCAGGGAGGAGCACCAGCTGACGTGTTAGCCACAGTTCGGCTTGAATATGGAGGCTCCAATACGCGTTACGTGCCAATCGGACGGTGTGCATCTTCTTAACTTAAATTCCTGTTTTTTCTGCAATTCCACCTTTATGTTTATGAACGCTGGCAAAGTCGTTCTGTGTGCCTCGTATTACATGATGATAGATGTTCTATGCAACGGAAAATACCTTGTTGACGAAGACTCCAAATCTTGATAATTGTTATGTCTTTTTGACTCATGCATGGTCAACTAATTGGGAACTGAATGAAACTCGGGCAAATCTGCAAAGTTTTCAGATAACTAACTAGCAACTCTAATATTGACTTTGTTGGCGAAAATATTTTTAGTAGATTAAGTGGAAGTGCTGGAAGATTCTTCCTGTTCAGTTATTTGTGAACTGAACTGAACTGAACCGACGAACTGATGTTCTTCTTGATGGAATACTGGCAAGCTATTAGGGTGAAGGCCTCAAGCAAAGAATGGGTCATGCTTGAAGGCAAGCTTCTCCTTGACTCTCGGCCCCCAAAGACGGTCTTCTATTTAGAGGGACCTCCTACTGGTGTAGATTTACTAGTATCTACAGTTGTAATCAAGAATGCCAATCCTCCCCAATGTCAGGGATCTCTTCCTAAGAAGCAGGCAAGAACACTGGATCCAATTTTTTTGAAGTTTGAAGTCTAGACGTGCCTTTGATCCATAGAGTTTCGTCTAATGAGTTGAGCGCTATTGCTTGTTATGTCTTGCTTTTGGACATCCTTAAATGAGTGACAATTACAAGATTTTTTAGTATAATTAGACTGTTTCAAGAACTCTTAAACTTCATAGAATGATGAATCTTTTCCATGGAGAGGTCTCCCTTTGGTCTTGCCGATCGTATGGAGGCCTGTCGATGTATCATGAAGTGGCCTCTGGATGGTCCCCCAACTATAGGGATACCTCACTAGGGATATTGGGACAGATTCTCACAATGATATTGTCTGAATATTCTTTTTACTGAATACATTGTTATATGCTCCTTTGACAGTTCTTACAATGATATTATCTTCACGGTACATTCATATTTAGCGGCTACCAGTAGTATTCATGTAGGCATCATGAAATATACTTGGTTTTATTTGTTTTTCAGGCTATTGTTAGACTTTTGTAAGTTTTTTTCCAGGTATTGGGAAGGCTAAGCTGACGCTTCTTTTCTGTGCATCGTCTTTGAAGGTAGAAGAATATAGCTCAAAAATCTCTGAGTTGTCTTTGAAGATAGAAGAGAATAGCTCCAAAATCCAAGTTCCTGAAATTATTGTACACAATGCAACTTTTTCAAATGGGCTTGAAAGTTGGAACCTCAAAGGCTGCAGTGGTTTCGTGAGTAATTGCTTGGAGAACCCAAAGATTCTTCCATTGGAGGGGAAGTCGTTTGCCGTTGCAACTCAGCGTACAGACACTTGGTCTGGAATTGAGCAGATTATCACGAATCGTATACAGCTTGAGACTATGTACGACGTTGTGGCTTTTGTTCGCATTTCTGGCCCTTGTTCCAAGGCTACTGTGATGGCCTCTCTCTTCATCCAAGAAGCTGACCGCAGCGAGCGCTATGTCACTATGGGAAGGTTAGTGACTTTATTACCACCAGGAATGCTTTCATTTCTATTTTAAATTTTCTTTGTTTCATATAGTCAGCCTTGTTTTGCTTACAAAAAATTTGGGAAAATTTTATGTGCTTAGTACAAAACAAGTTTTCTTTAAGATTAGACTCTTTCAAGATCTTTTAGGCAACATCATGAAGAGAAACTTCTCCAGGATTAATATGAAGGTCTCCCTTTGGTCACAATTATCATGCGAGAGTTCTCTCCATAATACAAAGGGAGACCTCCGTTTGATCATTGTGACCATAGCGATACGTCCCCATGGATTGTGGAGAAGAAAAGATTCTCCTTACGATGTAATCTAAGAGTTCTTGAAACTGTCTACTTTTTTTTGAAACCCTGTTTTTACCTGAGGACAAGCATTTGTATGTGGGAAGCAAGTCAGTTCAATTCTTTAGCATAATGATGGCCAGACATGGTGTCATTCTTCTCTTTTCAGATAGTAACTTTCGAGGATTCCTTCTTAATTATGTATCATCCCGATGTTCTTTAAATGTTTGAACAAAAATCTGAACAGGGTGTGGAATTTCCAAAATGGTTTAGTCTCTATAATACCTTTATTGGTATAACAGTTGCAATGTTGCTTGCATGTAATCGCTTGTTAAAACTCACTTGTTGCTTGGATTTGTAAATTGATATCGATGCAGCCTAGAAGCGGACTCAACCGAGTGGAAACAATTGAAGGGCAGGCTAATATTGCTGAAAGCACCAACCAAAGTGTCTGTTTACTTAGAGGGTCCGCCACCTGGAACTGATCTCCTTGTGGACAGTTTCTACATTCAACCTGCAGTGAAACCAGAGCCTGCCAAACCCCCCGTTATTGCGGTGAGTGTTCGCTAGATTGTTATTTGCTTGAGCTGTAGGCTCTACTACTTGAGCCGTTCTTGTGCCAGTATAATGGTTTAACGTATCAATTACTCCTATAATCCGGTTATTCATTGTTCATTTTGCAACCTGAAGTTGCTGGATACAAACGGACTGGTATCCTGCAGTGTTTTTTTTACTTTACTAATGTTTCTATAGTCGTGGACAATTTTTTGTCTTCTGTCAGAAATAAGGTAACAATGTTTTCAGGAAAATTAGATTGTTTCAGAACGTTTTGATAGCATCATTGAGAGAATCTTCTTCATGATTCATGTGGAGACCTCCGTATCATAGGGACGCCTCCTGATGACCACTACGACTAGAGGAAATAGTCTAATCTTCATCAAAACCTGTTTAAGAACAAGTCATACTGCATTGCTTGAACCGTATATAAGATACTTCTATTATCTGGGTTCAGGTCCTTTTCTTAGAGCATGTAAATGTGAGGCAACCAACGGGGATTCTACCGAACCTTCGTTATCCGCGAGATATAGTGACTCATTTATTCTCGCCTAATGACCAGCATCATATCAATACTTATAACTAATAAGTGCAGATGGTCGCTGGATTGTGTCATTTTTTCATCCTCATGTTTGCATCCGCCTAGATTTTCACTCAAGCTTTGGAATCACTAGCGTTCAAACCGGCAAACTATTGAGAATTCAATGTTTCTTTAGTAACAAGAGGTGCTGTTGCAACTAGCATACGAGTATGTCAAGGAAGTCTCTAACATCAAAACGATGTTGACTATGTGGCAGAATCCAAAGTACAATGTGAACATAGTAGATAACCACAACCTACAACATGGTTTGAAGCACTGGTATGGACAAGGCTGTGCACGCCTTTCCATTTCCTCCGGGGCTCCTACGTTTGTTCCGCCTGCGGCTGCTCTGTCTCTACCCGACCCTCCCCGTCTGAGTGGAAACTATCTGCTTGCATCCAACCGGACACAGTTTTGGGAAGGCCCTGCTCAATCCATCACCGACAAACTGCAGCTTTTCGTGGTCTATCAAGTCTCCGCTTGGGTACGTGTTGGGAAATGTCACGGCAAGGCAGGGCAAAAGGTGAATGTCGCGTTGGGTGTGGATGGGAAATGGGTGACTGGAGGAGAAGTGGAAGCTGATCAAAACTCGTGGAAGGAGATAATGGGATCATTCCGGCTGGAGACAAAGCCTAAAAATGTGATAGTTTATGCTCAAGGACCAGATCCTGGTGTAGATCTTATGCTCGCTGGTAAGTTTACTATTACCATAGTACTGAAATTTCGAACTTATTTAGTATATAATGAATTTTATATGAACGTTTGAGCTTTAACACATTCTGAAAAGTGTTTTTTTTTTTAATATCTCTGTGTATGCTTCTTTTCTTTTTACGTTCATCTTGTTCATCTTGTTCCGCTTGAACTGTTGATATAGTAACTCTTTAACCCGCTCCCAATGTTTAAGGTAGAGGATACTATTTGCATCACTTTAAGCATTTTAGCCAATATGTAGTTGTGTGCTTTTCATTAAGAAATCAGTATAAATGCCGTGGAGAGATCCCTTTGAGAACAAGAATCAACTTCTCCTGAGATCAAATTTTGTCTCTCAAAGCATGATGATTCGAAGTGAGATATTATAGGTAACCCCATTTCCATTCAATGATCACTGGCCTTGAACATTTAGCCAGGTCATGCTTACATCCAACTTGCTAGTTGAAAGCCAGTCAAGATGAGTTGCTGTTGGTAACAGGGCTCGGTATAGGAAACGGGAGCAGGTCCCTGATGTATCCTCTACGTTACTACGTAATCAACACAATATTTCATCAAATTTGAAGTACGGATATTCACAATATGGACAGTATCACTCAAACCTACATTTTAAGTTTTCTTTGAATGAAGTAACCTTGCCAATGATCATCTACCAAAGTATGTAAGCTCTCTATGACAAAAAATTTGCTGACGTATGGGTTGACCTGTGAATCTGGTCTCAGGATTGCAAATATTTGCTGTAGACAGAAGTGCACGAATTCCACTCTTGAAGGCCCAAGCTGATAAGGTGCGCCAGCTGTATGTCGTTGATTTTGCATTAAAATATCATTTCTTATTTACGTACTCCCTCGTCCGGGAATGAGTGTACATTGGGCCTCATGTTTTTTTGAGTATTATTGAGTAGTTCATATAAGAAATTTCCTCCCCCAATTTATTTATGTTTTGATGAGCACTTGCAATGTTCATCACTATTTCTAGTCATATTGAATTTAGACCCGTCTAAATTTGCTTTTCGTAATATGATCAATGAAATTGGTGTAGAACATTTCTAAGAGCACTGCTGACACTTATTTCTGGTCTAGGGAGTATGAGGTATTCTTTGCATTCTCTTTTTGACGAACATTCTCTTTTTAACTGATGCTATTCTGACCGGGTAAATTTTCGAATCAACAATGTCTCTAGATCCGGAAGCGAGATGTAGTTCTTAATGTAAAGTACCGAAGCAGCCGGCCTGTTCCACCTGGCATTTCTGTGCGGATTGAGCAGACAAGCAGGAGTTTCCCGCTAGGTTCTTGCATCAGCCGTTGGAACCTTGACAACAACAGCTTTAAGGAGTTCTTCCTTCAAAACTTCAATTGGGCAGTTTTTGAGAATGAGATCAAATGGAATTGGACTGAGCCACAACGCGGCACTGTAAGTGCATTTTCAAACCGTGATTATGTCCACAACAAAGTGAGGATTACGCCTTGCTGCACTTTAAGATTAAGAAAAAACAAGGAATATGAATGGTAGTTGCAAGATTCTCAATCATCTCTATTTCCTTACCTATCGAGTACGTAGCACAATCATCGTGCCTCATTGTGGTTATACCTGACTGCTGCACTCTTATTCCAGAATAATCTATGGTATTTACGAATAAGAGATTCACAATTAAATAAGGTAATCTCAAGTAACAATAGGCTACTTTTAGAGAAAAATATTATTTTATCCCCCTTCAAAGATTATGTGCCAAGCAGATTTGATAACTCCGATGTCTTTATTCTTCAAATTTCAAATATGTTAACATTTAGCATTTTTCAAATTATTTTGAGCATGTTTCTAGAGTATGCCTGTGTGACAGACAAGATCTATTAAACGTAGTACTGACGACGACAACTTGTGGGCAGTTCAATTACAAAGATGCAGACGAGATGGTGAACTTCTGCACACAACACAAGATCCCTATGCGAGGCCACTGCATCTTTTGGGAAGTAGAGTGCAACTGCCAGGACTGGCTGAAGACACTCACTCCTACAGAGCTCGCAGATGCGTTGCAAAGCCGAGCCATTGAACTACTGAGTCGCTATAAGGGGAAGTTCCAACACTACGACGTGAACAATGAGATGCTGCACGGGTGCTTCTTCCGAGACCGGTTGAACCCCACCATACTCCCGAACATGTTCAAAATGGCGCAACAGTTCGACCCTGAGGCAGTTCTGTTTGTGAATGATTATCATGTGGTAGATGGAGAGGATGGAAACTCGGCGCCTGAGAAGTATGTTGAACAGGTGAAGTGGTTGCTGAAAGAAGATGCACCAGTTGGAGCTATCGGGGTGCAGGGTCATGTTGACAGCCCTGTTGGCCCTATCATTTGTAACTCTTTGGATAAACTGAGTACTGTGGGTTTACCAGTTTGGATTACTGAACTCGACGTTGCCGCAGCGAATGAGCATGTTCGTGCAGACGACCTTGAGGTGATTTCCGTCCCAAATCTACACTATGGATTAGATAACGTATTATCAGCCATAAACAGCTGGCATGCATGCGATTGTGGACATTGAGATCTCAGTTTTTGTTCGATCGACTAGAGACTGCACAAGTGGCTTAGGTGTATAGTCCTGCCCTATCTGGTGAACCAGAAAATAACACCTTTACTAAGCATGGAGGATAACTGGTTACGTCAATTTTGTCAATAAGAGAAAAACTTTAAAAGTTAAGGGAATGGTGATTTTACTGGCCGTGACTATTGCACTTCATATTTATGTCAATGTTGCTAGTAAGAGCAGAAAACATTATAGGATAAAGACATGATCGTTTTATTAGTTGTGACAATTAAACTCCTTATTTGTTGACTCTGGGCTGTTAAGGGAAAGGGGACTTGGCATCAACACAAGCTAAATCAACTGAGAAATGAGAAAGTTTGAGTAGGTTCTTATGTACAAAATTTAATTTTACTTTGAAATTTGAGCCTGGTCCCTAACTTGACACAAGTACAATCTACAGTGCAACTACACTATGAAATAAGCTGCAGATACTCATAGCACAGCTGCTTATTTGTGATCATATTCTTCAAACCATTCTCTTCAAAGAAATTGTCTTCATGGTGCTCTGATGTGCGGAAATTGAAAGAGTTCCACAGCTGTACGTGATTCTTATTGGCCATGTCATGAATGTGAAATTTTGAAGGTTATGCTGCGCGAGTCCTTTGCTCATCCAGGCGTGGAGGGGATCATGCTGTGGGGATTCTGGGAAGGAGCCATTTCAAGGAAAAACGGTCACCTTGTGGATTCGGACAAGCGTGTCAATGCTGCTGGCAAGCGCCTCGTCTCCTTGAGGGAGGAGTGGACGACCAGACTTCGTTCCAGAACTGGCGAGAATGGTCAACTTGCCTTTCGGGGTTACCATGGAAGTTACAAGGCTTTCGTGGACTTTGGAGGATCCGGTGAAGTCGCTGTCGATTTTGAGGTCCCCAAAGGGGAAATCCCTTTGGTGCTTGAGCTTTCTGTATAGCAATTCTGTCTTTTTGCTGTGAGGCATCCTAACTGTGATCGCTTGCGTTTCTTACAGAGCTGCTGCTTACGTAGATGGGCCGTTCATGCGAACAGTGCTGGACGAGACATTGAGTATCATTCGGGGCTTGCGATTGTGCTAGAATTTTTGTGTTCCTTTCCAATTTGGGCGTTTTCTGATTCTGAACCCCAGAATCTCATCCCAAAATGCTGCAGTTTGCATTGAGTTTTCAATCTGCATTTGCAATCTTGGAACAGATCTCGCATTTTGGCCCCTCCTGTGGTTGCTCGTATTCATGAAATACATGACATTTTTCAACTTCACAGTGATCTTCGTCTGCAAAGATACTCAAGGTACCTACACCTAAAACTGCAACCTTCCTAAAACTAACATCTACATATTCTTACATATTCTTATATTCTACATAAATGTACTCCCACTATTCATGAGAGACTAGGTTTCATTTTAGAAACATCTATTTTCAGCACTTCGAACATAAACTATGAACATTTTCATAGTTTATTCATACATTTGCCAAAAATTGCATTCTAATAGAATCCCCTTTTGATTACCAATAAAGTCCCACAAAAACATTTTCATAATAATGGGAACCATACTAAATTGTTTATTCTATTGGTTTTAGGTTTATTTACTTTATTTTGGTTCCTACTCATGGTTCTTTTTTAACCATGTGAGGATGTGGATCCCATAACCAAGGTAGTCACCAAAATTGTCCAATTATTGGACCAATAGGTGCAATCTCTTTTCTACAATTAAGAGAAGTCATCCATTGGACCACTCTAATCCACGTCCTCACAAACAATCATTTTTTAATTTCTTCTAAGCTACTTAAACCAATACAAACAATCATTTTCTAATTTCTTCTAAGCTATTAAACTAGTACAAACAATCATTTTATAATTTCTTCTAAATTACTTAAACCCAAAAAATGAATTTTTTTTTATCTGGTTGTCATAGTCATACCATGATGTCGTTGGATGAGTTTTCAAACTCAAGACACTTTAGAGAATGTGAACCTAAATTTGAAAACAAGGAATCTAAAAATTCCTCTTTCTTTTAAATTAGAAGAAACATCATTGCTTTTAAAGTGTTATAGATTTGAATGTCACTAAGTTATAGAGATCTCAACCATACAATCTTGTAGTTAAATGTTATTGATGTTGATGATGTAGATCAAATTTGGAGTCATTAGGCCATATGGATTGCAATTTTAATTTTAAAGTGTTATAGATTTGAATGTCACTAAGTTATAGAGATCCCAACCAGACAACCTTGTAGTTGATGTTGATGGTGATGTAGTTTGGCTACATAGATTGCAAGATCATAACGTTTTAGTATTAAGAAAAAATGTTAAATTTTTCCTACCAATACATTTAGAGGTGAAATTCAATTTCTAAACCTATTCAATTGAAAAAACTTTAAAGTAACTATAAAGTGATTCAAACTAGCACACAAACACATTGGTGAAGAAATCAATTGATCAAGTAATTCATTGTGAGCTGCAAAAAACACATCTAAAGTTGAACCTCCTTCTATTAAAATGCTTACACATCTAAAGTTGAACCTCCTACTAAAATGCTTCTCAGTCACTCATAACTTCTTGGATTGATATGAAAAATTAGCCACAAACTAGACTAGTATGCACAACTTTTTCCAAAAAAATATTGGAAATGGACATTGTATGAAGAAGAAACAAGCCACCAAAGTTCACTATAATCCAAAAATGTTGGGATGTTGAACTTCAAATTGCTCCCACACATTCAAAATTTGGATTGATATGAAAATTTTACCACAATAACTAGACTTCAAGAGTAACAAAATTCAACAAATTTTATAGAAAACTAGCATTGGATGAAGGAGGTACAAGCCCCTGAAGTTGCATTGCAGCCATCCATCATATGGAGTTAACCATATGGAGTTTGGTTAACTGAGCCTATGACCTTTGATTGGCTTCCAAAAAATCAATACATCTTGGATTGATCTGATAATTTTACCACAAAAAATAGAAAAGAGAACACAAATTTCCCAACAAGTTTTATTCAATTTGGACATTAGATGCAAAAGTTACAGTACTTTGAATTGTACTTGAAACTATGTGAGGACACTTTTGGGCTCCTAGGGAGTTTATAGGTAAACCAGGCAGTGAGTCACTTGCATCAGCTAAGCTTTACTGACACTCAGTGAGCAAATTTTCAAAGCTTCACATTACAGCCGCTTCTTTTCAGGCTCTTTGACTGCAGTTTGCAACATAACGTGGCAAGTAACACATGCGTCTGTGATTGTACTTCATATACAAATTCAAACGATGCCACCTGATTCACCATTGCACGCTCCTGTCCAGATATCCATAGCCTTGCTTCATTGCATCACTACAATATTGAATGATATAGGCCTGATTAATGACCAATTTCCCAGCGAAGTAGTCATTCAGGAACGACGTTTCCAATCCAAGGCCCTCAGAAATGAGCTCCGAGATCAGATGTACCAGCTTGTCTGTCTCCTCACAGTAATCCTCAACTGTTTCTCTGTAATCATATGCATCCGAATTTTTGCTACATTTCTCTCAAAAGGGTAACTCCTCGGACAGAAATCACATTTTCCTATTAAAATCACAAGGTTATTAAGGGCAAGTTAATGCCAATCTAATAGGTCATTAGATAAATATTCACATAATGTTAATACTATTGCCAAGTTCATGTTGCGTAATTGTGGAGTACCGTAGTTGCCAAAGTAACACCAGTATCACTAACATCACACTAATAGAATTTTGCGCACCATTTGCATCGCACTAATATTATCTTAAAGTAACTGAACATTAACATGAGGACCATAAGAAACTAATGAGTATTAAATGAACAATAATAACTAGGTAAATCTAATGGTAGTTAAAGCACATTTTGACATTTAAAAGAGATTCAAGTATTCTAAAGACCTCTTTATATATGAGAACATTCTAATCTACGTTAATTCTCTTATGCTTGTTTAATTTTGTTATATATATTTTTGAAGAACCATAGCCAATATTTTCAAACTTGTTATTAGCCTATGATGGTTCACCTGAAAGAGGAAGGACGCGTAGGCCAAAGCTCATATCCTCTTCCAGAAAAAGGAAACGTATACAATCGCTCCAATTTGCACTCTTTCTCCCCTTGCCTCCAAACCTATCTGCATAGCCTTCATCAGGCAGCGCATCTTCTTCCGCTTCCTCTCCTCGTACGGAAGCTCAAAAAACTCCCGAAACACCTGCTGCGTCCGTGTCATCAACGAGAAAGGCATGCCGTGATTTTTCACTTGGAAGAACCCCCATCGCCCTGTGGATCTGATCCACTATAAGACCTCGGCGCTCAACATCCTCCTCCACTCCGTCCATGCCAGTCACGGGAAGCTTCAGAGGATCAATCGCTGCATCAAACGTCACATCAAACTTCACACGATCGTTCTCCGAGACGAGAAAGTCCTCAGGGACGCTGTCGAGATGGCCATTCTCCACGAGCTCCTGTAAGATCACTCGGAAATCGGACGGCATGGCTGAGGAGCTCAATCCACGGAATTGAGAAAGGCAAAACTGGAGAGCCAACAGGAGAGTAAACTGCAAAAGCTTACACTCAAGACTCTTTGAATGAGAAACTCAAAACTAGAGAGACAACAGCAAATTACACTGCAAATCTTTACACTCAAGTCTCTTTAGGTTAATATAACCACTTAGTAGTGCCCAAATTTTTTCACTATGACTTAGTTTGAATGTGGCAAGACACCTACAGTCCACAATAGTGTGGCAAGTGTGCAGGAAATTTAAGAATGTAACGCTAGAGGTGTTAAGCATAAGGGACAGAGCGTCTCCTGGAGAGCTAACTTAGAGTCCTAGAGTTGATCCTGCAAACTGGGCGAGGGAATCCAATTCAAGTATAAGCGTGTTTTCTGCAAGGTTTCCTAACAGCAGTAACCTAGATACGGGGAACGAAGGAAACCGTACAACACAGATTTCGGATAAGAACCTCTTTTTTGTCTCATTTATTCTTCTACTTTCTTTTTTTCTTTCTCTCTCGGATTGATCCTTGAAGGACGCTGAGGACCAACATTGTCCGATGGACGACTTCATTGTTCACTGTAGAGACAAAGAATGCACCTACTAGTCAAATAATCGGAGCAATTTGGTGACTTACCTTGCACATGGGGGCGGCGTCCTTCAAGGGTTAACTTGGAAAATCTATTGACGCACAATACTCTCCAATTGACTGAGACAAAATCATGGTGCGTCCTCTTGGAGTCTTAAATTACGTGTTGAGATCGAAATCCTGGGCTCTTAATCTTCCTAATCCCCTCAAATTGAACTCCATGCGCAATTGCAATTGACAGTACCCGAATTGGGTCTAGCATTTGCACTAGGTAGCGATGACTATATATTTTCTCTTGCCTCAAAAGCCAATGAGTTTGGCTTGGGCATTAATCTCCTGAAGAATGTACACCACTCAAGTTGACAACTATGATCTAAATCTCTAAATGTTGCAATGCTCCCGGATTCCTGTGAAAAGTCTCAAATTCTCGCAAACGAACCATTCTGCATTTATATGTATGCCAAGCATTAACCCTAATTCCCTTGGAACGGCAATACGTAACAGTAACTTACTGTCCAGTGGGGGATTCTTCTCTTCGACTAAGCTACTTCAGTTCTCACCTTTCATAATCTGCACCGTCAAGATTATGGTTGTATCACAAGCTAAAGATTCACGCAATAATGCTTGACAACTATAATCTCAATATCTAAATGTTCCAGCGCTCCCGGATTACACAAAAGAAAAATCTCTAATTCATAAACCACTCTACATGTACATGGAAGACAAATTGAGCCTTCTGTAGGTAAAGCCAAACTTTAACCAAAATTCCCTCGTAATGAACATACCCAGCAAAACACTGTCTGGGCAGAAGCTTCTTGGACCCAAACCACTTTCGAATACTCTCCCTTCATAATCTAAATGTGTAAGTGTTCCAGTGCTCCCGGATTACTCGAAAAATCTGTAATTTCAAACCATTATGCATGTGCATAGACTCAATTGTGCCTCTTGTAGGAAAAGCCAAATCTAAACCCTAATTCGCTTGTAATCCAAAGATCCAGTTACTGACTGAGCGAGCGAGGCTTCTTCTCTTCGGTCAAAGCCACTTTCAACTCCCGCCCTTCATAATCCGCACCATTCAGATTCTCAATAACTGCATTCATCTCTCCTGCACTTCCCATTGTAACAAACCCAAACCCCCGCGACCTGCCAGTCTCGATGTCAAACACCACCCTCGCATCCACGACTTTGCCGTATCTTGAGAACAGAAGCGCCAGAGCCTCGTCGTCGCAAGCCCAAGGAAGGTTGCCGACAAACACCTTGTTGATGTTCCCAGGCCTCCCCCTCGCAGAACGAGAATAATTCACAATGCGAGGATTGTTCTTGCTCGGCCTCGGGAAGTCCACCTTCAAGGTCCTCCCTCCGAGATCACTCCCGTCGAGCGCCTTCAGCACGGCACGCGCGTCCTCGTTGCTGGCCATAGTGACGAACGCAAATCCTCGGCTGCGACCGGTTTCTTGCTCGAACACGACCTCCACGGTGTCCACGACGCCGAAGTCCTGGCAAATCTCAGCCAACTGGGTGCTGTCGCATGACCATGGCAAATTGCCGACATATAACTTCAATCCCTGATTCTCGGGAGACACCTCAGATCCGACTTCAACTGCAATGTCTCCCGATTCGGCTTCCGTTGCATCGTCTTGAGCTTCACCTTCCGTTGCAAGATCCTCCGCTGCAATACCTCCCGATTCGGCTTCTGTTGCATCATCTTGAGCTTCGGCTACCGTTGGAAGATCCTCCGTTTCGGATTCTGTTGCAATGTCTCCCGACTTGGCTTCTGTTGCTTCGACTTCCGTTGGAAGATCTTCCGAGAGGGACTCTATTGCAATGTCTCCCGATTGGGCTTCCGTTGCGGCGTTTCCAGATCCAATTTCTGTTGCCCTTGCGAGAATGGCGAGGTTTGTGACACGAGGAGTGGCCAGAAAGAAGGAGAAGGGGCACGAGCAACAGGAGATGGCGGATAAGGAGTGTGCAATGGGAGCAGCTGCTGCTGCTGCGCGCAATACTGCACCATTTCGAATGAAATTGAAGTGAGGGAGAGTCAAGAGAAGGGGGGACTGCGTGGTGGTCGACATAGCCAAGGCCATCCTTGCCGTCGCCATTGCACTCGAATCTCTCGCCAAAAACAGAGCATAGACAGTACAGTAGTGATTCTGGGAACCAATGAACCACCGTCAGCACGCAGCAAATTTGCGGGGTAGTTCCCGGGTGTCTTATTTTTTCGTAATTAGGGTTCTGACAAGAATTATGCGGGAATCCCCGGAGTTATACTTTTTCATCCATCACGGATTCTGTTCATTCAGAAGACTCTTTGTTATTTCTTTTGGTGTAACATTTCCGTTGGCTCTGTCCTTTGGACAAACATAACAAGCAACGCTGGGGTCCCTTTTGCATCCCCAAATTTTCACACCATAGTGTGAGAGGTAGCGTTCTTGGTATGAATAGAAAGCTTTATGCACAAAGGTGTGCAAAGGCTTTGTTTCATGGCATTTGGACATGCAATGTAAAATTTATGGGTTTTCCAAAATAAAAAATAATCTAGTTCATTTTTTTCATTTAAGAAAATCCATAACTTTCACATTCTAAGTCCAAACACCATGAAACTGGCACAAATAGAAAGCTCTTTATGCACAAAGGAGTGTAAGGGCTTTGTTTTGTGACGTAGTTACACGTACAATGTGCAAGGCAACGGTGCTAGTATGTGAGCCCAAGAATGCAAGTGTAGTCTTAGCAATTTTTGTTTTTTCAGTCAATTTGTCTTTCATAGTGTAAAAGAGACAATTTGTGAGAACAATTTCACATTATGTAGAAAAAGTGAGACAAATTGACTTTAGATTTTGAAAGATGTAAATAGGCAAGATATGAAGGAGGACAATTTGACTTTGTAACGATTCCAACTTGTGTCTTGGTACCGTTTGAGGCAGTATAGCTTTGAACAATTCGTCTTTCTTTGCCCCCACTCTCTCGGTCTTCAGTAGCGCTCTATCAGTGACAATTTGTCTGTTTCAACACAAGATGTGCTTTGTTAATATAATTTTGTATAATTTGTCTTTGTACTCATTCACTTGAGTCTCTTGTATTTCCAGTGATTGGATCTACTGTTGTGGAGATTGTGAATTTTGAGAAAGACAATTTGTTTGTTAAGTGGAAAGTCCAGGTGGACTACTTTGTGAGAGTTTGAATTGGGCATTACATTGTTGTGTGAATTTGTATCCAGTGATTGGAAAACTTGAACTAGTTGTCTAAACCATTTGTCTGAACTTTGCTAGATATTGTGCAATTGTAGACGGTGTTCATTGAATGTGTCATATTGAAACAATTTGTCAAGTTGTTGAGTGAATTCCCAGTGTGTGGGTCGGAGCTTTTATGTTGATAATTTAGTGAGAGAAGTGAGAGACAATTTGTCTGAGCGAATATGTGAGTGAAGTAAGAATGATGCGGACAGAGAAAGAATCGCAAGACAATTTGTTCGAAGGCAGCAGTGATGGACAGATGGAGTGGCAGTCCAGATCGAGTGCGAGACAACTTGTTCATCGAGATGTCTATTTGGTAATGTAAACTCTGACAAGTTGTCTGTAAATTAATTGAATTCATATGTATTATCTATTGAGTATGCAGTGATCAATTTGTTTGTTAATTGAGATCCACAGAAGGATTTTAATTAATTTATCAGAATTGATGAAGTGAAGAAATTGTGAATTGTTCTAATTAATAATTATTATATTTCTGATTCTAAATTATTAATTTAGAATTCCAGAGAGAGACAATTTGTCTTTGAAGTTGTAATTGTGAAATTCATACAAAACTATTCTTGATATTGTAACCTGTGATTGTAAAGCAAATTGTTGAATGTTGAATTCTTGTTTTGATAATGAATTATTTTTATGATGAACAATTTGTCTATAAATTAAATTGTTGATTAAATACAAATGGAAATTTAGAAAATTATTTTGAATTAATGAAGTGTTAAATTGAATATGAACCGTCTTTTTGAAGTATGTGGGAAAATTATACAAATTGATATGAAAGAGCTTTGTTGTGTGGTGATGAGTCAATTTGTTTACTACGGTGTGATAATATTGTAAATTAATAAAATAATATAAATTGAACTTTATAGCTTGTTGGTAGACTAATTGCCAAAAGCTGCAAAATGTTGAGTAGTGTAGCAACAATTTGTTTGGCCTGAAGCTAATATTAAAGACAATTTGCCTTGACTGTGCAATGAAGGAAAACTATGGACCAGTACCTCATGGAGATTAGTTAGAGATAAAATTGTTTGGTTTTGACAAGTTGTGATAATGTGCAAAGATGCCGGAAGCTGAAATTGCATTACACACTCATTCCCCCTGCATTAGTATAGGGACAATTTGTTGTAGAGGACTGGGACTGTTTGATATTCATCTAAATTAGTAATTTGGTTAGCTAAGTAGTGACTGGACAAATTGTTATGGTAAAAAGCTTTATGGTAATTAAGGAATCTATATAATATTATATATATTTATATTTATATGAAATGTTGCACTTAAGAGTCTAGATCATGCATGACAAATTGTTGAACAACCTGACAAATCGTCTTGAAATACCCCTAGAATACTAGGCAGGACTGGGACAACAATCATGCGTCCAATAACATTATTTAATGGACTGGCCAACAAATTATTTCTTTGGGTATAAGAGTGTATAAAATAAATTGTCTATTGAGAAATTGTATGATAAATAATTTTGAATTCCTTTTCATTCTAGAAAGCAAGTGACTTTAGCTATAATACGTTAGACTATTTGACCATTCCCAAGATTTTAGAACCTCTATACTATTACTCTGGGTTTTGTGAGATGGCGAAATCTAGATCACAGCGAGCTTGTGAGCATTGAGCCTACAATATAGGTACCTATAATATAGATACCACACCCTACACACTATAGAAGGTGAATGTATCATAAACACCTATAATATAGACATTTGTAATATCATACTACTAAAATCACAACGACCTCTATAATATCACAATTCAATTTTGAATATTATTATAGAAATTCAATTGCTTTTGTAATAGCCATAGGATACTTTCTACTATATACTATGTATTCTTTTCGTGAAATATCTGAATATCAAATGGATACTTCTATAAAAATTTCAAAGAAACTTTTCAGACAACAAAACTATAGATAAATTTCATGTCTTTTTAAAATGTGATATTAAAGAATAAGGAAGCACCAACCGCTAGCTTTGCTCTATATATTCCAATGTGAAGGTTTTACTTACATTGTTCACTTGATTAATTTATTCTTTTTGCAATGTTTTCATCTTTGCAAAGGTTATTTTGTAAAAATTATGATACAAAGATTTTCTTTAATTACTTTATATTGCACTATATAAATTTTTTCAAAGAATATTGTCTGAGGATGTCAATATTTTCATTTAAAGATTATACATACTTTGTTTATCTACATTCTATCACATGAAAAATTGATGAAAGTAATATATTTAATGCGTAGCAAAGCAAGCGCCAATCGCTAGTATATACACTATAATCATAGACGGTTTCTATAGTATATACACCTATAACATAGGTATGTAGTATTCTAAGCTCATAGGCTCACATAATAGCACCCCTCATGTGCAAGGTATGGCTTTTCCAAAATAAAAGATAATTTAATTCAATTTTTTGGTTCATAAAAATTTGAAATTTGATAACTTTCACACCATAGGTTCAAATGCCACAAAACAAATTTCATACACCCGTCTTCACCAAGAGCTTTCCAATGGTATCACAAATGTTATGGGATGCCTCACAATTTCTTAGATCTTATAGTAGCAAAACAAAGCAAACAAAACAAATAATCTAAGTAAAGGTATAGACTATTGTACCATGTGCCATTGCCATAGTCAAAACAAAAGTAAAAGTAATTTTTTAATTTTTTAATTCATAAAAAATTTCAAAATTCAATAATTTTTACACTATGAATTGGAATGCCACAAAACAAAGCCCATGCACCCCTCCTTGCCAAAGGCTTTCCAACGGTACTAAGCACATGACCGGGAGACACACGGTCTAGGAGATTTCATGGTAACAAACAAGCAAAACAAACAGCCTAACTTAAGATAATGGTGGATATACTAAATAATATACAATTAATGCCTCACCTTATTCATCTAATTTCCAAAGCATTCATGCAGACATCAATCACCACTTTGGCTATACATATATTTGATTTAAAATTCATCCACCATTCTCTAAATCCATCCATCATTTTGCAAATTAATCCACTAGAATACAAAATTCATCTGTACAATCATAATTTCATCCAAAATTTTGTGATATTATCTAGTAAGCCTAAAATACATCCACCTTACCAAACTCATTCAACAATTCTAAATTTCATCCAAGAAATTGTTACTTCCATCATCTCCCATCAATATCAAATTTCATCCAAAATTGCTTTGAAATTTCATTTGTCATCCATCCCATGAAACTCATTGAATAATTTTCGTGATGATTGGTCAATGAAATTTCACTCTTAGTTTCGTTCTTCAAATTTAGCTAATCGTCCAACCTAAAATTTGTAATTTGCAAATTACTTTGCAAATCATGGTTGGTCGTTGTATATATTCAACTAGTCCATGATAGAATTATTGTTGCAACCAGCAAGAATCTCAAAGACTGCACAGAGGCACACTTAGGGCTCTTGGCTAGGGTCTTAGAGATCCTAGAGCCAGGTATCTAATAACTTGTAGTTGAATAGATTTATGTTGGGCTTCATAACATTGTTAACTAATCTAAATCATTTTCCCTTTGAGATTGGAATAATTCCTTAGTAGTTTTTTGGGAGTGAATTTAATTATTCAATTTGCAAAGAGTCATTGGAATAATCCCTCAATGCATTAGATGACATTTGAAGGCATTGGGAGACACGTGAGTTCCCGCAAAGTTCCCTGCGGTTTCAGACTGCAGGAATGCAACTGCAGCAGCTGGTTGATGTGGCCGGCACCGTGCCACGTCATTTTTGAAAAAAATAAAAATAAAAATTGACAGCTCAAACCGTTGTTCATAGAATTGGGCCAGATTTGGGAATGGGCCTAGCCCTCCAATGCCCTCCCATGTCATCTAATGTATCCTTGGGAGGAAATCCAATTTAATTCAATTTTCAAAGAGTCATTGGTTAATTTAGAAGTTGCAACACTAAAGTATATGTACCCACTTCTATTCGTTTACCACATTTTGATAGTATGTAGCAAAGGCTCATATTTTCTTTCCAGGCTGTACTGCATTTAGATATGACAACAGAATGGGGTACACGGATGGGAATGGGTGTGCCTATCTTAGTATCATTATTGACTAGGAAGGTGCAGAGAGTCATTAGTGGTTGGCTAGGAAGTTGCAACACTAGAAGCTATCGCTTTGTGGTGGAACAAAAAGGCCTCCCAACATTGATCAATAATGTTATATCTACCCTTCTTGTTGACCCTTTTTGGCAAAATCTCCTCCTCCTTGAGCATTGCCTTAGACCTAAAATATCCTTGAACTCCTAAAGCTCACACCAAAGGATCATAATACAATAAGGGTAGTATCTTGTATTTGCAGTAATTGGTAATGTCTCTAGAGATGGTTGCCATTCACAATGTGGTGTAGTAGTAGTAGAAACTTCATTTATAAATTTGTTAGAGCATCTTTAGTTGGGCCCCCAGCAGCGGAAAAGTCACGATTAGTCTTGAAATAATCAATCCAACCAACCTATCCATATAGACATGTCACCTTTCTATGTTTGTTATTTGGATGCTCATCCTAAAGGCACCTTTAATGGATTAAGAGGGGGAGAGAGGAGCTCTAGGCACCCTTTTCATTGAGTTAGTGTTCATTAAAAGCTTATTCATATTGGATCTCATATGAAGTTCAAAAAGTAATGTGAATGACTCCACTATTGCATACCTTCTTTGAAAAGGAGACTTTATATAGTGAAGTCAATAGGCTCTCTAAAGCAAAGCATTATGAGGAATTTAATAGCATGGCTTCTTCCTCTATAGTAAAATGTGATCCAATGCATGCAATATCACACTTAATAATTTAGAGGATTCTTGAATTTTAAGCCTTGATTCTTTTCTAAATTTTGACTAATGAGAATCCACTATATAAGTGGTCACAAAGTGCCAATATTCAAGGGGATCCCACCTTTACTATGCCTAATTCAATGGGTACATTGAAGCGCGCAAATTAAAAATGATATTTTGACAAAAAATGGCCTAGTTACACCCTTTGCTGCGGGCATCACTATAAGAAACCCATGTTTTTAGGACGTTTTCACTATTTTTTTGTAACGCATTTTTGTGGACATTAAATAAAACAATCCGTGTTTTTATGTCAACAATGATATTCAATAAAACTTCTTGATGTTTTACTGAACATTGTTGTTGACATAAAAACATGAGTTGTTTTATTTAATGTCCACAAAAATGCGTTCCAAAAGATAGTAAAAACATCTACAAAAGCACGGATTTCTTATAGTACATATTCAAAGCCTACATAAAGGATGTCCTAACTTGTCAAATCTAGAGTATATTTTAAGCCCTTCAAAGCACTCATTACTTGATGGTCAGTGACACATAGCAACTACTACATCTTATTAGTTGTAAACGGAAAGAACTTTTCCCTCTTTAAGTTTGTCTTCAAGTGCTACAAAAGGTCATTTAATGAAAATCCTTTTCTTGATCACAAAACTAGTGATTGTATCAACTCAACCTGCGTATAGGACGGCATGCTAAACATTCTTCATACTAATGTAGGGTTGATTTTCCATCTTTAGATTGAAGATGCCCTTATCCCTTATAATGCTTGTATTCTTTTGGAAATTTTGGGAATTTTTTTGCTCGTTTTTCTTGTATTTTCATACAAATATATGAAGGTTGCTATGGTGTGAATATAGGAGTGTAAGCCCATGAGCCTAGAATATTATACACCTATGTTTTAGGTGTATATACTATTGAAGTCATCTATGATTATAGGATATATATATATATATATATATATATATATATATATATATATATGTTACGAATACCCATATTATAGGTGTTTATGATACATACACTTTCTATATTGTGTGGGATCAATATTATAGGTACCTATATTATAGGCTCAATGCTCACAAGCTCGCATCCTTGGGCTCACATACTAGCACCATTGCAAATATATTCATTATCTCAATTTCATCAGAATATTTTTATAATGTAAATTGATTGATTTTGTTTGTAGTCATTTGTAGATTTGAAGAAAAAATGGACATCTAGAAAATTAAACTACCTAAACAAACAAATCCATTGAAATTAAACCACAATAATTCTTTAATCCCTAGAGGACCAAGGCCATTTTTTTGCCCAAAAAACACTCCAAACCGCCATTTCCATAGCAAAAAGTAAAAAAATTAAACTTTATTTTGTAAGATATTATACCTAACTAGTATGAAAACATGTTGAAAAAATTTCAAATTTTTTGACTGCACAGATTGCAAGATATCTGCATTTAAAATTAAAAAAACAAATTTTTCAGCACATTGTGGGACTACAATATTGACTTTGAACCTCACATTAGAGGGTATTTGAGGCCTCTAGAAGACTGTTTCAGGCTTGTTCTCAATGCTGTCCCGATTTTGTGAACAGCCGGTATAAGCTGTCAGAATTTTTTTTTTTTAAAAAAAAAAAAAATCTTTCCCAAATATCATTTTGAGCATTTATTTATTTATTTAAAATGACGTGGCACAATGTCAACCACGTTAGCCAGCTACTTCCCCTGCGTTCCCGCAGTTTGGAAACGCAAGGGAACTCGCAGTCTTCTAGAGGCCTCAAATCTCCCCTAATGTCTTAACTTAGTTTTTTTGCACTACATAATTCTGAGCTTTAAATCTTTATGGTAGAGAATTATACTGAGAGTTTAGTGAAAAAAAAATTTAAAAACTTAATTTTCATTCTTTGAAAAATTGTTAAGTAAAAGTAGGTACAAGATAGAAGGAAAATCAAAATTATTAATTTCTCTAAGATGGAATTAAAATATACTAATCCCAATGGTGAGATTGTTCTAGCAAGCAAACTAAATCATGTGGAACTTTTTTTGCTGGAAAAATTGTAAGAATTGCATTCAAAAATGAATCCTACAAGTTATTTTTTCAAAGGAGATGCTTTAATTGTCCCAAGAACAAGATTGTCCATAATTTTCTCAAAACAAATCAAAATGGAACAAATCAAAGCTTTCCATATTGACAAAAATAGAATCTATGAGAAAATTTTTTTTAAAAAGAATTCCAATTTTTGAATTTTTTTTTGCTACCTCCTCTTTTCTATTTTGAGCTTAGTTGGGCAAATTTTTTGTTCACCGGAACCAATTGAAAAAAAATTATATTTTTATGAAGCTCATCAATTTTTCTATCTTCAAAAAAGTTCAAAAAAATTGGACAAAAATTCAGCCCAAAGGTACCTACCCGAAATCCCAAATTTCCACCAAATAGACAATCATTAGAGAAATCGTGAGTTTATCTAAACATGGGTTGTCTAACTTGACGCCGTTTACTTAGACATTCAATGTAGCAACCCCATATTTTTTGGTCAACATTATGTCAACATTGATGTCCACTATAACATTTTCAATGACAAAAAAACATGAGGTTGCTACATTGAATGTCTAAGTAAACAACATCAAGGTAGACAACAAATGTCTAGATAAACATGGGATTCTACAAGTGAATGGTCCTTTAGGGGTTAATTCATTAATGTGCTTGCTGCATGCTCATTGTTGTCCGCCCGCATTCCTGTTGCAATGGTCAACTGCATGGCACGCTTACTCGCAGTTGCATTTTCAGGAGATAACGCACTAGCATTCCAAGCATGGTGGATAGAGCCAACTTTATAGCATTTTACCGCGCAACGTATCCTAAATTATATAGAACGTGTCCCCACTTCAATCAATTTAGTTGTTGTTTCTTATTTTATTGTCATTTACAAAGTCAAACCAAGACCAACTTCCCAATATTGATGTAAGAATATAATTAACCCTTACCGCGATAACATCAAACAATTATTGAGTAATCATAGAATCTGTTGCAATGATTGGTATGGATTTAACTTTGGGCGTGGGCGCTCTTACGCTGGCGGTGTACGCGACATCTAAAGAAGCTTGACAGACATGACTAACAGGACGGACAGGACAAACATGACGGTCTCAGTAGAATTGGTAGGTGAAAAAGGAGGCGAAAAAGTAGGCTCAGGACATGTCAAATCATTAATATCTCTAAAATGGAATTAAAATGCACTAATCACAATGGTGAGACTATTTTAGAAAGCAAACTAAACCCTGTGGAATTTATTTTTTTGTAGAATTGTAGAAATTGCATTCAGGAATGAATTCTATAAGTTATTTTTTCAAGAAAATGCTCTAATTGCCTGAAAAACAAGATTGTCTATAACTTTCTCATAACAAATCCAAATGAAACAAATCAAATCTTTCTAAATAGAAAAAATATAATCTATAAGAAAAAGAATTTTAAAAAAAATTAAAAGTTTTGCAAATTTTTTTTTACTGCCCCTCCCCTATTTTCAGCTCATTTGGGCATAACTTTTGTTTCCGGGTACCAATTGAAAAAAAATTATATTCCCACAAAGCTTATCGATTTTTCTATCTTCCAAAAAAAATTAAAAAAAACAAGACAAAATTCAGCCCGTAGGTACCTCCCCAAAATCCCAAATGTCGGCCAAATGGACAATGGTCCTTTAGGGGTTAAATAGATTATCATCACTCATTTCAAGAAAACCACTTCTCATTGTCATACGTCAATACTGCACTAATAGTGACTTTCATACAAACTCCTTATGATCTGAAATGTCAGTATCTTTTTAAACCTTACAACTTTAAGAAAAAACTTTTGTAATTTTTTTATTCTTTAAATTAAAAAGAGTATAAATTTGAAAGTTTCTTCAAATTTTTACTTTTATGAAGCTCTAACTTTTTAAGAAGTCAACAAAATTTCAGATGATATGGACTTCATCCATCCATCCATTACGTTAGCATGGTTTCTTTAACTATATTTCGACACCTAATTTGTTTGTTTTGTTATGCTGAGATCTCCCAGACCGTGCGTCCTCCGGTTGCGTGATTGGTACTATTAGAAAGCTTTCGACAAGGAGGGGTGCATGGGCTTGGTTTCCTGGCGTTTGGAGCGATGGTGCAGAAGTTATTGAATTTCAAAGTATTTATGGATCAAAAAATTAGAAAATTACCTTTACTCTAAATTTCGGTTGTGTTCTTGGTACCATTGGAAAGCTCTTGGCGAGGAGGGGTGGCCAGGCTTTGATTCCTGGCGTTTGGAATGATGGTGTGAAAGATAGTGAGTTTCAAATTTTTCTTATGAATTAGAAAATTAGAAAATTATTTTTACTATGATTTCGGTTGTGGCAACGGTACAGGGCACACTACAGTAGTCCATACCTTAAGGTTAGCTCTTCGTTTGTTTTGTTACATTGAGATCTCTCGGACCGTGTGTCCCCCGGTTGCGTGCTTGGTATCGTCAAAAAGCTCTTGGCGAGGAGGGGTGCATGGGCTTTGTTTCGTGGCGTTTGGACCCACGGTGAGCAAGTTATTGAGTTTCAAAGTATTTATGGATCCAAAAATTAGAAAATTACTTTTAGTTGGATTTCGGTCGCAGTCTTGGTATCGACGGAAAGCTCTTGGCAAGGAAGGGTGGACGAGCTTTGTTTTGTGGTGTTTGGGCATACGGTGCAAAAGTTATTGACTTTCAAGGTTTTTATTATGGCTTTAATAACTAGAAAATTACTTTGGCTTTGGCTATGACATTGGCACAGGGCTACACTAGTCTGTACATTAAATTAGCATGGTTTCCTTTACCTATATTTAGATATCTAATTTGTTTATTTTGTTAGGTTGAGATCTCCTGAATCGTGCGTCCCCTAGCTACGTGCTTGGTATTGTCGAAAAGCTCTCGGTGAGGAGGGGTGCACGGGCTTGGTTTCATGGCGTTTGGGCTTACACTGTGGAAGTTATTGAATTTCAAAGTGTTTAAGGATAAAAAAATTAGAAAATTATTTTTACTTTGATTTTGGTCGTGTTATTGGTACCGTTGGAAAGCTCTTGGTGAGGAAGGGTGGATGGGCTTTGTTTTGTGGCATTTGGAATGACTGTGTGAAAGTTATTGAATTTTGAAGTTTTTATTATGAATTAGAAAATTAGAAAATTATTTTACTATGATTTTGGCTATAGACTACAAAATATACTATAATTTAAAAAATAAAATAAATTTCTTAAATTTTTAATTCAGAAAAACTTCAAAATGAGTTGGAATGCCATGAAATGAAGCCCCTTGCCTTGCTGAGGGTTTCCAACAATATTAAGAACACAATTAGGAGACGCATAATTCTAGAGATATTACCATTACAAATAAAATAAACAAACAAAACAAATAAACAACCTAGTTTAATAAATGGACTAGTGTGCCCTATGCTATTGCTACAATCAAAATAAAATAAAAATCATTTTTAAAATTTAAAATTTGAAAATAACTCAAAAATTAATAACACTTTTAAACCATAAGTCCTAACGCCACGAAACAAAGCCCGTGCACTGCTCCTTGTAGAGCACTTTCCAATGGTAAAAAGAATGCAAGCGAGGGGACATATAGTTCTTGAGGTCTCAACATAGAAAACAAAAACAAACAACCTTATTCTAATGACTATATTTTAATTTAATGTATTTATAATTTATGTATGGATAGATAGATGTATGAATATCATAAAGGAATATGGCCTTGGCACGCCATTGATGTGGTTATGAGTTCAAACTTAGGGTGGCGGGGTGCTTACCACCATAGTTTATCCAACTATGGTGGGGGATGCAATAACTACCTTGTCGTCACATGGGGACATGAGAAGTTCTTTAGGGAAGGAACATGTCGGTTCTTTATTATAAGGTCTACCTCCTCACCAAGGCATCAAGGATGGAATTCGTCATCTAAGTCCACGATACTTAACCCCTAAATGCCTGAGGCCTGTTTTTGGCTTCCAAAAATTTGCTCTAAATTGAACAAAATGCCAACATTTTGATAAGTTGTATCAATTTTTTTTTGAATTGTAACCATACAAATTCAAACTGGGCATGTTAGAGATCTCATAGGAAAAGAAAACACAACAATATCACTTATGGAGTGAAAGATTACAGTAGAACCTTGCTTAGTGCACAGTCTAGGAATTATGCACTAAGAGAGGTTTATGCAGTAGGAGAAGTTCTATACTGAACACTGGCTAACGTGGCCTCTCACTATGGGGCCTCCAACTACTATTCACAAATAAATGCTTCAAAGTACTACCTCTCTTATTGCATATTATGCACTAAGATAGTATGCACTAAGAGAGGTTCTATTGTATAATGTTTGACCATGAGGGTGCTAAAATTGCAAAAATCTTTCAATCTTCTTTACACAAGTCAAATCTAAAAAGTTAGTGACCAAAAAAATATGAGGTTAAAGGGCCTAACTTGTATAACCCTGATCAATTTATGGCTTCTTAAAATTTACTCTATAATTTTTTTAAATGAATTTTGAATGTGATTTTTTCTCCAAGATCTAGTGTATTTGAGGCTCATTTCCAAGAGCTCTCAACACTAGGTGAAGTCAAGATTGCAATGGGTACCCTTGTACAAAAACTTGAATAGAAAAATCACTATCATTTATTTTCAAGATCGGATTTTTGATGCTAAAATTAGACTTCAAGAAGAACTTTGTAAAAATATAAACTACTAAAAATAGCAACTTCATTAGGTTTTATTTAACTTCAAAGTTTTGCAAACACCAGATTTGGATGCCTTATGCATTTAGGGGTTAAATAGTCGAACTATTCTTCATTCACGCCAATCTTTCAGACCAAAGTTACCCTTCTTCTTATAATATCATATTTCAATGATAGAGATGATTACTGTACTCTAACCCTCCTCCCGCAAAACCTGCAGACATCCAGAGTCAGTAAGAAAAAAGACAGGATGTCACCACTACTGTAGTAAGTTACCCAGAAAGAAAAAGAAACACCACAAAAAAGAAGTGAAAATCAGTAAAGACAATCACAAAACCAGTTAAACTCCCCCAAAGAAAAAGAATATTAGAAAGAATTTCCAGGAAAGATAAGGACATTTCTTTCCCAGCCTCCTCTTCGCTGTTCTTCGAAAGTCCCAAAGTATGCCTTTCTGAGTTTCGAATTGTATTCCCTTTCGCTGACGCACCCCAAGAGCGTCGCCATCGCCACGCACCTCCAGCACGAGCCTCCCTTTCCTTCACAGTAAGGAACAAACTTCTCTACACAATTTTATACGTTCTCTCACATTGTTTTGGAACCCCAAAATCCGAAGCCGTCACTTTGTTATTGATGGTGGCCGAGGAGGAGGCGATGGCGCCCGCGCCCGCGTCCTTCGATAGGTCTCAGGCGGTTCTTTTCTTCGGATCTCTCGCAGTGGCGGTTCTCTTGGGTTACGTGCTGGTGAGCTTCCGGCGCAAGAAACAAAACTTGCCTCCGCTGGTGAGCTACGCGGTGCCGTTCGTGGGCGGGTTGTTGAAGTTCATGAAAGGGCCCATTCCGTTGCTCAAGAAGGAGTATGAGCAACTGGGCAGCGTCTTCACGGTGAAGATCCTGACGAGGAACATTACGTTTTTGTTGGGGCCGGAGGTGTCGGCGCATTTCTTCAAGGCACAGGAGTCCGATTTGAGCCAACGGGAGGTGTGTGTGTGTGTGTGTGGACAATGCGATGCTCGTTCGGGATTTGCTTGTAAATTTCTTGGATTAGGTTTGCTTGTATTCGATTTTTTTTTGTGTGATGAGATTGCATTGGAAATAGATTCAATGTGGGCACATTTCGGGTGTATTTGGTTGATTTATGATGTTTAGATATAGTGTGGCTTTCTTTGGGGAGTTGCTCGTGACGTGGAGCGTCGTTTTTAAGTGCCGATCTTGCTGGTGAAGGGGTTGGATCCTGCAAAAGAATTTGTTTGATTTTTATGGGAAGGCAAACGGAATTCGCAACTCTTTTGATTCCTGTCTTGGGGACTGGTGGAATTAGTTATGAATTTTAGAAGTTAGTGCTTGAAATATGTGTTCCCTCTGAAATGTTTACTGTTGGTACATTGAAAAATCTGATTTTTACCACTGTGTTTCAGGACGCTTTTAGAGCAGCGCAGTTTTAGCCTTGAAATGTGTGTATTGAGGGGTTTTCTGATAACTCTGCTATTGGAATATTAGGTTTATCAATTCAATGTGCCCACGTTTGGGCCTGGGGTCGTTTTCGATGTGGATTACTCGGTTCGCATGGAGCAGTTCCGGTTCTTCACAGAAGCGCTTACTGTTAAGCGCTTGAAGAGCTACGTGGAAATGATGGTTGAAGAAGCTGAGGTATGACCACGACGCCGTACAGTATATTTAAGGAGATCATGGTTTTATTCTAGGTTTATGTTTTTTAGAGGCAAGTTTGCGATGTGGTTTATACATTGCATTTTAACTCCTAAAGGATTAAGAAATTTCGAATTGGGTTTCATGTTTGTTCTAGCAATTCTGATTAGGATATCTGGGAACTTTTTTATTTTTTATTTTGATTATTTTTGCTACTCCATGTGATCTGTATTTTCCACAGTATGAACAATCTAATTGGTGATTGTAAACCACGAGTCCTTGGTTCCTTAATGGGTTAAAGTGCATTTACCATGTAATGAGCTTTTGGATCTTATTGTCAGTGTTGTTTGGAGATTTATGGACTGCTTTATGACGGAGAGCACCGCTGAAATATCTCTTCCGGGTATATATGATTCTCTTTAGATGTACTTGAGGATTACATGCGAGGGTCTGGTGTACCCTCAAAAGTGGTCATCCCGCGGATCAATCGAACCGGAGTGAGTCTTGACAGCGGTTTTGGGATTAACTCCTTTGTTCTGGTGATGCAGATGCATTTCTCCAAGTGGGGGGAGGAAGGCGAAGTCGACTTGAAAGAGGAGTTGGAGCAGCTCATCGTCAACACAGCCAGCCGATGTTTGCTAGGTCAGGAGATTCGCAACAGTCACCTTGAGAAAGTCACGTCATTGTTCCATGACCTCGACAACGGAATGCTTCCCATCAGTGTTATGTTCCCATACCTCCCAATCCCCGCTCACAAGCGCCGTGACAGGTGAGTGATTACAGTTTTTTTTTCAAAATTTTAATATTTAGTAATGCTGAATTTTATTCCTGTTCGGATCGCCCAGTGATGGATCGTGTATTCTTGATCCACAGACATGGATACTTGATCATTCGATCTTTTGTGGTTACAAGGCGACTAATTTATTTTTACGCTTCTGTTTCAGGGCTCGGAAGGAAATTGCTGAACTTTTTGCCAAGGTTATCAAGGAGCGGAAAGCCTCGGGGAAGTCCGAACCAGACATGCTACAGGCTTTCATGGACTCTAAATACCGATCTCTGGGACGGGGCACTACTGAAGAAGAATGCACCGGGTTGCTGATTGCTGCTCTCTTTGCTGGACAGCACACGAGCTCCATCACCTCTACCTGGACCGGTGCCTACCTGATGAAGTAAGCGACTGCCTTTGTTCATGCAAATACAATTCTTCTTGTTCAACTTTTATTTACTGTCTCACCAGTACATGCATTGCTGATACTAATGATATAAAATTTGACTCCATTTGAATTCTATCATTTTCACCATATGATCAATCGAATTGGGCAAATAATCTATGAAGCCGTGGTTCTTTAGGGGCTAGAGGAGGTCGTGGAAGTATTGCTATCTTCTCTAACTTTGAGCTTCAGCTTATAGTCTTCATGATTTGTAAGCAATTTTGAGAACTTCCAAAATTCTTGTTCTTTTGCAAGCAGTTATGAGAACTTACAAGATTCTCTTTGTTTCTTTAGGTATAAGCAGTTCATGCCTGCAGTCATTGAGGAGCAGAAAGAAATCATTCGGCGTCATGGCAACCATGTGGACTTTGATGTCGTTTCTGAGATGAGCACACTCCATCGAGCAATGAAGGAAGCCTTGCGTCTTCATCCCCCTCTGATCATGCTTCTCCGACAAAACCACCGTGATTTTGAAGTGACGAGTAGGGAAGGAAAAACATTTACGGTTCCCAAGGGGCACATCGTGGGAACCTCACCGGCATTCGCCAATCGTCTGCCCTATGTTTTCAAGGACCCAGACACATACAATCCGGATAGGTTTGCCCCCGGGCAGGAAGAGGACGTGAAAGCTGGCCAATTCTCCTACCTTTCCTTCGGTGGAGGTCGGCATGGCTGCCTTGGAGAGACGTTTGCATACATGCAGGTGAGGATGTTGTTTGTGAAGCTTATATTTCCATGTTCATGAGTTCGATGTCTGCAGTTATTGGTCTGTATCTAGAAGGCTTCATGGCTGCCTTGGAGAAGCATCTGCTTACATGGAGGTGAGTGTTGGTGAAGCTTTCACGTCTCCATGTTCATCAGATTGATATCTGCAGTTATTGGTTTAGGTTGAATGCTGTTTAGGAGACACCCAGTGTATGTCCTATGGTGAGAATGTATTAGAGGTGCGCATTTCAGGGGGAAATTGTCCCCTGAGCAGCACTCAGAAAACTTCGCTTATATTTACGTGGCACGTGGGAAAATAATACCTTCCAATTCTGACGACTGGTTTGATTGGCGTGCAGATCAAAACTGTATGGAGCTATCTGCTTCAACATTTTGAATTAGAGCTTGCAGGTCCGTTTCCGGAGGTGGACTGGAATGCCATGGTGGTGGGAATCAAAGGAAAAGTTATGGTGCGTTACAAGCGGCGTGAACTAAAATGCGAATGAGCTCTACAACAATGTTGGCACGGTTTCGGCTTTTATTTTCAATTTTGGGGACATTTGACTTCTAGCCGCAAGAGACATTGGTTCAGGCTGCAGTCCGACGACAATTCAAGCCCCTTTGTATGAGGTAATGTGATTTGGCTCCTTCAGTTTTAAAATTCGCAGGAGACGGAAAATGCGAAATGGCAGTGTTAGAATAGGAACCCGATTATAATGGGTGATTTTCTCATTTAGAAAATGACAAATCATTCCACACAGCAGCTCTTGCTTTCTCCCTTAGGTACCATGATGTGAGGTATCTTTAACCTGCTCTGGTAGGCAGAGATCTGATGAGTTAGCCATGAGCTTAGTTCTTTATTGATGTGATAAATTCTTGGTTCTTTCAAAAGTACAGATTGGCTTCAGACGATTGATGTAGCGATATGCCAATACAATTCGATATCTTATCTCCCAAATTTTTGAAACTTTGTTTGGACATGACAACTCCAATAGGACTGGATGGTATTTGTGCAATATTATTTCCAGGCAAGAATCTGTAGGGGTTGATTTTTGGGAAGGGTTGCAATCTCATGTTCAAATTGTATACACTTAGGCTGAGGGTCTCTTTCGGGGGGTCCGTTTTTTGCGAAGTTCCCTTCCGAAATTAGCGACATATATGCTTCAATTGAAATTAGATCTCGAATGTCCAGATTTAAGTAGCTCTTTGGTCTACGTTTTGAGTACTGTACTCTAGCGATTTGTTCTCTCGTATTTCAAGTATTCAAATGATGTACTTAAAGTTGTATATGCTATGTATTCTCAATATATTTCATCGACTTGATGTACGAATCCTTTGTGATCGTCACTTGGGTACATTCTGGTCTGGATGCCAACCTGCCAAGGCAGCATTTTGCCTTGCTGACAGAATCAGGGGTGGTCGCACAAGCAGAATATCTTGCAATCACTTCCACGGTCCACTGCTCGAGTAAATCTTATATGTCACGTGCAATCTGGTCATCCCCTGTAAAGTTTGCAGGACGTTAAATCGTGCCATCAAAGGTGGGCCCTGCGGGCCGAATTTACCCTGGGGAAAACGCAGGAATTTTTTATTTGTTGCAAACTTTTTTTTTGGCATATTCTGAGTTCATATTTGCAATCAAGGACCCCAAATTAGTTGGGAGAGGTTTACAATATACCCTAGCCACCCAAAAGCGTCCCTTTCTAGGAAGGATAGTCGCATATCCTAGCCACCCCAAAAGCATCCCTTTCTAAAAAGGGTAGTTGCATACCCTAGCCACCCAAAAGTGTCCCTTTCTAGGAAGGGTAGTTGTTTCAAAACCTAAATGTAGACAATCCATACATAGCTTATTATTTGTTGACCAAAATAATAAACTATATATAGTCCATCTAGATTTAAATTTTAGAATGACTCCCCTTCCTAGAAAGGGATGACATTGGAGTCTAGGGACGCTTTTAGGTGCCTTTACCTTAGAACAAACGCAAGATTTATATTTCAAAATGACTCCCATTCCTAGAAAGAGACGCCATTGGGTTTAGGGATGCTTTTGGGTGCCTCTACCTTAACCCCTAGAGGACCATTGTCCCTTTAGTGGACAAATGGGATTTCAAGCAGGTACCTACGGGCTGAATTTTTGTCGTGATTTTTTGAAACTTTTTTTGAAGATAGAAAAAGTGCTAAGTTTCATGGGAGTATAATTTTTTTTTCAATTAGTGCCCGGGAAAAAAAATTATGTCCAAATAAGCTCAAAACAGGGGAAGTGGGGCAACAAAAAAATTTTGCAATTTTTTTCTTAAATTTTAATTTTTTTTTTCTTATAGATTATATTTTTGTCTATCTGGAAAGCTTTGATTCATTTCATTTGGATTTGTTATGAGAAAATTATGGCCAATCTTGTTTTTCGGGCACTTAAAGCATCTTCCTGAAAAAAATAACTTGTAGGATTCATTTTTGATTGCAGTTTTTACAGTTTTAAAAAGAAAAAGTTCTACAAGGTCTAGTTTTTTTGCTAGAACGATCTCACCATTGAGATTAGTGTTTTTTAATTCCATATAAAAGATTTTAATATTTTAGATTTTCCTTCTATCTTGTACCTACTTCTATTTAACAATTTTTTTAATAATGAAAATTAAGTCTTTTTGGATTTTTTTCCCCCTAGACTCTCAACTCAATTCTCCACTAAGCTTAGAACTCTACAGTGCAAAAAATTTAAGTTAATGTTCAAAGTCATAAAATCTAGTCTCGCAATGTACTGAAAAATTTGTGTTTTCTACTTTAAACGCAGATATCTTGCAATCTGTGTGGTCAAAAATTCTGATATTTTTTCCACACATTGTGATACTAGTTAGGTATAAGATCCTATGGTTAGATGTGAAAAAACAAACAATTTTCAGTTTTTTTTACTCTCTACTATAGAAATGGCAATTTTGAGTGTTTTTTGGCAGGAAAAAGGCCTTGGTCCTTTAGGGGTTAAAACAAAGCAACATGGCATTGATAAATTTGATTTTTACATGTTATGTGAATACATAATTGCAAATTACTGAGGTGTACACATTGACAATGGCAAATAAGGGACACTTTACACCTAGAGGTAGAACCATTCCCCTTTAAGTCAATTGCACAAATTTCAACCTTTTGTCCAACCACAAGCAAGGATGTTGGATCTTTTACACAATAAATTGGCCCAACCTTTAGGTTTTAATCATCCCTAAGATTAGGTGAAGTCTATGAATGATGTTTTCATATTTTCTACAATATTTATAAGACGTCAAAATTCAAATTTTGATAGAACTTTTTAATGCATGCCTACCTTAACCCCTAAAGGACCAACATGCATTTTTTAGCTACATAGAAATTTTGGGCAGATACATGTGACTAGAGATTTTCATATTTTTGGCCCAAATTTTAATAGAAGGTGGGAACAAGGAATATCTTTTATATGCACTAATTTTCATGACATTTGGAAATGTAAGTCAAAAGTTATGGCCTAATATGTTATCTTTTGGGTAACTGGGCAATCTGGGCTAATAAAAAAAAATCACATTTTTCAAAAACAAAAATTTGAAATTAGTTCTCTAGAGTTATATACATGTAAAAAGCTTTAATTTTGATCAATGAGTCAAAAGTTATGAAGATTTTTAGTTTGCGGGGCAGTTATGCATTTTCTAGTCTATAATAACTTTGAAGTCCTTTATCTTACTCAATTTCAATAATTCTTGAAAAAGATAAAATCATAGAATGTAGATTGTTCATTACAACATTGCAACCATTGGGATTGGGACTTTTCAATTCCATAATTAAATTCTTGACAATTTGGTATTTTGAATAATTTTCTACTACTATTTACTTACTATTTTTTTCCTATATGTTGTACAATTTTAAATGAAGTAAAATTTTTCAAGCATGTAGCCAACTTGTCTAGGAAAAAGAATCCAAAGAAGCACCATCATTTTGGACATTTTTTCATAGAAAAGTGAGCTTGTGAAGTGCAGCTGCCCAGTTTTTTGCAGGGCCAAAAAAGTGATTTTAGTGAATTTGAATGCTTATATCTTGCAATCCACATGGTAGAAAATTTCTGAAAGTTTTACCACATGTTCTCAAGTCAGCATATTATAAGGTCTTGCAGTTATATATGTCTAAATTTTATTTTTTTCAAAAACTGGATACTTGTTTTAAAAATGGCAATTTTTGAGCATTTTTGGTGAAAATATAGTCATGGAACTTTAGGGGTTAATTGTTATAGAGCTAAACATTTTGCCATGAATATACTTTTATAATCTAAATTCCCTCCGTCATAAAATGAAGGTCCACTTTATATCATTAGAATCAATGAAGAACGTTGCATGTGTTCATCGCAACCTAAATAAAATTAGCCACAAGGAAGTATTTTTTGATCCACTCAAAACAACCTTAAAAAAATATGACATTCAAAGTGGACTATCAATTCAAAATAGAGAGAGTATTTACTAGTACATGTTTGTAGGTACATGATTGGAATTGGTTGATCCTATAGTAAGTCAAAATAACTAAGTCACTATTAGAAAAGTGGCCCTTTTTCAGTGGATTTTTTGTTGGTTGAGGCCATAGACATCCATAGACCTGACTACTAAAATGGCATTTCCTACTTATTCCTTTTAAGAATCAACATTTGCAAGTAATTTGTGTTGATTTCCTATTTCTTCCAAGAAAATTTGCTAACTTCATTCTATAGTATATACTAATTTTTGAACCTACTTGTAAATTCACTCTATAGAGTTCTCTGATTTGGATAAGCCTTTCTTTATATACATTGGATGAAATGCGACCACCCAAATGTACCTATTTTACCTTGGGCATGGCTCAACTATTTCTCATACAGTACTAATTACTATAACCTAAATCACCTCCAATTTTTTGCAAGACCGTAATAAGTTCAATTAAGGGCTTCCTTCCAAATTGGATGTAGGGTTAAGCAACAAATAAAATTAGATAAAACCATGAAGAGCTTGAGGTCAATGACATTGTAATTATTATTTATAAACTATGCTCAATCAACTATGATTTTAGCACTCTCAAAATTTCAGACCCTACACCTATTGGAAGAAGAATTGTCTAAATTAAAAAAAATGAATTTTTCATTTCTCGACAATATATTTACCAAACTAGATGTGAGATTGGCTTACCATTGTGTTTATATGTTGTGGTTAATTGGACAAATATAGCATTGTGTCCAAAATAAATAAAATTAAAAAAAATAATAAGCTACATTAGGCAATTGTAATTGTAACTCCACCAGTGCTTGACAAAATCAACTTAGCTATGCAAAAAAATGTCCAAACTAACTCATTTTAATCAACTATATATATCAACAAAGGTATGCAATGTGGTAGAATTGATCTTTGAATATGAAACAACATTTAGCTTTGTATAACTAGAATAAAATCCTATATAAAAATATTCACCAATGGTGTTAGGTTGTCTTATGAGTCTGTGCAAAAGCAACAACTTTAGCCTGTATTCCAATACAAATTAAAATATTATCTTGTTTCTTTGATTTCTTTAGTTTGAATTGTATTGACTTATCAATGTTGATTTCTTCTTCATTCTTTGCCTATTTGGTGAATTTTCTTCATTTGACAATGACAAAATTATTGTCTCTTTGATTTTATCACAAACTTCAAACTTAAAGACTAATGTTTTGTGAGAGTCTTATTATAAGTCTTGTATTGTTTGCTTCAATTACTGTCATCTCCTATATAATGTGGTGGTGTAAAAGTGTCACCAAAGCATAATAGAGCAATTTGTACCTTGAAATTTGTGTAGCCTCACATATTTCTATTTTGTGATTAGATCATTGAAGATGCAAGTGGATACCTAATCCTTTATGACTTGATTCTTGTTCATGCTTGGTACAAGTTAAGAAGACATAAATTGATTTATCAATGTCCACGCACTACTCGACTATTTTTTTGGACCAAAATGATCTATTTCCACTTTAATAAACCTTATTTTTTGTTTGCAAATACAAACATTATTCCCTTATCCAGTTCCAAACAATTGTTACATTAACCCATAAATGCCCAAGGCCTGCTTTGAGCTTTTTCAAATTTGCTCTAAATTGAACAAAAAGCCACCATTTTGATAAGTTGAATCAACTTTTTTTGAATTGTAACCAAACAAATGCAAACTAGATATGCTAATGATCACATAGGAAAAGAAAACACAACAATATCATTTAAGGATTGAAAGATTATAATGTTTGATCATGAGGATGTTAGAACTATGAAAACTTTTTTGCTCTCTTTTTGCATATCAAATCTAAAAAATTGGTCACCAAAAAAAATATAAGGCTAAAGGGCCTAACATGCATAACTCCAATCAATTTATGGCTTTTCAAAATCTATTCTACAATTTTTTTAATGAATTTCAAGTTTGATTTTTTTTCCCAAGATCTAGTATATTTGAGGCTCATTTCCAAGAGCCTTGAACACTATGGAAAGTCAAGATTGCAATGGGTACCCTTGCACAAAATCTTAAATAGAAAAATCATGATCATTCATTTTTAAAATCGGATTTTTGAGGCTAAAACTAGATTTCAAAAAGAATTTGTCAAAAATATAAACTACTAAAAATAGAAACTTTGTTAGGTCTTATTTAACTTCAAAGTTTTGTCGACATAAAAATTTGGTGCCTTGGGTATTTAGGTTTTAAGTGGCAATAATCGGAGCTCATGCCTTATACAATGCAACTTCATAAATTTGATTCCTGGGACCAACTCACACTCCTGGTTGGACTTTCTTGGGAATGGCGTGGTCTTTTTGTCACTTACAGCGGTCTACACCCCCACTTTGAAATTACATAACAAGATCATACACATTGATAAAAATTTGATCTCAAACAGATTTTGGCTCTTGTACCCAGAGTTCTCTCCACACCTCTTTACATCTCCGAAAAATCACACTCCTACATATCGGTTTAAATTCTCAAAAATGACGAAAACAGAATAATCTACCTTGTTCCAATGGTTCGATTTACACCTGTTTTGCTAGACACCTAAGGCTTACCTGACCTCACTACTATGTACTGTAAGACTGACCCCATACTGTTCTACTTGACCACCCAAAAATGACTAAGTGCGACGACGAACACGTAATCGTTACTTCAAGAGGATCATACACAATACCGCTATTAAGAAGAGCTTGATCATGAGCTATCAGCAAGATTAGATGATATTCGTCCTTGCAATTTAAAGTGGGATGACACAGTTTTTATGAATGGATTGTGTCACCTAATTTGCTGCTACTTGTTCCGGATCCAGAGCCTCGTTCTTCCAATGACGTGCATGCTTGAATTGAACCAGATACCGATGTAGGTTTCTCACTGGTCTGGATGCCTTCAACAGAATCAGGGGTGGTGTTGCCAGCAGAATTTCGGGCTATGTCATCATCAGCGTCAACGACAACTTCCTCCTCTTCAGGCTCGTGCCCCTGCACACTCGCTGGGACTGGCTCCACAGAAGCAGCTGCTTCTTCCTCTTCAGATTGCAACCGTTCGCGGTACTCCTGCAACTCTCTCATGTATCTCCCTTTGTCCTGCATACCTTGCTCTTGATATGGCTGCAGCGTTATCATGCCCCAGAAATTACTCCCATACTAACAATTCATAGTGTGATTTAGCAATCCCCCACAAAGTTCAAAGGGAATAAAGATTAAGAGATACAGTACTTGTGCAATCAGGAGTTCGAGACCAGCCCCTATAATAGGTTTTGGATTGCATCATAAGAGACTCTTCTCCATGATTCATAAAGAGATCTCCCCATATAGTGATCATATGGAGGTGTCCATAAGATTACTATGAAGACGGAGAGAAAACCTTATGAATCATGGAGAGGATTCTCTTTATGACATTCCTTAAAAGCTTTTGGAAGAATCTAATGTTATTGAAAACCCTGTTGAGTGGTAAGCAGTTACTCTTGAACTACGCATCTACTGTCTTTCTTACATTTAAACCCTCGAATCTCGTTGTCTAAACTGAAGATATCCATATTATAAGGTTTTACTGAAATTTACTGAATTTGAATGCAATAAAAGGTGTTATGATTCAACCAGTTTCATTTTACAGGAAACATTGTCCTCCCATTCACTAGAACGCCCAGGACTCACCAATTTCTCGTGCTCTGTGAGGGTATTCCAAGCGTGTCCAAGGATCCTGCTGAGCTCAAGACCAGACACATTAGGATGCATGGCTTTATACTTTGAACACTGCTCAGCAAAGAAGAAGTTGTAGCCCGTTCGATTGGGTCGCGGTGCATTTGGGTCCCTTTTCAGAATATCCTCTTTGCGTGGACGTTTGCGCCACGAGCCCCCAGCCCTGGGTTCTACTACACGTGAAGTTTTCACGTGTCCGCCAGCCGTCTCTCCATGGTTTGGCACATCAACATGTTGTGAGGGCTTCTGTGCAGGTGGCACATGATATAGAACCCCTTGCAGCTTTTCTGTACCAACAGTCACGGTCACAAGGTAGCCTTGGTCGAACTTGCCTTTGATTGCTCCCTGCGCCACCAAGCCGATAGACGAAGCCGGATCTACAACAGCTGAAAAGCAGACCAAAGGCAGAACATCATGATCAGCGATAAATCAAATTTCTCCAAATGGCGATGTCCTTATGTTGAGCAACGACTGCAGTTCCTGGTTGACAATCGCCTTGTAAATGCAGTCGGCGCAAGAATTTCTTAATGGCATAATAATTTCCAAGATAAATTAACAACTATCCATTTCATAAGGTCAGGTTCTTAAAGACACGTAAACAATATTGATGCAATAAAAAGTGTAATGATTCATTAAGTCCAAGAAGCTCTCATAGCCACTAAAGAAGAGGAAACCAAAAAGTGATTTTAGAAGAAAACGGAACGCATCCTGTGGTTTAAAATGGATCTCAAAACCTACATATAAGGTACAACTACCTCCCAGAGTACCACTACAGAACAGCAATCCTAGATAATTCCAACCTCCTGAAGTAACGTAATCGTCCGGAAAAAATAAAATCAACCAAAAGATTAAAAGACCTGGCATTAGTTGCATAGGCAAAATCGTTCTGTTCCTGATTGACTTTAAAGCTTGGTCTCCATCTGAAAGTGCATATGTTTTGGCTGATGAATAGACGGTCTTCTTTAATGGTCCAGGCATCCAGACTGCACAGCCAAAAAATGCAAAGTAAGCGAATTGAGCGTCGCAATGGATACAATCATGAAACAGAATCAGACTTCAGCATGTAGTAGAATGCTAAGAGGAATTTGCTGATCGTACCTTGAGGTGGAACCAACGGGCCCTGCTTCCCGAAAAAATATGCTTGTTCGAAGTAATAAAGAAGCCCCACGTAGTATTTGCGTACCATATATGAGCCACTAGTAATGGCGTCGGGGAAATTGAAAATGCCTGTCACCTCTCTCCACTTCCTGTCTTTGATAACCTGCCCCCCAAAATTGAAAGCCCGTGCATGACTTTCAGCAAACACGTTCACATGTATACATGCGAACAGTCTGCAGTGATGAAGACAAACTTCGCGTGAAGATATGAAAGAAGTCCAACGTCATCCACAAGAACCTCAACAATCTAACCCCCAAAAGGCGAAAAGGTTAAAATGGGCCTTATATACATATAGCAGTTTTGAGAATCATATGGGGACTTCTTTTGTCCAATTTTATTTGTTTTCTCAACAACAGATACAATGGTCTACCCTGATGCTGGTCATATAGAATTTGGACCAGCCTAAATTATGTTTTTCACAATATGATCAATGACATTGGTCATTTCCAATCTACGAACCTCTGGTCCTCTAGGGGTTAAAAAATATTGTAGTTGCACACCCGTGATACTGAAATTCTACTAGGAAACACATTCAGATGACAGGATAAGTCACCAATCCAAAGGCTAAGAGAGGATGTGAAGTAGCACCTGCTCTAAACCTCCTCGATTTGTGACTTCTATGTACAAAAGGTGAAGATCAATGGAGACTCCTCCCAGAGTTGGCATTCTGCGAGACACCAGGTTAGCAAAGATGACAGGGCAACCTATTCATGAAAGCAATCAAAAATTGATCCGCCGGAATATGTGCACACTGCCCGGGTCTGCATGAAACGCAATCACTGTGAAAGTAGATGGACTCAACAAGTTATCAACTTGAAGAAGCACCCTAATGAAGTAGCCTCACATACAGTAATGCTTTACTGAATACAAGTTATAAAGTATGACATACTCTCTAATGAACCATCTTATAGAAATCGAAATGAGAGTCATTCCCTGAAACCTGATAATATGTTCAACCGCAAGGTAAAACGAGAGAAGGCACAGAATAATAAGCATAAGCAGGGTATACAGAATGACAAAATTAGAAGAAACTAAGACACCTTACAAAATTCACAAACACTTGGAAACCAGTTCTCACTGTCCACTAAATTCTACCACCATCTTGCCTCGCTACAAGATCACAAGGAAGAGATTTCAGTACCCTTCTAAGCTTTCTTCAAAGCTCTTCACCTCAGCAGCCCTTTCTCTGCCTTTTCTTCCCTTCTTTCTGCAATCATGGAGAAAAGGTGGTCCATGTAACTAGTTCGTTAGTAAAAAAAGAATCAGGTTGAAACAATCTTTGAAAATTACATAACATTCTAGAGCAGTGTTGACCCCAACCCTTTTCACTGTGGTTGGCAGTAACCACCATTGCTTATAATGGGTGCCTGAATATCAATGCTTTCATCTTAAACTCAAGATGTGAGAAGATCTATGCCAAAGAAAGATGTCGCAAAATCGGAACATCTTGGAAATCAGCAGTTGCACTCAAGGTGTTCGCAGCTCCTTTCAAGAAAGTTATGAAAACAACTAGCTACTCGATAAAGCGATATTAACAATTCGGAAACAGTGGTATTGAACTACTCGCTAACATTAGATCAACAGATGGTAGTAGGCCGTCTATAAAATTTGGTACCATCAAAATCCAGACGCAAAAAACTCGGTAATCATTCACTGATGTTGACCCTTACTACACTCAGACTTCTTCAATATGAACTACCATAAAATGACATTTTCAAAATGTCCTGCACACTTGCAACACTCAGATCTCTTTTATACGAACTCCTTTGAAATGACACTCTGAAATACAATGCACGCTTGCCACACTCAGACCCCTTTCCTACGAACTCCTCTATGACAACAGTCTCAAATACCCTGCACACTTGCCACACTATCATTGACTCCAGCTCACATGTCACACATTCAAACTATGCCATAACCATTGTGGAACCTCGGGCAATTAAATTAGAGATCAGGGCGTACAGCTACACGATTTAAAATCTATTAGACACATGGCTACGAATTGCATCAGCATCTGCAAGCAAGAGAATGACTTAAATAGAAACCAAGTACGATGAGACTAATTACGTGAGTCGTGTCCCAAGAGTATTGTGGAATTTGTTGAGCGCTTCCCAAAACAAATCCTTGTTGGCGACCAGCTCCCCGTGCTTGAAAAAGGTCGAAGGGTAGCGCTGGCGTGCGTACATGGACACACCAGGGATGCTGTGTGTGTCTCTCGGGACACCATCACCACCACCAGAAGTGGTCCTCTCCAGTGGCTGCGCTTCGGCAGATCCGCCATTCTCAAGATCCACCTTCCCCTGGCCCTCGCTAGAAGCCACAAGAGAGGACATAGCAAACAACACTCTCAATGCAGAAATCTGCTTTTACTTCAAAGAAAACGCTGATTCTCAAATCAAACAACCACTTTCCATCTGCATGCCTCCTGCCCTCAAAAACTCCCACAAAACCATGTCAAACAATGTAGATCCTAATTGGATGCTTTTCAGTTAGTACTCGTCTTTACTCTCCTGCCGTCAGAAGACTATCTGAGCAAATAAACTAAGGATATGAGCTGCGGATATTGCAAAAACGCAACTTGGTGCATGAGAACACAAAAAAATGAGGATCTAAATCAAGGATGAAAACTGAAGATGCTACTCGAGGATGTAAAATGAAGATATAAATTGAGGATATAAACCGCGGATTTTGCAAATATGAAACTAGGATGCCAAGAATTGCAAGAGCAAAATAGATGATTTAGAACACCATCTCAGGATATAAACCTGAAAATGAAAATTAAGGACATACATTAAGGATATAAACTGAGGGTACAGCAAAAACGCATGTAAGGTGAATAGATAAGGAAGGACCCTGGATGTAGTTAATGTCTGTCCTCGTTACATTTGGCCTATAAACTACTTCCCAGAGATCAATGAACACCGTCTTTACAATCCCTCAGTTTATATCCTCAGATTATATCGTCAAAATTTATAAGGCCTTATGCTTACATGACTTTTATTCCTCTGAAGCTCATAAAAACCAAAATGTAACCAACACCTACAACTCAAAAAGCTTTGAGAAACCGAAAAAACCTAACCGGAGGCACTCACGATTGCCAATTACGAAACTTACAGTTAGTTATGCAAAGAAATGAAAGTGACACTTTCGTAACAAAATACTTCCCAATTTTGAAAACCCAAATGAAAGTCATCGCCAGCATATTTCTCATAATCGGATAGAGCCAATTCTGACAGGGGTTACAGTTCATTTGTACCATCGATACCTTGAACTTCGAAAGAGCAAAGATTAGGTAACAACAATCGCGATTGCGATTCTCGATCAGAACAGAGAAAAGCTTCAAAAAAGAACAAAAGCATTCAGAGCAAACACTTACCGATCAGGACATGACGACCTCGCAAGCTTCTTGTGGAGCCGTTGTAAGAGCTTCTATCAAGTCGCACCAAGCTTCCAACAACAAAAGCGTCCGAAATTGCGAACCCTTGAACACAAAAATCCTTTGAAAACAACTCCAATTCAAAATGGAGCAGCAAAAGCTACAGGCCGGGTCTACGAGGTGCAACACCATGACTGCTACTTCGGCAACGACACTTGTACAAGCACAACGCAAAGTCACCCATCTCACAGCCAAAGAGACGACCATTATTCATCCATTTGAGCTTGCAGATGCACTGTGTGAGGTCACGTGGATCGTCCAAGAATCGTTCAGATGACGAGAATCATCCATCTGCTCGTCTCTACGAGGTCACTGCAGTAGAGTTCTTGCAGTAGAGGTTCTTGGTTTTGTAGAGAAATTTGATGGTAGCAGAGCGTGGGAAGGAGAATTACAGTATTCACGTGGGTTTTGAGATTTTTTGGAGATTATTTTGAAATTATGAAGGTGGTGGCTGTGCCGTGCTTGGAGGACAACTACGCCTACTTGTATAAGTTTTTCCTTTCCTTCGTTGCTTCTTGCTTTTGAACCCTCAAATCTGCTTTTATCTTATCTCCTGAGATTCCAAAATTTTCACTGTGGCATAGTATGAATGTGTGACAAGTGTGTTACAGTGGATGAGAGTCTGGCAAGTGTGAAGGATATTTCAGAATATCATTTTTTGGGTGTAGAATGAGAGCTTTATGTGATGCAAATGGCGCCACGAGTATGATGTCTTCGTTTTGGGGTATTTTTGATGATACTAGGGTTGTGAATTAATTGTTTTCGTGGTTGTGCAATTTTCTTTTAGGGTATTTGACGAAGGAACTGGCGATGCAGTGGCGATTGACCCCGTATGGCCGGACGAAGTGTTGCAAGCAGCTCAATTGAATGGTGTCAAAGTCAAAATGGTCCTCACCACTCACCATCACTGGTAATGCCTCCTTTTCATTTTTTCATTTCTAAGAAAAAACCTAGTTATGTCGGAGTTGGTGTCATATGAGAGTTATCAAGAGGATTGGAGTGTAGTTCGTTCTTAATGTCTTACTATCCACAAGTCTTACTATAAGGCACAAGGTAGACATACTATTTCCGTCACTTAAAGCATGTTTAACCAATATGCAAGAGTATGCTTTCAGTAGGAGATCACTCCATAGAGCTCCCTGGAGAGACCAATTTCCGTATTACAGAAGCCAAACGTTATTGAGATTAATTTTTTTCTCACTTCATCTATTGGATCGGATGATTTCGTATGCAATTAATCAAAGTGGGAGGTTGTAGACCACCATTGCAGGGACAGCAGATCGATAACCTCAATTCCGTTCAAAGATCAGGCCAAGCCATGCTTACTCCGAACTTGCTAAATGAAGGCCAACCAAGTATATTGGAAGCGATGAGTTGCTGCTAGTAACAGGGTCCAGTCATTAGGAAACGGTTTTTGTATCCTCTACCATATGTATGCGTTTTGAGAGTTTTGAGGGTTTTACCTTTGTGTGTAGGGATCACGCTGGTGGAAACAGTGGCATGAAAAAGCTTCTGAAGGATGTGCCTATATATGGCGGCGTGAAGGACAAAGTGGAGGCTTGCTCCCATCCTGTGCAGAATGGTGACGAGGTTTCAATTAGTCCTACTATCCTTGTCAAATGCCTCGAGACTCCCTGGTGGGTTGTGTCTTATGTTTCTTTCTTCACTGTCTGCATTTAAATGAATTAAGGTCCTGGCCCTGCAAGCCACACATCATTCTTCGAGTACTAGTGGCGTGGCATCTTTTGAGGATAACTCCAACTACGAGTTAACTAGAGGAAAATCATGCCTAATCATTCAAGCAAATCAAGCAGAATTTTAGTTCTTGAGATGCGCTCACGTGTGGCCATAACGGCTCTTTGGCTGAGGGGCTTGCAATTCGAGCTCGACTTGCAAAACAAGGGTTCAGGGTTTCATTTCATGTGTCAAAGATTGTTTTTCATGTCAATTCGGAGGGTGCTCAGCAAGGGTTCTCTAGGATGTTAGGCATGGTTTTAGTGCTTGTGGATTTCAGCGTTACATTATGAACTCATTTCAACAGAGTTTGTTCCCGCAAAAACCTGAGATCGGCTAATGAGGTGTCAGTGGTTACTTTATTTATAATCCGTCCCAAAAAGTCCAAAGAGATTTATTCCATCCTTTGGTGAGGTGTCACGGAAGACCTGAGGGAGGAAGTTTCTGGACTTTAGTAGGTTATGAGTATGTGAGAATTGTTTCATTTGTTTCAGCCATACGAAAGGGCACATAAGCTACTACTTCACAAGCACACGTGCAGAAGATAAGTCGGCCGTGTTCACTGGAGATACCTTGGTGCGGTCTCTTACTGTCTTTTTAATCTAGTTTTTGTAGACCATCCTATTGGTACATGCTGTAGAGAATTTATTTGTTTTCAGAGAATTAGTGTGTTGTACTCAAATTAACACTGTCATTTAGCCAGTGGTCAGGACCAGTGTTGTGCAAGTATGGCATGTTAATTTGTCAGGGACATTTAGGGACATTTCAGGACTGGTACCTTCTCTGAAACGTCCCTGACAAGTTAGAAGATTCCATACCTGCACAAAACGGAAAGGCTCAGAGAACGGAGTTTTCTGAGCTGTTCTCTGTTTGCGGTCAGTTCATTGGGGGCTGTGGCAGGTTTTTCGAGGGGACACCTGATCAAATGTACAAGTCCTTGTGCAAGACGCTTGCTTCTCTTCCTCCTGAAACTGAAGTCTACTGTGGTCACGAGGTGTGAACTTTCACTCACACGTTTCCTGATTATTTCTGACCCGTTCCGTTTATACAATTTCTTTCAAAAGTGGAAATTAGATAGACTTGTTCAATGGCGATGCAATTTACATCTCCGCCTCATTACGAAAACAACCTGGTACCCTTCCATACACTAATTTTAGGCTGTCTACTCAGATTAGAAGATTTAAGGTAGACGATTTTATTTGCCTCACTTTCAGCACGTTATCATATGTGGGAATGTAATTTTGCGGAGATGTATAGATTTGTGGAGGTACCTTTGGGTAGAAGAACCAAATCTGTTGAGATTGAATTTTCATCACTGTGTGTAACTTTCTTGTGCAATTTAAAAGTGGAAGTTTGTTGACCACTAAATGAGACAGTCGACATCACTATATCCACTCAAAGAGGATTGGCCATAGACATTTAACCAAATCTTACACCAAGTAACCAAGTGGATGAATAGATGAGTTGCTGTTGGTAGCAAAGATCAGTATGAGAGATGGGATCGAGGCCTAAGGATTCTAGTATTCCCTACCTCAGATATTCAGTATACTGGCAGGTTTAGAGTTTGGAAGTTAGAGCAAATTTCCATCCACATTGGTTAATTATTCAGTGCTATGTTATGATGTTTGACACATTCCTTGGTTTTAATGCTCGGTAGTTGATAATCCTGTTGATTGTCATCAATTGCAGTACACCAAAAAGAATTTGGAGTTTGCTTTGACGCTGGAGCCCAAGAATGACGCTCTACTGAAGAAGATGGATTGGGTGGTACAGCAACGAAATCAAAAATTACCTACTGTGCCTTCAACTATTGGAGACGAGCTTGAATTCAACCCTTTCATGCGAGTTGAGAAGAAGTCTCTTCAGGTTTCTGCTCTGGACCAACTATTTGATAGCTCAACGTCTGTGGTTGAACGCATCTTATTGTTCTTTATACAACAGAGTCCCGGTACCCAGTGACGTAGCTTTTGATTATTACATTTCTGATCGCGATTAAATAAAATCATAAATCACCATGAAATCCTGAAGGACCAAGGATTTATGGTTAACAACCAATTTGAGTGATCATATAGTAAGAAAAAAGAATTTAGATGGTCCCAAGCTTTTTACCACTAGACTCGATGAAGAACGTTATATGTTCAAAATATACATAAGGATCGGACAAAAGATATGACCACTGAACACTGCTAAAACACTTTCGCTTCTTGGTCCTCTACGGTTAATAACATTGACATAGAAGCTCATCATACTTTCTGATTCATAGAGATCTTTGTCATCTGCGTTAACGAAGTTGACCTGCAGTAACTTGAGATTGATTGCAATATTTTTGTTCTTGTGCAACGCAGCTTGCCACTGGTCGAGAATCGCCTGTGGAAGTCATGGCTGAAGTCAGGCGCATGAAAGACAACTACAAGGGGAGGACCTCTGTTTTATGAGAAGTTCTTTTGTTAACAATGGAAGTAAAAATGCTGTGCTTCTCGTTCTCTAGGTCTTTGATATACCGAGGGTGTGTGTGGGAAATGAATACTAGAATCTGAGAAGATTGATATGATATGGCGCAATTTTCAGTAGGAAGCTGGCTCTAAACAAGGTGACCCCTCCCTAATGGTTTGAGAACGGAAAACATTTGAATAAAGGATTGCGTTGTTTCAATTTTTGAGCTTGCATTTGTTTTGTTTGATTCTTTTGGGCCCTGGCTTTTCATTGATTGGTGTTAGCAATCAAATGAACAAATGAAACTATCCCTTATTAGTCTTCAACATCTTTGATTTTGTTGTTGAATATAGAGTTTCAAACGTACTTACAATAGTGAATGTCACACATAAATTAAGTTTGATTGTTGAGCTTAAACTTGAATACCGGTAGATGTTATTGGTAGCCTAGATGCAAGGCCAATCCAATGATTCTACTTTGTATTCAATGAATTGTGTTCATTTGATGTGTGAAAAACTCTCATAAATGAACATTTAAATCTATTGGCAATAATTTCAATGATAAAATAATAAGTACAATATTATAGGTACGCATGAATTTCTTGCCATCAAATCCATTTGGCCTTATTACTATGAATTGAAAGGCCTTCTTAATCCATAAACAACGTTGTGGCCATTTTTTGATTGATGAATGACAAAGAATCCTTCTGTATAGGACAAAATTGTAAGTATTCATCCTCAAAATTTGGTGTGAAAAGGGGAGGTCTTGTTATAGTAGCATGACTTCCAATAAGTGCTTTTGGATTTTTTTAATTAAACCAACAATTCACACAATGCCAAAAGGGATGATTTCCATGGTTCTCAGCTTGTCCTTTAAGGTTTAACAATGCAAGTGCAGTTGAATATATCTTGCATCAATATCTTGTATGAGCTATAATTGAACTTATTTCACTCATCAAACCAACCTCATTACAAAGAAATTGAGCCCATAGGAGGGCTGTGAGTTTTCAAGGAGAGTGATGTCACTCTCCTTGAAAACTCACGGCCCTCTTGTGGGCTCAATTTCTTTGTAATGTTCTACATACAATGGCTCTATAAATGAGAAGAGGGAACTATCTTGTTCCCTAGAACAATCTAGTGCCTTAATAGATGGAGAGATGCCTTTCTACTCATTTTCAAATCTTTAAATTGGAGTAAAAACAAAACTTATAAGCTTCATTTACATAGTTTAAATCAAATACCAAAAATGATTATTTTGAAAGTTACAACCAAGGTTGACCAAGACGCATCCACTTTTGGGATGCATAAACTAGCTAACTATCTACAAAATGATGACCTCACATTCTACAATTACATACTTAATAGTGTGCAATAAGAGTGTATCAAATTCTATTTACAATTCAATACAAGTTGAAATAATGTTATTTTTAGCTTTGATCTTGAACAATTTATTCAACTAAAAGATCAATTTGAGATGAAGGGCATATATTTTTTATTTGAAAATTTATGAATTTCATTTGTCTACAAATAAAATATAAAATATAATTGAAATTCTTACTCTATCTATTTACATCAGTTCAACTTCTAAAAGCCCAAGGATTTCAAACCAAATACAAATTTAATAAAATATAAGCTCTATAACTTTTTTGAGATTTGCATTAAAGAAAATATTGTAAAGCACAAAAAGTAGAAAGTATCTCTATAGTCAAAATTATAAAACTATTTTTAGATTTTCTTCAAATGAATTTTGAAGATGTAACTTCAAAAAATTCACCAAAAATCAATTTTCATCTTTAGCATTGAATTTTTGTGGGTTGTTTAAAATTGTGGATTCTATTTAATTTGTAAAAAAATGTATAAAAACTAGTTATGAAAACACCAACATTTTCTCCAAATATAATTTCTTTCAACATTTGGCAAATTTAAACACTTTGTGCTATTCTCTTGTAATTTTTGTTTGACCATAGTGACTGTAGTTTTTTTTATATAAATATTGAATTGAAAGATAATCCAATCATTTAAAATTAAAAAAGTTGAAGGAAAAAAAAATTCCTTCTGAAAATGTTGCTTGAAATCAAGCAGTGGCCATAAAATGGTCATTTTAGTGCTTAGAGGTTAAGCTAATGGTTTTTAATCTTTTAGCCTTGTGCGGACCTACCCTTGGGCGTATGAAAACTTGTATGCAAAACTTTCAAGTTTATGCAATTGTTTGTCTTCTTCTGTAGCTTCTAAGATTTCTAGCAGAGTGTGGTTCATCTAACTCAATTGGTCCTTTAGGGACTAGAATACAGGTTATAATCTATGTTCTAATTAGAGATTGTTGCATATGGATTCAAATGCTTCCAGTCTAATCATGATGACCTAAAATATTTACAAGTTTTATAATGAGAGCATTGTCATCACATTGTAATTCATTGATTCTTGCCCCATATATCTTGGTGGTTGAAATGATGAATTTTTTTCAATTGTAAGAATGCAAGCCTCCTTAAGAGAAAATCAATCTTGAGTTTTTCATATATGGGGCAAGAATCAGTGACACTCACACAATATTCTATGAGATTCAGAAGTTGAAAACATAGGGTGCCATGTTCATGCCACTAGACTCTCCTTAAATGGCCACCCTTGAAACACAAAATACTTCAACTCCCATTGTTTGCCTCAAAGCACTCCCATCAATTGCTCTTAAGCACTTGGGCGATTTGGAGACATCAACTGAACCCTTTTCCATCAACAAATAGTTGGCTCACAAATAGAAATGAAATGCGGCGCAATCATGTGCGCATACCTTAGTAAAGAGACATAACAAGCTGATGGCCTTACCATTTCACAACAAAGTGTGTCCTAGCAATCCCAGAAAGAAAATCGCAACAAAGACTAGCCTATGTACCAGGGGAGGGGAAGACACAGAAGCACTTGCAAGTATAGTAATTCAACAGACAACGCAGCAAGCTACCGACAGCAACAGATGCTGCAAAGAGAATGCCGGAAAATACAAACCCAGAAACAGAGACGGATTGACTCAGTTACAACAAGAAGATCTAGATATTTCCTTTTGCCCAATGAATTTTACTTAGAAGTGGCCTACGTAATTCCAGATCGAACTCTACCGTGCTTTGCAAAAAAACTTGCAGAAAATTGCCATCAGATGCAGCATTATCTCACATGGAGGAGCTAGAAATTAATTCGACGTTGCAAACATGTCCGTTATCGTCCTCAGAATATGGTCGAAAGTAGGTCGGGTTGAAAGTAGACAGGGTTGAAAGGAAGAATCTTTGAGGATATAAAATAGATACTCCTGAAGCTGGGTACAGCCGCCTAGTCAGTAGGACTGCAGGAGATACTCGCACTTTGCCTATGACAACAAGACTCAGGTGACGCATTTTAGGCTGAAAATTGTAAGCGAGACGGAACTGAAATTAATGATGTGTTGTTCTTTACACTGACTATCTGTCCAGAACTCCCCAATTTTACGTGGAAACTTTATCTCCACTCCCACTAGAAAAACAGAGGTCAAGCTTAGAGACTGTTGCATGTGGATTGAAATGCATCCTTCACAATCATGATGACCTAAAGCATCTACAAATGATTCATAATGAGAGCACTGTCATCACTTCTTAACCCACCCCAACCGTAAAGACAGGATACGAGTGTAGCAAGGGAACGGCTGGCAACCAAGTGTTCGAATCTCCCTCAAACATCAAAACCTTTTTGATACTCATCGAATTTAGTGTTTGGAGCACATCAACATTCTAGCACATTGCAAGCAAGGGGAGCTACATCGCTCAAAGGACAGGACATCAGTTCTAGTCAATCGAACTGCTTGAGAAGGAATCAAACCTAAGCATGTGTTATATGGAACTCTGCTAAGGAAATTTGTATTTCATAATAGGCATACACCAACAATAATTACACAACAAAGAAAGTGGAATCTACAGATTTTTGACAGAGCTTCAATCAAGAACACAAAGTCTGCACATACTCTGCAAAGCCTGTATTTAATCCTAAAAAAGTTTACTACATCTCTTGTAATCGCCATTCAGAATGGATTCTTCATAAACCTCAGCCCCCAGTTGACCTTAGCCTCAACAACAGGTTTAATGTCACCTAATCAAGACCGAACCAGAATGTGCATCTTGTTCTAGGCCATGAAACTGATTCAGCGATGAAGTAATTGAAACAAAAGCAGAGATATAAAAGAAAATACTAAGGCACTGGTCTTGGGAGCATCATTGATCACCTTGTTCAGCTACTTCCAATTCCAACAATCTAAAGCATTCCACCTTCTGTTCAGCATGTCGTTAAGCTAAGCCCAATGACAATGACGTTGGAAAAAGGACGTACTACCCCACTGCAATGTTTTCTCCGTTACCTTGTATGAGCACGAGGTCTTCATTGAGGTAGTCAAGAATGGAAGCTGCACGAAAATAGAACCACTCCCGTTTCCGTTCAAATTCTGAAAGGATAGGCATTTCGGTGCCATTTATTTTCATCAGTCGACTTTGCAACCGATTTGCAATTGGGATATCTACATTATTGTAAGTCCGACTTCTTATCAAACTGGACTTAAGTAAGCGATGGCTAGTGAAATCTTCATCGCTCAAATTGTTATAAAGATCCAATAATGTCCCACTAAACTTCAATTGATGAACAAAGACCGTCTCATTTTCATACTGCACGTAAAAGGCATTACCCCTGGTACAGCTAAAAAAAGGGAATGTACAACCTTGAGGTTCTTTGTCATCTTCTGGTATGACCTTATTATAAAACCCTGCACTTCCTCCGAAAGCTAGGAAGCATTCTTTGGTCATGAAGAAATCACTATAATTAACAGGATATGAAATGGGCAGATAATTGAGTTCGTCAGAAGTTGAACCCATTCCAACAGTTTTCAACCATCTGAACATTCTATACGTTTCTCCTCCAAGAATCGGCTTGAACGTATTCAAAACCAACAAGGCCATCTTGGAGTGCGGGGATTGCCACCAATCAATGACCATGAATATGATATTTGGCAAGGCAAGTATAAGAGTGGTGATGAATATGCCCAACTTCACCCTGAACTGATTCCAACTGTAGCACTCTGCAACGAACTGCAAGGTGACGAAGAGAAGAAGCAAGAATACAGATAAATCCATACTGCCTGACTCGATGAATGAACCAGAACAAGGGGAGAAACTGGGGAAACTCACTACTACGCTGTCCAAAAGAAACCTTAACAGAGATACTAACTATTATTTCAACCGACTCAGCAGCCTTGCATACGTACATCGATCAGTTTTTCAATCTCGGAGACTGTAAAGAGAATGCACTTTCAATGTAAGTGTGCTAGAGTTTCGGGTGAGATCGGGTCACTCTGCTGATCTACAACTTCGGGAAGAGAATGCTCTAAAGTACAAAGGCCTGTTCGACCCAGGGTACTACATGAATCAGTTAAACCTCCTATTGGAGAATATCGACGTGCCCAGTGGACAAGCTACTGCTTGTAGGAGAGAAAACGGAACAATCTTAACCCTGTAACTTCACTGTTAAGTGTAGAAAAATAGAACGCACCTAAGAATTGAGGCAACTACGCACTTGTAATTCTAAGATGACTGAAATTAAACAGGCCATGGTCATGGAACCGATCGACGCTGCAAAGCTAACCGAGTGACAAAAACGAAAGATGAGGAGTTTTGATCGAGCTTAGTTATGCCGATCGAAGGAAGGCCATTTGTAGAAGCTAGAGTAAGGTTGATCCCCATGCCAAGGCTACACTGGCTCTAAGCTTAGCTTCGCCGGCCAAAGCTATAAGACCAGTGACTGCTCGTGTACGTCCAGAAATCTTTCTTTGTAACTTGGAGTCGACACAGTAACATTCAGCCCGAGATTTATTATAAACTACTGATATGTAACGCAAGGAAATAGATCCACTTGCTCGCTTGAATGATGAAAATACTCCAATCGGTAAGTTAGAGCAGCTCCAATGCGGAACTGGAATGCGCATGGGAACGGTGGCAACGGAGCTTACAACGTGCTTCTGCAAAAGATAGGTCCGCAATGCAGACGCTCGAGTACACGGAATTTTCCAGGATTCGGCAAGAGGTCCTTCTCGGCATTTCGAAGCAATTTGCTGAGCCTGGAACATCAAATGGAAGCTTATGAGCATCGCCACCCATTCACTGCCAAGCTCCCGGGCCGGGGTTTGGGTGGGGCCGGAAAGAAAAAGCTAGCCACTCATTCGCAGGAAAGGGACAAAAGAAGACCGGTCACTCCAATATGAACTCTCCAAACACTAGCTCCCGGTCCCTGTCATGCTTTGACTTGGGCCTTGATCTTTTCGGCTTTGTTGGTTAGTAGGCCATTTCTTAAATTTTTTTAATCAACTAGCATTTTGGTTGGCTCTTGGTTATGATAACTCATTAATGCATGTTTTGTCTTGGTGTGTGTACTTCCCGTGAATGGGTGGCTCATAGAAGTGCCCTGAAGGAGCAGTACCCTGGCCATCCCATTCTCCGAGCTGTGTTTGCGGGGAATGGGTGGCGATGCTCTTACATTTTCTAACGCGCCCAAAAAGTCCGAATACTACCCGAAGCACCCGCGCTAAAAAGTGCAAGAGATTCCGTTGAAAATTCAAAAATAATTGTTTCATAGGGGTTTGCCAAGCCTCCCCCCCATTGATGCATTGGGGGCGATGTATGTTGCATCAAGCTCGGCCCGCCCCCTTGTTCTACATGCGGCCTTGGGCCTAACAACTTCCAGTGCCGCTTTTCTTCTCTCCATTGGGCTTGCTCTAAGAAAGATAAGCATATTAATCCAAAGTCAACAGGATTCAAGGCTGAGCTAGGCCCATTGTTCCTTTGGGGAACAAATGAGATTTTGGACAGATACCTACAGGCTGAAATTTTGTTGTGATTTTACAAAAACTTTTTGGAAGATAGAAAAACTGCTAAGCTTTGTGGGAACATAATTATTTTTTCAATCAGTGCTTGGGAAAAAAAGTTATGCCCAAATAAGCTCAAAACAGGGTACAGGGGGCAGCAAAAAAAAATAATTTAATTTAATTTAATTTAGTTTTTTTCTTATAGATTATTATTTTGTCTATTTGGAAAGCTTTGATTCATTTCATTTAGATTTTTTGTGAGAAAGTTGTGGACAATCTTGTTTTTCGGGCACTTAGAGCATTTTCCTAAAAAGAATAACTTGTAGAATTCATTTTTGAATGCCATTCTTACAATTTTTTTAAAAGAAAAGTTCCACAAGGTTTAGTTTTTTTGCTAGAACAATCTCACCATTGGAATTAGTGCTTTTTAATTCTATATAAAAGATATTAATATTTTAGATTTTCCTTCTATCTTGTACCTACTTCTACTTAACAATTTTTTTAGTAATGAAATTTTATGCCATTGGGCAAGAGCCTTTACAAGGTTCAACTTAGCCAAAGTTTTTTATTCAACTTAGCCAAAGTTTTTTATTCAACTTAGCCAAATTCTTTACTCCAAATTTTTTCAAGAATCATACCTCATATTGGCACCAGCTCCTTTAAACCCTAAAGGACCAACTAAAGAAACCAATCAAATGTTTTTTCTGTCAGGCAACTTACTAAGAATAGAAAATTTTATTTTTTTCTCTTTGAAATTTTCACACAGCATTTGGTCAAGGAGTAGCTTCAAGGAGCATCAATTTTCATAACTTCTAACTACATATTTAAAAAGTTATTATAAGATCTGTAGTTTCTACTGCTCTATAGGCAACTCAATAAAATCATTTCTTAAGAAATAGAATTTTGAACTTGGTTTTTGAGATTTATATATATGGAAAGCTTTCAACCATTCCATTTTGATTAATAAGATGAAAGTTATGAGGAGCTTTAGTTTGTAGGCAGTTATGGAATTTCTACTCTAAAATAAACTTTGAAGTCCTTTACTTAGTTCAATTTTCATTTAAAAAATAAAATAAAATCATTGGATGTACATTGCGTATTAGAAAATTACAACTATTGAGATTGGAATTTTTCAATTCCATAACAAAATTCTTAACAAATTATTATTTTAAATCATATTGTATTTCTTTCTACTTACTAAATTTTTCAAGCATAAAGTTGAAATATTTTTTCTTGGAATTTTTTATACGTATTTTCAACTAATTTCTTCAACATGTCATAGAAAGTTGTAAGTTGTAGGATCTACATATTTTTGTATAAAAAGTCTAAATACAAAACCTAACCATTTGGGATTAATTAAAGTGAATCATCATGATATAGTCCATACAATTATCCTCTTAACTTAGGTGTATACCTTAAGTTACAAGAAATTATCTCTTTTAGACTTTCTTCTCAAATAAATGTATTAGATGAATACGTATTTTAAAATTATACTTAAGATATTAGTTATAAATATAAGTGTCCATATACATGTTCCATTGGAACCTAACATCTCTCTACAGCATTTATTACAATCCCAAAATATCTCTATTCACATCTCAAAATAATCCAAAAAAATAACCAAACCAATCTAGACTTTTGAATTAGCTGTAAAGACTTGCATCAACTCAAAGATGTATATAAAAATTACAGGCACACAATAATTAGATGAAAAATCATCTACAGTTAGAATAAATCCACCACTTCTATTTATATTAGTATTAGTGAAATTCTATTTTTTTGAAATTTGGTTTGCCTTTTTTTCTATTTGATTTTATTAATGCTTATTAATATATATTTAGTTTAATAGATTTTAACAAATTCTAAGAGAAACCTATCAAGACGGAAAACAAAGAAAACTAATGGAACTTTCTTGACAATTTTTTGTTAACATCTATTAAAATTATTAGGTTTTAACTAATATTAATAAATTTTAACAAAATCAAATAAAAAAAGGCACAAAAAATATCTAAAGAAAACAAATTCTACAAGATCTAATATAATAGGATTGGTGGTTTGTCTTAGTGTATTAGTATTATATGTTTTGGCATGAACAAGACTACATTACAATTTATAAACCATTGCTAGTGTGCCTTGTGTCTTTGCCACAATATCATAAAATTAAAAAATTAAAATTTTAATACTTTAATTCATAAAAAATTCAAAATTCAAAATCTTTTTTGCCGTAGTCTGAAACACCACAAAACAGAGTCCTAAAGTTTAATAAATTTGTTGGAGTGAAAAGGATTATAGATAATTTATAGATGGTAATAGTGCTAGTACTAATGTTGATCACTTATAGTCTGTGCACACTTGGGCTTAAGGCAATGGTAGGAGGGCGTTGTTTCATTCGAAAAACAGTGTGTATTCAAATTTGCGGACTTCGTGGAACGCCGAACCTACGTGGAGCTCGACCTGGAAGATGATAAGAATGCTGGTCACTCAAAGCTACGACAACTCCTGGAAAGTGCTAAGGCGTAAGTTGGAAGATGTTTGCTAGTACAGAATGAAGGAAAAATAAACATTTTAGAACTTGAACACCTCTGTTACATAATGAGGCTCTTGATGGCCCATTACAAAAGAGCGGATGTAGGAAAGAAGACGCAATTGATAAAAAAATAGTATTAAAACATTTTTTGGACCCCACATCCTACAAAGTAGGTACCATGCAAATAAATGTGGCGGCGTCATACATATTACCTTGGCATCTACAACTTCCTCCTTCTCCTTGCTTTTCCTATGCGTTTATGATTTTGGTTTCTCTTTATCAGTCTGGTGAATGCTCGCAAAATTACTTTGTCTTGAATTGTGCACATCTTTGCTCAGTCTTTTTGATACACGGCGCTCCTCTGGCACTCGTCTGCTGGACTCCTGCAAAGCTTCACAGGAATGTTTTACGATCAGATAAAATTTTGAGTCTTCCAAAGGAACTGTGCATGCAAAGTTCCTCTCAGTGATTTCGTTGATGTACATGGGAAGAAATTACTTCATGACTAATTAACAGACCACCTACAATGTACAGTGACAGTCATGGAGAATCGTCAGGACTGCGCAAGTTACAAATCACAACCTACAGCGACAGGCGCAGATAATGCTGGTGAGTGATTCCTGATCTTTGTGCTTTTTTTATTTCCAGAAAGTAAAAAGGAACCTGCACAACACAAACAAGGACTCCAACGCTCCAATGAGTGCAATGACTTAACAGTTCTCATGAGTTTTGTGTTCGGGTTCTTTTAGTTACCTCTGCTGCGGCGCGACAAAGATCAAGAGGTCCACTACGTACTGCTGCGAGTATCTCAAGAGCATCGCCTCTTGCTACTGCTGAAGCCGCTAGAAACTCACCCAAGCGCGCACGCAAGGACCGAGGACCAAACTGGAATAGCCAGGAAGTCTCTGCACTCATTTATGCAAAGCAACAACTTTTTTTTGTTGAACTTGAGAGTGTTGACAGTCGGAATCTCATGAATCCTGACGCATGTAAGTAGGTGCGCATTAGCCTTGAGGTCATGCGAGCCGGTTGCTCTCCATGACCAAGGATGGTCCATCTTGTAAGACCAAGTGGAATCAACTGATCAACAACTACAAGAAGATTGCTGACTTATTTGCACGCATCGATATCAATGGCTATGCATACTGGGAGATGATTGCATTGAACCAGAAAGCTAAAGGACTTCCCGAACTTTTTCTAAAGAGGTTTACTTTGAGATCCATGAGTGGTATGGACAGAGACCTAGCATGAATCCTCCACACACAAGAGATCTACACGTTGAGGAAGACCAGAATTTTCAAGTGCGGCGGCATCAGAGCTCGGAGTAGCAGCACTAGTGCGACAGTGACAAAGACTTTGATGAACCCATGGATCTCGCCAACAATGCAACGCCTGCTACCACCGGCAACAGTTCCTGGAGTGCTAACCCGCCACTTCCAGTCTTCACAATGCACGTCACAATGCTGCCAACCAATGCTAGATTGGAGACCAGAAACAATTCACCAACAGCATCACCCATTCCACATCGACGCCATCCTCTGCCTCCAAGAGTCACGGCCCATGTGATTAGTTCATCGGACACTTCAAAGCACCAACAACGTTGTCAGACAGGAAATACTGGTGTGCGTAGGAGAATTGTTACAGGCCACTTTGATTGCCGACACCACCCGAGCTAGTGGCGCAGTCATGGCAGACCAGATGAAGGACGTTGCTGAAGCAAGTATGGACTTGGAGCAGTTAGAAATTGAAGTTTAGCTTAAGCTTTTCAGTGAACAAATGATGTATCAATGTGAGAAGGACAGAAGACTTCATGACCTCATAGTGGTAGCCAAGGACACAGCGTGACTGGGCACAATCAAGCAAGATGAAGCTGTGCATTGCTTGGCAACATTATCTGATGATCTGAGCACAGGAATGCATCTGGCCAGGGAAAACAAGCAGCTATAGATCCACACCTGGACCATGCTGCATTTGCAAAAGAAGACTTGTCAGCCAAACTACAGCCCGACATTCTCTCTGCTGGTATGTCAAGGCTGCCTGCTGCAAGCCCGCATACCTGATTGAAAACCTACAAACTACTGTACATTAGATCCGTGGCTACTAGTTCTCACTAGTTCCAAAACTAATACTATACATGAAATCGGCCAGTGCTGTCATTTCCTTTCTTGCTCTGTACATCCTGCAAAAGACATTTCCACGTTTTAGCAACTTCTCTTCATTTTGTTGTTTGTGTCTAGAGTATTATGTTTAGGATTGCCTATGAACATGTGCTCCAGTGTGAGATGCCTCCTCCCCAAAAAATAAAAAACAAGCACACTCAATTTCATTTGCACATTCTATTGAACATGCCCTGAGAACAATATGAATTTGAAAGTTCTTTTCAGCAGCGGGTGACTGAAACTTACCTCAATTTTCAAACAGCCAAGTTCCTTTGTAGCGCCAAGTAAACACCAAGGTCAAGCCACTTGGATGCGGCAACAGCCATTGCCCAATCATCTGAAAGTGGCTCCACATGCTCAGCCACTTCATTCCATTAGAGGAGAATTGGGGTGTAGGAGTGCCCAAAAAGAAATTGGCCTATTTTCCTAAAAGGTACAATGGAAAATCCATTTTAATTCCAACATGGCGTTGTCCATGTTGGAACCTCAGGTGGTGACATCAGATTGGGAAGGGGTTTGAACCAGTAGCTATTCTTGGATGGAAACCATTAATTAAAGGTGGCATCATGAAAGTGGTCCTTCTAGTTTTATAAAAAATTGGATGTTGACAACATCTGTACCATGATTTGTACAAGTCCCGACTCTACCGTGCTTAAAACAAGTAGTGGAGCCGCCCGTGAGGGTGATGGGTGGAAGTACCCCTGGCGGGAAAGTACAGATGTTGGAGTTCAAATTCTTGGTTGCAAGTTCATGTCATCTCCAGTCAAACCAGGATCCGATTGCCCCCAACTCGTCAACTATTGTGTACAGTGCGAGTACAATAATTTCAGGTGGTGGATTTGAAATCGCAACTCTGAAAACCCTGTCTACACTTGCATCCCAAGTCATTTGGTACTTATAGGTTATAATAAAATAATTGCCAAAATACACTATTCAATTAGACACTCAAAACTACGGCTAGTGCTGAGGTACCAACATGGGCCTATTGGTACATAGAAGGTATGCACGGCCGTTGCCAACTCAACAGTACTCTGTGCCAACTCGGCCAATGCCGCCTTGTTCTCATTGGCTCACAGAGTTGATGGCAACTTTTGAGAAGGACTAAATGGGTGGAATTAAGGCATTTGCAAATATCAAAAAATTCATTTCCAAGGCAAAAGTACTAGGCATGTAGAGACCCGAAATTTTCTCTAATGCTCTTTGTCAATCACTTCAGAGCCCAATCCTTCATTGTGCAGCACTTGAAGGAAACGGTCCACATCATCATGGGATTGTCCCAAAAGCACGTTGTGAAGTATTGCACAACACAAAATAACATCTGGCATGAACACCACATGCAAGTCTAACTTGTCCAGAAGCTCACGGAAAGTCTGTTTGAGAATGCCAAAAGTATTCTCCACTAAACCGCAACCACGACTCAATTTCCTGTTGAACAAAGCCTGTGCTACAGGGAGGCGGCCAATACCTTGGTTGAGCACTAGCAATCATGGCATCAAAGGGTACCCGGAGTCCCCTACAAAAAAAGGATTGAAGCCTTCAAATGGAACAGAGGAATCCCACAAGATCTCATGCATTCCCTTATAGTACAGGCTAGACCGACGTAGTGACCAAGCGTCGTTGGTGAACCAGACATGCCAAGAAACAAGTCTATGAATTGCTTCCTACAGTCTACAACTACCTAACAATTCAATGAATAGCCTCCAGATTTGAAATAATAATAATCTGCTGGTCCAAACTTGGGTTTGGAAATGGAAATATGTATACTGTCAATGGCACCCACCACTCCAGGTAAGCCACTGAACTCCTTGAAGTCAGCTTCAGTTTCAAGAAGCTTGTCTCCAACTAGCCACGAGATCTTAGACCTCAGAGCGACATTAATTGCTTGAACAACTTCTTTGAGAACAAGGGAAACTATAGAATGGCCTACAGCAAACAACTCGCTACAAATTAGTAAACTAATACCCTGCGTTAGTTTGAATAGAGCACAGGTGACGACCTGAATGGCTAATTGGTAGTTGGTGTTCCTCTTCTTCACCATAGGTTCCAGCAGTTGGGCCAAAGAGAAGACAGTCGGCTTCAACAATTGAAAGAACTTCAGCCAACAATCTTCACTGTACTGCTCTAGGAGGAAACGGGAGAACCATGCAGTTGATCTGGGTTTCACCCAGTAACCTAGTTCAACGTCAAACAAACAGAAAACACTGCACAACCAAAAGTGATGCAATGCTGCCTGCGTGAACATGTTGGAGTCATAAACAGGTCGCTTTGTAGGTTGCCGTATATTGTCCAAGATGGAGGAACTATCTTCCTCAATCTCCAGTTGTAGTCGCAAATCAAGAGCTCGATTAGGTGTAAGTAAGAGCAAAAGAACTGCAAAAGCAATGGCCATGAATTCCGGAGGTTGCAGCATGGAATCCATGGTGACCTGATGAAGTGGGGACATGCGAACAAAAAATTCAGTCAAATATTAGAGGGAAGAAGGCAACAAAAACATTGAAGGAAATGGTCAAGAATTCATAGAAGTCTTTTACAAAATTAAAAAAACAGCACTGAAGAGCACATTTTTTTTTTTCTTCCTGAGTTTGCACAGTTGCGGCTTCAAAACGACACGGTCAATTTTAAAAATGCAGAAGAAGAAGAAGAGAGAAACTGAACCCACCCCGAACTTAAAGGATTGCTGCAAAAACAATGACAATTGCATGGAAGGCTGAAGAAAAGCAAAAAAGCTATAACGAGCTTGAAACTAACCTGAAACTTTGATTTTGGACGTCAGAAGAGCAACAAAATTCAAGAAGTCCTTGCAGCATCCTCTATTTCCTTCACAACATCAAAGCAGTAGAAAATTCACCTATTATGGAAGAAACGTACTGGAGGAGAACACACAAACATAGACTACAGGAGTCTGAAACCCTAATGAGAAGAAACGAAACAACAATTCTTAGTTTTTAAAGAAATGGACAGCATTCCAAAAACATAACATTCAATTAAAAGAATACAAATGAAAACCCTACGTGCTCACTCACAGGCGCACGAGAAGATGCAAGTGCACGAGATGCAGCGTAAGCTTCCTTGATTTCTAAAGTTGGTACTCTCCGTTGGGGGCGATCCGGAAAACAGCAATTGCGTGCACCAAAGTTCATCTCAATGTTTCCCCCAATGGACGTCTTCGACCAGCAGGAACACTGATCTTGAAAGACGAAGTCACGATGGTCGAACTAAAAGAAGCGTTCCACAATTCAGGAGGTGAAGTGCGCATGGAAGAAAAAAAAATTAGAGCATGGTGTCTCAGTTTTGAAACAACATGAGCGCCAAAGTTCGAGGAAGAGAAAGGAAGCTGACATTGTACGTACTGACTGACATCATTCATGGAAGTGGGGCCCGCCCAAGGCTAAGAGTTACTTCCGATGTGCCCCTACTTTACCTAAACGTCTTTTTCTTCTGACGTGGCACCAATAACTTTGTTGTATTCTTGTATATGTGAACATGGTGCAAATTTGAATTGTTTAACAAACCAGCAATTTTTCCTACTACATCAACATCAATGCCCGTCCTCAAAATTTAAACCGCCATCAATTTTACGATACTTTTCTTTTCCACTTGCGGTGTTCCAAAAGCCCAAGTGGGCGCAGACCTTTAGTATGCTCTTTGGTGAACTTTTAAACACTTCGCTTCTAAATCATCTGACTGTAGTAGTGCTTGGATCTTAGATCAATGAAATGCTTAATTGTAGAAGGACACTAAGGACTAAAAAATATTCTTTAGATGGTCAAATATATTTTTTGCATATCAAGAATGGATGATTTTCATCCAATTTTTTTTAAGCAACTTTATCGATGCTATGTCCACACCATTGAGTTGTATTCAAGTCAATTTAGTTTATTTTTTATTTTTTATTAGCAATTGGCACTTGTTTCGCTATGCATTAAATATATTACTTTCATCAATTTTTCATGTGATATGAATGTAGATAAACAAAGTATGTGTAATCTTTAAATGAAAATATCGATATCTTTATACAATATTCTTTGAAAAATTTATATAGTGCAATATAAAGTAATTAAAGAAAATCTTTATACCATAATTTTTACAAAATAACCGTTGCAAAGATGAAAACCTTGCAATAAGAATAAATTAATCAAGTGACCAATGTAAGTAGAATCTTCACATTTGAATATGTTAAGCAACGCTAGCAGTTGGTGCTTCTTTATTCTTTAATATCACATTTTAAAAATACATGGAATTTATCTATAGTTTTGTTGTTTGAAAAGTTTCTTTGAAATTTTTTTAGAAGTGTCCATTTGATTTTCAAATATTTCACGAAAAGAATACATAATATATAGTAGAAAGTATCCTATGGCTATTACAAAAGCAATTGAATTTCTATAATATTATTAAAAAATTGAATTGTGATATTATAGAGGTTGTTGTGATTTTAGTAGTATGATGATAGGGTAGTTTATCAAAAAAATGGTACACCAATACATTAGGAAAATTTTGAGCCCTAGAAAGGGCCGTTATCTTTTGTTTTTCAACACCCCCCGCGGTGCAAATACAGAAAAAAAAAGTATTAAAAAAAAAAAAATTTAAAAAAAAATTTTTAAAAAAAAAATTATTTTTATTTTTAAAAACTAATTATTTTTTATTTTTTATTTTTTTTAAATTTTAAATATCGGATATGCTTACGTGGGCTGATGAGTAGTGCCACATCAGCATGCCCCCCATTTTCTTCTCTAATTGCACAGAATTGGAGCCAAAACTCGTGGCCACTTCTGGGTTTTTTTTGTAATGATTAATAACGTATTCATATACAGTTCCTAAAATTTTTGGCTTTGGACATTGTTATTTCTTTGCTTTTAAGCAAACTTACAAAGTAAACTTTTTGAAGGGTAGTTTCTACTATTTAGAAAATTTGAAACAATCCAAAAAATGAATATTTTATTGAAGAATCTTATACTCAACTTAAAAATCTTGAAAAAAATCCTAATAATGAACATTTTATTGAAATTTGAAGTTAAAAATCTATTATTATGATTCTAAATATAGAATAGTCAACATGAAGCCATTCTTTATACTTGAATGTTCTATACTAAAATGTAATTCTATTTTTAAATTTTTTGGATTTTTAAAGCATGTTTTATATTTGATATGAATTTTCTTTACTAGTTCTTCTAAAATTCATGGTAAATTGAAATTCTCCCTCCCAATTGCACTTTTTATAACACATATTGGACATGTGATTTCATCTCTAAAAAATGGAAATAAACACTTCACTTAGAGACAATAAATAAATAGTAATTTTTACTAAGAGGATATAGAATAGAGGATTTTGAAGTTTTACATAATCATTGTGTCCATCCTTCAAGGGTTAATCATTGTTTCCATCCTAAGTTCCATATATCTAAGTAAACATATAGAAGTTGATGGCAACCAAATTGTTCATTATTTTAGATTGAAACATTTGGATTTTTGATCAAAAGCAAATGCCAAATAAACAATGTAGAGAAGTTAACATTAGCTAAACAAATCGTTGATACAATTACAAAAAACTAAAGACAATCAACTACTAAGAGTACGATAGTGTCCTAACATGAAGAGAAATATGTGGGTTCAATCATTAATAATGTCTTACATAAGGGTGATGTTATGCTTGATAATTCAACATTGACAGATATCAAAGAACTTAGCTTATCTAGCAAAGGAAAGATCATATGACAATTAGTAGGTAGCAATGAGAGATAGGTAGGATTTACATTCCAATTACGCAATAGCATAGCAATAACTAGAGGGAAGTCCTTGGGAAGTTCTCGAGTATTTCTTGGCATAAATTGCCTTGGAATGAAGCCAAGAAGGAGAGCTAACACTATTCATTAAACATCAACAAGAAGAGAGACTCCAAAGGTAAGCATGATACAATCAAGAATAAATACTTTATATACATATAAAGGCTTATGCAAAAGATATTGTCTTCAAAGATAACTACACAAAAAATTCAAGAAGGCAACTATAAATGAGATAATTAAGTCCATGTATATATCAAATGGTCAAAAAAAGTTTCAATGATCATTGAAGGTTTCAAAAATTTGCTCTACAATCAATTGGGATTGCCAAACTAATCACTAATAATCTTTACAAGAACACAAGCCATCACGGAAGTGATGAAAGTGATGTGCATCTCTAACCACAATCTCTCGAGATCAATTTGGTTGTTGTATGACAATCTGAACACACCCGAAGATTCTTGTACACACGAATAGATTCTCTACTTGGGGTGTGAATAAGTCCATATGCAATAGCCAACTTCTCACTATGAGAGCAAAGTGAAAACTCCTTATCTGGAAGGTAGCCTTCAGCCTTGATTTCCTCCGTTAATCTGCTCAGCTCCGCATATATCTCCTTTGTTTCTGGGTGAGATGTATCCCCTACAACAAACGCTCTCTAGCCGCAAGTTCTCCCAACTCCACATTACCATACGATCTACAAGCACCGAGCAAAGCTCCCCACGTTGCTTCATCTGCTTCAACTGGCATATTATCAATCAAGACCTTTGCTTCTTCCAGATGCCCAGCCCGCACAAGAATATCCACCATGCAGTTTCAATGCACAACACTAGCAATGATGCCGTAATCTTGCGACATAGCCCGAAAGAGTCGACGCCCTTCATCAACAAGGCCCGCATGACTACAGGCCGATAACGATGCCACAAATGAGTACCCATCAGGCTTCACACCGGCTGCTATCATATTCTCGAAGACCTCTAGAGCTTCAGACCCACATCCATGTTGCGCAAGTCCACCAATCATCGCGTTCCAGCTAATCACGTTCCGTTTCGCCATTCTGTCAAAAACCAGTCGAGCATCATCGATACTGCCGCACTTCGCATACATGTGGACCAGCGCATTACCCACACGCACATCTGACTCAAATCCGTCTTCACGGGAATGACAATGAAGCTCTCTCACCCACTCCAAAGCGCCTGCGCTTGCACATGCATTCAGGATGCTAATATAAGTGATGGCAGTCGGTTTGAGACCTTCCCGTTTCATTCGGAGAAAAAGTTCAAATGCTTCAGACCCAAGTCCCTGTTGCGCAAGTCCACCTATCATCGCGTTCCAAGTAATCACGTTCCGTTCCTCCATTGTGTCAAAAGTGAGTCGCGCATCAGCGATACTGCCACACTTGGCATACATATGCACCAGCGCGTTACCCACCCGCACATCTGACTCAAATCCGGTTTCACGGGCATGGCAATGAACCTCTCTCACCCACTCCAAAGCCCCCGCGCTAGCACATGCATTCAGGATGCTCAGCTAAGTGATTGCAGTTGCTTTGAAGCCTTCCCGTTTCATTTGGAGAAGAAGTCGATATGCTTCCTCACCATAACCACTTTCGGCATATGCTCCAATCATCACATTCCAGGTAATCACATTGCGACTCGCCAACTTATCAAAGGTGTTCCTTGCCTCCTTTATGTTCCCACACTTTGCATACATTTTAAGGAGCGAGGTCCCCACAAGAACATCTGATTCGAACCCACCCTCTCTGATATATGCATGAACTTCCTCGACCCACTTTAAAGCTGATGGGCTTGCACAGGCTTTCAGGATGCTCAAGTAAGTAAATGCGTTAGGTTGCATACCTTCCTTTTGCATGCGATGGAAAACTTCCATGGCGTCTTTCCCAGAACTGTGCTGAGCATAACCTCCAATCATGACGTTCCAACTAATAACATTCTTCTTCACAAGTTCATCAAACACTCTGCAAGCATCAGTCTCCCACATCTGATGTACCCACTCAATAGGTTGTTTGCCACATATATATTCTGCTGCATGCCACTCTCAATGGTGCAATCATGAACCTGCTTTACTGCCGTAAGGTCTTCCTGCTTAAGCACCGCTTCAGAATTTCAACATAGGAGTACGAGTCTATTGCAATGCCCTGTTGTAGTCGGTTCTTCAAAAGATCAATTGCTTCACTCGAGGTAGTTGCGCTTTGCATGCGCGTAGGCCCACCACTAAATTGAAAAGCTTGGCTTGACGCTTTTGCACTAGCGGGCAAAGTGACTCTCCTTCGAAAGTTGCCCTTGGGTAACCTGACTCATGGATACACTTATCATAAGAAAAAAAACCCTTCGTACTGTGAAGAATCTTGCTCAATCCATTTAAAAATACTATACAATCTTTATACCTCTTACATGCACAATACTTCTCAAAGTCATTGCACTTTTAACGCACCTAGTGAGTATAAAAAAGCAAACAAAGTGATGAATGTTGCATAAACCAATCCTCAAGCTCACCCAAACTACAAGTTTCAAGCTACACCCAACAAAACAAATTACAAACAATGGGTTTGACATCCACTTTCAATGCGTAAACGTCATCTATAGCAAGTCAATTGCACCAAATTCTTGTCACAAAGGGAGACAACTCATGCTGATGCCAATACCTATTTGGTGGGACAATCTCATATGAGTCATTGGTAAGATACCCACCACGAAAAGGTAATTCGCTTAAAATCAACAATTTGAGCATTGCCTTCACCCCTGCAGGGGTTGACCAACCATCCACCCACAGCGCTTTCATTGTCACCTTGTGCTTATAGTCAGGTGATTTGGGATTCATCTATACATACAACAACCCACGATCCAATATGACAAAACAATCAAGAAATATATGTCCTTAAGCATTGGAGTGATCTAATTCGCCTTCAATTCAATACTAAACCCATTTGGAATATAACATGCTTCTTGTTTACCCATCACCCATCACCCAAGACCTTGTACAAGCAATAAATTACCTTCTCAATGTCTTTCACAAATTTCTAACACCAACTAATTACCAAACTTAACAACATTCCTAGAAATACCTTGTATAATCTGTTGTCCCACCACTGCAAAGGATCGGCAAAATACTCCTCCCACTTTTGCTCGATTGTCTGTACTTCACCTGATTCAATTGTTAAATACTTCATATATGTCATTCACATTCTTTCTCAGAGATAAAAAAACACCCACTTCTGGCCACGAGAGTGGCCATCTTATACATACCTGAAGCATTGGTACTCACAGAGGGTTTTCTCCAAACTGATGACGATGAACACCTAAAGGATCTGCCGCTCCTTCCTCCATGAGAGGCTGAGACAAATAATAAACATGGGTGTATATGCCACGGAGACTTCAAGAGTGTGATCACACAGGCATCCTGGTCACACAAATCCCCGACAGTGTGTCAAAAAACACATTCAAGTGGTAGCAGTTTGAGCACAAGATACTCATCGGTACTAAGATTTAATGTTTAACGTCCACCAACCAAGTTCACGTCCTGTCAATTTGGGGGAAGCGTACCACCGTATTGATCAAATATACTGCTGTCGACGAACCTAAATGTATCGGACACATGTTGCTAACAAGACCACGGTAATTCAGTTCAGACAAGTCACAAGTCATCCAACTACTTCCATAGAACAGGTGTATGGCCATAAGTCAACACTCACTCACCCGTGCACCAGCTCCAAGCACCAAATAGCTTCTCGTCTGCTGCCTATGATGCGACAAAAGGTGCATTATTGCAGACATTTTGTGGCTCAGTGTCTACAAGCTTCTAACGGTTCCTCTTCAAAAACAGAGTAACACCACAGATAGAAATCTAACTTCTCATCTAGAAAAAGCATAGGACTGAATCTCCTCAAGTCTTCGGCCCCCTTTCAAGTGTACGTCCTCAGCTGAAAAGAGCTCCTTCTCCATATCCAGGCAATGCTGAGACCTTGAGTAAAAGTTGAAGAAGTAGCATATATGTAACAATCTGCTCCCTCCAACTGAGTTCCTTCTTTTCTTCAAATTGCTAAACCTCCAGGCAGGAAGAGAAATTCTAGTGTGGCTCACCAACCCCAACCTCAACATCGGCAACGTCCAATGAACACAACAAACTTCAAAACTCGACTTCAGGAGAGACACAAAGTATCATGTATGACGGCAATATCTTCAAGTCTGTTTAATTACTTGTCTGATTTCATAGCTCCTTCTCGGCCTTCAGCACCAATAATTCCATTGTCTGCCACTTCCAAATTGTTGTCTAGAAGTTCAATTCAGTCCACACACAAAAGCTCCACGTATGAATCCCTCTTGAGATCTTCCGCTCCCCGTTAACTGTAAACTGCTTTCTGGAACCCCCTCCAAAATGGCTCAACCCTCAGGGTTCTGAGAGAAAAAACACTCACTAGTTCCCTGCATCAGCAACCACCGACATATAGAGCCTTTATGTTGAGCTTCAGTCAAACAGATTATCATAAAGTATACGGCCTTCTGCTCCCTTTCATCGGCGTCTGTTCGACTCTCCACACTGCTCAACCCTGAACTCTCAGGCCACCAAGCACGGAGGAAGAAACTTCAGCTTCAGAAAACTGGACTGGAACGTAGTCAGGGGAAGCTCAAATGTGAAAGTATCAATCTCTAAGATTCTCTAATCCCTTACAAACTCTTCTACAGCCAGCAAGAACGCTGCAACAGATACTGACACTTGTACAGACACAAAAATCTACTGAAAATTGCAACTCCTGAAGAGCAAGAAGCGTCAACCACAACATCTCCACATGAACAACCCCAATATCTGAGCTACCAAAAAATTGATCTAGACGCAAAGCATCGTAGGAGATCAAACTTTTTAGATATGCTGCTCCCGTTGCAACTGCGTCTGCTTTACCCACCGAATTGCTAAACCCTAACTACGGAGACGAAATCACCCTAAACAGCTTGACATGAACAACGCCCGATATTTGCAACAAGTGCCGTACTCTAACTTCACTCTAACCTCAGTCCATCATACATGAATCAATCTCTGCGAATTCTTGAGCTACCTTTCAACTGTTTCCGCTCTCAGCTCCAAATTGGTAAACCCTCAACTCAGAAAGAAAAGCTCCCTTAAAGCAGCTCCATAGGACCCATAGCCAATGCAACCTTGACTTCGATCTAGACTCAAAGTATCATGCAAGAATCTCTTTCCTTGAGTTATTCAGTCACCTTGCAATTCTATCCGCGCTTCCCTCCCAATTGCTAAACCCTAATCGAGTAAATCTCCAAGCAGGACGAGAACCCACAACGCCCACAACTCTCAACGTATGCAAAGAGGTTCAAAATCTAACTATGCTGCAGAGAAAGGATCACATGCTGCAGTGAGGAATTATGTTCTGAACGTTTGGTTTACCTGGGAGTGGAGACTCAACGAGCGGACAGGTAAATCTGGTGCAGCAAGAGAACATGGCGAGACACCACATGCGTCAGCCTCACCAACCAACCCTAAAACCCGATTTCTACAGTCGAGGTTGAGTAGTGCAGTCTCACTTTGCAACAGGGTTTTGACGATCTTGTTCAAGGAGACTCGGGCAAGGTAGTTGTTGTTGATGAAGGCAGATACTTCGATTATTCGAATCCAAGGATCCCTTGAGGCCTTGAGTGACAACAACAGAACTGGAAGTTCTAAAATCCACTGTCCAAGGAATCCTCTTCGCCCCTCAAAATGGTGTCTGGCCCGCAACAAACCATGGACCCCTGCTTACCTGAGGTTCCCGGCGCAGGACATCCTCGGATATCCTTAGACGCATACTAAGTAAAGATTGAAACCGGTAACTTCAAACCTTAGATCTAAATCGAACGAGAATTCACGACAACGAGAGATTAGTGTTTAAGTCTGCTTCCGTTTGCCCCACCAGTGGGCTTCCCTGTTTTCTTCGTAGTCGGAGCGGCCGCGTTTAGTTTGCTAGTTCTTCCGTTGGTATCGGAAGCCCTGCAATTCCGATGGAGGCTCTGTCGGATGGCGCAGACGCCAACAAGTACTGTAGGCCTTACTTGCATACTTGCATAAAGAATTGAGGATGATTCCAAGGTGCAAGTCGCTCTACCCACATACAAAACCCAAAAATAATTGGTTGGTTTAACGCATCGAGGAACAGTAATTGCAGACAAATGGTAAGTTAATGTACTGTAGTTGCAGAGCTGGCATTGATGAGGACCACTTGCTCTGCTCCAAAAATTTCTCAGATACGCTTTGTTTCGGGGTTGAAGCTTTCCTCCGGCTTGTACGAGAAAGGGTTTGGTGAAGAAGGCGGCCTTCTCTAGTGGCGAACACCAGTTTGTCTTGAGCAAGTGCATCTCGGCTGTCGGTAGCGTTGGAGGCAGCGTGTGTGCCCATTCTACGCCCCTGACCGTTTCCATCCTAATCGGAGGAAGCCATTGTGTGATCAGTATGCCATTTCAAGGTAAGTTACGCTTACTCCTCCTGACGCAAGAGCAGTGGCGAGAGAAATTTGGAATAGCATTCGTAGTGCAGCGCCTGGAATAATTATGTTATGAGTTTTGTTTTTACAGCCGAGTCTTCGAGTTTTCTGCTTCTGCATGTTGTGATTCTTTTCTTCCTTCGTTCCTTAGGAGTTAGGAGTTAGATTATATCATGTTTCCTCTGGCGTATGAAAGCTGTGGAACACTAGGACGAAACATTCAAGCGGTTAAAAATTGCGTTGTTGCTGGTGTGTCCAGAATTAAACCCTCGTCGGAGAAGCATAATGGCGAGAGTGCGAACCAATGAACTCCATGGCGAGAGACGGTTGGAAGGGATCCATAGTGCAGCTTGTTGAGTATCACTTTAGTGGATCTTCGTTGTTAGAACGAGAAGAAGCAATGTTTTCGGGGGAGTTTGCCTTCTCTTCTTGTTATGGTGCTCCTGCTAGGTGAAGCTCTCGTTCTCTTTGTATTTTGTAGAAACCGAAGTTTTCATTCTCGTGTTCCAGATTGAGAAATCCAGAGCTCATAATGATTCACATTGTGTGATGGGATTGATCAAGCGGTTTTCAATATCTAGCATTGCTGCTCTCGAACATGGCTTATCCGCGTGAACTTAAATTTTAGTATGAAGTACCGAAAGAAGAGCAGGGTGATACCTTGGCCAGGCGGCTTGGTCGGCGGCTTGTCTGCTGTTTTTAATTTTTGTCCTTGTTATAGCCAATCCTGGCCTGTTACATTGGTTAACGATAAATCTACGTACCTGTTTTTCAACTTGCTGATGTGCTTCGTGAGAAAATCACAAGTTCCCAAAATGGTTCGGATTTTGCTGAGGAGGAGCGGATTGAATAGTTTATTGTCTGCCTCCTGCTTTGAGTCGTGTCTAGAAAGGAAAAGAAATGCCAAGGAAGAGATTGGGATGCATATCTTTGGTTTTTTAGGGGTGTGTGCTAATATACTCGATACCACTATCCCCTACTGTACTCAGGAAACTGAGATTTTCTGTTGAATTTGATGCTTCTTGATGATCACTCGTCTCAAGCCCTTAGTGTGCTTGGTGGTTTGAGTCGAAGGTTTTGAGTGGTGCATTTTGCAGGCCGTGTTTCAATTTATTTTTGTCGTTGTCGCAGCGGCATCGAAACTTGATAAGGTGACAGGAAAATGAATTTCTCAATCCTGCACCCTTGGGTATGGAATCTTTGAATTATAAGTGAACTGCATCAAAGGTTATTTCTAGGTTGTAGTTTGAGAGCAGTTTTCAACCTTGTTACCATACAATATAAAATGTCATGACGGACTCCAGTTTTTGACCAATGAACAGAGACCAGAGTCCCTCTTCTTCTCATGCCAGCTCTTGGGAGCAGCAAGTGACATGATGCTTGGTCCTTCTGGGAGCGTACATGGTGTGCAGCCCATGAGGTACGCTATTGTTTCAAACTTTCAGGGAACTTGTCAATTTTCATTACTAAATCTTTTTTCTCGTAGACTGTAGTGTGTTCTTGTGGTTTGTCATTATGTTAAGAAGTTCTTTGTCAAGTTCTTTGTATGAAGTTTTGAAGAAGGGAAGTGGGTGGAGATGTATTATTCATATTGAAATAGTCAAACATAGATGAATCATAGTAAGGTGAAAACCCAAAACCATAAAATTAATTGGTTGGAGGCACCTTTTTCAAGAAGAAACATTGCTGTAGTATTGAAAATCACGAAGTTAGGTGGAAGAAATAATTTTTGGAGAAGCCGTGTAATAATTATGAATTTTCATAATGAAAGCTCCCTAGACCACTTGAAACTGTCACACATGCTTGTCAGAAAATTGAAATTTAGAAAATTCAGTAGTCAACTCATCACATTTAAGTATAGGAACGGTTTAGTTGCACTTTTGGAGACACTTTTAGAAGATGTCTACTTGTCAAGTATGGGGCATAGATTAGTTGAAATATAGAAAGGTCAATGGAGTTTTGACCATGTCTCCAATATCATATAGACCTTACATGATGAGACCTATTGTGACCATTGGGCTTGGGTATGTGTTTAGAATAAGATTTAGTGGCTTTGTATGATTGTTACAAAGCTTTTCAATCATTGGCCTACTCATGTACTATTTTGCAGCTTGTTTAATTTGGATGGAGCCAACCTTAAGATATTTCTTAGTCACTCGGGAGCTGCAAAAGAATTTGTGGAGCAATTGTGTGTGGATCTTGAACACATGGGATATTTCTTCCCATTCTTTGATCAAAGGCACCACAGTTTGCCCAAAGGCGAGGACTTTGTACCTCTTATCATTGAAGTAGCTTGGTTGTGTCATGTGCGGTGATTGTGTTGTTGGAAGAGTTTTTGTGTTCCAAATGGCCAATGATAGAGTTGGATGAGTTTTATGCTGCTGAGCAAGGTGCACGAGGCGGTGGTGGCAAGTTGAAACTATTCCCATTGTTCGAGTTATCAATTGAAGAGGTCAAGGATGAGGGTCGTTGGATGCCTAAATGGAAAGAATATGCTACATGTGATGACCGGATTGACTGGTTGAAATGGAGTGCGGCTATAGAAGCCTTGTGCAAGTCAAATGGCTTGGAATTTGGAAAGGTTGCACCAAAGAAGGTGGCTTATAGGAAGTGTATTGTTGAGAGCATTTTCAAGCTGTCTCCTCCATACTTACTCTTTTGGTAGCTCTAAAAGCATGGTTGGTTCCAGTTGAATGTGTGAGGTACTTGAGACTTCTTGGTCTTGTAATTCTTGCTGAATTTTTTATTATGCATTATGATGTTTTTCACAATTTGTGCATTAATTTGCGGATTTATAAGTATTTCTTGGACTTGTATGTTCACTTTGGTTTTTTGTTTACCTTTGGAAGAGGTCATGTTTGTATAGAACTTCTAACATAAATGTTGTGGTCATTGAATTTTATTATAAACTCCTAGATTTGGATATTTATTCATGATTGCGCATGCGAGATTTATAACTTTTGTTGATTACTAATAGTTGCTACTCATTTGCAGTATTCTTGAAGTTGAAAGTAATTAAGTAATGTCTTTGAGTTACTCTAATTCATACACCTATGTACTTCAAAGATCATTTAAGTTTTAGTTGTTTTGGTGATTCATGTGAAGAATTGAAGTTGGATTCTTTTGACAAGTTCAATTCATGTGCAAGCCATGTCAAGACAATTTGTGGTAGACACCATTGTTGGAGCAAAAGTATTGGGAGTATATGGAATGGTCAGGCTTGGCAAAATTATGTTGGCAAAAGCTTTGCATGATTATTTCTATGGAAAGTTCTTAGGTAAATATGCTATGTTGACATGCGTATGTTATTGCTTTTTGTTTTGAATTTGATGACTTGCAAATTGAAGTAGACTTTTCAAATTCTACTTGCTAATAAGAAAGTATGCACCATGATATTTGATAGTGTAAGTTGGGCACCCCCCAAAGTGTGCCATTTCTAAACCACCATCATGACTTTGTGCAAATCTTCCAAATCAATTTGTACCTATATGAATGAAACAATTTTAGAACTTCTACCATAGAAAACTTTGATCCTTTACAATTTTTTATATAGTCTCTCTAAATGTCATGGTCCTTGGTGCATTGGAACCTCCTTTTACTTGCCAACAAGAAAGTATGAACTTTTGACCAGTCTTATTATAGTAACAATGCAGAGTAGCAAAAAGTGGCAATTTGGGGGTGCTTGCCTCATTGTTCACCTATAGAGAAGTTTTCAGATCCTTTAAGTATATTTTGTACTTGATATAATTTTTTGTTACTTTTTATACAAAAATTCATGGTAGTTTCAAATTTTACCAATAGAAATTGAATTTCTTAGGTCATATAGGAGACAAATAAGTACATCTCTAAAAAATAAAAACTTGAGACTTTAATCATATATAGTTCCAAAATATGAGCATATATAGAGAAGGACCTTGATGTTTGAGAAAATGATCTAATGCCCATCCTTTCATTGCTAATCCCTAAATGCCTCAATCTTTTCTGAAATTTTGCACATTTGTGCTTATGTCGTTGTATAGAAACATCATTTACCAAAATTTCATGAATTTGGTCATTAAGGAAAATTGTCTTTTTTAGATTCAAGTATTACATTGGATGAATGAGAAGTTAGCTAGACTAAATTGTGCCTTTAAGCCCTCCATTCATTAATTGTCTAGAATATGGATGTTGGAGCGCTTCAAGGTTAACAAATATCTCTATTATGTTGATGTGCATTTGTCAGGGATTAAAGCAAATGAAAACATTCATAAAGCAAAATCGGGTGTTTTTGGTAATTGACAATATCACCTATAATACGCATTTGTTGCAAGAAGTCCAAGACTATTTGAAGATGGGATTCCACCAAGAGAGTAGAATCCTGATCACTTCAAGTAGGAAAGTAATTCTTGAAGATTTGTTACCCAACATAGCATTGTACACGCCAATGCCAATTTTGATGTTCAAAGAAGTTGGAGCACTTTTTTTGAAACGCGTTGCTCCCCTAAAGGCTATTTTTGAATTGACAAGGGAAGAACAAAACACTTGTAATTTGCATACAAAAATGTTGGTTTTATTCTCAAGAGGGTGGATCCTATCACCTTGTGGCATTGCTAGCATTAGCATATTTCCTGTCTCGATTGAGTAGAGCAAAGAGAAATCAGCTTTTGGTTTGGAAGGATCACCTTGAAAACAAATGGACTTGGTGAAGGATGTATTGAAGTCATTGAAAGATCTTTCGGGTATTTTGGGTTTGCAATTTAGCACTTTTGACTTTAGTGAAAAGTTGTTATTTTTGGATCTTGCACTCTAATCAGGTGATGTTGATTTATGGGACGGTTATCATGGTGGTCTTATGGGTTGGCTTTGTTGAATTCATGATAGATCTCTGACAATGATTGAAAGACAAGTGAATATCCCTCATCCTATTTGGATTTATATTGTGTTTGGTGTACATGAGAAGTTCTACTATAGAGATTTTGATCTACAATCTAATTTAGGAATTTATGTTTATCACTTGATGCAGTTGCTGGGTTTAAGGAAGTCCAACATGATCAATTTCAACCTTTTAGACAATGCCTTCTTTGTATAAGGAGTTTGTTGAGTGGTATGCAACAGACCATATTGTGAATGGATTGAAGAATGCTTGGAGTGTATTTCAATTTGGAGGAATGAATTTGAGAGGTGATTCTTTTATACCAATTAAAAGTTGGTCAAACCTTATTTGGCTCTACATTCTTTGCATGACCCCTGCCAACACTCGCCTTGTTGCAAGCAAGAGAATGCAAGAGTTGAGCAATCTTGTAGTATTGCAACTTTTCAATTGTTGCCATTTGACAAGCTTGAATTTGGAGGGGTTGGATTGCCTTTGTGACTTAGAACTCCACCACCTTTTGAAATTGGAGACAATTACATTATTCAGGATTCCAAGCAAAGATGAGTATGCAGGCACCTATGATTCTTTGCAATATGTGCGATTGGTTAGTTTGAAACTTGTAGTTCACATGCTTAACTTGAGACCATGCACCTCCTTGCAATCAATTTATTTGCACAATTTTGAGGTCGTGAGAAATTTGGTAAAAGCATATCGCTCTTGCATAAAGGATTAATCACTCATTAATGTGTCTCCAAACCATTTTGAGAGGTTATTAGATTTCAGTTGTTTACAATCTTTGGAGTATCTTTGGATTGATGGCCAAAGTGATGTTGATCATTTTGAAGCCCAAAGGATCCAAAGTAAAGATGAGAGTGAGACAAGTGTACGAGTTGCCTTGGAAGATGAAGGGCCTTGTGCTAAGCTTTTCAAGGAACTCTGTCTACTTTTGATGGATCAAATAACTTTATCTATGTATGCTTTATGTCAAAGCGGAAAGGTGTGTATTATAGAAGATGAATCCACCAAAGTTGTATAAGATACTATCAACTTGTAGTCACTTTGTCTTTATACTAATTTTTTTTTGTCAATCAATTGTTTAGTTGTTTGATTGGATGAATGGTATATGACTATTTCAATTGTGCAAAGAGAAATTCTAAATCCAACTTAATTTCGTCATTGCAATTTTTGATCAACAACAAGCTTCTAAGTAATTTTCATTTTATTGAATTATTTGTCTTTGGCTCCACTTTGTTATATCTTGGTGTAGCTCATTGAAATGTTGTATAGAAAGCAATTGTCACTACTAATAATATCACATAGTTGATGTAAAACTTTGACCACAATAGATTGTATTAGTTGTATAATTATTCATTTTGGTCGTTAATCCTTAACCCCTCAACGCCTAAGGGCTAAGGCCTATTTGAGTTCAAAAACATCATTGCTTTTGAAGTGTTATAGATCTAAATGTCACTAAGTTATAGAGATTTCAATTGTACAATCTTGGAGTGTACATGTTGCAGATGACATGAATCAAATTTGGAGTCATTTGGCCACGTAGATTGCAAGATTATAATGTTTTAGTGTTGAAAAAGGATGCTGAAATTTTCCTAGCAACACATTTGGAGGTGAAATGTGATTTCTAAATTTATTCAAATGAAAAAACTTTAAACCATGAAATGATTCAAAACCAGCATACAAACAAATTGGTGAAAGAAACTACCATTAAAGTGACTCATTATGTGTGCAAAATGGCTTTGAAATGTCAAAAAAATTACAAGAGAAGTTCACTATAAGAACCCCATGTTTTTCTTGACGGATTTTTCTAGACATTCACCTGTTTTTATGTTAATAATAATGTCAAACAAAACATTTTGATGTTATATTTGACGTTATTATTAACATGAAAACAAGTGGACGTTTAAGAAAATCCATCAAGAAAAACGCGGATTTCTTATAGGGGTTGCAAAAAACACTTATAAGGTTGAACCTCTTTCTCCTAAAATGCTTCTTAGCACTACAAGAGAATGGGGTGTTTTAAGTGAGTTTTTAAGTATAGTCCTAGACATAAGATTTTAAGTAATGACCTTTAAGGTAATTTTCAGCAAAATTTTACTAGAAATATATGTGTTTCTAATAAAATTTTGTTGAAAATTGCCTTAGAGGTCATTACTTAAAACCTTATATCTAAGACTATACTTAAAAACTCACTTAAAACACCCCATTATCTTGTAGTGTAGTCATTCATAACTTCTTGGATTGATATGAAATTTTAGCCACATAACTAGACTAGTATGCACAACTTTCATAACATATATTACTAGAAATTGACACTAGATGAAGAAGAATTAAGCCGTCAAAGTTCACTGTAATCCAAAATATTGGGATTTTGAGCTTTGAAATGCTCCCAAACATTCAAACCAACTTGGATTGACATGAAAATTTACCACATTAACTAGACTTCAAGGGAAATATAACTCAAGATATTTTGTTGAAAACAAACATTGGATGAAGGAGATACAAAGCCCTTGAAGTTACAACCTTCAAATGCAATTTGATGAACTCAAATTGAACCTGTGAACTTTGATTGACTTTCAAGAAATCCGTACATATGAGATTGATTAGAAAATTTTACTACATAAACTAGAATAAAGAGTACAAAATTTCTAACAAGTTTTATTGAATTCAGACATCGGATGCAAAAGTTACAACTTTTGAATTTGAAACAGTGTGAAGACACTTTTGGTCCCCTTAGGCAATGAGGGTTTAAAGAACATGGACACCCACAATCAAAGTAGTCACCAAAAGGCTTTGTTTATTGGACCAACATGTGCATTTTTTGTTTCTACAGCAAACAATGAAGTCATCCATCTACCACTTTTCGGCCTCTGCATCCTTCAAAAGTTAACCTACACTTTTGATGTGCTTGTTTTGAAGTGAATGACCTTTGGAGTCTCTAGCTTGCAATAAAGGGTTCACTAAAACATTTTTAGTTTTAGAAATTAATAGAAAATCAATGTTTTTGATAGTGTATATTGAACGAAATGAATGTCAGTTTAAAAAATATTCTCATGCCTTGGTAAATCTTTTTAGAAGCATATTTGTTTGATATTAAAGAGTCATATATTTATGTATTATCTTCTACATTTGAATTAACCAAAAGTTAACCCCTAAAGTATTATAGAATTGTTTAGGGCTTATGTCCATTTGGATAGCTCTAATGACTTTATAAGGAATTTTGACATTTTATATAAAATTTTTAGGAAAGCTTCTAAATATAGGATTTTACAGATAAAGTTTTGTTTCGTATCTTCCAAAATTGCAAAAGTTATATGGTATTTTAACTTCTTTTTTCAACATTATATCTAGTAATATTCAATACTATTGCATTTATTTAATTTGATAAGAAAGAGCGACAATTATAGATATGAAATATTTATTTAATTTAATATTGGAAGCTTCAAAAAATTCTATTTCCATAAGTGAAATGAGCTATGACAAGCCTCATTCTTGACCTCTAGAAAAAGATGTTACGTAAAGTTCTATTTGAATTTCATTCTTAATATTTGCATTGAAAATTCAAATTATGGTATATATATTGCTCATTGTAGCACTCTCCCAATTGTGTTGCCATTTTTTATTTTTGCATCAAAGGTTTTAGTGATTGAAGACATTTCTCACAATGTCCATTTCCAACTACATTGTTTTGTCTTAATAGTGCAGGGGTGAAATAAGCATCACCTTAAAAAAAGTATCACCACAAATTAAATTGTAGAATTCAATACAATATAAGAAAATTTCAACCTATTTATAAGAATATTTCAATCTAGTTCCAAATAGTGTAACTTTGGTAAATTAGTGTGACCACACTATTAGGATAAATGAATGTAGTGGTTTTATAAAATGAATGTAAATGTCTTGGTTTTTTTAGTTCTCACCATTTATAATAATATATTATTAGAATTCTCAAGTTATGCGGCACAGACATTATTTTCTAGATGGTTTAGAAACAATATTTCACCTTTAAGAAGGATAAAAAAGACTCACTTTTTAAGTTTAGGGAAAATTTTCTTACAACCAATAGGGGTTTTCAAGCCTTTACTTATAGGAGACATACTTCAAGAAATTTTATTGAAACTTCTAATGCTTGAATTTATTAAAACACAAGAAAATTATGTAGGTTTGCCTTGAAAAAGAGCATTTTCAAATAGTTTTGTATTTTTTTTTTTGGCCATGTGTTAGTTAGTTGGCTTCATTGTATTGGACAAAATTTAGAGGGCCAGTGCTAGAGTAGCTAGAATCTATTAGGTCAAGCTAAATTTTGCTCAAAACAAAAACATTGGTTTTAGAGTTGAAAGCTTCATTGATATGTAATAAGAAATAAGAACAAATCTCTTTGGATGAATTAATAACGAAATGTTGTAACTATTATTTAGTAATAATAACTTGAAAGAAACCAAACATTGACAATACAACTATTATCATATTTGAGTAGCTTTAATATTTCTCTGCCAAGTTTTTCATATTTTTCAATGAATAAGATACAAAAGATTCTTAGGATAAATTATTTTTTAATTATTTCCCTTAGAAAAATTCAATTTGAAAAAAAAATTCAAAAATCTAGGTAATTTTTTGTAGATATACTTTCAATCATAACTTCTACTTGGATATGGTATACAGATGCATGAAAGTAGAAATAAATAAATATTGTATGCCATTATCTTATTTTTGAATTTTTTACATGCAAAAAATTTATAATTACTTTGATTAGCAATTGCATCAGCAAGGGACTTTAGAAAAAACAAAAGATCATGCATAAGTGAAGTGAATATAGATTCTTCTATGCACTTAAAACAAACACAATAGTAGAGAATCTTTAAGAATGTCTGGACTATGGAGTGTATATAATTTATTTCTCCTTTTGTAGAATAGCTCCCTATATATGTTTCTAATAGAGAAGAATTACCATAATAAGAGGACTATATATCATTGTTTATAAAAACTTATACAATGAAATTTATCTTTTGGCTTATGCCAAATTTAGGAATATTACTCCGCACTTTGCAAAATTAGAGTATCAATATTTATATGGAAGTTTCTAAACTATATTCCATTGCAAAATTTTATAATATAAGTATACCAACAAATTATATACATATTTGCCCTTCACCAAAATTTGACCTTGCAAAGTAGTAAAATGTCAATTTGGTAATGATTGTATATTTTATTGGGTTTAGGTTTTGCCAAAAGAAACTTGGAACATATAAAGTGCACTAATTAAGGAATTTTAAATTTAAATTTATAGATTGATGTGCAACTTCTATAAGGTTTTAAATGATTGTCACTAGTAGAAAAGCATGCCCTCAATGATTGTATACTTTGCCTACAATGACTAAAAATGAATCATTTTTGATAATTATTTAGTCATCATAGACAATTTTACAATCATTGACTCATTGTAGACACTATTTTTCTACTAGAGTATATTTAAGTATTTGGTGACATTTGAGAAAATATGGATTAAACTTCTTATTATCTCTATTTTGAGTCTCTACAATCTTTATTGTACTTTCAATTGAATATGTTGGTACATAATTGCTATCATGTATCTGGATTCCAAACCTACCCACAAACTAGAATTCTTAATAACTCTCACCTCATCAAACAAAATGGAGTGATTCAAACTTTTACACTCTTAAATGTTTCTTTAGAACCACTTCCAACTTTTTCATTTTTCAAAAAAGTGATATTTGAAGGAGTTTTTTGAGCTGCCCGGATTACCCGCCAAACGTGGAAAATTACATATCATGCAATAACTATTTAACCGTGTAGTCAAAAGTTATGAAAATTGTTGGACCTTAAAGCTACTCCTTGGGCACATGTTTTGTGAAATTTTCAAAGAAAAAAAATAAACACTCCGTTCGTAGTGAGCTGTCCAAAATCGCTATGTTGCCAAAAAACGGTGTTTGGTCCTTTAGGGGTTAAACTTCAACAACTATCCAAGCATTATAAAATTATGTAACAAATTGGGTTGGATTCCTCTTGAAGTCTCTAACAATCTAATTGAAATTTTTCTCTCATTTGCACTTAGAGATGAGAGCATGAGAAAAAATGGCACTTTTGGATGCTCCTACCTTAGTGAGAAGAGCATCAAGGCTTTAAGATTCTTTATCCTAAAAAGACAAGACCTATGATTGCTTTTCAAACTTCATTAAAACTCATTTACTATATATGCTCCCATTTTACAATTCTATATGCATGAAATCTTTTCTATGTATACAGTAGTGTGTTATTCTATGAGCTAAAATTTTCACCATCATATATACTGTAGTATAGAGTAGTGTGTTGTAAATGAAATTAGTTTGTGTCATTGGAAAATTGGAAAATCAGCAAAGTTCAAATTGACTACAACCATGTTCTGTTTCCAAATTTTTCAAATTTTGGTAGAAACTAGACTTGAGAAGCTTAATTTCCTTAGTTGGATTTAAATTCAAAAATGATCATTTACATAGCTAAAACTTAGATTCAATAAAGATTAAGGAGGTAGAAAGGTCCAATATACACTACAAGCTTTGCCATGGATTAAGCATCTTTTTTGGTAGAATAATCACCTATAACACTGCACAAAACACTATGAATGAATTTCCTATAAGGTGGGTACACCCAAAATTGCACCTTGCCTAAAACTACCATCAGCACTTTGTGTACATTTCCAAAATCAGTATGTACAATGCACTCTAGAAAGTAAGGTAATCCTTGTGATTATATTGCGTAGTGATTTTTTTCACATTCTATCTCCTAGCCTCAAATTAGCAAGCTGATCTGAAGAAGATTTTTTTGGACTTTAGAAGCGGATACTTTGAAGAATGTATCCGTAACTTGCTTTCTCAAAAATTATCAGTCATCTTCAATAAAGTTATGGGTTTAGCAATTTCTTGTTTGTGCAAAAAATTTGTAGAGGTTACCTCACTTTCTAGAGGGCATTGTCATGTACATATGTTGCAGAGAATTTTAGAACATCTTCCAAAAAAAAACTTTGATCCTTCGTAACTTTTGCATATGGTATCCAAATTTTGCATTCTTTAGTGTGTTGGAACCCTCCTTTCAGTTGTCAACAAGAAAATACAAAAATGTGACCAGTCCAATAATAGTAACTTGGCACAGTAGTAGCAAAAAGTGGGGTTTCTGGATGTGCCCACCTTAGCATGACTTCAAGGACCGGCCTCTCTCCAAGAAACTTTACGGATGAACAGCTGCATCCAGTTTCCGTCCTGTAAGGAAGCACTCAGAGAGTCCTCCGTCAGCCATTTTTGGGCCTGTCCAGATTTCCAGAGTTAAACATGAACGCAAAATTTGCGCTACCTTTGCCTATCAGTAAGTTAGCACATGAGACGAGAGAATTCTGTGCTCGAGACCTGAAAATGGCTATAGCCGAGAATTTGAGCCAAGTGTCAGCAGAACTAAGCTTAAGCAACACAGCCAAAACGAACGTCACTACGTCAGTGTCCAAAGTTGGCCTTGACAGCAATAATTGACATGCTCTGCTACGGTGTCCCACTAATTAACACTGCACAAAACACCCTTTGCAGATTCCAATTGCGTACAATATATGTTGAGCTTGTCAGGTAAGAGACTAAGCTTAATCCACAGCAGGCTGATTGGTCACGCACTGACAGCCACGCATGTTCCTAACAGTGAATTGTCAGAATTTTGAGTTTCTTTTGGGACGCCATCTGCAGGGAGCCAAGGAGAAGGATGAGTTCTCAACAACTGTAAATGAATATACTGCAGAATCATCCCCTAGCAACAAGATACAGTACTAAGGTAGAGTCATCGTTTTAAAAGATCTACCAATTTAACTTTGCTTAGTATGTTCAAATGCAGATTATATTTTTGGACTTCACCAAACTTGATTTGCAATGTCTATTATGTGAATAAAAGAATGATAGAACTCTCCGGCAAACAGTAATGGTTGTTAAACAAAATTGCTCGGTTTCAGATGATACTGCCCTAACCACGAAGACATAAACCCTGTCTGTCACACCGGAATTTAATCCGTCCCCCAGAAGCCCCGAGATTCAAACCTCATAAACGAGAAATTCAGAATCAAACTGAAGGCACTGTGTCAAGCCGTCAACCTGTTTGTTTCCACAATTTCCAGACATCCACAAAATGATACTGAACCATGGGAGACGGGAGATAGTGGGACGAAAGTATTCTTCTCTCTTCTTTATCCACGCATAGAAAAATGAAGAAATTCAATGTCGCCAACTTTACTAGAAACAACTGATGGTCGTTGTTACAGCAAGATAATCACAACTCTCAAAAATTGGAACAGGCTTCCTGCACTGGATTCATGTATACTATCTCATATACAACATTGTCATCACACCTTATGAAGCCTCCATTACCCTAAGGAACTACAAGAAACATCAATACATCTCTCTACCTATGGACCTGATACATTCGGTGTCAAGGTCCTCTTGGTTAGCGTAGAATTCCCAAGCTTTACAGCCTCAGCTGCTTCACGTCTTGCTGAAGAACCTGCAGTTTCACGCCATTGCAAGGACTTCTTAACCCCATCTGCTTTGGTCACAGGATTGCCGCTTCTGATTTCAGCAGTCTTCGGACGATCGGTGGCAGGTCCACCATTGTAAGGAGACCTCCTAAGGTCGGTACTCCTCCCTCTAGGAGTAAGAGCTTTCTTCTCTTTTACCGGTGTTCTGTTCATTCCCGACTCTGCAACATTGAGAGTTTTCCTCGGAGAAGGTATCAAACTGGCTGGTACTGCTTTTCTTGGAGGTTCACTGCCATTGACCTTGGGACGAATGGCAGTCGAGGATGGAATTTTAGACACGGGTTTCCTGACGTTAGATTTTAAAGCATAGGCTGAGTCAACTGACTTGTATAAAGCACTACCTCTAATCTCGCTCCTGATTCTTGCCACTGGTGATCTTGAGCCTTCACGGTCTCCCACTACAGCGCTTCTCCTTGAAGTCGTGAGTTTCGGAGACTTCGGTCGAGTCGGTGGAATTTTCCTCACTTCAGCTTTCGGTGGCGCTGATTCTTGGTAAAAACTCGGCAAAGGAGTAGCCTTGAAAGTCAGGGTCTTGCGTAAGAGCTTCATCCTGTTCTCTAACTCCTCTTGGCTCTTCGCTTGGTGCTGACTCTTTTCTTCTTCTTTGACTTTCATTTTCTCTTCCAGTTTTGAGTAGAACTCGCGTCGCTTTTCGGCTCGCTCGTCACTCTTGAAGCTAAACCCAGATGGATTGTCGACCTTGATCCTGAGAGCGGCTATTTCCTCCTCCAGCTTTGCCTGTCTTTCTTTCTCTTCCTGGTCTTCCTTCGAGACCTCTGTAGGGGCGACTCTGATCCCTACCGAAACAATCTCCGTAGGGGCAGCTCTGATCCCTGCAGAAACAATCTCCGTAGGGGCAGCTCTGATCCCTGCAGAAACAGGCCGCGGGATCTTCATTACTGGCTGGGACTTCCTGACTATGGTACGAGGTTTCGGAGCATCTGGGTCCGTCGGACGTCCAATCATGGATGCTCTCCTCTCTGTTGCAAGCTGAAAAGGCTGTGGAACAGTCACCTTTGCCCGTGACCCTCTCACCGATGGTCGAGTGTGCGCAACACCTCCTTTAGACCGTGAGGTGCTATCTGAGCCCTCTCCCTCCTCACCTGTGTCGCGCTTGGCTCTGGAGGACCCATCTGATCTTGCAGCAGGAGCAGAAGAAGGTCTACCTGGTTTACCATGCGAGGAAACAGCCTTCTTTTTCTCAGTAGCTGCTTTCTCGATTGCTGCTTTCTCAGGAGCTATCCCCTCGGCTAGCTTGCTTGATGAAGTATCTGCCTGGTCGACAACGGGATATCTTGCGTGCTGCAACTCCTCGGAGTCGTCATGGTGTACTGCCAGCTCACCATTCACTGCACATACCGGTTGTTCATTCACATTTTCTTCCATGAGTGCTCCATTCATATGAACCAGCACATCCTCCATCTTGTCACCTTCGAACTCCTCCTCCTCGGAAAGGCTTATAAGAGCTTGTAACTCATCCACTTTCGCAACTTGATCTATCTCTCGTTCTTCAGACTGAGTCTGTGTATGATCATCCTCGTGCTCCTGGCGATCCAACTCATGCACCTGGTGATTCATTTCATGATCCTGCCCATCCATCTCATGTACCGGGTGATCCACCTCGGTCTTGTGCAACACCGTAAGTTGCTCCTCATGGATGTCTTCATCCTTGTCTGCATAAGGCAAATACAGTCTGATAAGCATCTGAGCATGGACCCTCACATTGGACTAGATTCAGTTTTGCCAAGTCCTGTAAGGAATTGGAAGAGGATTGCAATGCACTTAGGCATGTATTTTGGAAACACAAACGATAAATATATGAATTTTCAAAGATTTAATCCTAGAATAGCATGCTTAGGTAGTGCACATCCTCATAGTCAGTATCCACTTTCTAGGAAAGAAATCATAATCTGTAGGGGTCGCAATCACAATTGGGTGCACTCACCATAACCCTGTACATGAATCATTGCCCGGGTTTCCTTGTCCTCCTCGCCATCATCCACTATGTTCTCTTCTTCATTGTCCTCTTTATGTGACTCACCATAAGTTTCGTCATGATCGTCTTCATGGGCGTCGCCATTCTCCTGTGCATTACTATTCTCTTCTTCGTCATTGTCATCTTCGTACCTTTCCTCATGTTCATCCTCACTCTCCTCGTCATACTGTTCTTCAGGGAAAGCTAATTGCTCGCCTGTATCAGAATCTGCCATGCCATCAGTAACATGAGCAACAATGCGCACACTTGAGAGTGCATCAGCATCTTCCACCACAGGTTCCTCCATAGGATTCTCCTCTTTATCTTCCTCTTCACCTTCCTCGTGTTCCTCTCCATTCTCCTCCTCTTCTGACTCCTCATGCTCTTCACCTGAACACAAATTTTGTTAAAACTGCATGTGCAATGTGCACACTACACTCTTTTGTCTAGATTGCGAGTGTTCTAAAATAAGATGGGTGCCTTACCTGTCATTGAAGCACAGGTGTGAATAGTGCTGTCATAAAGCCATGCGATTCAAAATAGATGGATGCGAGATGATTGGTGCAATAAACAAATTGTTTGAACACAATGGCCCCACACTAAAAATAAATTAGGAGTGTAATGATGCCATTCAGAATGAAGTATTCCTAAACTACATGGCCAGGAGGGTGGCAATCACCAAACTTCTAAAGTTCACAATAAAAACTTCAAAACAACATGACATGAAATCATCAATCCCTAGAACCCTAAACTCAACTCAAAAAGGATTTTTCAGAAATATACAACTAAGAAACTCTATGTACAATGACCATACCTGACATTTCTTCATCCCCATCATCGTGAATCGCAACACGCAGGTGCGGTGCGGTCACGTTGTTATCAGTATGGTGATGATGTGCTGAATCATCATCTCCCTCGTTGTCAACAGCCACCCGAAGAAGTGGCATAGGAGAACCCTTCATATTTGCATCATGATTCAAGGAATCAAGATCCTTTGGGTCAGAGGTGGTCTCATTTTCAGTTTGAGGTTCCCCTGAATCACCCATCTTTGAATCACTCTGCAAAAACGCCGTCCAGAAAATATCCTGTGAAATGAGACACATTTAAGATCAAGAACTTAGCCTACAATCAACTCTGGACCAACTTTTTCAGTTTATATTCTGCAAAGCGATAAGGTAGCAACCCCCAGAAGCAACCCTGACCGCTCTAAATCCTGGATACAGGAGGATTATCCTAAAAATTCAACAGTATCCAGGATTCATGGTGAAACACCAAAAAAAAAAAATATTCATTAAATTCATCACTGCTTTTCAATTGAAACAAGGTCAGCAACCCCACATTGGATGGACTTTAAGGATAACTCTATGTACACGACCTAGATTGCAAAGCCTAGGGTCAGTTCTTAGTAACTCAATGGTCAGACTCTGGACAATTCATAAATGATTTAAGTAGTATCCAATACCTGCGTGGGAACCATCTTCAATTGCTAAAAAGACTATCAAATTAAGTAATTCTGCTAATAGGATCTATGCTCGGTTGCATTTAAGGAGTTGTTACTATACGTAAGTTCATCTATATTACAAAGCTCACCACACATGGGTGTTGAATGACTTACTTGGTCAGGTTCAGAATATGTCCCGTGAATCCCGGATTACCAGCTGTATTTCTGCACTTCGATAAGAAAACCATAAATAAGCATGAACTTTGCAAAAATAAAAGTTTCTGCCCTGTGTTGCTTTACAACTACCAGCTGCCAAGAATGACGACTGAACAACAGTGAACCACATCAAACAAGTCCCAATGCGAGTACAGTATGCAGCAGTATAATCTCCAATTCATCGCATTCGAACTCTGAAACTGTTCATCAAACTACAACATTAACTCTGAAAACACTCGACCCTCTTTAACGACACTCTGCAATTGCACATTCCCTGTATATCTTAGAATCTGTCATGTTGTGTAAACATCTGCTTGGACAACCTCCACATGTCAAGCCCATTTGTCCCTCAAGGCAGGGTTATTAGAGTAGACTTCTATGCACCCAAAAACAAAAACAAAATCAGAATTCTACATGGAAGTGCGTAATAGTTGCAAGAGGCAAACGGCAAAACTTTGGGAGAGGTGAAAAGCGGAAGAGGCAAAGTTCAGGAAACCATTTTTAACATTGGACTTGAACTTTTTGGTTTCTTTTAGTTTGACAATAAGGCGGCATAACACAACAAGGCAAAGCTGCTCCTCAAATGTAGTTCCTCATCATGAAACTCGACCCAGAAAAACTCCTGAATATTTTCTGATTCCAACACAGCATGGAAGTCCGCTCGTTAGAGAGGGTTGAGCGTATGTTCTAAGAAGCAGAGCAGAAATTTCAAGTGCCGTGCACTCCAAAGAACCGGAAAAAATGCAACTGAAGAATAAAAAGTCGGGAAAAGATTAAAAAGCAGGAGGCCGTCGACTCTATACAAATGAACGAACTACGCTACTTGATTGCGCTCATGTAAGTCCTACGATCCCAAACAAGCATCGATTCTACAATTTACGATTGGTGTGAATCCCTGATATCCCTCTCAAACATCTTGCAGCTCTCCCATCTAAGCATCCGTTTCTTCTGAAGTTACTACTATTCTGACACATTCTTGCTCTAGCGGTGGGATTGGATTACAAAGATACACATACGGAACCAACAAATCGCACGCCGATTGCACAGAACAAGTAGCATTCATCTTTGAACAGAACACAAAATGGAAAATGGATCTTGAAAAAACGCAGCAAAATCAGAAAGATACCTTTGAAACCACACCCACAGATCTCTCTCCCCACACTACGAAACTCACACCACGAAAAGCGATTCCACCTCAACCAGCTCAAAACCTAACCGATCTCGCCACTTCCAAGCAGATCTCTCCACCTCAAATTGCACATTCTCAACTCCTCTTTTCACTTTCGACGCGACCAGCCAGCTCCACAGCACCGACAATACCGCACTGCCCTAACGACGATCCCACCCACCAACCCCAACCTATTCCAACGACCCTCCTCTCCCACAGAACCCACAACAGAGCAGGAAATTTAACTGTCACCTACTTTTCAAAAAATCACTGCACCGCAAGCTCGTAATCTTTCAAACGGAGACGCGCATTGGCAGCTCCTCCATGGATTCCAACCAATGAGATCCGAGCGCATTACCTTCAGGAGCTATCACCATTCCCCAATGTCCAATGGATTCTTGACTCCACCGCTTGATCTCTGCACTTCCACCAACAAATCAGCAAAGCCGGATGATGGGTTCTCAAGGAAAAGCAAAAACAGCAAGGTACATTACTAGCTTCTGAAATTCTGCTCACTTACTCAGCTGCTGCTGCTGTTGCAAGCTCGCGAAAAGACGACGGACAGGATGAGGAATTTCGGCTGTTTTCTGAAAAACACGAAGACGATCTCACAGGAAAACTCGCGTGAGATGGGTGCCAGGAAAGAGACACGAACACAGCGCTCCCCCCGAAATGGATTCAATTGCCGCTGTTGGAGGCTTGGAGCTGCTGCCGAGCTTGACGTATGACCTAAGCCAGCGCATCGCACGGTCGTAGGTCGAGGATGGAAGACCGTGCGGACGGTCCGATTTCATGTTTACCGATCCCTCTATATATCTGGACCTCTCTTAGGCATCATCAGTGAGACACGCTAAAAGTGACGTAGCAATTCTCAGATAATGCGCAACTGTAGCAGGTTGTGGATTTACGGATTATATAAAGGGCACCCCGCTCCAGTGTGTCGGCCCTCGCACTCAGACCCTCCAATGCGTTCCAGGCCGGTGAAAGTAAAAAGAAAAGCCCACTATTTTGTGCTTGACTAATTTACCTTGTACACGTATCCTTGCTAATTTGGGGCCTCTGATTGCAAATATGAATTCAAAATTTTCAAAATTTATCATGCATGGAAAATTAGAAATGTCAGAGTTTTCTTGAGGGGTCAAGCAAGGGGTCAGCCTTCCAATTCAACCTCAATACCGGTAGTACTAATATGCCATATGCCGTTGCCACAATACAATAAAAGTAAAGTAAAAATTAATTTTTTAATTTTTTAATTCATAAAAAAAATGAATATCTTTTTTGTTGTGAGTTGGAACGTCGCAAAACAAAGTATGTGTACCCTTCCTCCCAAAGAGCTTCCTCATGGTGCCAAGAATGCGACTGAGGATTGCGCAATTCCAAAGATCTCACCGTAATAAACAAAACAAAATATGATATTCAAATCTAGTAAAAAATACAAGCTAAATAATTTAATGGATGGATGTAAAGTCATATACTAGTATGCCTTGTGCCATGGCCATGTCATAATAAAATAAAAGTAAAAGTAAATTTTCTAATTTTTAGATTCATAAAAAAACTTTGAAACTCAGTATCTTTTTTGTCCTGAGTTGAACACCATGAAACAAAGTCCAAGTACCCCTTCTTGCAAAGAGCTTTCGAATGGTATTGTAAACGTAATTAAGGGGTGTAAAGTCCAAAAGATCTCACCATAATAAACAAAATACAACAAAACAAAACAAAACAAACAACCTCATTTAATGTATAGATAAGGCACTAAAACTTGGTCATATAGGCGGGTTAGAGCATCACTACTAGGCCTAGTGGTTCAATGGAGTAATCAACCACCAATCAAGTTGAGATGGACAAGCCATGTTTTTAGGCCCAATTGCTTAATTACTTGCTTTGCAAAGTGGATGATCTTTATAGGTCATGCACTTTGGAAGGTGGATGGGCATGCTTTTAGGTCATGGTGGTAAGCTTCAAACATTGATGGAGTTAATAATAATAGATTGGAACATGGATGGCATGCATACCATTAATAAAAAAAAGAAATCATAAATGACATTGCCCAGCTTTACTATGCCTAATAAAGCCCTTTATAAAATGCACAAAAAATTCTGTAAAGAAGAGCCTTTTAATTGTGCCATAGCACCAAAATTCCATGTTCAAAGCCTCTATTGGACTTGAAATGTCATCCTTTTGGAGTATATGTGATGTTATGAGCCAAGTGTTGTGATCAGTTAATGATGCTCTTATCATCTAAAAGAGCCAGTATCTTTTGGGTGGATTATGAATTTTTTCAAGAGCTTAAAGTAAATTCTTTCATTCAAAGGGTCGGGGTAAACTCTTTCATTCAAACTTCTAAGTATACAAAATTGGATAACTTTGCAAAAAAGACAAAAAGAATCTAGAATTATGTATAGAAGGGTGCAATGATTATTAAAGGAGAATTAAAATTGTTGATTAGCAAAATTTTCAAAGAGGCTTGTAAAAAAAGGGATGCAATTTTCTAGTTTAATTCTAGGGAACTAATATTAACATTGGACATAAAATTTTGGTTGCGTTAAGTTTGACAGCAAAACAAAGGTATTCCTTAAATGTAATTTTTTCTTACTCAAAAAAGTGACAACATCATTAAACCTCAGCAAAGGTGATTTTGTCTTTGGACACGTAGAACATTCTTTTCCAAATCTAATTTAAGATGGAATTTTTGTTCTTACTATGGGAGAAACAAAAAACAAAAGAAATACATCCAAGTGAATTGAAAAAATATTTGTTATTTATTCCTTAGCAATGTGTCGAGTGGTCACTTAGTGATTCATGATTATTGTGCAAGAATTTGAACAACTCCATGTAAGGATGGAATGAGAAGGGAACTTGCAAAAATAAAGTATTAATTTCTAGATTATTCTTTAGCCATAATTCATTTTGCCTAAAAAACTCAAAATCTACATTTCTGTCTTCCTACCAAGGGCTCTTAGACTTTAAAACTATGAGGATGTCCTCAATGGTATTGAAAAAGATGACCCTTAATGGCATATTATTTTCCTTCCCAAGGTTGCCTTAAAGATGAGATACAGGGAGACTGCAATATTGACATGCAAATAGAAGATTGTCGATGTCAATAAGTTCTACAAGGAGGGAATCCTTGGCAAAATGCTATAGCTATAGGTACATAAATATGTAACCAATAATGTCAATTTTTTCAACACTAAATTCTTCAAGTTTGGATTCAAAATAAAATTTGAAATTTGAAAAGTGAAATAGCATTGGGGCATAGTAGTCCAAAAAGCAATAACAAAATACTTGCCTTGCTACTAGGCCTACATAGGTAGAGGCCAAAACTACTCTAATGTAGGAATTTTGAGCAGCTCACTACCAATGGAATTTTTATTTTTTTCTTCAAAATTTTACACAATATAGGGATAAGATTTTCCTTAAGGCCTAACAATTTTCATAACTTTTGAATACATGGTTAAAAAGTTATTGTATACCAGTTTTTTTCCTTAGCCGAGCAGTTCAGGGAAATCAGAAAAAATAATTTTTTTCAGAACAAAAATTAGAAATTGGATTTCTAGTTTTATGTATATATATATATATATATATATATATATATATATATATATATATATATATATATATATATATGTGGAAAGCTTTGAATCATTCCATTTTTATCAATGAGATGAAAGTTATGAGGAATTTTAGTTTGTGGGCAACTATAGATTATCAACTCTAAAATAAAGTCATTTTGGAGTCATTTTGAAGTCATTTATGTAACTTAGTTTTCAATGTTTTTGGAAAATTAAATAAAACCATAGGATGTAGATTGTTTATTACAACATTTCAACCATTGGGATTGGTCATTTTTCAATTCCAGAACTAAATTCTTAACAATTTAGTATTTTGAATCATTCTCTACTTCTTTCTACTTACTACATAATTATTTTTTCCTATATGATGTACAATTCCAAATGATCTGAAAATTTTCAAGCATGTAGCCAACTTGCCTTGAAGATTGAATCCAAAGAAGTACCACCAACATGAACATTTTTTCTTACAAATGTGACCTTGTGAAGTGCAGTTGCCCTTTTATTTTGCAAGGCCAAAAATAGGATTTTTGTCAATTCAAACATTAATATCTTGCAATCCAAATGTTGGAAGTTTCCAAAAAAAAATCACATCTTTTAAAACCAATGTACTATTAGATCCTATAGTTACATGTGCCCCCAAATTTATTTTTCCTAAAATTTGGTACTTGTACTAGAAATGGTAGTTTGGGAGCATTTTTGGTGAAAACATAGTCAAAGAACTTTAGTAGTGAATTAAATTGTTTGACTTGATCTTCCTAAGATTTAGAGTGAAAGTCTCACCATGCTTAACATTATTAACCAAGAGTGGGGGGCCCCTTTTGCTTCCAAGAAGGTGGAAGCCCTTCAACACTGTAGAAGTCGACCAAGAAGGAGTAGATGGGTCCAGAAATGGCTAGGTTGATGAAAGTCACTCAAAAATAGGCAACCCAACTATGTACAACCAAATAATCTGCTTTACATTATAATTGAAGTCCCCTCCGAAGTATCTAGGGGGGAATTATACCTCCACCTGGGGGGAGGGAATCCACTGGACTAACAATGTTATGTGTGCAAGATCAATGTGACTAAACTTCAAGAACTAGATTAAACAAGTGTTTGCCTCTACGGTAGCCATGATGGGCTTGTCATTAATTTTGCTTGGAAGACCTTCAATTGTGCCTTTTGTATAGTCAATGCGTTCAAGCTTTGCTTTACAATTATAGCACCATGAATTTCATTAGATAAATATTGTTGATTATTGATTTATTTGATTACAGTACAAAGTTTTGTGTTTCATTTGGTTCAATCTTCCTCTTTTTGTCACAAAATATATTAGAAAATTAATAGCTTCAAGAATGTATGAAGTCTTTGAAATTGAATGTTAATTTGAAATTGAAAAGTTGCAACTATTATTATGCAACTTCCAAAATTAGATGAGCTCCCTATCAACTAAGAGAATGTAGACTTGTGGACTATTTATAGGTGGTTTTATATTCATCTACAAATGTATATCATGTCACTAGGATTACCATTTTAAACTTTCAAGCGTCAGTGAACTCTCCATCAACTTCCAACATCTTTCTCTCTTAATTTAGTGAATCTTTTAATTAATGTTCAGATTAATTAAAAAATTGAATTTGTATAAGTGCAATTAGTCTAGAACTATAGGATTTACTTTGTTGATATTAATCACATTTCCTATAAGAGATAAAAGAAAATGAATCTTTGAATTAGGCCTCATCCTTAAGTGTCCTTGGTAGGAATAAAAGTGTAGATTTGGAGCTCTTAAGGCAAATAAATTATGGACTAGAAAGAATCTAGACATGAAATCAAAATTTTATATTAGACCTTCTAGGGTTAAAAGATATCTTTGATATTTTAGATACCTTCATTTTGAAGTTGAGAACAAACATAACTAAAATCAACTTTTTTTAAAATGGGCATTAGATGGTTTGAGATTTCTATAAATACTAAATTAGGAAATTAAAGCTCTAACAATTCTCTATAATTTTGTCAAAACTTGAAGATTTTACCACCACTAAAATGAAGAATCTAGGTTTTAAGTTGAAAACACTGGTATTCAAGCTAGTTTTGATGAAAAATGGGCCTTAAGAGTTTATGACTTCTAATGCTAACAATTATCAATCTTACAAATTTTAATGGTCTACAAAATCTATATAGCCAATAGAAACTAGAAGCTATAATATGCCTTTCACATTTTTTACCTATTCTACAATTTGTATTTTATGTTTCTAGCTTTTATAATTTTCAACTTTTACATTTTCAACTTTTATATTTTTCACCTCTTACTATGAAGAATTGCTTTTTTCAAGAGGCCATGCCAAATGAGAATAAAAGTTTAGAGTTTGTGCAAACTTTATTTCTACAAATAGAAAATATAACATTATAAACATCATTCTTCAAGTACATTTTGCTTATACAATTTGTCATAGCTACTTTGACCTTGTCAATTGAATACACTCGAGACATGGCATTCAAATCCTATATGGATGTTCGATTTTCAATTCTTGCTTATTTTTTTTTTTCCATTTTTCTTTTTCCTTTCTTGACCTTTTTGTATATTTAAAAACTTTTTTTGAAAGATGCAAATGAATGAAGAGAAAAAAATACCTCACATGAAGAATCAAGACTAGTTGAAGAAAACAAATACAAGGACTCATACATTGACTTGTTTCATCACTTATAAAAGCCTCACCATTGGCTTGCAATTCAACTCCTTTGAAATCCACCATGGCATAAGAAGAGTCAGAAGACTAGTTTGAAGCGTTCACTTTATTAGCACCAATGAGCCTCAAGTTCATTACTATTGAGTAGAAGTTTAAGTTTTTCTATTGCTTTGAATTATCATGTTGCACTACAAATGTCTTGGTAGCACTTACAATGTAGGATTTATAAAGGAATGAAATTAAACATCGTGTAAGTTTTGAAGAATTATATGCCAAGACTTTCCAAGTTTAACTTATAAAGAAAGTTTTGATTTTCTTTTTCACTTTATATGAAGCAAAGACAAAGAGGTTACCTTGTTTTCTTGACATCATGAAATGTCACAAATATGGACAAAGAAATTTATTGGAATCACCAAAAAGTTAATGCATTTAGGAATGTGTGAAAAAACAAACATGCAATGCAATGTGGAATAAACCATAATCCCTAGAGGTCCTCAAATTTGTATGCACCGGCTTGATCAAACTTGGTTGTAACTTTAGAAAGTTATATTTCAAGTCCAAAAATTTGACCATTAAGGTATGGGATATTTCACTTCTACTTTAAAAACTAAAACTACCCTCCACACCTGATGCGATTGCCAAATCCATATACAAAACACACCAAACCAACACACACCGTCCAACTAATGCCACCCTTGCAAAAAAGCCCTGCATCAGATTAACCCTTGAGCGCCCCAACGACGGGATCCCGTCTTTCAAGATATAAAGATTTCCTTGTTTGACTACTATAATCTTTTCAACGGTATGGTCAAAGGACGTGTCCCTTTCCCATGAGCTCCGGGCTTGTCTCCACTACCAATCAGTACGGTTAGCTTATGTGGATTTCTTATTAGATGATAGTTTGTTTAGAATGACTTCACAAGGGTCTAGATTTTAGTCAACACGCACTGGGCGCTCAGGGGTTAAGTGCAAAGGATGCAATTGCACAACTCAGGATTGGGAGAGCTCAGGCAACCCGAGATCAACCAGTGCAGGATTATCAAATACAAGCTCGGAGGAGACAGCCATTCACGCCAATCTGCGCTGAGGAGCTCGTAACAGACACTCTGAATGAAAAAAGGCTCATATACACATCCTGTTTGAAATGGGAAACTGCTCGACTTTCGTCAGACTGAAGCGGTTGGTTTTATGTTGGATTGACTAGCATTGATTTCTAATCTCTCAGTTCGGTATTTTCCACTCCAAGCTAGATTGCTAATCATTTAGGTCCGACTCGAAAGGAAAGTGCCACACGCTTTGGGTCAGCTGCCACTGGATTTTGCACTTACTTGTGACGATCGTCGTCGTTTTAAGCTAAGCCTGGTCTGCAACTTTTAACTCCGGTATAACAGTGTCTACCTCCAATTTTTTCTCCTCTACTGCTGCACTTTCTCTTGCTCCCTTGTTGACCTCCGCGCCTTCATTTGGGTTTAGTAATCTTCCCACTTCCTGGTACGGGATACAATTTATATCAGTTCCAAGAAGAATCACCACCCTGTCAAACCATGAAGGTATGCTGACTAGTCAGTGTAAATGTGTCAAGAAATCTTTAGTTCAGAACGAAAGTGTCATAACCCGTAATGTTTCATTCAACGCGACCCCTTTAAGGCGACGCCTTCAATGGATCTCTTACGCGCTCTTGATTCAACATACAACTCATGGACTAGATAATCTTCGACAAGGTTTGGAATAGAATGCTAACACTCTTGAGCCAGTTGGAAGACCATCCTTCTAGGAGAAACCCATGTGTATGATAACGTGGAACCAGAAGAATGGTGGAGAGAATAGTAGAGACGATGGTGGAACAATCAAATGGCTAGGAGAAAAAGGAAAGAACTTGCAGATGCCAAAAAGTATTTAAGTGTAAAAAGATTCTTTGTAGGAGATGGTACCATGCATCTATTCCACAGTCAAAGTGTTGGTTGAAAGCTACATATTGAGTAAAAAAAAGAGAAACTACAAGCAAGTAGGGTCAGTAGTACCTTCAACTCTGTAGCAAACTCACTCGGAACGACCTTGGTATCCAAAAATGTTTGAATTTCTTTTATGGTCTTTTCCCTATCCTGCAACACCATCCCCCATTCCGCATTGACACCACACTCAGTACACAAAAAAATAAATTAGACAAGTGCTGAGAATAGAAGAAGCCAGAGTGAAAGCTGTCGGTTCCAAAAATAGAAGCGATTATGTTCTAAGAAAACTTCACTTAGGGACAAGTATGTTGGAGACAAAGAATTGGGGCTCAGAATTGAACGGGGTGGTATTTAGAAAGAAGCAGGAAAATATCGCAGCACAAATTGCAAGCTCTGCCACCCCCTAATTGATATCATAGTGTCATACAGTATATCTTGTTCAAGTTTGGTCATTTTCCCTCTGGCATTTGCAACAGAAAGTGGAGTCAGAGTCGTGAACTCACATCCGCGAACATGAACTTCCTTGCAAAGATCTGTATGAACGCAGCTGACCCCAGTAACTGTAATACTGTTTCTGCCTGTATAGTCCATTAACAGAACACTCATTAAGAGCCAATCTCTTCAAAAACTCCATAACATACTCAGTTGTTCAATAAGAGCATTGCATTTGTTCTACAAGAGCATTCATCTTGCAGTTCATTGACAACACATTAAAAATTAGGGTATGATTGGATTCAATCAGATTAGTGAACAGTCCGCTACTTTTGCTCGCTCACACATGTCAATTTGCGAGGTATAGTCAGGGAGCTCTTGTAGGACAAAACATGAATCACGAAAAGTCATTAATGTGAGAGATATCTTTCCTCAAAATTCTTGTATTTAAGACGTTAGAGGATGCGCATCTAAGAAAGAACAAGACAAAGCATCAGAGCATCTTGAATGACCTAAATCGTCCTTGAATTAGGGGCTCTTTTCAAGAATTTTAGGCTAGAAACGATGTTGCTGATACTTATCAGAGAAAATGCGAAGTGGTCAAGGGATAGGCCAGACCTCAGAGAAGACGGCAATACCAATGCCAGCAGCTGCAACTGCTCCTAACGTCGCCGGAACAAGGTTTGGATTCTCCTGCAAGCCAACAGTAGTCAGGGATTCATCACTTTCAAGCTTTCAAAGGTTGTCAAACCTTCTTTGTGCCACATTTGTAAAAACTGCACACGAGGTACAATAATGACACAATCAAGCAAAATCCTTTCTTTAAATGGGTTGTGAGTTTCAAGGGTTGGCAACCGCCAGCCCCTTTATTATGCAGTCCTTTGAAGTTCATGCTATGAATTTTAGGGAATTGGCGATCTCCAAGCAAGCTTTTCAGTTTTTTTTGCCTGAAGGACAAAACTACCGTACTGTGCAAATAGCACGTGCAGTTTCAATTAAGAAAAACAGCAACAAGGAAATGAGAATGGGAGCAGCACAATTGTACCGAGCCAGAGAGGACATTCTTGAGGCCGTCAATGTTGAGACTAAAGCCCTTCTTTGGTTCCAACCACGGCAACTCACTCCTCTGCAAGGGCATTCGGATCACATCAAATTCCAAAAATCAAAGCTTAACCCCTGAAAACCAAGGATTCATGGTTTCAAAACGACCAATTCGATGGCTCACATTATACGACATACAATTCAAAAGGGGTTAAATTTTTATACCACCAGAACCTTTGAAGAAAATTGCATGTGTAGGTCAAAAAATAAACAAAATTGGACAAAATAAAGTCCCCCGAACGACCAACTCAAAACGGGCTAAAAAAATACCACGTGCAATGCATCTAATATTTTTCAATGAAACAAAGACAAAAGGCAGCGATCAAATAATCCCTATAAGTCCAAGGTCTCATTTTCCTTAAATGACCAATACGATTACTCGTATTTTAAACTGTTCATATTGTAAAAAAGGCAATTCGAATGGAGACAAATCTTATATCACCATTGTCAGCAAAGAACATTGCATGTGTTACTCAAAAAATAAACAAAAGTGGACACAAGAGTCCCCATGCAACCTACTCAACAGAGTTAACAATCAGAAAAGGGTTAACAATCAGAAAACCGAAGAACAGAGACAGAGGAAATTTGCACCACCTCCCAACTAATTCGATTGATCACATTGTGTGAAAATAATAGAATTTCAGATGGAGCCAAATCTTATATCACCAGAATCAGCGAACAACACTGCATGCGTTGCTCAAACAACAAATAAAATTGGACAAAAGCAAGTCCCCCAAAGACCACCTCAAAACTGCTAAAAACAATCATGCACCCAATTAAGGGTTAACAATCAGAAACCCGAAGACCAGAGACCAGAGTCGGGAATTGCGCAACCTCCGAACCAATTCGACTGATCGTAGAAGAACACAGATGGGACCAAATCTTATATCACAAGAGTCAATTCAAAGCATTGCATGCGTTGCTCCAAAAACAATTCAAGTTGACCAAAAGAAAGTTCCCCCAAAGACCTAATCAACTCCTAAAAAAACCCAGAGAACAAACACAAAGAGGATGTGTGCAACCTGCCATTCTTCGACGCCTCCAGTAATAGCAAACGCCTTCTCAAATCCACTGTTCGCCAGCAGCTGCGCAACCGCCGGAGCATTTCCATCCACCTCATCGAAAATGTAAAGCGTGGTATTCTCCGCATCTCGGTACTTCGCCAACACTTTGTCCACAAAGGAGCTATCCTCGGATTTGTACGCCACCTGCACCACAACTCTCCAATGAAGCTAAATTCCGCAAGCAACTTCTAATGTAAAGTCTCCACTCAACACACATGTGAACTTTGAGCCTTTGCCTACAGCAATCGAGAACCTGGTGTCGAAGAAGAAAATTTGTACACATTTAATCTGTGTTAAGCTAAGAATCAGTTGCAAAAAAAAGAAATGTCAAAAGATCATCACACTTCCCACAAATCAGAGTTCATCTGTATGGTCAATGGAGCATCATCTAATGTACTGTATGGTAAATGGAGTTTCTACCTTATCACAAATAATTCGAATAGCAACAATTCTAGCGACATTTCCAGCTACAAATCGAATAGCAACAATTCTAGTGACAAACCATTCTAGAAACAAACCATTTGAATTTCACCGTGTCAGTTTCGAAATTTTTGCACATTTGAGAGCCCCCACCTTCACGAGCTTCTTGCGAAGAGATTTGAGATTGGGGCTGCCGGAAGCTTTTGCGTCCTCTCGCGCCCGAATGTCAAGCAACTGCGCATTCGGTTCTGCAAGCGCAGTAAACGCCACGAGCGGAGACGCCGACCCGAACGATTGCGGGTTCAAGAAACGAAACGCGATCAAGGGCACCGCCACCGCCGCAGCCACCCCTGCGAACAACACCGCCGCGTTGCTGGTGAAATCGATGGCGCCATCGGCTTGGACAGTTTCTGTTTGACTGATGAAGTCGTTGTAATCCACTGCCAGCGATGGCGGAACGGACGCGATGAGAGAGCCGAAGAGCGTGGTCACGAAACCCGAAGGCTGAAATTGTACAATTGACGACGAACTTGGACACGATTTGGACGACTTGAACGATTTGGACGACGAGGAGCTACACTGCGAAATTATGGAACAGGACGAAGAAGCTAACGCTACTCCAGGCAAGACCTCCATGGCTATGGAAGAGAAGCAACACTGCTCCGGAAAATTTTGTACATATAGAATACACGACCCTAAGTTACATGAGGAATTGGGCACTTGAAAGGAAATCTCAAAATTGCCACGCCGTGAGGCATGAGTGAGACGAGAAAGTGGGCAGAGATGGGTTTATCCATTCCCTGTAGAAAATCTCTTTTTTTCCTACGTGGCGCTTTCATTCCGTAAGTATCGTGATGCACTTGTGCGCTTGGTCTTTTTTAGGGTTTTGCCGATGATGGCCTCTTGGTTTGTCTCAAAGCTAAACGAAGTGCTGTGTTCTTCGCTGCATGATAATAATACTGGAGTCGCTTGTGTTGATGAGGCACGGCTTATTAGATGAAACCCACAAACATTTCAAAAGTGCTTGGTCTTTCCGTAGCTTTTATATACAACCATTATCAACCTTTCGTGTGCCGGGCATAACTTGTACGAACATGTACTGTACAACACTGTTTTCAATTTGTTTCTTTCATGTGCAATCGAAACTCGAAAAGCGAACGACTACTGTTGTCTTTACTCCGACGGGCGGTGCTTTCACTCAAACTTTTCGTTATTTAGGGTTTAGGTGTTCATAGAATGGGTGCTAGCGCTTACAATTGCAGCTAAGTTAGAATAAATTAAGACAGAGCGAGTGGAAGAGACCGGAACCTCGCTCGTCGACAATGCCCGTGTCGAGACGCGATTCGGGTGACACCCGAGTCATCGCGCATCTGGATCTGGATTGCTTCTACGTGCAAGGTTGGGTTCTGATCTCTCCAAGCATTAGCACATGCATGTTTCTGACCCCGTCACTCAAAGTTATAGCAAGCATGTTATAAACCGCTTCCTTTAACATTTTCAAACCATGTTCAAACCCCATAACTTTCTTGAATTGGAAGGCAGGCAGGTCCTTCGACATATATTCTTGTTATATTGACTCACAATACATGGGCAAGCTTGCATTCAAGACGTTCTATAGTGAAAGCGAAAGGAACCTTGATTCATTCGAAGCAAGCCTGCCTTGAAGTTCAAGAATGCTAGGCATGGGAAGTACTTGAACGTTCGAAGGTTTCAAATTATGTGTATGAATGGCATTTACAGCGATTTCTGAAGTTTTTCATAGAATGGCATTGACAGAGTTGTTGCTCACGGATTAATTACTTGCTGTCTTTGTTGTTTGGTGTAGTGGAGCAGCGGAAGCGGCCCGAGCTGCGAGGGAAGCCCGTTGCGGTGGTGCAGTACAATCCGTGGAAAGGCGGAGGCCTGATTGCTGTCAGCTACGAAGCGCGCAAATGCGGCGTCCTTCGCTGCATGCGGGGTGACGACGCCCAAAAGATTTGCCCCGAGATTGAGCTTCTGCGCGCGCCGTGGGCCGATGGAAACGCGCCTGTCAATTGGTACCGCGATGCCGGCACTGAGGTAAGGGCAAGGCATGTTTCTCAATTGCAAGGTTCTCTTCCTTTCTTTCCTGTTGCGCGATTCTGAGGCTCAAGTTATGTGAAAATAATAACTCGATGTAGAGGTTCAAGCTTCGCTTGAGAATCACTCTTTTATTGCAGAATGCTAGTCTCGCTCTCTCGTGTTTTTTTCTCAGAAGAGGTATCATAGAGTGCGTGAGTTCTATTGCAAGGTTCTCTTTCTTTCTTTCCTGTTGCGCGATTCTGAGGTTCAAGTTCTTGTCGAAAACAATAACTCTGATGTAGAGTTTCAAGTTTCTCTTTTCTTGCGGAATGCTAGTCTCGCACTCTCTTTTTTTCCACTGAAGAGGAGTCAATGTGTCATAGAGTGCGTGAGTACTATTGCAAGGTTCGCTTTTTTCTTTCCTGTTGCGCGCTTCTGAGGCTGAAGTTCTTGTCGAAAATACTAATTCCGATGTAGAATTTCAAGCCTCCTTTGAGAATCACTCTTTTCTTGCGGAATGCAAGTCTCGCACTCTTTATTTCCCCGCAGAAGAGGTGTCAACGTGTCATGGAGTGCATGACTTCAATTGCAAGATTCTCTTTCTTTCTTTCCTGTTGTGCGCTTCGGAAGGTCAAATCCTTGTCAGAATTACTAATTATCATATATAGAGTTTCAAGTCTCGCTTAAGAATCGCTCTTTTCTTGCGGAATGCTAGTCTCTTACCCTCTTTTTTCCACAGAAGAGGTGTCAATGAGTGCGTGAGTTCTGTTGCAAGATTCTTTCTTTCCTGCTGCGCGCTTCTGAGACTGAAATTTTTTGTCGAAAATACTAAGTCTACTGTACAGTTTCAAGTCTGGCTTTAGAATGATTCTTTTCTTGTGGAATGCTAGTCTCGCACCCTCTTTTTTTCAGAGAAGAGGTTTCATGGAGTGCGTGACTTCAAGTGCAAGATTCTCTTCTTTCTTTCTCGTTCTTTCTTTCTTACCATAGAATGATTCTTTCCTTGTGTGATTTGAGCCTCAAATTCTAGTTTACAATACTAGCCTGAATGTGGAGTTTTGGAGGCTTGCTTGAGAATTACCCTCTTAATAATTTCGCGGAATGTAAGTCTTGCACTCTGACACTCTTTAGGCAACCCGCAGTTTTGCTTTCTTTCTTTACATCAGTTTTTGAAACCCGAATTCTTGTCAATACTAGCCCTTCTTCCGGAATACGAAGTTGTACACTGAGAAGTGTATGCATGACTTGGCTAAACGACTATGGCCACCGATCTCTGAATGGAAATGTGGCTGTTTACACTGACTCATAGTGATCTCCAACCTCCTACTTTGTATCAGAAATTCATACATGGTGATACAAAAATTGATCTCGACAGATTTGACTCTCGTATCCAAAGTCCTCTTTGCAGCTTTTTACATCTCCCAAGAATCACACTCCAAACAAGTAACAATACTATGATTCAAGAATCTCTTGCAATATATCTCTGAGTATTTGAAATCGATCAGCTTCTGGTGGTAGATTGGCACCTAAATTGGATCTTTCTAGACCTTTTACTGCTAAGAGGAGAGAGATTTGGATTTGGGGGCGTCAGATTTTGCATCAAAAAAACCCGAATATTATTTATTTTATTTTATTTTATTTTAGATCTCAATTTTTTTTCACAATTTTCCCTTTTTCATCTTGCCTGCTACTATTCAAGAGGAAACTCGTAGAATATAAACACTGATTCTGGGTTTATAGCAAACAGGTGGTGACGGTTCTGTCACGTGGAGGGGTTTGCGAGAGGGCATCGATTGACGAGGTGTATTTGGACATCACGGAAGCTGCCGCTGCCAGATTACTCAAGGACTTTCCCTTCACGGTTGAGTCTCTTTCAGAGGAAGCTCGCAAATCGCACATCCTAGGCCTTGAAGAGGTACAGTAACTACTTTGTTTCTACAGCTAGTGCGTAACATTCTTTAGCAAGGGGGAGGATGCACCCTCTCTTGAGGCAAAAAAATGTAGAGTTTGAAAAAGCAAGAGTTAGCAATTTTATCGATTACTAAACGTCGAATTCTTATAGACACAGTAAGAATCAATACACTGATTCCGGTTCTTCCGATTATCAACAGGTGTTCTGATTATTGGTGGCCAATGTGGTATAGGATGATGCAAATGCCATGACAGCAGGTGATTGGCTTTGTCAAAAGGACGCTCCTCGGTGCGATGCGCTGCTCTCATGTGGGGCTGTTATTGTTGCCGAGCTTCGAGCAGCAGTTTTAGCAGAGACGCAGTTCACATGCTCAGCGGGTATCGCTCACAACAAGGTATGCTGCAAACCCTGTGGACGCTACTGTCCTCTTGTAATTTGTTACAACTGAATTCATTAAAGTGCACTTTTAATTAAAGTTCACATTAAGAGAAAATTCTTATCATCCAAGTTTTGCACATAATTTATCATCGAAGACATTGGAAAGGGGGTGGATGGGCGTCTGCCCTTGAACTTTAATTCCCCTATAGGTGTAATATTGAAGATTGTATAGGTGAAAGGGATAATCAAGTAAAAAGAGTACACATGACTGTGCACTTTAAACAATTCGGTGATAATGTATCAATACAGGGTATGTTGAATGTTATACAAACAATTGGTTCTCAAGGCAATCAAGCTCTGAATGAAACTTCATTAGTGTTACCCGTTCCATGATTTTAAATGTGAAACAATGTTAGAATCACAAATGTTATTTCCATAGGTGGGCTGGAATGATGATGCGATCTTAAGCGGTGGGTTTACTTCTTGTATGGGGATGACAGATGTTGGCCAAGCTCACAAGCGGCATGCACAAGCCCGCTCAGCAAACTGTAATACCCGCATCTTATGTTCCTACACTACTGGCATCACTACCACTGAAAAAGATGTGAGTTACTCTGTCTCCATGCTAATGTACTGAAAATGTTTGTTTTGGATCAAGGAATATTGTCCAAATAGAATTCCCTGATGACAGGTTCCGACTCTGGCCTTCTTAGCTTGTTGGTGGATTCAAACTGCAGACTAACTCCAGAGATATCTGAACCCCATAGTGGCCTTGCTGCAATTGAAAGCCCAGTCTGGAAGTCACTAGTCGATTATAGTAACTTTCAAAACATATTTTTACCATTCCTTAATGTAGGACATGATTTCTTCCATCTATTGATACATTTTTCTACCTTAATTGGAACTTCTTAAATGATTATTTCAATATGAAAGTATCCATTGGGCCATTGGGGCACTTAGGGAATGAACCGAACACCGAAACGCAGAGCTTTAAGAATGATAGAGGTTAGCATACGCTTGACAGGTGTCTATCTGTGGGATTCTTATCGCTGTAGTCAGCGGCTAGGGGGCAAGCTTGGAAAAGCCTTGCAGGAGGATCTTGGTGTGAAAACCCCGGGTGACCTGCTGCCGTTCTCACAGCTCAAACTGCAAGAGTTATACGGTGTTAATGCTGGGTATGTAAGCTTCATTTACTTACCCTTACCACCAATGTTGCAGGTTGTACTTTCTTTTTTCCAATGATGTACTTGACCACCCTCCTAAAAGCTTCATAAAATATTCCGTTTAACACGTGCAGATATTTTGGCGATTTAGGCACTTAGGGGCTAATATCTCTTGGGTGTTCCATTGCAGCGTTTGGAAGGCTTTGAGTGATGTATCAAATTTTCTGTTGCACTTTGCAGGACTTGGTTATGGAACATGGCGCGGGGTAAAAATGGAGACGAGGTCCAAGGTCGTGTTCTTACGAAAAGTCACAGTTGTAGTAGAGCATTTCCAGGTCCAAAAGCACTCACGAGCATGACTTCGGTGAGTTTGATAGATCCTGCCTTTTCAACTATCTAGAATTAAATTTGTTATTTAATGACATCTCTTTCTAAGTGCAGCTTGTATCATTGCCAGTTTGCCTTGTTCAGACCTTGTACATGCTGCAATATTATCTGGACAGCACAGAATTCACTAGTAATCCATCCAGGGTATTCTAGAAAACTTAACCGTGTTAAACCATGCCAACTGTAACTTTATTTAAGGTATTTCCTATTGTAGATCCGAACATAGAGTGTTCGTTTTCTACTAGTGACTAGAGTTTGGTCGTTCTGGACAAACTTGAGATAATTATGAGGCCATACAAAAAACGGAGGGCTGTGTAAGGTTCTGAATGTCGCAGCTAAAGTCGCCGTGGCTCGTGGCTGCTGAAGTTATGTGCTTACTTTCGTCAAATTTTTGTTTCTACGATATATTGGATTGCAGGTCATGCATTGGCTTGGAGAGCTGGGTGACCGACTTCAAGAGCAGCTTGATCTGGACTTGGAGTTACACAACCGAACAGCAAAACTTCTTGTGTTCCATGCAACAGTTCATCTGGTTAGCGAAGCTGAACTTTTCTCCCACAAATACGTAGCGATCAGCTCTGAGTAGTATGTCTACTTGTTGTTTTCCATATCTTGAGTCCTATACTCCAGAATTGATTATAGTATCTTGCCTACTGCAGCGTGGAAGGAGTCACCCTTCGAAGAAATTTCCATCAAAATCATGCCCTCTGCGCTACGGGAAAGAAAAAATTCTGGCAGATACTCGCATGCTTTTTGAACGTGGTCTCCGGGACTTCTGTCCTTCGAATCAAAGCCTTTCTCCTGCCAAGGAAAGTGGTAGCAAGAGCTGCAATTGGGCAGTCACACTTCTTTCTATCGGAGCAGGGGATATATCAGCTGTACCGACGGTGAGTTGTGTATACAGCGCTTCATTGCGACATGCAATTTTTGAGTTAAATTCTAACAACGTGTTATGTCATTGCGCTAATATATAATAAGTTGAAGTGCTTGTTTTCCAAGATCATGCATTTGAGGCACAACGAATCACCTATATGCTCTGATTCTTGCAGAACTCTTTTTAATTCTCCTGCTAAATAGAGTTAATGGATCGGTCTTACCCTTACTTTTCCCCTTGTCTTTCACTTTTGATCTCCTATAATTGAGTGTAAGTGATTCAATGGAGTACACTCTATACTAATTGTGCCCTTACTAAATCAAATTTTCAATCAAATTGAGCATTGGAGGGGTACACAAAAAGAGATCTGAGGGACGGAAGATGAAAATCAGTTTACCCTCACTTTTGTTTTGTGTCTCCACTTGCACCTCATTAAATGAATTTAATTGATGGTTCAATACAGTATTTTGTAGTGTAGTAGACTAATTGCACCTCTGCATATTCAATCTTTGATCAAATCTGACGCTGGAGTTCCACAACATTAGATACAAAGATTGGGAGATAAAAGTGAGGGTGAAATTCGAAACTGGTAACGGAAGTGTTTTCATTGTCGATTGATTTCCGGGATGCATGTTTGGGATCATAACAAGGATGTTAACTTTTTAATTGAATACTGTATGCATTGCTTGTTATCTGACTCTGTTGGTTTTGACTTGACAGGGAGTGAACCCTATTAGTAGCTTCTTCGCAATACCGTCCCGGTCAAATATTCCAGAGGCAAAGCGGTCCTCCAGTCCTCGCTCAACATCCTCGTCAGAACTAGAACCTGGTGAACACCAATATCAAACAATTGAAGAATCTGAAATTGGATCTAGCTCGAAAACACCTGCCGCTAATGACCTCGAAGAAATTGCAGATCTCCTCTCGGATGATATCGTCAATGATGTGGGCAGTGGATCTTTGAAACCTTGCAGTTTGGAGGAGCCAACTAGTTGTCGAAACTTTTTCCCAGATGATGATGAAGTAGATGTACAGTGTACTCCAGTTTTTGGTTGCATTGGCAGACCTGTGCAATCGAAGAGCCATTTTCAGTTATTCGAAAGTGATGAACGGAACTCTATCCAGGACGGGAGCATTAGAAGTGCAAGTCCTTCTGAAAATTTTGAGTCAACGTTGATACAATGCTCACCAGTAGAGCATTCTATTTCTGTTCCACCTCTTGACCCTCTTGAAGATGTAAGGCTCGACCCTCCTGAAGTGGGTAGAGGGAAGGCCTCGTGTGTTATGCAACTGAGGTTGCCAATTTCAACTGAAACTGAAGTACCTCTCAGTACTGGCACCAGTCCTGCCAAACCAAGCTCAGCATCCAAATTGAAAGATCTCTGGCAGCGTAACGTCGCCACGCAGGCACCTAGCGGTTTGAAGAGAAGGTGGGAGTACAAGCAAGAGGAGATTGATGAAGAGGTTTTGGCCCAACTGCCAGCTGAGATTCAGATGGAGCTTCGAAACTCTTTGAAACTAAACCGACCTCAACAGCGTCCCACAAAGCACCCAAGTATCAGTGATTTCTTCCCATCTTCCAAGTAGACGACATCTAACCATGCTGAGCATACTATTCTTGCTGATTCTGTTCGTAGTTTACCTTGGAAATTTGGAACACATCGGCTGCATTCAGCTTTAAATATCTAAAGCCGTAGCCACAACTGGTGAGACATTATGAACTATTGACAATTTTTGCTTGTTTTGTTTGAGAATAGTTATGTTTGATTTCTGCAACCAAATCGGTATTTCATTCCAACTGGCAGCTCTTGGTGTACCATGAACTGGCTTTACAAAATGAGTTTCTAAAACAACGTAGGGTCAGTTTTGCTGAGGCAATGAAGATATGTAACCTTGTGCCTAGTTTGTATCCACCTAGTTTGCTAAATACTTTTACCTCTTCAGTATCTGCTAGCCCGCCTCACTTGGCTGTGTGGCCTTGGTACGACTCTCCATCTTCTAGACTTGTACTTGTATGACGGTTACCCTTTTACTAGTCCATGTGTATGCCATTGCTGCATGTAGAAACACGTTAGTCTTTTTCTTTTACTCTTTCCTGTTTGCAATCTATCTGTGATCCATGTCAAGTAGACGACCATTCCTCGGAAAACCGAGTCTTGAAATCGTTATGAACATAGAGTGCTGATTTTGTTCAGTTTGTTGCTTGTGTAAGAATGCTAACCTATATGACCATCGAGTAGCCACCAGCAAGGGGGTTTAGTGCTCCCATACATGATTTACACCACGCGTTTGTTGGCAGAGAGTCCAGGTGGCCTGCAGGGCCATTCAAAAGCTTGTCGATACATATGTCACACTTTTGAAATGCATGGTATGGAGAAAGACTCGCGATTGGGGATATCACAATTGACACCTTCAGTGGGAAGGGTACACTCCAGGTTAGTTGGAAGCAATCTCTTCCGTTTTTTCCCTTTCATTCAGAACTTCGTTTTGCGCAAGCTTGTTTGGCTAGTTTGTACAGTACTATAGAGGACCCGGGGGAGGAAACCTGCATTCTATATGGTTTGTTTCTCCAGGCCTGATTCTTTGAAGACCCTGATCTCGGCTTGATGATGCTCTTTAAAGACCCTCATAAAATCAACAAAACCTATGGTGCAATGCAAATAGAGTTTGTTAGAAGGTTGGAATGGCCGTTGGGCTATGCAAGCCATCCAGTTTAGGGTCTACTTAAGTATTTGCAAAGAAGGGATTTGATCTCATAGACATTTGTTTTTTATAGATACAGTCGAGTCCACTCTGCTTTACACAGGACTTTGTTGCCTTCCATATAGAATGCTGGGTCTGCACGACAGGTTCCCTGTATTCAGTATTGCAAAACCTTTGGCAGAACTTTGTTTTTTCATGGTAACAGATATTCTATGAGACCAAAAAATTTTGTTGATAGACTCGGTATCTTGATAGGGGTATGACTTTTCAACCTGTGGGCGATCTATTACTTGGAAACAGAATGAAGCTCAGGGACCAAATCTACAAAGTTCTAGTAGCTGCTCCCATTTTATTCTCTTTAGAACATCCTCACCTGCAGCTTGCGGAAATGATGTATTATTTGTTTCTGTTATTACTATCTGCTGTACCAGCCAGGTATTCAAACGCTACTCTTAGAAAATGGTCAATCTTTTCTGAATTGATTTTTACATTGTAATCTTTCTGCTGCGCAGTTCTCTCATCACAGCTATTGTGGAGGTGTAAATGTATATATGATCCAAGGCTATCCCCAACGGGCTTTTTTTTCACAATGGACTCGAGGTCGACGTTATGATTCGTATTGATCCAAGGCCACCTTGTCGAACTTGAACAGGCGTCCATCTTCCCCGCTTTTGCACCGTGAGGGAGGTGGAAATGCAACTGAAACTTTTTGTTTTTCATAATGGAAATCAAGGTTGGCCAATGGATTTGGTTTTCCAAAGGTGGTGTTTTAAAATTCTCCCTGCTTGTGAGGAAGGCCTACATGTAAGCAAAACTTGGATTTACTTCTCCCTACTTTTTGAAAAGCCAGGGAGAATGCAAATGCCGAGTGCTTGCTCCACTCTAAGCTTATTGTATACATGGAGACATGATTTGGTTCTCTTGGAACCTAAAAAAATTTCCTCTGCACAGGGTTGATTTATCTCATGGGAATTAGAAGCAAAGAGTTCCATCATATATGTTCACAGTTTGCTGATTGATGTAGTAGCTTTTATTATTAGTTAGATGTCTTTAGGGGTGACGTGCATCACGCCGGAGAGAGTTTTGTGTGTGCCCAGCACTATGGTCACCTGTTGCAAAATTCAACCTACAAGTCTGTCTAAATTGAATACTGTTTGAACATGAGAGTTTAGAGTTCATTTGGGGTAAATCTATATAATTAGCAATTTAAAAATTCATGGTTTATTCAATGGCCTTAAAAATACATACCCATTAGAATTTAGAAGTTTTTTTCAATTGTTAACCAAACTCAACCAAAATTAACTTACAAGACATTGCAAGCCTGAAGAGCATTTTGAAAGTCAAACCTCAATTTTCACATAGTTCTTGATTTTGAATGCTTTTCAATTTAATGAAAAAAAATGTAGGTCCAACAATCTACTTTTCATTCCATTTTAATTTTATTTGAAATTGTTAAAAAATTATTATCTTGATAGTTTAAAATACACCATTTTTGAACTTTTTCTTTTGAATTTTTCTTAGTGAATACACCAAGAATTTATTTCTCCAAAGAAGAAAATACAAATAAAAAACACAAATTACTATAGAAATTTTGATTCTAACACATTGAGCTTGCTATTGCAATAATTATTGAATATTTGAATTTATCAAAAGATGGATGTTCTAAAAAATATATTTGAAATTGACAAAGGCAACTTCTATGCCTTTCCGTTATACAAAATGAAAAGAAACCAATTTTTTTTTAATAAATCAAGCTTGGATATTCTTGGCTTGTAGTTCTCCAAAACTTACATAATTTTTTAATTTCATTCCTTTATAAAAACTACATTGCAAGTGCTACCAAGACATTTTTGGTGCAATATGATCATTTAAAGAATTAAAAAAACTTATTCTTCTACTCAATAGTAATGAACTTGAGGCTCGTTGGTGTTAAAGTGAACACGCTTCAAATTCATCTTTTGACTCTTCTTATGCTTTGTCATGGCGGATTTCAAAGGAGTTGACTTGCAAGCCAATGGTGAGGCTTTTTTAAGTGATGAAACAATGTATGAGCCCTTGTCTTTGTTTTCTTCATCTAGTCTTGATTCTTCATACGAAATATCCTTTTCTCCTCGTTCATTTGCATCTTTCAAAGAAAGTTGTGAAAAATCAAAAGAAATATTCGAAAATTCAACATCCATGTGGGATTTGAATGCTAAGTATTGAAAGTATTCCATTGACAAGGTCAAAGTAGCCATGATAAATTGTTTGAGCAAAGTGTACTTGAGAAATGATGTTTGTAATGTTATATTTGCAATCGAATGTGTAATATTTGTAGAAATAAAGTTTACATGAACTCTAAACGATTGTTTTCATTTGGCTTGACATTGTCATGACTTCTTATTTATAAGTTGAAGAAAGCAATTCTTTATAGTAAAAGTTTGAAAAATGTAAAAGTTTAAAATGTAAAAGTTTAAAATATAAGTCTAAAATGCAAAGGTTGAAATTTAAAATTTAAAAGCTAATAATGTAAAAGTACAAATTGTGGAATAGGCAAAAAATGTAAAAGGTGTATCGCCTCCAATTTTTTATAGCCTCCAATTTCTATTCTTTGTATAGACTTTATGGGTCAATATCTACAAGTTTGATGAATAATTGTAGAAAAGTAGAAAAGATCTACTTTGTGACAAAACTAGGTTGAATTTTGATCATGACATGGTAGAAATGAAACATGATAGAAATGAAAATGCAATTTAGCATATATTTTCAAGATTGATTGAAATAACAAATTCCCAAATGCCCCAAATTGAATTGGATTCAAACTCATTTGTATTTGAAATCCACTACACTGATAATGAAAATTCAGTTTTATCACACTCAATTATTGATTTAAAAATGCTGAGAAAATTTATTCTTGATGAAGATTTTTACCAAAAAACATCAATTTACAGAGATAGGGGAATCTCTAAAAATGTTGTAGTTCGTAAAAATATTCATCAATGGTAAAAAACTTATTGAACATTTTAGCTCTAATAATGAAATTTAGTAAACTAAAAGAGAGCATTATTTCATTATAGATATTTCTTGCCTTCATAATTTATGACATTTAATGTGCTTCCAAGGATAGTAATTTCAAATTCTAACTTTATACCAATCAAATTATAGTAATAAATACTTGTTGAGTTGTTTTCAATTTGGATTGATGATGCTGAATAAGGTAGAGAAGTCCATTGTGGAAAAAGATATGGACAAGCCTTGTTTCCAAATAGCCTCAAGTTTAAGGGAGGGCTCCCTCCATTTGAACCCTCCAGATGGATCCACAGTAGAGATGGCAGGGTGGGCTCCTATGTCCTAGGGGCATTTGGGGTTTTGCTTGGCTACCAACCCACCTCATTGTATGGGAAAAACACTAAAAAAAAATTCTTTGCATTTGGGGTCCTAGTTGTAATGTCAAATGTTTTATATGATTTTTATAAAACCAAAAGATCTTAGCTAGAAATAGAGGTTAACTCTTCATATTTAATCCTAAATGGCGCTATGTGCCTTGTTACTAAAGCTACGCGCCTAACGATGCTCGGTTTGCTTTAGGCCTAAATCCTACTTGCTCTGCTACATAGGTTTAGGTACTACAATATAATTATAATATTTCATTTTCAAGGAGAACCTTAAGGTAGATGGATTGAATTCCGGCGGAGGCAAAAATTCTGCATGGACAAGCAGCTAAGCAAAACCCAAGCAACCAGGTCCATCTGCACCATGGATCCATCTAGAGAGCTCAAATGGAGGGAGTCTTCCCTCAAACTCAAGGCTGCTTGGTTGCTTGGATGGACAAGCCCATTGTAAACCAAATTATAATGACTCCACTATGCATTTCAAAATCTGAAATGTACACTAACAATACAATTTTTGCCCACAATGAAGTTGCTCTCACATTTATCCCTAACCCCTAAGAATCTACAAGGGAAGCTAATGTAGATTTTAAATGGTTTTGGCAAAAGAAACTATGATATGAGTAAAATCCGAACATCATGTCTTCACTTTTGCAAGTTTTGATTTCCTTCTCATTCCTACAAGAACACATTCACAACTATAACCATGGAGCGCCAAGTGACCATGCTAATCACATTATTGAAAAATGGACAAAAATTGGCTTGTTGACAACATCCCTCAATGTACAGTAACTACTTCATCCATTTCTTGTAGCTCTATTAGTAAACTCTTGAAAACATTATGCATAATCTAAAGAATGGATGCCAATTCTCTCAATTAGGGGCTACTGGACTCATCAACTCATCAACTTATTAAAGTGGATGCATCCAAAATCACACCCCACCTAAAACTGCCATTATCACTCTATGTACAGTACATCTCCCAAAATCAATATGTAGGTATACTGAAGAAACATTTTCAGAACCTCTACCCCAAAAAAACTGTGACCCTTCATAACTTTTGCATATTGTATCCAAACGGCAAGTTTTCAGGTGCATTGGAACCTCTTTTCACTTGCCAACAAGAAAAATCTAAAAATGTGACCAATCTAATAATAGTAGTATCTAGGCACAGTAGCAAAAATCCCGGGCAATTTAGGAGGTACCCACTTTTCTCTGGGACACCTTTTTAGGGAGGTCGAAATTTCGCTTGCACTCTCTCTCTCAGTAATTTCAAAACCTGTCAAACTCCATCCCAGAATTGCGCCAGTGCTATGAAGGCTTGTGGCAGGTACTGTTCAGAAGAGAGAAAAAAAAAAGAGAATTCACTGTTGAAAATGCTGACACCAGGAGAGTGAGGACACCAAAAAAGAATTGTAGCACCAGGACACCCCCTCCAAAAGGTGCAGCTTGAGCCAGATCTTGGCATCAATAGCCTCTGGCCATTTTCCAGCTCCATTTTCCAGCAGGCCCATATTGTATCTGTACTGAAATGATGCTCTCTTTCAGTCCACTATAAATTTCATTATTAGGGGTAAAATGGTCAATAAGTTTTTTACTCTTGATGAATATTTTTATCAACTAGAGGAGGCAACCCATTTCCGATCACTTAAAGAATTACGCACATCTACAGGGCGGATTTCTTCAGTGGGGAAATTTTCCTAGGTGCAAAAATAGAGTTCACAATGTTTTCATAATTTTTCAGATTTTTATTTCTCAAAACATATTTACTACAACTTTTTTAGTTGAAGATTTTGTTCTATCTATTTTGGTCATAGAGACTTTCCTATTTCCAACCAAGGGTTGGTTGCAAAATCCACCAAAGGTTGCTTGCAATATTGAGAGTCTTAGAGGCAATCCTAATGTGCCACAACTGCCTTGGGAACCATGCCATGATTAATCACTGGTCATCTCCTCCTTCATGGAAAGAGAGCAACATACATAGCCACAATGGGGCGTCGATTAAGAATGAGTTGCCTCCCCTACAACATTTTCACTGATTTCAGACCATTTTCTTTGAATAGTATTGATATCTATGCTCTTTGGTAAAAATCTTTATCAAGAGAGAGAAACATATGGCATTTTCAAATCAATGATTATGAGTGTTATAACACTGAATTTCCATTATTCATGTATTGGGATTCCAAATATAAATGAATTTGAACCAAATTCAATTGGAGGAATGTGCGAATTTGTTGTTTTGAAAATATATATGCTAAATTGCATTTGCAATTCTACCGCATCATGATCAAATTTCAACCTAGTTTTGACACAAAGTGGATCTTTCCTACTTTGATACAACTAGTTATCAACTTTTAGATATTGAACCAGGTAAAACAAAAACTTGGAGCCATAAAATGCCTTTTACATTTTCAACTTTTACATCTTTCAGCTTTCACATTTTCCAACTTTCACTATGAAGAATTGCTTTCTTCAACCTATAAATAAGAAGACATGCCAATGGGCCATGTCAAGCCAAATGTGAACAAAAGTTTAGAGTTTGTGCAAACTTTCTTTTTACAAATATTACACATTTGATTGCAAATATAGCATTATAAACATCACTCCTCTAGTACATTTTGCTCAAACAATTTATTATGGCTACTTTGACCTTGTCAATGGAACACAATTAATTGATTTTTTTTTGTAATTAATTAGTGATTAGTTTTAGAAAACTCTTGGTAGAAGATTTTTCTGAAATTTCTTTTTCCCCTATATTGGCCTAGCTGAAACTACAACAGTAGTGGCACAGAAACCCAGAATTCCAAATAAAAAATTATTAAGAAAAAATTAAAAAATTCTATCCGACTGCTCCGGCAAGCAGTCAGAGTGTATGACTGCTCACCAAGAGCACTTTTCAAAGTTGACAAGCCATGCATGAAATAGCATGGCATGTCAACTTAGAACGGCCCTCTAAGGGGCTCAAATTTTCTCTAATGCCTCAGCCTTAGGACTTAATAATAGGTTTACCGTTGAACACTTCAAAATCCCCATTGAAACTATCCTGCAAACATCCCATTCAATATGAGTGTATTTAACATTTATGGCTTCAAATAATGAAATTAAACAAACTATAAATTCTATCCACATATTGTACAAATATTAATTTATTGGACCCACTAAGGTAATTAGGTCAACCTCCCTATTTGTGCAATGTGACATTTTTGCCACTTATGGTCAATATTTTACATTTATACTTTATTTTTTTGATATATACACTAATATTATTATAGCACAATTTCATTTGACCACCCTTCACTATAGATTTTCCTGACTATGTCCATTTTATCATGTACATGAAATTATCTGTCCACATCTATACTCATTGTACTATGAAAAATTTGCACAACCTCTATTTGTTATGGCTAACATATCAATAAAAATTCCTACTACATGATGTTTTTCTATACCCTAATTTAACTCTACTAGAGTATGTAGTATGTCATGGACCCTATAGTAGCCCTACCTATCATATAAAACTTCTCTACTTTGAAATAATTGAATCCTATCTTTAATTCACATAGTTTTCTAAAAAATCAACAGAGATCTCCCAAGAGATCTCTCCACTTAGTGTTACCAATACAAAATGTCAAGAATACCACTAATGTTGACTACACTTAACACCAATATGAATACTATTAGTCAACTAAATCAGAATCAAAACTAGTCAATTAATAGAATAAATAATATTAAATTAAACATTACACAAAACATCATTATTGGTGTAGGCATTTTTTCTTCATCTCCTATTGTTAAAGAAACTATTTTAGAACATCACCCAAAAAACTTTGCCCCTTCATAACTTTTGTATACAATATCCAAACAATGCACTCTTTGGTGCATTAAAATCTTATATATATATATATTGTATGTGTGTGTATTTTTTTATCAATCTACTAATAGAAATTGCATCTTCAATTGAAGAGAGATCACTATAATAGCTCCAAGCAACAATTAACTTGAGTGGAGTTATTGTAAGTATTGTAATACTCCGTTACAACACAAAAGCAACAAGAGAGAAACTGTGTAGGAGGGCACCTATAGTAAGTGACTTCAATATTTCATAACATTGTTTACCAACGAGGGAGAGGTCCTTCTTGCATAATTGTAAAAGAACCTACTACAATGAACAAAATTGTATTATATAGTTCCTTAACCAATCCCAATCCTCAATTAACCCCTAAAATTCCAACGTGTTCTTCTCATCAAAAATCACTCAAAATTGCCATTTCTAATGCAAAGAACCAAAAAAAAATTAATTAATGGCAATTCTTTTGCATATCTAATCGTAAAATCGTGCAATAGACCAATATGAGATTGTGCAGAAGAATTTCAGAGTCTTTAATTTCATAGATTGCAAGATAAATGTGTTCAAAATGAAGAAAACATGGTTTGAGGGCACCATGGCAAACGAATGTATGACACTTTGAATCCTCTTAAATTCAAAATATTTGCACTATATAATTTGAATTGAAAAAAATTTAATCATAAACAATTGAGATGAGAATATAAAAAAAATTGTAAATAATAAATAATAAATAATTTTAATTCTTTAAAAATTAAATTATTGAAATAGATACAAGATAGAAGAAAAAACTAAATCATTCATTGTTCAAAGATGGAATTAGAACACACTAAATCCAATGGTAAGAGTTTTCTAACAATCCAATTTAAACTTGTGGAAATTTTTGTTTAAAAATAGTGTGAAAATTGAGCTAAAACAAATCCAATATGTTATTTTTTCAAAAAAATGCTCTATTTGCTTGCATAACTTTCACATCACAAGTCCAAATGGAATGAGACAAATCTTTTCATGTAGACAAAAATGCAATCTATGAGGGAATATAGTTATTTTTATTTCAAGTTTGTATGGATTTCTTTTGTGGTCTGCCGAGTTGAAATTTTGAACTTATTATGGTATAACTTTTGCTCCTAAACCTTGATTGAAATAAAAATGATATTCTCCAAATGTTAATAAATTTTTCTATCTTATTAAAAGTTTCAAAAATTTTGCCAAATATTGCACTCATAGGAGCCTACCTCTAGTTAGAAGTTAACTAATAAGTCCCTCTGAGGTATCTAACAAAGTATGATACCTTCCCAATATGAAGACCACTCCCTAGTTATATAATGTTATGAATACCATGAAAAAGAGAGGTGAACTTTACACCTAACATTGTTTACCAATGAGGCAAGGGTCCTTTCTACATCCTTGAAAAGGAGCCCTCTACAATGGACAAAATTGTCTTCTATGGTGGCCTCTTACCCAACCTCAATCTTTGAGTTAATTGAAAAGTCTTTCCAGACAATGTCCGAGGAGTGCTGAGGTTTAGTTATGACTTAGCCAAGGATTTAGCCTAAATTTTATAAAGATTTCCAAATGACGCAGAGAATATTGGGACGAGGTATTGCCCCCCAAAATGCCAAGTTAGGAAATCAACCAGGTAGGATAAAAAAATTCCTGCAATTTGATTGACTACTATAACATTACTTAGGATATTTACCATTCAAACTTGTTTTTTTGGTGGGCAACCAAAGGAAGGAGAGGGACAGGGCGGAACTTTCTGGCAAATTAGATATTCTAACTGGCTTGTACTTGCTAAATTGGCTAGAATATAATGTGTGTTTACTGCGGCTTGTGAGAGAGCGTTTAGTGTGCAAAATTTGATCAAAATTTGTATTGGAAATAGGCTTGGAATTTAAAAGCAATGCTTAGGATTACATTAGAAAATCTAGTTGAGGAGTTTGATTATATCATTGATGATGTCATCCTTTGTGGAAGAATGAAATTAAGTATCGCTTCTTGTATGCTAACTCCTCAAGTTATTTGTGTTCTTCGATTTGAACAAGTCCAAGTAATGCTTCTTGTTTGTATAGTGTACCTGATTGTAAGAAAAGCCTAGTGTCTTGACCTACATGTTTTTTTGTACTAACCAACCTTCGAAAAATGTTTGGATCCTCTTTTAAATCCTTATGTTTTCCAAAGGCTACATCCTTGGCCCCTAGACGGTGGGGTCCCAGGTTCAACTCTTGCCAAGGATACTATATTTTTAAAATGCTTATGAACCCATCAATAGCATGACACACAAAAACATAAACAACTATACACGCAAAAGTCTGTAAAGATGCCAAAGTGAGAATTAAGGAAACCTAGCAATTTGTCAAATGGCAAAGAAAATTCTAGGATTTAATCCGAAAGAGGTGAACCTATCCATCACGAACCTACTGCTTGGACTGAAGATGCCACAATACTAACTATTGTATAGTGGGACGCCCTCACACAAGGGCCTCACGCTTTGTTAAGCGTGCATAATGCCCTCATTATGCATGTCTGGCATTGTAACGCGTGCCAAGCACGCATAACGAGGGCATTACACCTTGTAATCGAGGACCATTCTCTATACGACTTAGCTCGAAAGTGCTTAACGGTGCCTGGACTGTCATAACCAACAGACAAGCGAATCTCAGTGATGTGTCGTGCTACCATTGACTTTCACCAAGGCAGTTCTGTACCAGAACTATCGACACTTGCTTGCAATGGATTTTCAATCCAACTTGGGACTGGTTCGATGTTCTTGCCAGCAAGGCACTTGCTCGTTAACAGAAACCTGTAATTTGTCGCTTCATTGACAGAATATGGTTGAATATGTCTTCGTTAACGAAAACAAACATCGCTTGTTGCTTTTGTTGAGGCGCTTACAAATACCTTAACATTTTAACAGATCATGATGTAGATTAATCATCTGCCTTCAAACAGCAATTAATTGGATTTGTTACAGACGAGAATGTCTTCGTGGAGATTGAGTTTGTCCAGTGTGATTCATTAATGTTGAAAATTGCGGAGGAGTGAACATTACTCCGCCTTCAGTCATTAATCCATACATATATCAAACAACCTTCAGAAACCGTCTGGGTCATGAGTGCCATTTTGAGCCTTCATACTCGTAACACACAAAAATTCTGACCTTGAAGATGGAGAGCTTGATATAATGACTGTCAGTACTTAGAATAATGCTTACCTGCCTTTCTTACTGGAGATTGTTTCTGCTTCAGGCATTGACACCGAGACACATGTGAGCTCAATTTCTTTTCCATCGACGCTGCACCGAATCATGTCTAGCAGTTGGTCATGCATCTGCAGATAGCAACAAACTAGCTTGGGATGGGAGGAATGACGTTGAGGAGAACGTCCTTCCTTCCTCCGAAGGCCCCTGGCATGGGCGATCGTGCAGTTGTGGGATCCTAATAATCTTATGCGCTCTAAGGTATCTCGACTCTGCTCTTGTTCGGCCTGGAATACAATCAAATCAGATTCCTCTCTCAGGATGGCGCATCCAGGAAAACCAGGGCGTACCAGATCTCGAATGTTCCACGATCGATCGACGCAATCAAGCAAGAAACCGCAAGAGTTCAACCTCATTTCCAACTAACTGGCGAAGCGAGTCTCTCTTGAAGTCTTGTCACCCTTTCCTGTTCATCCTGTTGTGTCAGCCACGGACGCAAAATCCAATTCGTTCCTCAAAACAAAAACAAAGCTGTGCGAATGGCTGGCTGACTTCCTTGTACGGAATTTTCTCGACATGGACAAAAGACCCGGATTCTCGATTTCGTACAAGGCAAAATTCCAGGGAACAGGTGACGGAAGCAAAGTGAGTAATATAAACAGAAAGGTAAACACGTGCGTGAACCCCCATTGGCAGAATGGGGAGATTCGGTGGCATCCGGGGAGGTTGCTATCTCACCAAATTGCTTGGACTGCGTACGCTAATAATTTTGGTGCGGAGTGGCACGCAGGGGACTCGCAGCAGCCACCAGGCTAATTTTGGTGTGGAGTGGCACGCCGGGGACTCGCGGCGGTAGCCACCAGGCTAAGTTTCGTGCGGAGTCGCAGACGATCGGATTAATCAATCGATTCTGTAGTGCATGTATTGCAGTGCAAATAGGGGTTGTCACGCATCCTCGGAGAATGACATTTCTTCAAAGTCGGAGAATTCCAGGCAGAAAAGGAGGAGCCAATGGTGAGCCTTGTGCTTGGAGGATGCGTGACACTCCTTTCTGGTGCTTTGATGAGTTCTCGGAGAGTGAGTTACCACATCCACAACGGTGAAATTTCAGAGAGGTTGCGGAGAGGTCAAATTCCAGGAGGTGGTGAAATTCCGGCCGCGGAGGGACAAAAAGCAGGAGCGGAAAATGAAAAAATTCTCGGAGAAAATTGTTGCGGTCCAGTTCTTCACCTGCGGAGGAGAAGAAAGCGAGGCTTGAATTCTCCGAGAATTGGAGCTCTGCCCGTCCCGTGCAGCCACTGGAACGGCGCCACGTGCCAATTCTCGAAGAATTCGAGCCTGGGAGAAAGATGCGTGACAACCCCTAATGTTCGAGGAGAACCGTCCGTTACAGTTCATTGTTCGGCGGTGACTTTGTTTTGTTTTGTTTTTGACACAGATAAAGGGAACCCTGTACTGCAACTCGTCTGCAAGAAGTTAGGCGGTGACTTTGGGAAAGCCGCATTGTAGCTAGGTGAGATGAGATTGCTTGCACAAGATAGAAATGCAGCATTGCTTTCTCGCATGAAAACACAATACACATTTTATTCAACTGCAAAAGGGCCACGTAATTCAGAGATGGATATATATAGAGATGCCCATGAAACTGCGTGATCAGTAGTCGTATCCGATGGATGGATGGATGGATCACGGCTTGCCTCCGTTGCTGATGAGCTTCTGAATGGCCTGCAGAGCCTGGATGGCGGCCTGGATGTAGTAGGCGACGGGTCCGGCGATGGGCGCCAGCGGGTTGGCGGCGACCTCCTCCTTGACGTCCTCGTCCACCGACGGCAGCGGTGCCTTCGGGTCCTTGTCGAAAATTTTGGCCTGCTCCAGGTACTTGTCCATGCGCGGCGTCGCGAAGAGCCGCAAGCTCTCGATGTCGCCCCTCGCCGCAAACCGCTGCCGGTCGTGCGACGTCTCCGACGAGAGCGCGTAGGGGCGGCCCTGATTCTCGTACACGTCCTGTGACTTCATCAGCTTGAGCAGCTGCTGCAGCTCCGTCCTGAGCATGTCCACCAGCGGGCTCGACTGCTCCACCACGTCCTCCAGCGCGTTCTGGGCCTCCACCAGCTTGTCCCGGGCGTCCCCCAGGTTCCTGCCGTCCGCCATGGTCCTCGCCTCCTTGATCATCGTCACCGTGTTCAGGCGGGCCAACTCCGTCTGCACCTCCAGATTGTTGCGGCCAACCATCAGGGCGTCCGTGCCGGTGCGCCTCACCTCCACTATCGCGGAAGGCGCACCAAACAGCATCCCAACGGTGTTGTATGAGTACGTGGCCTTGAGGATGTCGGAACCGCGCTCCCTATCGACGATGGGGAGGAGGAGGTCGACGATGACCTTGCGCACCTCCATGCTGTACAGGTCGCCGAAGCTGATGGTGACCGAGCCGGCGTTGGCGTCCTGCGTCTGCGGGTAGCTCCCGGCGGTTACCTTCTGTATCTTCGACTCGATGCGCTCCACCACCAGCTTGAGGTCCTGCACCACGACGGTGAGCAGGCCGGCGAGGCACTGGGAGAAGGCCATGCTGAGGCCGTTGATGTCGTTGACGACGGAGAACGTTCCTCCCATGCTCTTGTTGGCGACCGCGTTGAGCACCGTGGGGTCGTAGTCCGCGCCGAAACCGAAGGTGTAGACGGGCACATTGCCGATGACGACCTGGGTAGCGTCGCCGCCTTGGTTCTGCTCGCCGTCGGACATGAGCATGACGCCAACGACGCGGCCGCCACTGAGCTTGCGGTCGGCGAGGACCTTGAGCCCGGTGCGGAGGCCGTCGCTGATATTGGTGCCGCCGTTGGCCTTGAGGGCGTGGATGAACCTCTGTAGCTCCGGTTGCGAGGCCTCGGTGATCTGGCGCAGCGGGCAGAGCCTGGCGGCGGCGCTGGAGAAGGCGACGATGGAGAGACGGTCGATGGGGCTGAGCTTCTTGATGACGAACTGCATGGCGGTCTTCATCTTGTCGATCTTGTCGCCCTTCATGCTGCCGCTGACGTCGAGCACGGCCACCAGGTCCAGGCCTCGGCGGTCGCCGGTGGAGTCGCCACCGGTGAGCTCCAGCATCACCTTCAGGCTGTTCTCCTCGAATGGCGCCTTGTTGTTATTCTTAATCGAAAGCTGCACTCTCCCGGGCACGATCGGCGTCGGCCGAGGCTCTGCATCCCACCGCCATTGCAACAAATCAACACATGATCCATTTCACTTACTTCTTTCGTTCTTACGTAGAACCAAATCCAACATTCTGATAAGTTGTATAATTTTATAATTTTGTTTTAATTGTATTTTTTTTTTATTTGTTGTTTAAACATACGGCCTTCATTACTAGCAAAATTGCATATACAAAGAATGAATCATCTGCAGAAAAATTTGAAAGCTAGATGAATCATCTGCAAAATTGGGTTGAGTTAATGAACCTGAATTTGGAGGAGCAACGATCGGCTCGTCATCTTTGAAGGACATGGCGAGAAAAGAAAAGACTAAGGAGATGCTACAATTGCTCTGCAAATGTTCTTCAACCTAGCTACTACCTTGCTCCTTCAATGAACACGGAGTCTCCGGAAGTATCGAGATGCACGATCAACCTCGTCCCTCTGCTCCATCGCCCAATCTGGATATATATATATATATATATATCTTAGGATCCAGATCAACAACAGGAGCCTTTGTAGTTCAGTTTGTACAGTGCTGCCTCCATGTGGTCGGTTCGATTACCGATTTTTCTTTGTACAGCAACGCCAGTAGGAACTCCATTATCACTTATCAGTCCACGTCAACATGCGGACCGTACGACGAGAGTACAGACTCATGATTACACTATTAATGGGATGGATGAGACTGCGGGCGGAGTGCCTGTCGGTCGGTTTCTGTTGGTGGTAAACTCAACTCTCATCCATTGGAGGTTGCAGGATCCCTTTCCGACCGGATGAATCCAGCAAGAAAGAATGTCAGTTGACTTCCAGAAAGAACGTCCCTATCACCAAGCTACTCGGATTTGTCTCATAGCAGCCTACTCGAAAAGCGCTTATGCTTCAGTGAAAACATAGTCATGGAATTTTAGGGATTAAGTAAGAGTATACCAAAAGGATGTTGAATCATTCTAAAAGGATAAATGAGATGAATTTATGAAAACTTCTACTTTAATATTATTTGTGCATATGTATATATGTATGTATGTATATATATATTTTTTGTTTTGTTTTGTTTTTTTTGTTTTTTTTGTTTTTTTTTATTTTTGTTTTTATTTTTGTTTTTGTTTTTGTTTTGTTTTGTTTTGTTTTGTTTGTTTGAAACAAATAGTATTCTCTTTTTCTTTTTAAACAAAGGAAGCGCCGCCCTTTCCAGAATTAAGGTAGTACTGCCCATTAGCATATCGATTTGCTATTTATATTGAATAGGGGTATTAAGGGACAATGGCACGAGATAGACGTTTTGACAAAAAAATTGATTTGAAATTAGGATTGCCGGTTTTTGCGCTAACTTAGATCCATTTTACGGAGTATTTTTTTTTCAAAAGTCGCTGGAACGGAATGATTTTTATATAGCCCCCTGCAAAAGTTAGGTACTAATTCCCGCTCATGGTCTAAAGTCATACGCGACCGGTCAATCGATCACTGGCATGGATACAATATAAATAAAATTATATTTGTGCAAGGTGGAAAACATTTATTTGGTATTAAAGGGAATCTTGCCTACATTTGGTTCACTGGAGTTGTCGATCTATGCTGTTTGATAAGTAATAAGAGCATCCCCACCTGTCTTGCAAAACTAATGACTTGTATGTAGAGGCTTGCAAAACCACACCACCTATCTTGCAAAATGGATGAACTTATTAAGAAGCTGGGCCAAAATCCTCAAGTGGCTTGCAAAATCGGGCCATTTTGCAAGCCGAGGTGCGGCTTGCAAAACCACATGTGACAAGCGCGCAGGCTCTTTTCCAAAAAGATAGTAGGATGCAGACCTACCAATTGGATCAGCTTCTACCAATTGAAGCAAAAGTGAGAGTGAAGTTAGTAGGTTGCTGATTAATACCAATGTTAGCAGGCACCCGATTGGATCAGCTTCTGACGATTGAAATAGAAATTTTTTTTTAGAAAAACTCCTGACCTATTAGCAGGCTGTGGGTAGGGAGGTCAGTGGATGGCTTGCGTTTTGGCAGCTAAATCTACTCTACATTTTAGCAGGCGAATGGTGATGCTCTAAGATTATGGTTTATAATACTGAGATTCCTTTCTGCACAATACTTGCAATTCTTCCTAAGTAGTAAGTTATTTCCGGACAGCACTGGAATAGACTAACTTAGGCTCCGTTTCCATGGAAAGCTGGATCTGGAGGCCCCATCTAGGGTGCCCACGGGCACGGATTTGCAAATCTCAGAAATCTTCGTGAAATGAACAACCTATGAAAGAGGGTCCAACTAGATCTCCAGAACCTCCAACGTTGTCTGCACCTTTTACAGCACTGGAGACCTAGAGGTCAAGTTCTGGACCCCCTCCAGGCCCAATGGAAACGTGCTCTCTTCTTCTTTCTTTTTTTTCTTTTTTTTTTCTTTTTTCCCAAAGAGATGGTGACCATTGCAAAAACGTGCTCTTAATACTGGATGCCCTTCGAGATTGTTTCGTTGCGACAATCGGTGACGGACAGAGTGCCTGTTGGTCGGTTTCTGTTGGTGGTAACTCAACTCTCATTCATTGGAGTACGACGAGCATTACTACGACATAAAAACCCACACTAATAAAATGCAGACGCTATTCATGATGAGAGCTGCACTGTACAAGAGACAGGCGTGATAATGTATGAACCTCCAAGATGTCCGGATGACCCTCCAGTTTTGCCCTGGAAAAATTCAAGGAAAAGGGGTGCCCAAAGTCAAAGTATCTTGGACTAAATCCCAACAATAAAAGCAGAATAATAAAGTAGGTAACCTACCCATGACGTAAAGCTGCCATCTTTACTTGGTGTACACCTCCAATGCCATCATCACCCGTTGTACACATGTATAGTCTTTAAAGGCAATATGTACCTATGTTCATCTTCAAAGGCAATATGTATCGTGCAATGAAATTCCGTTTCATTTGTGTCAAAAAAAAAAAAAGAAAAAAAAAAAAGGCAATTTGTACCTATGTAGAAGAAAAGTTTTTTTTGTTTGTTTTTTTTTCGAAAAAGGTAGTGACCATTCAAAAACCAACAAAATCCCAAAGGGGAAAAACAATCAATCAGGTTCTCTCAACCGGCTTAACCTGGGTGGGGGGTTAAGTGAGAGGTGCCACTTGGGCCTGTGGAAAGTGCTTGAGCAAAAGACCTCATTTTTACACCAGGTGTTAATAAACACTTGGGTAATACTAAATTGTCTACCGTCACTACAGTGACTAATGAAGAAAAGGATTTTAGAGCATCTATTCGATTAAACTTTGACCCTTTGTAAATTTTGGATATGGTATTCAAATGCTCGTTCAAATGTTGGGTTCTTTGGTAGATTTGAACGATTTTTTTTGAAAGATTTTCCTTTAAAAAGCAAGGATTTTTTTTTCAAGATATATTTTGGTGATAAATTCTTGCTTTTGCAATGGATGAAATCATAAAATACTATAAAATCTTGGGACCATATCACTCTAGATTGGATGATTGTACACTCTTTGGGATGAAAAAAAAATTCATTCATAAATTATAGGCTTCATGTATTCCATGGATGTAAATAGCTTCCTAACTATAGTGAAGATCGCTTTTGGCACTGTGTGGAGTAAATGAAGGAAAGAACCTTACTTGAACTTTTATTTTTTAACCCCTGAAAGACCAAGGCCCTTTTTCTGCCCAAAAACACTCAAAACTGCTATTTCTATAGCAAAAAGTAAAAGAATTTGATAAATGTTTTTTTTCCACATCTAATCGTAGGATCTTACACCTAAGTAGTATGAGAGTGTGCGGAAAAAAATTTAGAATTTTTGACTGCACAGATTGCAAGATATCTGCGTTTAAAGTGGAAAAAATAAGTTTTTCAATACATTGTGGGACTAGATTTTTTGACTTTGAACATTCTTAACTTTATTCTTTTGCACTATAGAGTTTTGAGCTTTCAATGTTTACACTGGAGAATTGAGTTGAGAATCTAGTCCAAAAAAAAATTCAAAAAAACTTATTTTTTATTTTTTTTTAAATTGTTAAATAGAAGTAGGTATAAGATAGAAGGAAAATCTAAAATATTCGTATATTTTAGGTGGGATTTAAATGCACAAATCCCAACGGTGAGATTGTTCTAGCAAGTAAATTAAACCATGCAAAAAAAAAATTTGAAAAATTTGAAAAATTTCATTCAGAAATGAGTCCTACAAGTTATTCTTTTCAAAAAGATGCTCTAACTGCCTGAAAAACAAGAATGTCCATAACTTTCTCATACAAAATCCAAATGAAATGAACCAAAGCTTTCTAGATACACAAAAATATAATCTATAAGAAAAAAATACTTGAAAGAAAAGGAAAAAAAAAAATTGCAAATTTTTTTGCTGCCTACCATCCCTTGTTTTGAGCTTATTTGGTCATAACTTTTGTTCCCAAGCACCAATTGTGAAAAAAAATTATATTGCCATGAAGCTGATCAGATTTTCTACCTTCAAAAAAAGTTTCAAAAAATTAGAAGAAAATTTCAGCCCGTAAGTACCTGCCCAAAAACGCATTTGTCCCCCGAAGGGACAATGGTCCTTTAGGGGTTAAATAACAAGTAGAGACCATCATTTGAGCTTTCTTTGAGTTCTCACTGAAAAAATTTGGTAACTTGATCAATCTAATAAAAAATACTAGGTAGGGTAGCACAAATTGAGGGTTTGAAGGAATGTAGACCTTAATCCCATCATGTCATATGTGCCTCCAACCTCTTCTAAGGTAATAAGATCTAAAATTGCACAGGCTTTAAAACTGCCCACATTGTCAAATGTACATTATGTATATATGTTGCTTTTTCATAGCCTTCAGCAATGTATAAACAATGTACATTTAGGCGGTGGGCAATTTTAGAGCCCTATGCCATTTCAAATTCAAAATTTAATAACTACTTCTACGCAATTCCAAAAAATACGAAACGACTTGGATTAAATGTCAATTCTACTTGTCTTTCAAGGAAAATTTATTGAAAATTATTTCAAGAAGCTTTGCCTCCCCAAAATTTTGTTTCAGCTCTTAAGTGCATAATTTCTGACTTGTTACCTTAGAGAGCCCTCAAGCCTTAAGATAGATAAATCTAAAATCGCTTTGTGCTTGTGAAACCACCATCATCATCTATGTCCCATCTCCAAAGTCAATATGTATATATGTCAAAGAAACAATTTTGAAACACGTACCATGTTTTTTTGTGACCCTTCATAATTTTTGCGTACAAGATCTAAATGTCGCAAGCTTTAGTGGGTTGGAACCTTTCACTTGCCAATAAGAAAATATTAAAATTTTGCTAGTGTAATAACAATAACTAGACATATTGCTTTGGGATTGCAGATTTGTCTGAATTTTTTTTTTTTTAAATGCCAAATTATTGTGCCAATTTTGGGACTAGATAGATAAATCTACAAATAAATGTAAAGATAGTTTGTTGAAAATTTAGAATATCCATTAACAAACCATTGAGTCAAACACCAATCTATCATTTGACCATCTACCATCAAAATCAAGAAAAATCATAAAAATTTAGATGGCAAAATGAAGGGATTAATTCATTGACATTCAATGAAAATGAAAGGTGTAGAGGTTGTTTTTATAATGAAATGCATTGTCTATCACAAATCCACAAACGGTGTGTAATAATTTAAAGATGAAAGCTTCACAACTCATTGTCAAAACTTAGAATCATAATGTCATTGTAAAATTGCTTTTCCAATAACTTGTGAACGAATTTTTTTTTGTTGAAATCACATTTTCATTTCCAAAAATCCGTTTCTATTTTCATTTTTATTTTCATTTTTACTTTCATTTTGACCATGACAATGACACGGGGAACACATTTTGACAAAGAAAAGCCATTTGAAATTAGGATTGCCAACTTTTGCGCTAGATCCAATTTTTTTTTTCAAAAGTCGCTGGAATGGAATGACTGGCCACTGAAACATTTAGGTACTAAGAGCGACCCCACGGCGGGGTGCCAAGCAAAGCTGACATGGAGAATGAACAAGCACTTTCAGATTTTTCTCCCCACGGCACATGCGCCAAGTCAAAAATCAAGCCCAGCCACACCAAGATTTGATGAAGACACTCGCAAATAGTGAAGCTTGAGAGTGCCACGCCAAGAGTCTCATTACTCACTCTCTCATCATTGAATGAACCTCTACCAACTTTATCTAGAGTTGTCCTAATGTAAAGAAACCACCTCGCTTTGACAAAGTGAGTTGCATTCATGAATTGTGGGCTATTTCATGGGGCCACATGCAATTCAAAAGTAGCAATGATGCGTCCACCGTGAAATACTTCCAAAATTTTGGAACTTCGCTCGCCAAACAGAGACGCCATCCTAAATACTCCGTAGTATTGTAGTATTCTCGGCGGGCAGCGGATGCCATTCCTTCGTTCCGTTGGTTTCGTTGCGACAATCGGTGACGGACGGAGTGCCTGTTTTGGTTTCTGTTGGTGGTAAACTCAACTCTCATCCATTGGAGTACGACGAGAGGACAGTCTCCATGGCACTCACTATTACGACATAAAAACCCACACTAATAAAATGCAGACACTGTTAATAGGATGGATGAATTGGTGCCAGAGCCGAAATCAGCACTGGGGGCGGAGTGCCTGTTGGTTGGTTTCTGTTGGTGGTAAACTCAACTCTCATCCGACCGGATGAATCCAGCAAGAAAGAATGTCAGTTGAAGAACGTGCCTATCACCAACCTACTCTAAAAGCGCTTATGGTTTAAAAGCAATCATGTTTTGCAATGAAATTCCGTTTCATTTGTTTCAAAAATAAATGTAAATAAATGTAAATAAATGTAAATGAATGTAAATAAATGTAAATAAATAAGAGCGATCATGACATAGGAGTACATTTTGTTGTTTTCAATGTACCAATAGTTGTACCAATAGTGTACAGTTGAGGAGGTGGTTGCTTTTAACCCCTAAAGTTTCACGACTACGTAATCACCAAAAACGCTCCAAAACTGCCATTTCTATTACAACTACCTAATTTTTGGAAAAAAACAAGTTTTGACACATGTAACCGTAGGATCTTGTAGTATGATATTTTGAAAACATGTGGTAAAAATTTCAGAAAATTCCACCGTGTGGATCACAAGATATAAGCATTCAAAGTCTTGAAAACCATTTTTTCAATCCTGTGAAAAACTGGGCAGCTGCACTTTGCAAGCTCACTTTTCAATGAAAAAATGCCGATAAAGGTGGTGCTTCTTTAAATTCAGTTTCCTAAACAAGTTGTCTATATGCACGAAAAATTTCACATCATTTGGAATTGTACAACATATAGGAAAAAAATAGCAAGTAGAAAGAAGTAGAAAATGACTCAAAATACTAAATTGTTAAAGATTTAATCATGGAATTTAAAAATACCAATCCCAACGGTTGTAATGTTGTAATAATCACTCTACATCCTAAGATTTTATTTTTTTCCAAAAATATTGAAAATTGAGTTAAATAAACGACTTTAAAGTTTTTTTTAGAGTAGAGAATCCATAACTGCCCGCAAACCAAAAATCCTCATAACTTTTGACTCATTGATTGAAATGGAGTGACTCAAAGCTTTTTAAGTATATATAAATGTAGAGAACCAATTTCAAAAAAAAAATTCCGAAAAAAATGATTTTTTTTTATCTGCCCAAACTGCCCGGTTACGAAAAAAAGTAACATATTAGGTCACAACTTTTGACTTGTATTTCGAAATGTCATGAAACTTGGTACATATGAAGATATTCCTCGCCCCCACCTTCTATTAAAATTTCAGCCTCAAATATGGATATCTCTAGTCACACGTACCTGCCCAAAATTTCTATACAGCCAAAAAACGCATGTTGGTCCTTTAGGGGTTAATGACCATTGCGTTTCAATTTCAATAAAAGCGATCATGACATGATATAGAGGTACATTTTGTTTTCTTCAATTTACCACCAATTGTACCAATAGTATATACTTGAGGAAGTGGTCACTTTTAATGACCATTGCGTTTCAACTTCAATGAAAGCAATCATGACATAGAGGTACATTTTGCTTTCTTCAATGTACCAATAGTTGTAACCAATAGTGTACACCCCCCTACAAGAAAGGTTGACGCCCCCCTTTTGCACCCTTCAACTTTTTTGACATTACTTTGAACATAATTGACATTTCTTGTTTTCGTCAATCAACATTTGTGTCTAACCCAATCTCCCTCAAGTATACCAAATTTTCAATTTCAAAAAACCAAAACTCCATTTTTGGTGAATTTTTTTATTTTTTTTCACGGTTTTACATGAATATTCATAGAAAAATATTAATGATGAATTTTTTAAATTGAATTGTGGAGATACGTAGGAAACATCCAAACGCACATCTTTCCTTCAATAAACATCTTCAAAAAAGTTTCACAATTATCGTAGCAAAAGTTACAATGGAGGTGTGATAAGTGCCCAAAATTTGAAAATTCATATCTCTTTATTCTCATTAGATTTGTTTTATTTCCTTCACATTGTAACTAATTTTACACATTTGAGCATGATGGTACAATTACTTTATCAAAATCTAATTACAATAAAGAGATATAAATTTTCAAAATTTTGGGCACTATTCACGCCTCCACTGTAACTTCTGCCACGATAATTGTGAAACTTTTTTGGACATGTTTATTGAAGGAAAGATGTGCGTTTGGATGTTTCCTATGTATCTCCACAATTCAATTTAAGATATTCATCATTAATATTTTTCTATGAATTTTCATGTAAAATCGTGAAAAAAAATTAAAAAAATTCACCAAAAATGGAGTTTTGTTTTTTTGAAATTGAAAATTTAGTATACTTGAGGGAGATTGGGTTAGACACAAATGTTGATGGACGAAAACAAGAAATGTCAATTATGTTCAAAGTAATGTCAAAAAAGTTGAAGGGTGCAAAAGGGGGGTGTCAACCTTTCTTGTAGGGGGGTGTACACTTGAGGAGGTGGTCGCTTTGAATGACCATTGTGTTTCAACTTCAAAAATTGGTAACTAATTCCACAAAGGTCTAAAAAATATGAAATGACTTGGGCCGGATGGCAATTCCATTTTCCTTCTTACAAAAATTTATTGAAAATTGTTTCAAAGAATTTAGCTTCCTCCAAAAGGCAATCAACTCTTAAATGTTTTCTTTAACTTCTAAAGGACCATTGTCCCTTTGGGGGACAAATGGGATTTTGGGAGGTACCTACGGATTGAATTTTTGTTGTGATACTCTAGTTTCTACTCCAATTTTAATTTTGAAAAAATTCCTAATATTGCATATTTTATTGCAAATTGAACATTGGGTGTATTTTCAGTGTCTATTATTTTCTAATTATAGAAAGACACGGAAATTGAGTTTACACCATGATATTTGTCATCGTGATATACATTTATGGTGAAATTTTCAGATTTTTTGAAATATTTATCTATTTAATATGATTTGTCTTCACTTTTTCTTCAAAAATTCTTTAAAAATTTAATTTTTCACAAAAAGAATCTAAATATTTTCTGAAGTAAAGAGGACATGTACTTTCATCTCTGAAAAATAAAAATAAAATTTTTCATACATATCTAGTTGCAAAATGGTAGCAAATTGAGTGATGGACAGTGAGGTTTGAAATCAACGGTGATGGGTCCGTCATTTAGGGGTCAATAGCCTCGTGCGCTAGTGGGCCGCTGCTTGTCCAAAACACATTAATAAAGAGCAGCTCTGACCAGTGACTGCAGCTCTGTCTTGTTGACAAGAGGCTGGTGGTGGGTCTTCTTCAGTCTTCAGTTCAGTTGTCACTTGATTGATAGGAATCGAGTTTTCCTTATCCTCTGCTGCTGGACTGGAGGATGAGGTACCCATTTCCAACCACCGAAGCAATTACCAATATCTGGAGCGCTCGTTTTTTGAGTGTGGAAATTTTCCATATACAGAAAAATTATAGAGTTTGGAAGGATCAGCGATTCCAAAACTGGCTAAATTTCACTCGATTTCTACTTAACCCCTAAAGAACCATTGTCCGTTTGGTGGACATTTGGGATTTTGGCAGGGACCTACGGGCTGAATTTTTGTCTTGATTTTTGAAACTTTTTTTGAAGATTAGAAAAATTGATAAGCTTTGTGGGAATATAAATTTTTTTCATTTGGTGCCCTGGAACAAAAGTTAGGCCCAAACAAGCTCAAAACAGGGGAGAGGGGGCAACAAATTTTGCAAAAAATTATTTATTTATTTATTTAATTTTTTTTTCCCTTAGATTATGTTTTTGTCTATCTGGAAAGCTTTGATCCATTTAAATTTGTTATGAGGAAGTTATGGACAATCTTATTATTTGGGCACTTAGAGCATCTTTCTGAAAAAAATAACTAGTAAGACTCATATTTGAATGCAATTTTTTAGAATTTTTCAAAAAAAAAATTTCCACATGGTTTAGTTTTTTTGCTAGAACAATCTCACCATTGGGATTAGTGAATTTTAATTCTATAAAAAGATAATAGTATTTTAGATTTTCCTTCTATCTTGTACCTACTTCTATTTAACAATTTTTTTAATGATGAAATTAAGGTGTTTTTTTTATAGACTCTTAACTCAATTCTCCAATGTAAAGGTTTAAACCTCAAAACTCTGTAGTGCAAAAATTTAAAGTTAAAATTGTTCAAAGTCAAAAAATGTAGTTCCACAATGTGCTGAAGAACAATAGAATTGTTTTTCAACACGTTGTTTCACTTTAAACGCAAATATCTTGCAATCTGTGCGGTCCGAAATTTTGAAATTTCTTCCACGTATTGTTATATTAGTTAGGTATAAGATCCCACGGTTAGATGTGAAGAAAAAATAGTTTTCAATTTTTTTATTCTTTGCTATAGAAATGGTAGATTTGAGTGTTTTTTGGCAGAAAAATGGCCTCAGTCCTTTAGGGATTAATTCTTTCATGCCCTTAGTGTAAATTCAAAAAAAAACTTCCGAAAAATGAATCCATTTGGCTAAAAATTCTGAATCCATTCTAAGATTGCTGGAAGAGACTGCATGTTTTTCCATAATCTTATTACACAAAATGTCATTACTATGGATTTCTTAGTAGAAGATTCTCTTTGACCTATAATGGTGATATAGACCTTTCTATTTCTGACCATTTGTTGATTGCAAAATTGACCAAAGATTGGTTGTAATATTGATTGCCTTACAACCATTCATACTGCGCAACAATTGCTCCAAGAACTAAGCCAAAAACTTATGGAAAGACAACAGCCTATAGGTTGAAAATTGAGGGGGATCAGAAATGGGTTGGCTACCTTAAAGAAATCCAAATTTAATATATTTTTATTTAAAGAAGCTTGAAAGAAATTAGTGAAGGAACTTTGTCTATTATCATTGAGGTAAAGTAGGCTACTCGAAAAGTGAACAATTGAAGGCTGGTCCACCTTTTTTTGTAGGTTTCTATGGATAAGAAGATATTCTTAGCTCATTTTTTAGAGAAAGGAAAATAGATGCAGAATGTAATACAAGTGGTTTCATATTGTTTGAAGCATTATTGAATTAATTATAAATTTTCAAAGATTTTGGTTGTAGGCACCTATTTATTACCGACCATAGGACTCCCCAATCTGTCCACTTGCAACTTGTAAAGAGATTTGAGGAAATCAAGGAGAATGATTGGCTCTTGCAATAAATAATATTTTTTTTCAATCCACTTAATGGCTAAAGAAGTCCATTTAAAGACCACTTCATATATATATACATATAGATATGGCCCGGCTACACTTCATATTCATACCACTTTGAATAATAAAGTAGATATGGCCCGGCTACACTCTCTCTTGGGTTAGTACCAAGACCATGCAAAATGTCAATACGACTTTATCTTCTATTTTGGACTCTCACTTCTCATGGTCAGTCGGTCACATCTAACAAAGTAGGGTACCGGCCTTGCCCTAGACTCTGCTTTTGGTCCTTGGTCTTGGTTTGGCCTTCAATTACTTTTGTACAAATTGCACCAGTGAGTTGAGTGTGTATGGTAAGGTAGTGTTCTCTTGAATGGACCATTTAAGCCTACCTAACTCATCATTGACAGCAGTAGATATTTCAAGCAACATGTCACCCATTCCTAGATAGAGGTCCGTTTTAGAACATGGTCCGTTTTAGAGCACACTACCTTACTACTCACCTTCCTTACTGCTGCTTTTCTCCAGGAGATGAGATTGTGCATGAGTGCTTATGTGCTTTCTTCCACTAATAACTTATATGTTTGTCTCTTTTTAAAGCTGATGGTGGGAATACTATTTTTTGTCGGGCTCTAATTTTTTATGGTCACATCTAACAAAGTCAAGTACCTTAGTGCTTCTAATCCTTGGTCTAGGTGAAGTAAACCAGCCTTGCTCCAGTACATTTTTTATTGCACCAATGCCAAGTATGTACAGTACTACTCAACTTCCTTACTGCTGCTTCTCTCGAGGAGATGAGATTGCGTATGAGTGCCTATATGCTTTCTTTCGCTAAGAGCTGCCCCACTCCAACACGCTGAAACCACTCTTTAAATGTTCTGCACCATTGATCTTCTAAGATCTTCTAAAATCAATGGTATAGAACCTTTAGAGAGTGGCTTCAACGTGTTGGAGTGGGGCTGCTCTAATAAGCTTATATGTTCATTGCCTCTTCAAGCTAATGGTGAGCGTTGTTGCAAAAGGGTGCCGCTTGCCCCTCTTTGATTCAACAACTTGGCTTCCCATTAGACTTGGTGTTTGTCGCTTTTCTCTAATCCAGGCCGCTTGACAAAGACCGTCTCTGTCCAGTACCTTCGTTGGACGGCAATTACGTGACAAATGGATTGATGCAACAACAGTCAGGCTCTTTTATGTGATGGACTCTATAGAGTTTCTATGTGAGCCCAACCCGACATTTGGACAAAGGATTCATTGTTGAGATTTGGATGTCCACCATTATTTCTCCCATCATGCATAAAAGTTTGCTCACACATAAAAGAAGGGAGGTCGTTGAAAATCTGATTTAATTTTGACAAGCTCATTTGAAACTAATTCTATAGATAGTAGATGTGGCTTGGGTGTATAATTGTGATTTATAAGCTTAATGTATTGTTCAATCAATACATATGTCAAATGGAAAAAACTTGTAAACCCATGAGTCATGGGGAAACAATCACTAGCGCCATACTTTGTCAAATTTTATCTATGCTCTGGATGCCAAAGAATCATCATCCTTCTTTTATGTGTAAGTAGACTTTTTATGCATGATGGGAAAGACAATAGTGTACCCCCATGTTTCAACAATACACTCATGGTCCAAATGTCGGATTGGGCTCACATGGAGATATAGCCTAAAAATCCATTAGCTACGCTTGGAACACTAATTACTTTCCTCGATGAAAACTTCTATAGTTTTTTTTTTGCATGTTTCAAAAGTACCATTATTGTGTATGCAATTCTGTTTGAGAGTAACAATTATTGGTAGGTTTGATACTTCAATTTTCTTTGTTGTTGCAGAACTCAGTAAGATATGAAATTTAAGAACCAGCAAGAGATCTGAGTGTCTTTGTATTAAAAATGAAAGCAAGTACAACATACAGTGGTCATCGGCCTACAATTGACAAGCAAGCGAAACATCAGTTTGATTGGTATGCAAATTTGTTGTTTGTATTAGATCACCCTAAAATTTCATTAACGAGCTATTCTCTATTTGCTACTTGACCACGTATTTGCATTTAGGGGGGTGAAAATGGGCTAGATAAGGGTGGATATAGCTCACCCTGTATTTATATCTATATCTTTTTCTTGAATACAAAGCTAGATAAAAAACAGATGGACAGTAATTGCATATATAGAGAAACATATGTTAATACTTTGTTGTAGTGTTGAAGATGTTTACTAAGGATTTACAATGCCATGATATTCACAACTTTGCACACATCAGAAAGTACATCCTTGCGCATAAGTGAACCAACATAGGACAATTATAGGCAACCTAGCAGCCCAGCCAATGCCTACTTCATTATCTAGCACCAGCGATGACAGTTTAGAGGCTGATTGGAGGGCTAAGTGGCGCAACTTTGCAAGTGATGCCTCCTCCTTAGAGTACTTGGATTCAGAGTCTGAGTCTGAGAGGGGTAGCGTGGACCTCCATCACAAGATTGGTTACTATGAAGGTGATGGCGACTTGGATGATTTGGAGTTCTGAGCTCGCAACCATGACCAATTTTGGCAAAGCTAGGAAACCACACTTTTTGATGATAGGGAATCATTTCTGGGCCCGCATCCAGGTCCCATAGCAAGAGTCTCATGCACCAGACGTCCTGCCCTATACTTCTTTAAATTGTTTTTGGATGATAAGGTACTTCAAGAGGTGGTGGAACAACCAATCTCTACGCATCTCAAGAAGGAATCAGACACTTTAGGAACACAAATGGTGGATCCCATTGGATTCCAACTTGTCCATTGGAGATACGGGCATTTTTGGATGTCATCATTTTCATGGGTATCAAGATGATGCCCACCATTCAGGACTATTGGAAGTGGTCTCAATTCCTCCAGTGCTCCTTGATACCACGTGTGTTTATACACAACCGCTTTGAATCTTTGTTACAATGCCTACATCTTGTAAATAATGAGAATATAGTCACTGATTGTGAATCACTGGAGGATGACAAACTTGCCAAAGTGAGGTGGATTATTGATGGTTTTGTAATGAAGAGTAGCTTGCATTGTATAATCCTGAGACATTCATCACTTGTGATGAGATTAGGGTTGCATATTGGGGCCATTATTTAGTTTTTCGGTAGTGTATGCAACAAAATATGGCTTCAAGTTCTTTGTTGTTGTCTGCAGGCCTTCTTGGTACAAATACAACATTTTGCCCTATATTGGAGCCTCTAGAGTTCTAGATTGTAGACAAAAAGAATGAGTTCTGCAAGAACTTATTGTGGACTTGGATGACGTTGGCCACAAAATTGTTTGTGACGACTGGTTCACGACTCCTAAGTTGTTTGAGGACTTGTACCACCGCAGGATATGGGCAATAAGCACATTTTGGGAGAACCGCATTGGATTGCCTACCTCACTGCTGGGATACAGGAAATGGGTGACCACCCCCATGGCACTTTGATGTGGCGGATGCACGTCCAAAAATGTATAGTGGCTATATGTTGGTATGACTCAAAGCCAGTGTACATTCTTTCTACCTCTGCAGATCTGGTGGCCGTGGGAGCGCGGGGCATGCGTTGGGTGCAAGGTACTAAAGAAGCCATAGCATCAATGCCACAACAAGTGGAATACAAGATGCATATATGTGGCGTTGATTTAATGGACCAAATGCAGACAATTTATAGTGTGCAATTCCATTTACACAAGTGGTGGCGCAAGCACATGTTTTTCACTGTTGATTGTTGGTTGAACAACTTTGGGTGCTACTAAAGCACGATCGGCTCTCTTGGGGTGAGCAAGTGTACCAAAAGAGGCTATTGTATCATATGGAGGTTGCGGAGAGTTTGATAGCTCCTTGGTTAGACCCACCATTTGCATGCTTAGTAGAATACCTTTGGCCCAACCGCATTGCACTACAGTAGCATCTGCCCTTTCATATGGTGTAGGTGCATTGTTTGCAAACGATGGACACGATTTAGGTGCACTTCTTATGCTGGAGCACACATGTGTGTAGATAAGTGCTTTTTGAAAGTGCACACCTCAAAAAATGGGCTCTGAGAGTAAGTAGAGCTCGCTCTCATTGAGAGACTGTAGGAACAAGTGATTTGGCCAGACTGCCTTGGACATTTGTTAGCACACCAAGGGTTGGTTCAACACTATTTATGAGCATAGTTCAGGCAATTAGATTGTTTGTCATCTTACCTTTTGGTGCTTGGCATTGGATGTTGTGTTGCATAGAGATGGAACTTTGGCATATGCATACCAATTTCATCTTTGGGCTGTAAACTGTTGAAATATACATTGTGTGAATTTTTAAATAGAAATGAATTTAAAAAATAAGTGTGCAAACATTTCATTCATGCCATTGACAAGGTTTATGTGAAAGTTTGAAACCATATGTTTTAGAAGCAATATGATGAAATTCAAAAAAGAGTGATACTTTAATCAAAGAGGGTACCAAACTGGTAAACCATTTTATATTCTAAATAGAAGACTCTCTCATACATTGGAAACAAATACTATAGCATTTAATCTATCCTAATGTATTTTCTGTTTTTTCTTGTCTTTAACTTCTTTTACTCCACAAATTGGTGGATTCACATCTTCGCAAGCTCTTTGGCTTTTGATCTATGATTGTAATTTGTATAATAAAATTTTGGGTATTTGGACAGAGGTCACAATACAATTAAACTTGCTAAAGTTGTTGAAGGCAAAAGTAGCATGGAAGTCCGATTTTCCTCTCCAAATAACTTCAACTACCCTATCACATTGTCCAAAGTTGATGTACAATTTGTAACTTGGAACAATGAAATGTCCTCCATTACAAAGAAATCCAGCACTTGTTTTTGCTAGTCCTCCATTATGTGCAAATGTAGGTGCCCAGGTTCCATAAGCATAGGACCCTTGATCTCGATCCTTATAGACGGTATTACTAAAATCATCAATGGTATATGTGAGATTGCTAGCAAATCCAACATCCCCTTGTATCAGATCTGTGAACTCAGTTTGGCCTAATAAAGAAATGCCTACCTCCAATGCTTCATCAACAATTTTCATATAAAGATATGATGCAAGTTCTATAAACTTTGATTCATAAAAATCTAAGATCATTTCACCAAGTGCACTTGGTCTTCTTCCCACTCTTATATGGTAGCCTCATCATTTTTAATACCACACCCCATGGCATAGTGCCCATTGTGTATCATGGATCCCTACAAGCTCTCTATCCTAAAGCAAACATCTTCCCGCTAATATGTGCCCCGTTTTTGTCTATGTATCTAGCGTTTCCTTTCTTCAATTTAGCCAAAGCCATTGTTAATTTCTTGAAGTCTTCATATTCTTATGAAGCCGCAATGTCTTCAAATTATTGGAACAAAACAACTAGCACTATTTCTTTAGTGCTTTTATCTTAAATGACTACTTTATTCTTGTATAGCACTATGTAGTCATTTGGAATGTCAACCATTACTTTTTTGTCTAGAGCTTTGTCCTCTGAATTTCAATATTGTGAACTGAGATAGCAATCTTTCACATCACATGGACCTATCATGTCTTTTGTTTCTTTCAAAAATTTCTCTTTCAAGGCCATTTTATGCTCTTAGTGTTTCCTATCCATAATCCTTTTTCCTCTCCCTTTTGTCATTGTGGATTTCATATAGTTGTATGAAAGTAATAAATGAATTGAAACTTACTAACAATAAGTAATTATACAAAAAAATGAAGATATATTCAAAGCAAGATACTCAAGGAAATTATTCAAATTAAATACTCAAACAAAATGTTCTCATAGTACATGCTACAAATGGCTCTTTTTGTGTCTTTTGTACTACCAAGAAGAACCTTTTACTTTAGAATGATAATGCCTTTTTAGACATTATAGGACCTTCTATCAACAAAGTTCTTTCACTTTATTGAAAAGTGAAAGAAACCTTTCACATTAACATAGAAAAAAAGTGAAGGTAACTTCATTATAGTTCTTTTACTTTTGAAAACAAAGATTGGCAATTAATCTTGCAAATAATGGACGTAGGATCTTGAAGTCCATATTTTTAGATTTCTTGGAAAAGACAAATAATAGAATTTGAGGATGTATTTTTTCTAAAGATAGGCTTAAAAATAATTTTAAATCTAGGGTTACAAGTGCAAAAGGGGTTAAAAATAAAAGCTTTATCTTTTACATGACATACATCTATCACACATGTATGTACATAGAATTATTTATAGGATCTATAAATTTATTTTCTTATAAATTCTTATATACAATCTAGTCTTTCCCTTGCAACTACAACATACACATGTGCTTATTATTATTATAGGATCTATAAATTCATTTTCTTTTAAACTCATATATGAACTTGTAGTTGTTCAATGTAACTATGATATCCACATGTACATATTAATATTATAGGGATGATAATTATATGTTCTTTTATAATCTCTTATAACCTCATATTCTTATGTATATATTCTTTTTTCCTTATGAGTTTTGGATTCTTTCTTCCCTTAAAGAGTAAATGGGGCGCATTGAGCACAATTGATTCCAAAGCATCCCTATGTATGTACATGAGAGATAGGCCCTGGATTCCTTCTTGTGAGTTTTGGATTCTTTCTTCCCTTGAGGAGTACACGGGGTGCATTGAGAACAATTAGTTCCAAAGAGTCCCTATGTACTTTCTTGAGAGGTAGACCTTGGATTCTTTCTTGTTGGTTTTGGATTCTTTCTTCCCTTGAGGAGTACATAGGGTGCATTGAGAACAATTGGTTCCAAAGCATCCCTGTGTATGTACTTGAGAGGTACGCCTTAGATTCCTTCTTGTAAGTTTTGCTTTATTTCTTCCCTTGAAGAGTACATGGGGTGCATTGAGAATAATTGGTTCCAAAGCATTCCTATGTATGTACTTGAGAGGTAGGCCTTGGATTCCTTCTTGTTGGTTTTGGTTTCTTTCTTCCCTTGAGGAGTACATGGGGTGCATTGAGAACAATTGGTTCCAAAGTGTCCCCATGTACATACTTGAGGTGTAGGCCTTGGATTCCTTCTTATGAGTTTTAGATTCTTTCATCCCTTTAGGAATATATGGAGTGCATTGAGAACAATTGGTCCCAAAGCGTCCCCATATACATACTTGAAGGTTTGGCGTTGGAATAAGGCTTGGGACTTCAAGATTATACTTTTTGTCATTATGATGTGTTTAGGTTCTTCTCTTCATAAGTCTGTGGTGCATGCCTTGAGAAAGATTGGATTTTTTATTGTAATTTTATATTTTGGAGTAATAGGACTATCACCCACATTATTTTAAGCTTGGTAGGGCCCCTAGGACTAGTGACTAGTTGTAGGGATTAAAACTTCCACCCTTCAACTGGCTTGGGCCAGGAAGATTTGTTGGCCCCTTGCTATGTACTAAAATTTGAGGTGGCCTTGGTGTTGCTTTAGGGAAGGCTGACGTTGTACCTAAGTCTTTGACTATTCAATTTGGTATCATAAATGTTGTACTTGTTCTTTGGTCCTAAAATTTTGTAGGCATAGAACTACTTTTTGACATTGCTTGCTACCAAATTTTCAAGGGTTGAGATCAATGGAAGCAGCCAGGGTTGCATTCCAAACCACAGAACCTTTTTGCAATGAAATTCCATTTCATTTGTTTAAAAAAAAGACAAAAAAAGACAAAAACAAAAACCACATAACCACATAACCTCCTCCAAAATCACCCTTGCACACATTGTCTAGTACACTTTGATTATTATAGTCTCACAAATCACATGGTCAACTGTCTCCAAATTTTATTAGAAACTAAGGACCCCACCCTTTCAAACTTTCAATGGTGAAATCCTATGGATGTCAAAATTGCACTTGCTGTAACAATTTCTATAGTTAGCATTCCACCATGGCCAGATAAGCTGTAACATGGACTAGGTGCTTAGGGGTTAAAGGGGATGGCCACTTGAATCTCCAATAGTACAACTCATTAAATATACTTCCAGCCAATCACAAGTCACAGAACTTGCAAAATCAACAAGTAAGCTATAATAATTGCTAATCCAAAGAGAAAATATAGCTTGTGTATCAAAGTAGCGTATTTGGATTTGACTGTCAATAATTCAAAAAAGAATTATGAACTGAAACATAAGTTTAACTTTGAAAAAGAAATGTTAAGTGAAAGAAAAATATAGGTGAGAAGTTACTCTATAACCAGAGAGAAAACTATATATGCATAATATTAAAGTTTAAATTTTCATAGATTCATCTCATTTATCTATGTAGAATGATTCAACATCTTTTTTTTTTATACTTTTTCAAGATTGAAGAAATGAATAAATTGATAATAGTTTTTAGATGGAATTGAATCACAATAATCCCAACGATGAGATTGTTCTAGCAAAAAAATCTAAGCTTAACAGATTTTTTTGAAAAATTCTAAAAATTGCATTCAAAAATGAATTCTACAAGTTATTTTCTTAGGAAGATGGTTAGATTGCCCAAAAAACTAAGATTGCCCATAACTTTCTCATAATAGTCCAAATTGAATGAAACAAAGCTTCACATGTAGACAAAAATATAATCTTTGGAAAAAAAATTTGAAAAAAATTATTTTGACTTTTTGTGATTTTTTTGTGCTGCCCATTGAATACCATTTTTGCTTATTGAGCCATAATTTTTGCTCCCAGGTATCATTTAAAATATAAATAATATATATTCACAAAGCTCTTGCAAAAATGCACAACCTCAAAAAATTCCAAAAAGTATCACTAAAAATTGAGATAGTAGGAACCTGCTTGGACCCAAATTTTCCTCCAAGGGGACAAATGGTCCTTTAGGGGTTAAAAAATTCAACATATATTTTTCTTTATTTGTTTTAAATAGTGAGTTATGCCAAGATTTTAAACTAAAAGGATACATAGTTTTTATTTGAAAAGACCATCCCTAAACTATTATTGGGACAATTCTTTTTCTGAGTCTTCAATAAGTACATTTTATATAAATTTCTTTCTTCCACTCATCTCAATCTTCAATCCATTCCAGAGTCTAAAATAGTATTAAAGAAATAGTTTTTTAAATATTATTAATATAATTTCTATTTTTTTAATCCATAAATATTTTGAAACTCAATAACTTTAACACTATAGGTCCCAAAGCTGCAAACCAAGCTTGTACATCCTTCCTCGCCAAGAGCTTTCCAGCAGTACCAAGCATATGGCAAAGGGACGCACGGTCTGGGAAATCTCAACATAACAAACAAAACAAATAGGTATCTAAATATAGGTAAGAAAACCATGCTAATCTAATATATGGATCTTAAAAAATCAGCACAACTCCACTTATCCATAAGTGTTGACTTTCACATGGATCCACCTCCTTTCTGGTGCAGGCAACTATAAGACAAATCATACGCAAAAGCATAAGGGCAACCCCACAGCTAATGCGCCCAAGAAGGGTGCTAAATAAAGAAATCTTGTTGTTTGGTGTGTCACCATTTTCATTGAAGAGTCACGGCACTACTGGAAGACTCACCAAGCGGTCAAAAGGTGCTCCAAACTTCTTATATTATTATTTTTAAAAGAATCTCTTCAACTTTTGAAAGGAACTTTCAAAAGGTGAGACTCAAATGATTATTTAATAGCTTGGCAAGTTGCGTTCAAGACTTTCCATTTGCCCATGTCTTCTTCATTTTTGGCTGTAGGTAGGCATGTTTTTTCACTTGGCGTACGTGCCATGAAGCAATTTCTAAGCCATGGGCCCAATCATTGTCCGTACTGACTACCTTTGGTGCGTTGCTGTGGGGTTGCTCTAAAAGCAACCCCACACTTGCCAAGTGGGAATTTATGGCCCGCCACGCCCAAATTTATACAAGGGATAAGCAAATGGCGAACCTTGAGCGTGCTGCGCTAAGAGAGCTTTAATTGTTGGAACACGCTTTCCGAGGGGGATTAATGCAAAAAGTTAAGGAGTATAACGTCCTCAATGCTCATGATCATCTTGATAAAGTTTTTTTTATTGAGAATCCCATCACAATCTCCAGTGAGGTGCTATATTGGGGTTCCATTTATTGTGTGCTTGAATTCCAAGGGATGACAAAGCTTTGCCGTGTTGGCATTCCATGCTAGGTGTGGGGCACAAATTAAAATGGGAAGTTGGACTCATGCAAATCGCACTCCAAACTACATTTGGCGCCTCTCCTTGAAGTGTAAGGGCAATCCCACAGCTAGTGAGTCAGAGAAGCGTGCCAGGAGTGATTTGTGGCCTTCAGAGCGTGTGGTGGCGCTTTGCCCCACTAGGCACTCTAAACAACGCATACAGAAACAGGGAAGTTTGGAAACCCAAAAGAATAATCCACCACATCATGGGCAGGCAATCCTTGGGTGACATTTGATGACAATGGAATTTTTCTTTCAAGCTATTTCAATGGACCTTGTGGCATTACCTCGGAAATGATATTGGATCTTATCTCGAATTGCAAGTTTGACCTCATTGGCATGCCATGCCCAAGAGTCTCCATTTGCCCATGCCTTCTTCAAATTTGGCTAGGACCAGGCATGTTTTTTCACTTGGTGTGTGTGTGTTGTGGGGCAATTTCCAAGTCACGGCACGGCGCGCTCATTGCCCGTGTTGAGTGCCTTGGACAAGTTGTTGTGGGGATGCTCTAAGAGCATCCCCTCTCCAACTCAACAAGTGGCTCAAATTGGAGAAATGGCCGTGCCTATCCATAATGCATGCCCCATGACATGCACGGCAAGGGACAAAAAATGGTTGGATATGGTCAAATTTGAAGAGCATTCAACCAAATGAAGAGCCTTGCTTGCGGCTTGGTATGGATTATTTTGTCTTTGTTCCCAAGTTTCGAGAGACCTTTTCATTAATGAATGTCTTGCCCAAGTTGGCATTCATGAGGTGGCACTTTGGGGGCCCTGTAAGGTAGGAGGCTCAGTAATGGATCCTTTAAGGGTTGATCCCCCTTTTTCATGTATTTCCTTGGAGGGGAATATTTTTGGCTCATTTTTCAGACAAAGAGAAATTGATGAGGAACCTAACCCAAGTGGTTTTCCTTTTCCGTTCCGGCAAGCCAAACTTCAAGTTGACTTTCTGCAATATAAAAAGAAGAAGAAAAAAGATTCTACACCTTTTTTTTTAAAATTTCTTTAAAATGCAGTGTAGTGGATGGAAATTGCCAGGTCTGGAAAAATAAAGAGACCCATGCCGTATGCATTGGGGCATGTTTTTTTTGGTAGACCCAGACCCAACACTATGCCGTTCCGTGCATGATGCAGTAGCTGCATTGGAGCTGCTCTAAGAGCATCCCCACCCGTCTTGCATATAGGATGACTTGTTAAGAGAGGCTTGCAAAATTGCCCCAGCCGTCTTGCATAATGGATGAACTTGTTAAGAGCCAAGCCAAAAGCCTCCGATGATTGTCAAAATCGGGCTCTTTTGCAAGCCAAAGGGTGGCTTGCAAAAGAACCCGGTTTTGCAAGCCACCAGCGGCTTTTAGCTTGGCCTCTTAACAAGTTCATCCATTATGCAAGACAGGTGGGGATGCTCCAAGCTGTGGGGCTGCCCTAAGCGCTTTTCAAGTAGGCTACTATAAGACAAATCCGAGTAGCTTGGTGATAGTCACGTTCTTTCTGGAAGTCAACTGACATTCTTTCTTGTTGGATTCATACTGCAACCTTCAAAGGATGAAAATCGAGTTTACCACCAACAGAAACCGACCAACAGGCACTCCGCCCGCAGTCCCATCCATCCTATTAATAGTGTCTGCATTTTATTAGTGTGGGTCATTATGTCGTAATCATGAGTCTGTACTCTCATCGTACAGTCCGCATGTTGACGTGGACTGCTGCTGGCGTTGATGTACAAAAAAAATGGGTAATCTAAATGACCACCTGGAGGCAGCACTTGTACAGTCGGGTACTGTAATCTTACAACCGGCCAATTTGAGCCATCAACATTTATTTTTTACAATGTGCAATATAATTGTTTATATTTCGGTAAGCATAATTAATACTCAATCCTCATGCAATTCCAGTCAAGTATATAAAATTTCAGTTTCAAAAAAGTAAAATTTCTTTTTTGGTGAATTTCTAAAGTTAATTTTCATGGTTTTACATAATATTTTATTGAGAACAATTGGTGATAAATTTTTTAATCAAAATTGCATAGATATGTAGGGAACATCTATGCACACATCTTTCAAATTAAAAAACACCCCATTAAGTAACAAAAATGTAATCTAGGAAGATTTCAATGATGGAGTGATAATGCCCAAATCTTGTGAAATAGATATAATATAGGGCTTGGTGATAGGGCTGGGGGGCCGTTCTTCTTGGAAGTCAACTAACATTCTTTCTTGTTGGATTCATCTGGTCGGAAAGGGATCTTGTAAACTCCAATGGATGAGGGCCTCCTTACATGTATTGGTGGGTGGGTGTGGTCAACAATGTTGAAATATAGAAGGCATTTTAATGTTCCTTCTACAGTGTGAGATACACCAAAATTAATAGAACTCTCCTCTTCCTTCGATGCTTGCCAATCACTGGCCTAGACCATAGAATCCACCAATCAAGTCGATAGTAGTTCAATGCCTCTTGCAAAGGTTGTCCCCCCTCTCCCCCATTTTACCCCCAAGAAAAAGACAAAAACGTTTTAATTACAAATTTGCATGATCAAATTTGCGAATTTTGAATTCATATTTGCAATCACAGGCCCCAAATTAGCAGGAAGTGTTTACAATTGAATAAACATGGCACTAAATAAGGGGTCTTTTTTTAGAATTTACTCTTGGCTTTACATCCGTAAGAGGTTCCTTGCACTACAATAGACTCAACTAAATCCACCATTCATTCATTTTTTTTTATTGGATACACAAATAAAGGGGACCCTTTACTGCACAAGATAAAATACAAAGACCCAGTCAATGGCCAGGGCTGGAGAGAAAAGAGAATCTACCATTCAATTTTTTTGTTTTTGGACACGAATAAAGGGAACCCTTTACTGCACAAGATAAAAATACTAAGACCCAACCACAAGCAGCCTGGACCGACAAGAAAAGAGAATTCACCATTCATTCATTTTTTAATTATTGGATACACAAATAAAGGGGACCCTTTACTGCACAAGATAAAATACAAAGACCCTGTCAACGGCCTGGCCCGGAGAGAAAATAGAATCCACCATTCATTTTTTATTTTATTTATTTATTTTTATTTTTTAAAATTTATTTACACAAATAAAAGGGAATCCTTTACTGCACGAGATAAATTACAAAGACCCCGCCTGCCGCAAGCGGCCGGCCTGGGCTAAAAAGAATAGAAAAAAGACCATTCACCATTCAATTTCCAGATCAAACCCAAGCTATTTGAAAGAGGAAACACGCGTATCAACGTTGCCTTATCGGAAGGTTTCGACATCTGCAGTAAGGTAAAAGACCCCATTGCGGTCAGAATTAGGAGTGTGCCCTCATGCCATTTCTAAATTTTTTTCAAATTTCTTCCCACACAAAGATAAGTGTGAGAGACAGTGAGGACATTTGAAATTACATTTTTTGGACCAAATATGAATTAGTTTTGAATTTTTGAAGTGATCAGCCCATAGGGGTCTATAGGCTACCTCATGACCAACAAAATCTGAATCCAATATGGTCATCTTCCTACCCAATGCAGTCATAACATTTTCAAACATGGAAGACCTAAAAAATTAGTTTTTACAAAGAGTTTTACACTAAAAAGTTACAAGTACCTATTGAGGTCACTAATTACTCCATAACTACCATATAAGGCATTGATTGTGGTCTGAAAAACCACATTGGGGTCACTAGGTGTCCATCATGGGCCATTTGACCGCAATGGGGTCTCTTACCTTATCATAGTTTTTTTTTTTTTTTTGAAACAAATGAAACGGGATTTCATTGCCTGCAGTATCATAGGTTGGTTTTGCTACAGGAAACCTTACAGTGGGCTCCAGATTCGGACAGCCCTGCCAGACAGCCGATTGCTGCTGCAAGGTCAGAGCCTCCTGCACATGTATCGGTGGTGACCAGGGAAACTTCACCGGCGTTTCTACAGTGAAAAAAGTTTGTGTACTTCCATGTGGACCGAGTGGGTGTGCGAGGAATACAATTAGAAAGCCACACGTATTAGATTCTCTCAACATGAATAGCCTCCGCCAACGGGAAGACAATCGGTGAAGCTTGTTCATCTTGTTGCTTGAATTAGAACGGAACTCACCGGCCCGACTCACATGGCAAGAGGCCCTTATATATTAGTGGTGGATGGTGGTAGAAAGGAGTAATTTGCACACCCATTGCTCGAACGATCGTTCTATAAATCTGCCATCTCAAAGTCTAGTGTGTGCAAGTAACAATCTGCAGGTAGCTAGCTATCGAAGTAGCGAGGATGGGCCGAGAGAGCCGCGGCAGCATTGCCTTCTTCGCTACCTACAGGCCGCCAGTGCCGCTCGACATCTTCTCCTGCCCCGTCCCAGCCTTCTCCAAACGCGATGAGCTCAAACTCACCGGCATCGAGGACACTTTCTACAACTACAACTGCCGCCCCATCCCTCCCGCGGCGCTCAAGGAACTCCTCAAGCGCCCCAAGCTGGCAGCCGAGGGCGTCACCGACGCTGACGTCGACGCCGGCCGCGTCTCCAGCTTCGTCTTCGTCTCCGAGAGAGAGGACAACCTCGAGACGCTCCGCATCGCCCTGCGGTTCAATGCCAACAAGAAGGTGAAGGTGTTCAGCCTGGCCGACATCTTCGGCGCCACCGAGTTCAGCGGCACGCGCCTGGAGGACAGCGGCTGCATTGGCGGCGGCTACAAGGTGGGCTCTCGCACCATCGACCACTCGCTCATCTACGTCTCCACCAAGGAGCCAGCGGAAGAACGCCGCAGCCCCTGGACCGTTGTCTACAAGACCAACCTTAGAACCGGCCAGACCGACCGCCTCACTCCCAAAGGTAGTTTCTTTCTTCGATCTCTTGTCGTTAATTGAGTACTCTCATCTCCTTAATTGCACTGTGTATGTGTGCTATATGCAGGTCAGTCTGATTTGAGCCCGGCCGTGTCGCCGTCGGGGAAGAAGGTGGCAATGGCGTCATTCCAAGGGAAGGGCTGGGATGGCGAGATCGAGGACCTGCAGACCGACATCCAAGTGATGAACGTGGAGGAGAAGCCACCGTTCCGCAAGCTGCTGATCAAGAACGGCGGGTGGCCGACGTGGGCCAGTGACGACGTCATCTTCTTCCACAGGAAGGTCGGTGATTATTGGGGTGTCTTCCGGTTTACCATCAGCACCAGGGATACCGTCCGGGTGACACCGGATAAGTTCGACGCAGTGACTCCGGCGGCCATCAGCGAGACCAAAGTGGCGGTGGCCACCATCCGCAAGAAGTCCAAGTTCATCGACGTCCGCGTGGAGGACCAGTATCGCCACATTGAGATCTTCGACGCGGCCGCGCCGGGGCAGTCGGTGCGGATCACCCAGAAGATGAGACCCAAAGGCGACCACTACAACCCCTTCGTGCTGGACGGCGGCAGCCGTGTCGGGTACCACCGCTGCAGGAGTGACCTCCTGCAGCACGGCGACGACGTCCCTCGGAACTTCCACAAGCTGGAGTCCCCTGTGAAGGACGTCGGGCTGTTTCGGGTGTCCGGCGTGTTCCCCACCCTCTCCAAGGACGGCTCGAAGCTGGCCTTCGTGGACAACGAGTTCAAGGCTGTGTGGATTGCCGACAGCAAGGGGCTGCGCATCGTGTTCGAGACCAAGGGCCCCGACAGCATCTTCTCCCCAATGTGGAACCAGAACCCCGATGAGGACATCCTCTACGTCTGCATGGGCCCCTCCTTCAATGCCAAGATGCCGCTGGAGATCTTCGCCATCCCCAAAGTCTCCAGCGGCGATCGGCATCGCCGGCAGCTCACCAAGGGCAATTTCAACAACGCGTTCCCGTCAAGCAGCCCAGACGGGAAAAAGTTCGTGTTCCGGTCGACGAGAGACGGCGGGGCGAAGAAGCACAAGAACCTGTACATCATGAATGACACAGAGGTCGGGGAGTTTGGGGACGGCACGGTGACGCGGCTGACCAACGGGCCGTGGACCGACACCCACTGCCAGTGGTCCCCGAACGGAGACTGGATCGTCTTCTCGTCGACGCGCGACAAGCCCAAGGATGCACCAGAGTCGGACAACGGCCTGGACCCGGGTTACTTCGCCGTGTTCCTGGTGAAGGCGAGCGACCCGACGGTGGTGATCCGGGTGCTGAAGAGCGGGGACGACCTGGGCGGGCACGTGAACCACCCGGTGTTCAGCCCGGACGGGCGGAGCATCGCGGTGACGGCGGACCTGGCGGCGGTGTCCGCAGAGCCGATCTCGCTGCCGCTGTTCCTGCACTCAGTGCGGCCATACGGCGACATCTTCGTGGTGGACATCGACACGAAGGACATGGCGAAGAACAGGGACGTGAAGAAGTTTCATCGCATCACGCACAGCCGGTACGAGTACTCGACACCGGTGTGGACGGTGTTCGCGACGGACGACCCGAATGCGCAGTGGAACATGCTGGTGAAGGAGGACGCGTACACGCCGACGTGCCCGTACGCGCACCCCGACGGCGGCGAGAGCATCCACATGACCGGGCACCTCTGCATCCCCAAGAGGTGTTGCTGATTGATTGCTGCCGTCCTTAGGTTGATCGATGAATAAATAAGCGCGCGTGTGTCTGCCTTTAGTTGTGGTGTCGGTCGTTGTTGGTATGCTTCAAAGTTTTTGAGCTTCATCTCTGCATGGTACATGTTTTCTTTACTCAGCATTTCATGGATCCTAGGCGTCAATGTTATGGACATGAGTATCAGAGTTAGGGCCCTTCTTGAGGTTGCGGTTTACCCCCTCTTTTTTGAAGGTGTAATAGCGATAAGCATCATTACTGTAAAATTTTGAAGTTTGAGGAATATTACCTTTTGTGGAAAGAGGGGAAATTATCAAATCCTTATGATTCAGCCCATTTCCTAAGCTATAATGTTGTGCACATCAAACCAACATGTGTAGGACAAATTGGGTGTCTCTAAAACATTAACCCTGGATCTATGAGTCAACCAGGACAGAGCTGGTAGATGACCCTGGATTTATTGAAACCACTACAACGTATGTACCCGTGACTTGGCACCGTAGAAGCCCACGGAATGTGGATGTTGCGGCAGCTCACAAAAATTGAAAATATGTTGTGGTTTATGAGTTCAAAGATGGTCAGGTGAGGGTTTAGGAGGCTAAAAATTACTATAATGGTCACGCCTTCATCATCACCTTCGATTCAGCAATTGTTCCAGCATCATCATTTTCGCTACGATACTCTGTCATCACCTTCGCTACCGATGCTCCATCACCACCTTTGCTACCAATTCTCTATCATCGCCTTCGCCTCCACAATTCCATGCTCTTCCGTCCAAACTCCTCCCTCTCCTTATACATATTCGCATTCTCATTCTTTTCTCCTTAGAGAAAAACAGGCTGGAGAATTGGAGTTCGGACAATTTGGATTCGGTGACGTTGTGGCGATGGCGATGTACGCTATGATTTTGTTGATGGGAGTTTCCACTCAGGCAGGAGCATTATCTTGTACTCTGCTCTATGATTTGGAGAAAGAAACGGTGGCTTGGTACAACAACGAGCGTTCACGTGATGGTAGTAGCCTGGTTTACAATGGAAATGAAATACAAATGGAGATTTTTGGTACCGGATCACATCCTTCTCTGCTACAGGGGCGCTCGTGATTAGTTGCGGACGCATGAGGCACAATATTCAAGGGTGAGTTGGAGGTTTCTTGAATCAAGCTTTTCTTGCGCATTTTCTTTGTTTTTTATTGGCTAAATTTTGCACTGAACTCTGTCTTTGCCTTCGCATTTGCATGGCCATTGCATAGCCATCGCATTTGCTTTTTAGGTTTGTATCGCTCTCCGCTAATTCTTCAGTTAGAGTTAGTGACCTACACCAGAGAATTCAAGGTCAAAACCAGGTCACATTTTAGGTGGCATGTGTAGAGATTGGCAGGCTTCTGAATGCTTGAGTTGGACGCACAGTGTGTTTTTGCAGACAAAGTTCTTGGCTCCAAGATGTCGACCTTGGAAGTCTATGATTAGCACGTTCACAAGCAACACTAATTTGGAATTTCAATGTTGTTGTGTTGCTCTTTTGCAGGTTTTCCAGACTCCACCACCACTTTCACCTCCACCGCTTGCTACAAGAGAGCATGCTTCTCAACAACAACAATCAGGTGAGTGTCTGATGAAAATTGCAATCATGAGTTGGTTAACTGAGAATGTTGGTGTTTGTAGTTGGCTTAGATGTTAAGATTTGCAAATTGGAGGTTCCTTTGGATGTAGATGAAGTTGGCTCAGAAGGCTGGTGTTTGTTGTATTGGAGTTGACTTATCATGTAGATGTACGTAGTTTGTAGTCTGCTTATGTTAATGTCCATAATTTGGAGGTCATGACATCCTGACCTAATTAATAGGACCGCCCAATTCTAATTATTTGTGGTGTGGTTGATTAAAGAAATCTGCAAAAAAGTGATACGGTTCTTAGTTCGCTCATTTAAAGCTGGCTTTCAAATCGAAGTTCCGAACTGTGGCGAAAAAAATGTTTTTTAGCTTTTCGCAGCAATTGTTTTAGCCCTGAAGCCTTAGCGCTTCACTCGGGGTTCTTCGACCTCAATGCCATGCGCTTTATTATATTCAGAAACGAGAAAAGTGCTGTGTGGAACAAAACTCCACATTGGGGGTCAAAGACCATGAATTATTTATAATAATACACTTTTTACTTGTTTTTTACGGTCTCAACATTTCTAAGAGATCGGAACTGACAGGAGCCATGATGTATCAAATGTAAGAACTCAAATTGATGTCAAGCTATTGTGTCTAAGCTGCAGGAAGCGTTGCAGGAAGCGCTGGACAGGTAGCAGCCGCGGATGCAGCGTCTGTTAAGACACGTTTACGGTGGACTCTAGAACTTCATGACAGGTTTGTGGACGCAGTTGCACAACTGGGTGGTTCTGAATGTAAGTAGTCACTGTCACTGGCTTTGAGCCTCTCTAGTACATCATTGTCTTTTCAACAAGTGTCACCTTAGTGCAGTTGAAAATGTAGTGAAAAGGTTATTTCCAAGATAGCTCATTATTAGGTCCATTTGCTGGTTGGTGTAGGTGCAACACTAAAAGCTGTACTTCGGGTGATGGGCGTTTTAGGAACAACCACTGACTACGTTAAGAGTCATATACAGGTGAGTATTAGACTGTTCAGAAACCAACAAACTCTTCGTTTTACTCTATCAGCAGTGAAATTTTTTGCAGTCGTCAAGTTGAGTTAATATTCTAATGGATATGTCTTGGTGGTTGTTCTATGCAGAAGTACAGGCTTATCTCTGAGGCTTCTTACGAAGGTAAGTGATTTTGCAGTCTTCAAGTTGAGTTAATATTCTAATGGATATGTCTTGGTGATAGTTCTATTCAGAAGTACAGGCTTATCTCTGAGGCTTCTTATGAAGGTACGTGATTTTGCTCTCATGAGGCTTATCTCGCTCTGTGTGAGTCTTGCTCTCATGTGGCTTATCTCTCTGTGCACGAGGTATATGTACTTAGTTGCGTTTGAGTGAAGAGCAGAGCATATAAGATAGCGTAGGTGTATGAACTACTCTGCCATTCTGATGAGGACCTCGGGATGTGTCGGAGAGGCCCGTGGGAGAGCACTAGGGGCGATTTAAGTTGCAGCCTCCGAGAAATGAATGATGTTCACGATGAGGTGTCTTCCAGCACTACAGTTTCCTTTTACTGACTCGACGCAACAGAAGTACATGGCCAAGGCGTACCCACAAGTCGGCGGAGGTGGTGAAGAAGTCGGGCGTGCCGTCTCTGATCATGGCCATCTCTAGAAGTTGTAGGCCTTAGAGGCATGACGAGCTCGGCAGGGTGCTCAACTTTGAAGTTGTAGAATGTTGTAATGGTGATACCATGAAAATGTTTGAGGTTGCATTTTGCATGTAATAACAGATAATTATAATAAAAAGTGATGTAGAAATAATGGAGCCTGGAATTGTTACCAGATTTGATTCTACAAGCCTCACCTACCAAATACACGTTTGTCCTAGTTGACTCATAGACCCAGCCTGGTTAAATAGGAGAGAATATGGCACTGGCGCATACACAAAGAGGCTGATATTGAAAGCGCTAGATATATGAATTTGCTCCAAAGAAACACTGAGATCTCGCCTATTTGTTTTTCGTTTTGTCGTATACAAAATCTGGCCATTTTTTGTTGCTGCTCAATGCACTTGGCTAACAAGTGCTTAATTGCATATTTAGGATCTTTTAAGATGAATGATGGAATAATTTCAAGAATATGTCTTTTTGCATGCAATTATGTATCAATCATATCATTTTTCCCATCTATCATAGGCATATAAAAGATTCATCCACAAAAAATCGGAAATTTATTTGAAATACAACAAGTGCATTCAACATCACATGTAATAATTATCATTCTTTTGTAGTTTTTTTTTTTTCATATATGAATTTTGTTCAAATTCTTCATTGGTTTCCTAAATATTTTACACAAACGTGTTATTGAACCTTAAGACCAACAAAGATGAGCCATTTGAGGGGAGATGTTTGGAGCAATTTGGCAAAAGTGGTGGGGACTAAATTGTATACTAGGCACTATTATTGGTAATATATAGAGATATAGCATACACCGTCCCTTGGAAAATCATGTTGCATCTACTGCATAATTGATCAATTCTTTAGTTTCTTCATCAATTCTAGAGTTGCCATGTGCTATTGTCCTTCCCTATTGGCTTCAGAATCATTCCCATGACAACAATCTTGATCAAATTTCTTTGACTTGGCAATCAAAAATTTTAGTATTCTCCTACTTTATGATGGTGAATCTTTCAAGAATGTCTCTCCTTAGTCTTCCAGGGCCACTGAGCTTGTTGCTATATGGTCATGCTCAAGCATAATCATGGTTGGTTCCCTTGTTCCTTAATGGTTTCACATTGGTCCAAAGTCCAGACTCCAGATTTTGCACCATCAAGTTCTAAACCAATTCAAGGCAAGAGTCTACAATTTGGTTTGTGAATTAGAATTGAAAAATCTATAATGTGAAGGGTGCATTTGGTGAAAACCAATAGATTTTTTGTGAGATTTAAATACAACAATGCACTAAAGATGGTCATTAGTGTATCCCAACTAATGCTTTTGGAAATGTTACATTAGAAAAAAATTCAACACCTCCAAGGGCCGTCCAAAGTTGACATGCCATGCTATTCTTTGTATGGCCTATCAACTTTGAAATTGCTCTTGGTGAGCAATCAGAGTCAATTTCCACAGATTTTTTTATTTTTTTATTTTTTTTTCTCTTTTTTAATAATTTTTTTATTCGGAATTTTGGGTTCTTGCGCCATTGTTGCTGCAGTTTCAGCAAGGCAAAAATAGAGGATAAATAAATTTTTGAACAAAATAAAAACAAATTTTCGGGTACCTTGGAGGCCTGTGGAGCAACCCTCCGGAGGCCTGAAATTTCCTCTAATGTGAGTTCTTCTTTGGAATTTTTTTGAATTGTAAGCACAATTTTCTATACTATTTAAGGAGGGGGATTATTGCAAACATAGTTAGTAAAATTATTCATCTATAGCAAAAAAATTTAGCATTCAGAAAGAAATTAGTACAATAAACACTAAATACCATCTTCAATGTAATCATTGAAGTCAATCTAGATAAGCATAATAAATAATTGTTGTCATTTTTACCATATGAGGAGCATAAAACCTCATCATTTAACCCTTAAAGACCAAAAACCACTGAAAACTGCCATTTCTGTTGTGGTCATTCAAGAAACCAAAAAAAACAATTTTTGTAGAATTTAACCGTAGGATCTTAAACTTTACTTATTGTAAATCATGTGGTAAAAATTTCATGAAGTTTGACCGTATGGATTGGAAGACATTAGCATTTGAAGTTGAAAAAAAAAAATTCTTTTGAACTTTGGCTTGCAATTTTAGATGACTTTGACGGTCAAAGTCATTTTGCACTACACACCATTAGGTTAAGAAAATTTATGCCAAACATTTGAGTTGAGAGTTGGGGATAAAAATCTCATAATGTCAAAACTTGATTTTCACATATAAATTTTTTTAAATAGAAGTAGGTCCAAACTTGAATGAAATACTAAATTGTTAATAGCTCTTAGGTGGAATTTAAATACTATAATTCTAATAGTGGGATTTTTTTTGTAAACAAAATTAACCTTAACAAAATAAAAATTTGAAAAAATTTGAAAATTGCATTCAAAAATGAATTCTATAAGTTGTTTTTTTGAAGAAGATGCTTAGATTGCCCAAAAAACAAGATTGTCTATAACTTTCTCATTCTGAATCCAAATAGAATGAATCGAAGCTTCAAATGTAGACAAAAACATGATCTTTGAGAATTTTTTCTTTATTTTAAATTCAATTTTTAAAAGTTTTTTTTTACCCCGCAAGTTTCTTTTTTGACTTCAGATAGCATAACTTTTGCTCCCAGGCATTGATTGAAGAAAAAATTATGTTTTTAGAAAGTTAATGTGATATATAATCTTCAAAAATGTTTCAAAAAATCAGGTCAAAATTTGAGGTCACACGGGCCTGCCTAAAATTCCAAGTGTCTCCTGAGGAGACTTTAGGCCTTTAGGAATTAACCCCTAAAGGACCAAATGGCATTTTTTTGGCAACATAGCGATTTGGGGCAGCACAATACAAATGAAAATTTTATTTTTATTCTTTGGAAATTTCACACAATAAATGCCCAAGGAATAGCTTTTCAAAACTTTTGACTATTTAATTAAAAGTTATTGGATGATATGTCATTTTCAGTGGTTGGCAGGCACCTCAAATTTTTTTTGAAAAATCACTTTCTAAAAAAATAAATATTTGAAATTGGTTCTTTAAATTTATATATATGTGCAAAGCTTTGAATTATTCCATTTCAATTTATGAGTTGAAAATTGTGAGGTGTTCTAGTTTGCGGCAATTATGGATTCCCTACTTTAACCCCTACAGGACCAAGGCCTTTTTTCTGCCAAAAAACTCTCAAAATTGCCATTTCTAGAGCAAAGAGTAAAAAAATCTAAAAATTATTTTTTTTGCACATCTAACCGTAGGATTTTATACCTAGCTAATACGAGAATGTGTGGAAAAAATTTCAGAATTTTTGACCTCACAGATTGCAAGATATCTGCGTTTAAAGTGGAAAAACAAGTTTTTCAGCACATTGCAGGACTAGATTTTTTGACTTTAAACATTTTTAACTTAAAATTTTTGCACTACAGCGTTTTGTACTTTAAATCTGTATAGTGTAGAATTGAGTTGAGAGTCTAGGAAAAAAAAAATCAAAAAAGCTTAACTATCATTCTTAAAAAAATTATTAAGTAGACGTAGGTACAAGATAGAAGGAAATCTAAAATATTCATATATTTTAGATGGATTTAAAATGCACTAATCCCAATGGTGATATTGTTCTAGCAAGTAAACTAAACCATTACAAAAAAAAAATTTGAAAAACTACAAAAATTGCATTCCAAAATGAATCCTACAAGTTATTTTTTTCAAGAAGATGCTCTAACCGCCCGAAAAACAAGAATGTTCATAACTTCCTCATAACAAACCCAAATGAAATGAATCAAAGCTTTCCAGATAGACAAAAATATAATCTATGAGAAAAAAAATATTTAAGAAAAAAACTCAAAATTTTGCAAATTTTTTTTACTGCCCCTAGTCCCTACGCATTCCAAGAAATGGCATAACTTCTCGCTTGAAGGTCTGAATTCAATGTTTTTTTCCAACACATACCTCTCTCAATTCCTTATGATCACAAAAAGTTTTAGAAAATCAGGAGAAAATTTCAGCCCGTAGGTAGCTGCCTGAAATCCCATTTGTCTCCTGAATGGACAATGGTCCTTTAGGGGTTAAAATAAACTTTGGAGTCCTTTATTTAATTCAATTTGTAGTATTTTTTGAAAAAAATAAAAGCATAGGATGTATATTATTTATTGCAACATTAAAGCCGTTGGAATTGACATTTTTCAATGCCATAAATTAAATTCTTAACAATTTCGTGTTTTGAATCATTATCTACTTCTTTCTACAACCTATTTGTTTCCTATATACTGTACAATTCCAAATGATTTGAAATATGTAGCCAACTTGCTTTGAAGAATGAAACAATATTGGATAATTTTCATTTAAATTAAGGCCCTGTGGCCTTTTATGTGGCCTTGTAAAGTACAGGTGCCCCATTTTTTGCAGGGCCAAAAAAAGGGTTTCTGTCAATTCAAATGCTAATATCTTGCAATCTACAAGGTGGAAATTTCTGAAATTTTTTCTACATATTTTCAAACAAGTTTACTACAAGATCCTATGGTTACATGTGTCCAAAAATATTTTATTTCTAAAATTCGATACTTGTACTAGAAATGGCAATTTTGGAGTGTTTTTGGTGAAAACATAGTCTCCGACCTGTAGGGGTTAAAAAGCAAACTCCTAGCCATTTTGTAGATGTCTCTATTTTGTGAAGTGCCTCCTAGTGGAAATTTGCAAAAATTATAGGCCTGAATAGTTTTAGATATCTAGGATGCATCAATATAAGTGATGTGATGGTTGGCTACAATAAGTGATGTGATGGTTTTCCTCCCTAAAAGAAGGGTTTAGAAGGAAGTGGTATTGGGTCACCGGTCGGTTTGGGATGTCTTACCTTAGTTTACGTGTTTATGCTCTTCCCTGAAATATGTGACCAATAGAATTGCCTAGCATTGTGATTTACTACAATAATTTTTATGTTAAAATTATTCAAGTTCCCTAAGTTGTAGTCAGATTTTATGTTACTTTTTAGCCGATTGGTTGATTGGGCTGTTAACTTGTAGACTTTGTCAATTGATAAAGTAGTAGTATTGGTTAGTAGTGAAAGTTACCAATTGGGAATGGAATCAGGTGAATTGTTATCTTAAGGATTGGGCCGATTGATAGTTATGGTGGTTTGGCTAGGTACTTAGGCTGTAAATTCCAATGGGTAGTTTTAGTTGACCTTCGAGCAAAGCAGGCACTCCTTCCAAGCATAGGAAGTAAAACAATTGTGTGAGTGATTTGTATTTTGTCTTTTGTTTTAATACAAGTGAGATGTTTTACAATTGTGTGGGTGTAATTGTGTATGTGTTGTGATGTGTGTGTATTTGACGACTGGATGTGTGTTTGAGGAAATTAAATAGAAACTGTGGAAGAGTTGGTGATTGAAGCCGATTGGAGTGTTTGTGTGTAAATGGAATCTGTGAACAATTGGGAGCGATGTCTGTGTGTTGTGTGTGTGGAAAATTACCGATAGGGAATTTTGCTGTGAAACTGGAGTAATACAATCAGTGATAAATTACAATTGTGTCAAGTGCCTGTGTGGGGCTAATGGAAAAACTAAGAACGATTGAACAGGAGAATGTGGAGAGACTGAGAGATATAACTCAAATTGAAAATAATGTTTGATACAATTGAGTGCTTAATTTAAAAAAACATAAAAACAGTGATTAGACAAATTGTGAGAATGAGTCCAATGGGATTAAGTATAAAATAAATAAGAGAGAGATTGTCAAAGTGAAATAATTAATAATTAATATCAACTGAAAAATAAATAAAGAATATGAGTGAGAGTAAATTCAATGTGCCGAGAGATAAATGTAAGTATTGCTGTAAAACTGATTGGGGTGGAATCAAATGCACAAGTTGAATTGGTGAGGAGCAATCAGAGTTGTAGTTGAAGTACAACGAAGAGGAGAAGAAGCAAACGGTGAAGAAGGAAGCTGTGCTGAATAATAAACCAAGCTTTCCGGAGTGAGAAATAAAGACGCCAACGATTGGAAATTGATAAGTGGTTCTAAAACCGTGAACTACTGATATGATGAAAAAGATTAATAAAACTTAGAATCATGCAATTAGGCCCCTTTGGGTTTTATAGGAATTCTGATTAAAGATAATTTATCTCCTAGAGTTTGAACTCTATCCTAGGAATTTGTTTTGAAATAGAAATAAAAATCCTTCTACAAAAGTCTACATAGCAATCTTTGGAGATTGCAAGGTTTCCAAAATTCTAGCATGAAAAGCAAGCTATGATCTCATAACTTACAAGACACCTCAAAGCATAGGAAGAGAGTATCTTTTTAAGGACAAGAGATTATTTATGGATGTTTTGGACATGTTAAACCTTTGTAGCAAGTGCTACATGCCACCTCCAAGGAGATTTGGAGGAAAATCTAGACGCAGAACAAGATGATCATCTACTGGGATTGGCGCACCAAAATCTATATATGCATTAGTGAATACAATGAATTTTGTGACGTGGGGTCGTGATGGAAAGGACCCGCTCTATAAATGATGTTTTGCATAATCTATTACACTTGTAGATCTTTTGTGACAAAAATTTCTCATAGGCCTTAGTCTTTTAATGTTGGGTTGCCTTTGGCGCAACTATTATCCATATGTGTAATAGATTCTCCCATAGATTGACAAAAGCACCATAGCTAGCTGGGTGTGAAAGGTTTGAAGTGCTAGGCCAATTCTAAAGGACCAATTGTCCATTTGAGGAACAAATTTGTTCACTTTTATTGCGATTATCTTTTAGTATGCTATTGCAGTCAATATTCACAAAAAAAGATACCACTTTATCTCATATAAGTTTAATCACTAAATTTCTTTGACAATTTTCCACCAAAAACACTTCAAAATTGCCTCCCTAAGATGCAACCTTGCAACATTGATTGAAATTTTTTTTTACTATTTTCAATTGTAGGAGCTTCATTTTAACTACTACAAAGTGACACTCAAAAAACATCATAAACTTTGACCGCATGGATTGTAAGATACATGCATTTGAGTGTAGTGTGGTTTCTTTCTTCCCTATGCAGACAAGGTTAGCACACTTCGACTCAAGATATTGGCATTTTTTTCCACTACACATTGCATATGGATCTATGTTCTACCTTAAATTAGGTCATTGCGCGCTAAAAATCACAAGTAATGGAGGTGTTTAGGATAAGAGAAAAAAAATTGCAATGACAAGGGATATAGAAGGTAGTCATTTACTTACGAAATCAAATTTATTTTCTAATTAGAATAATAATTATTGGATCTAAAATCCAATTGGTAGATAAAACTATCATGTCCTATTATGTCAAAATAGAAAAAACTATTTTTGAAAAAAAGTGAAATCCTTAATTTCTATGCCTTTTTAAATTAAAAACAATGAAGGTTGCCAAGATCTTTCCTTCATTTCTACACGCCACAAAATAGTGCACTATTCAGCTCTACAGTGGTACTATTCAAGCTCTATAGTATCCTGCCCGCCTTGCCCGCGCTCCTTGTTTCAAACTTCAAACCTCGATAACTTTTGTTTGTTGTATTTGTTTTTAAAATGTTTTTTTCCCCCGCAAAGCTATTATTTATACACATCTATGATAAAAATTTTAAAAATTCATGAACTAAGTTGACACCATTGTAAGCTACTTGAAATCACTAAAAGCCCACCACGGGGCTTTTTGTATTTAGGGGTCAAAAGAAATTCCCATAGTTACATTATGAAAAAGTTAACCCAGCCAGTTTTTAATCTATGGAGTAGTATATTCCACATGTATAGTGTCGGTTTTGAACATGATAAGATTCAAATACTGAAATGACCTCCAAATGCAAGATGTTAGTTGAAGAATCTTCAATCCAATGGTATAAGTCTTGCTAAACTTTATTACCATTTTATATTCTTCGAAGTAGCATACATACCCGTAGGAGTAAAATACGTGCCTGTACATATGGGCCCCGATTGACGTTTAAGGATTAAGTTTATAGACCCATTTAAGCTAACCTAATACTAACTTTCAAACCATGAATCCAAAAATAATAATGAAAATACCTCCACAAAACTTTTAATAAGGACAATCTAGTACAACAATTTCAATTAAATATGAATTTTCTTCACATTTTAGGTACATGCTTGAAATCCAAATTATCCCCCGTAGGAAAAATTGCTCCTTTAGGAGTTAAAACATCAATCATTAAATCTCTCCTCATGCCTGGTACATGTGAATACTGGTGCACCATGTACGTTGGAGCTTTGCACTTTGAATGGCTATATTTGTTGTATAACCTAGGCAGAACTAACATTGACACTAACATTGACACTTTTGAACCAACCTTTCTTTAGTACATGCAAATTGCAAGTGCAATTCAAAGGTTATAAAGAAGAAGAAGAATTTTGGTCTTCAAAGGGGGCTGGCATGAATATAGTGTGTGGGAGTACGGAAATTCAAAACATATAGAAATCAATTAGAAAAGGGTTAGGATAGTCTAAATTTTTTGATTTTGTTTGGTAAAACATAGAGAGCCCGGTTCAACTATGGATAACTCTAGAATAGTTAGTTTCTGGATTACTAGAATTGTTACTACAGCTAAAAGTCACCAAATGAAAGACGGAATCCGGAATCTGGAAATGTTGCGGATAGAGGGTCCCTATGGCCTATAAATCCGGTCTAAGAAACTAGGGTATCGTTACAAGAATAGTCTCCTATCTGTTCTCCTCCGAGAATCGTCGGCCAATCATCAGGTACTTAAAGCCCACCGCCACTCCATTTCTATCTCTCTGTTTTGCAAAACTTTGTGTGCTCATAGTTGAGTGAAAGAGTGGTGAGATAAGAATCGTAACAAGGAGAGAAAGATGAAGTCAGTGCCGTTTGCATTGAATTAGTCCTTGTGTTGATATCCCATGGTGGAGGGTAATGGTTCTTGTAAACACTCGATCGTGGCCCGGATGGTTTGTCTGGCTATCACTTCCGACTCCACCCTCCGAAAGCAGTTAGAAGCAAATTTGACTGCTATAGGGTGCATTGGATTGATGTAGAGGCCGTGGAACCTCATAAGTGAAGAAATCATTCAAGAGTTCATCATAGGGGTTCTGAATCAGTATGACTTGACAATGAGGGGTCGACCTATAGTGTGGACCAAGGATGTTTGGGCGGATGTGTATTCGTTTAGAAAAAGCGGACCTGGATTAGCCTCCCGGATGAATAAGTATACGAGTGGGAAGATCCAGAATCCGGCCAATGCAAAGGAGGGGTATGCCATTAGTGATTGTAAGAGCAATAGACAGAGACAGGTGCTGGAATTCCTGATTCCACTCTTGTATCTAGAAAAGCCTGTTTGGATTACAGTCATGGTGGCTAACACCATGTTTGAGGCTATGGAGGGGAGATCCGTGCATTGAGGTGGGGTTATTGTGGATGTGGTTTCAAACACTATAAGAAACCTGTGTTTTAAGTGACGAGTCTTGATTTTTCTTGACGGATTTTAGTGGACATCCAATGCAACAAACCCATGTTTTTTATCAACAAAAAGGTCCAATGTAACATCGATGCCAACATAAAAACATGGGTTTGTTGCATTGAATGTCCACTAAAATCCGTCAAGAAAAATCAAGGCTCATCACCTAAAATGTGGGTTTTTTATAGTGAAAATTGGCCGATCATGTGTTGAGAAGTAAACACAACCCTATCATTCCATATTTGTTCCACCTCTATCACCAAAAAGAGGTTCTAAGTGGTCCAGAGATAATCATGTATGACACTGGGGCCACAATTCTGTAGTATGGCCTCATGGATGAAGTTGAACTAGATCAGCTGGAATCCAAAGAAGAAGAACAATCGGAAGAGAAAGAAGAACCACTCCATAGCCTCAAACATGGTGTTAGCCACCATGACTGTAATCCAAATAGGCTTTTCTAGATACAAGAGTGGAATTAGGAATTCCAGCACATGTCTCTGTCTATTGACTTCCTCCGCTTTTCGTTGACTTCCTCCGCTTTTCCCGACACTTGGTTACAAGTTTTGGATTCTTTCTTCTCTTCAAGAGTATATGGGGTGCATTGAGAACAATTGGTTCCAAAGCCTGCCAATGTACATATTTAAAGGATAGACCTTGGATTCCTTCTTGTGAGTTTTGGATTTTTTTTCTTTTTTTAAGGAGTACATGGGGTGCATTGAGAACAATTGGTCACCACTAGTCACCCCTAAGGTTGGTGACCAATGGTAGGGATTCAAACTTCCACCTTTCAGCCTTGCACCCAGGTCTTGGATGTACTTTATATAAATGTTGTCCTTGTCCTTTGGTTTTGAAATATTGCAGGCACAAAGCTGCATTTGTAGGCACAGAGGTGCTTCCTGACACTGCCTGCTGCCAAATTTTCACTGGCAAAGATTAATTGAAGCAGCCAGGGTTGCATCCAAACCACATAACCTCCTCCAAAATGGCCCCTCCACATATTGTTTGGCACACTTTGATTATTATAATCTCACAAACCACATGGTCAATTCTCTCCAAATTTTGTCAGAAACTATGGACCCCACTTTCCTCAAACTTTCAATGGTGAAACCTTGTGGATCTCAAAATTACACTCCATGATAGCAGTTTTTATGGTCAGTGTTCCACCATGTCCAGATAAGTTGGAATATGGGTTGGGTGCTCAAGGATTAAATACACATAACATACAAACACGAGAAAATTTCTTAATATTTGGGTTATGGAAAGGCACAAAGGATTCTTTTGCATTCCAAAGTCATGTGCCCTTTCTCCCCAAGGCTCTCAAGCACACCAATCTTCTTCCACCAGGATTCTAAGGTACAAACCCTAGAGCTTTAGACTCACCAACTTAGGCTTCCTCTCAAGCTTCAACTAGGAGATGTAGGAGAAGGAAAAAAATTGAAAACATTGTTGAGGTTGAAGGCAACCTAAAGGTGAAAGCGAGTATTGTACGCCAATATGCAGGACGCACTTGCGGGCTAGTGAGAGGGAAATGGGAGAAAAGAAGGGGGGGAAAATTAACTGGATCTAATTCTTGAGAATCACTTCACCACTACGTACCAAAGCCTAGCAGCCTACTCCGGTGAATTTTTTGCTTTGACACCTTAACAAGGTACATTCAAGATTCCCATGCGACACATCCCTAGCAACTAACGCTCTCCATGAAATGTACAGAGACCAAAGAATTGGATGCCCTACCACTAGCATCAGGGCGGAGAGCGTGTGTTTGCAGAGCCTGCTCATAGAGAGAGACAAGGAGCAAATCCACTTATGGTGCATGCTAAAGGCAATAATGGGTACTTATTGTAGAATTTGGCCAGAAATGCCTTGGTGGTTGGCACCAAGCTGGCTGTGGATACCGCCATTGCTTGCCATCGCTTGCCATCCAATCCTTAGCAATCATCAAGCTCTAATGTTGTCCTTCCTTCTGCTTCAGGCCAACCTCAAAGCTTACAACAAGCTACAATTGCGCAAGGAGCAAAGAGCAAGGCTCCAAGCCAAAGTTGGTACACCAGCACTATTGGAACCTATCTATGCTAGACAAAGGCCTAATGCCTCGCAAGGGGGACGAACCAATGGACGAAGATGAAGAAGTGTGAGGATGGCATGGACGAGAATTGTCTGCATTTTGCATTCAGCCTTTCCAACCTCCATCCAAAGCAATTGAACACGCAAGATGGGAGAATAGAGACTCAACAATTTTTGAGCAATCTGATTGATTGAAATATGGAAGAACCACCTATTGTCGACCACTTAAGGGATTCCACATATGTTTTGGAACAATCAAAGGTATTGTAAATTTCTATGACTTGATTAGTCCCAACTTCAAAAAAGGAGGAAAAATACATTCTATACTTTGGTTGGAAATTTGCTTCATCCTTGGTTGCAATTATTTCAGCCCTATAGGTTGGAAATGGGTCTCTCAACAATGGGTGGTTCTACCATAGACCATTTCCAAGCTCTTTGCAAATAAGAGTGCTCTATTTTCTTTTCCCTTTGTTTGGTCCCACGTGGAATGCAATCCTAGTAAGTTAGAAGCCAGGCTTGCTTGGAGTCCACCAATGGACAAACCACCCCCTTGTGTCCCTCCCATTCATTCAGCATTTTTTCATTTGTCCCCCTTTCTTTGACTAGCTTTTAACTTAACAGGAGGATTTTAACCTTAAGAAGTTCTTACATCCAAAACTTTGGATGCACCTTGGTAAAATTAAATTGTAGCTTTCAAAATGTTCAGGTTTTCACTTCATTCAACCCTTGAAGAGATTGTTGTGCATTTATCTTGCTATTGACCTTGCACATTTACCTTGCTACTACTACTGATAACACAATTTCTAGTTGTTCATGTCACCTCCAATCTCCAAAAATTCTTATATGCAAATTTTTAAATATTGTACTAAAGTGCAATATACTAAATATAAAATACATGTATTTCACTTGTTATAATCTCAAAACTCCTATGCAATTTCACATTCAAAATTGAAATGTTCACTAATACACAAGCTCTTTAAACATCTATATGATTAAATTTCGAAAAAATATATATATATACTTAATTCATTGGAGATAACTATAAGCCTAAGTATGCTCATTTTTCATAGAAAAAGACACTTTTGGAAAGGCTTAGGCACTTATAGATTAATCTCAAAAGGACCAACTCATGACCACTAGTTGAAAGCTTCATTGTCAATCATTTTGTTTGTTGCCATTAGGAAGAAATTGAATCCACAAAGGGATTTCTTTCTAATGCAAAAATTTGAATGTAATTCTATTTTTTGAAATCACTAATTGGGGCAAGAAGGGAACGATGGGCTAAACACCACTCTATGATTATGCAACACATCTATATGACCATATAAATCAACGGTCCAAAATTCCAAACTGAAAACAAGGGATCCTAGGCTATAAATTATAGGAGGTCAGTCTATGTCCAAGCTAGAGGTTGACCTATCCTAGCTAGAGGCACAAAGCTAAACGTCTTTTGATTCCCACGGCATATTTTTAAACCAAATCTTGACTCCTTTCTTAGATATAAAGCTTGATTCCAATAGATACAATAAGATACGTGACTCTTTCCACTGAATTAACAGACATAGTTGACCAACTCTATTCCTCTCTATTGTATCTATACTATCACTACTTTTGCTCTAGTTGTTCTGAACATCTATGAAAATCATTCCAGCAACCATTAGACATGTATATAGACATCAACATGTAGACTGAACGTTACAAGATCACAAAGCACCACAATCTATCTTCACATACGTTTGTCCAATCTTACTCCAAATCAATTTGATATTCTTCATGTGGGATCTTAATTAGTAGCAAAAGAAATTGATGGAACTTGAAATTGAGAAAGAAAAAGAAAGTTCATTAGTTTGGCTTTAGAGTGCTTGCATTGCTTCATGGTGGAATTCTATCTTGATGTACTAGAGTTTCCTACTTCTTTTGCTTGTCAATTGTGAGCTATTATTCTTCTATGCCATAGAAACTTATTTAACTTGCTTCTTAACCCCTAACGTTCCATGACTATGTTTTCACTGAAAAGGTTCAAATTGCCATATTTAGAATAAGTACCAAATTTTTGGAAAAAAACTATTTTTGACACATGTAACCATAGGATCTTGTAGTACACTAGTTTGAAAAAATGTGGAAAAAATTTCAGAAATTTCCACTATGTAAATTCCAAGATATAATCATTTGAATTAACAAACCTTCTTTTTTTTTTCCCTGCAAAAAATCAGGCAGCTGCACTTCACAAGGTCACATTTGTATGAAAAAATGTCTAAAATGGTGGTAATTTTGTGTATTCATTACTCAAGACAAGTTGGCTACATACTTGAAAATTTTCACATCATTTGGAATTGTACAACATATAGAAAAAGAATAGTAAGTAGATAGCAATGGAGAATGATTCAAAATACAAAATTATGAAGAATTTAATTATGGAATTGAAAAATGCCAATCCCAATGGTTGGTATGCTGTAATAAACAATCTACATCTTATCATTTTATTTTTTTCAAAAAATATTGAAAATTGAGTAAGATAAAGGACTTCAAGTTTATTTTAGAGTAGAAATTCCATAACTGCCCGCAAACAAAAAATCCTCATAACTTTTGACTCATTGGTCAATATGGAATGATTCAAAGCTTTCCACTAATATATAACTCTAGAAAATCAATTTCAAATTTTTATTTTTGAAAAAAGAGATTGTTTCTAATTTGCCCGGACTGCCCAGTTACAAAAAAAAGTAACATATTAGGCCATAACTTTTGACTCATATTTCCAAATGTTATGAAATTTAGTGCATATGAAATATATTCCTTGACCCCCACCTTATATTAAATTTGAGCCAAAAATATGAAAATCTCTAGTCACATGTACCTGCCCAAAATTTCTATGTAGCCAAAAAATGCATGTTGGTCCTTTAGGGGTTAAAGTTGTCACTATATGAACAAATGAGAATAAGATCAACTTGTATAGGGCTCTAGCAAAGCTAGATCCCCCATATGCACTGATAATTCAAAGGAGAATTTTTGTGCATAAATAAGTCTAAAAGTCTACAGTCCCAAAGAAAATAAGTAAAGCATAGGTCATACTAATTCAGATTTATGACTTAAGGCACTTTTCACTCCAAAGATGTTTAGACTCAAAAATGTCCAAAATTCATGAGCTTAAAAAAACTATTAAAATTTGTTGGTGATGGAGCAAATGAGCTCTTGGATTATATTACAAACTTAGAGCAACATAGTTTAGAAATAGTACAATTAGAATATAGAGAATAAGTTTTGCAACATTGAGGGTTCAAGTTTTATATTTTCTAAGTGAGATTCAAATACAATAATGTAAGTTACAAGATATACCAAGATTTATTGACAAAACAAAAAAATTACAAGCTAACAAAATGTTGTTTGAGGAGCGTTTGCAAACTCTTCAAATGGAAGTTTACGTTGGATACGAGGGGAAACTTAGATTGGAATTAATTATAGCATTCCTTGGTTGTTGAAGAGAAAGAAGCCTTTTTTCTTGCCATAATCAATTGCCAAAAAATTGGTCAAAGCTATGAAAATCAAAGTTAGCTCTCAAGCGGATGGTACAAAGGTTAAACCATTAAAAATGACACTGACCACAAGGCTACCAAAGCCTAATAAGAAGACAACAAGATTTAAGCATGTATATTGGTACAATCTTCTAAACATGCCAAGGCCTAGAAAAGATTAATATATTCAATTGTTGGATTTGCAATGACATTGAAGGTTCAACAATGAGACATAGATGAAAGCCAATCAAGACATCTCTATAGCGACACTAATTCACTAGTTGAAATAGGACAAGTATTAGCCAATTTATTATCAAGGACATAAATAAAAGCCATATTAGAGACATCAAAGATGACTTTTGTTGGAAAAAAATGGTGTGTACGTATTTGAATAAAATCAATAGCTTTATAGGTTTTGCACAAATTCTAGAATCGTGCGATATGAATGGCATCATGAATGGATACAATGCAATTTATAAAGTATTCAGAAGAGCAATTTGAGTCAATGGTCTTTGGATTGGATTTTTGTCCAATCTTTATTGAGTCAACACCTCCAAAGGCTTAATTAATCCCTAAAGGACCAAACAGTGTTTCTTGGCAACATAGCGATTTTGGGCAGCTTACTACAAATGGAGTATTTTTTTTTTTTCTTTGAAAATTTCACAAAACATGTGTCCAAGGAGTACACGAAGGAGTAGCTTTAAGGTCCAACAATTTTCATAACTTTTGACTACACTATTAAAAAGTTATTTCATGATATGTAATTTTTCGCATTTGGCGAGCAGCCCGGGCAACTCAAATAACTCCTTCATAAATCACTTTTTTGAAAAATGAAAAAGTTGGAAGTGGTTCTTAGGAAACATTTAAAAGTGGAAATTTTTGAATTACTCCATTTTGTTTAATGAGGTGAGAGTTATTAAGATTTCCAATTTGTAAGTAGGTTTGGAATCCAGAGACTCCATACCTACCTACAAATTGGAAATCTTAATAACTCTCACCTCACATAACAAAATGGAGTGATTCAAACTTTTCCACTCTTAAATGTTTCCTTAGAACCACTTCCAACTTTTTCATTTTTCAAAAAAGTGATTTTTAAAGGAGTTTTTTAAGCTGCCCAGGCTGCTCGCCGAATGCGAAAAATTATATATCATGCAATAACTTTTTAACTGTCTAGTCAAAAGTTATGAAAATTGTTGGACCTTAAAGCTACTCCTTGGATACATGTTTTGTGAAATTCAAAGAAAAAGAATAAAAACTCCGTTTGTAGTGAGCTGCCCAAAATCGCTATGTTGCCAAAAAACATTGTTTGATCCTTTAGGGGTTAATTGCCTTATGAATGGCGCAATTAATGAACTTTGTATACAACACATAGAGGTGATAAGTGCAGCGTGCATTGACTATATCTTGATTTGGTTCTGTTTTTGTGTTCCAGATCCCCAAAAGGCTTGATTTTGATTTTTTTGCCTAAAGTTGAAGATAGTAGATTTCTTGAATGGTAATGTTGCTTTTCATTACAATTTATAGCAAATTAAGTTTGTTTGCTATCTTGATGTTTGTATAAATTCTATTGTCAAAATTTAACATGAATTTTCACTACAAGGAAAAAGTGTCAATTTGGACATTATTTTGTTGATTTTTTGACAAAATTCTGTCATTTTAGACATTTTAGTCAATTACAATGTGTCAAGTTGGACATTGTTTTCTTGTTGTGTTTGTTGATTGCGGAAGCCATGGGTCACTAAGAAAGAAGTTTGACTACCAATATGGACAAAGTTATAAGTAATCGGTGAGGTATCTAGTTGTTTGAATAGTAGGCATAGCATTTTCAACAATTTGTTTGAATGTTGTAATCGTTGTATTGCAATCTACGTATTGCTAGTAGGCTAGCTAGGGTACTTTAGTGATGGATTTTTGTGCAATAAAATTGATGTAGTGCCAAGCTTATTTTGGATTTTGTGTCTACTTTTGTCATTTTTTAAGGATTGTAGAAATGTATTATTGGTGATTTTTGACCAAACCTTGGATTGATTGATTTGTTTATTTGGATTGATTTTAATCCCTAAAAGATCGTTGTCCCTTCGGGGGACAAATGGAATTTTGGGCAGGTATCTAGAGGCTGAATTTTTGTCGTGATTTTCTGAAATTTTTTTGGGAGATAAAAAAATTGATAAGCTTTGTGAGGATATAATTTTTTTTCAATCGGTACTTGGGAACAAAAGTTATGCCCAAATAAGCTCAAAACAGGGGAAAGGAGGCAGCAAAAAAATTTTGCAAAAAAATTAATTTTTTTTCCCTTATAGATTATATTTTTGTCTATTTCAAAAGCTTTGATTCATTTCATTTGGAAAAGTTCCATACAGTTTAGTTTTTGTGCTAGAACAATCTCACTATTGGAAATAATGCATTTTAATTCCATCTAAAAGATATTAATATTTTAGATTTTTCCTCTATCTTATACCTACTTCTACTTAACAATTTTTTTAAGAATAAAAATTAAGTTTTTTTGAATTCCTTTTTTTTCCCTAGACTTTCAACTTAATTCTCCACTAAAAAGATTTAAAGCTCAAAACTCTATAGTGCAAAAGATTTAAGTTAACAATGTTCAAAGTCAAAAAATCTAGTCCAGCAATGTGCTAAAAAGCTTGTTTTTTTCACTTCAAACGCAGATATCTTGCAATCTATGCAGTCAAAAATTATGAAATTCTACAAACAAATTATTTTAGTCTTTTAGGAGTAGCTAGAGCTGATAGCTGCTAAGGAATAAGGTCAACTATTGAAGGTCCCATTGTCAAAGAATTTAAGGTATAATGGCATTTGAGTGCAAATATGAAGACGCCAAAGTGATGCATGACCTTAACCCCTAAGTGCCTAAGCCTTTCCAAGTGTGTTCTTCCTATGAAAAAAGAGCATGGACTTATAGTTATCCCTGGTGACACAAACTGTTTTTTTTCAAAATCTAGCCTTACAGATGTTTAAAGAGCTAGCTTATTAGTATCTATACTAATTTTGAGTGCAAAATTGCATAGGAGTTGTGAAATCATAACAAGAGAAATGTATATTTTCTATTTTTAGTATACTGCCCCTCCCCACAATGTTTGAGAAATTTGCATATAAATATTTTTGGGAATTGTAGATGACATGAACAACTACAAATTATGTTAGCACACTAAAAGACACTTTCAAAAAACTTAATTTCACATGAAAAGCTATCAAACTCATTACACAATCCACCTTGCAATTGTTGAAATGCAATTTTTCTTTATAAGTAGAAATTGCAAATAACTCCAAATCAACACTTGCATGTTTAAATTTTCAACGGTGAAAATCATGAAAACACTTTAATCTTTCCATTGGAACCATTTTCAAAGTAAATGAATAAGTAGAACTTTTCAGATCTCAATTCAAATAAAATTAGCAAGCTTTGCTTAAATCCAAGATATTAAATAAAATTTGTAAGCTTTACTCTTCCTCAATGAGACATATATGCTTTTGAGGACCTCTCAAAAATCAAATATTTACCTTTATTAGTGAAAAATAAAAGTTTCCAATAGTTAACCTTCAATACTGCCCGTAAAATTTTTTTAATCGGTCAAAGGAATTTAACTGCCCGTACCCAAATGAGCCTGAAATTTTGGAGCAACCATATTTGGTCGCTCAAGCAGCTAGGGGTTAAACATGGAATTAGATTTATCTTCATACATGCATCTACTACAATCAAGAACACTCAAAGTCCATCGTTAATTACCACCACAACTCAAGCAATTCTAATTTTGAGCAAAAAAATTCAAGCTTGGTTGGGTGGATTATTCTCTACCACCATTCATCCAAAGTTCTTATAGAGGCATGTACCCTAGGCCGGTGGAAGCCGATTCTACCAATCCCTTTAGATAGGGTTCACATTTTTTACTTCACCCCCTAAATTGTATTGTCAAAAAGAATTACATTTGCTTCTTTTCTTGCATAGATGATGAAGGATAAAGAAGTGTAAAAGTCAACAATTAAGGAGCTATAGAGGATATTATCTGCTATCGATGCCCATGGTGATAATATTTTTATATTCCAAGACAAAGATTTTTCTAAGAAATCTAACTCTGTTTTAAACAAGCCTTTTTTAAGCGGAGCAAATTATGCAAAGATCTAGTACACTTGATGGAGGATCACACAAAGTGTGGACGGTTGTTGTCAATACAACAATGCAGCTATACAGATGATAATGCAATCTAATGGAACTACACTAAAAATGATATTTATTGTTGGCAACACTAATTACGAACCTTGACACTAAATATCATAAGTAAGTAACACTAAATCTAATTTCTAACACTAAATATGCTCTATGGTAAATCTGAAATCTGAAAAGGTTTACATTTAGTGTTAGAACACGTTAAAAAAATGAACTTGCAAAGGAAAAGATTGAAGACAAGTAAAATTGAAAACAAGTAAAATGGCTGGTAGGGGGGTAAAACACTAAATGTCATAGTACACTAAATATCATTTTTAGTGTAGTTACAGATGTGGTCTGCATGAAACAACTTCTAGCAATATTTTATTCATTTAACATTAAAAAACAATCAAATATCCAAGTTCAAAGAAAAGGTTGAGAGATGGGATCATCTAACTTTGAAGTCTTTTTGTAAGAACCATGTGACACAATATATGATAAGTGTCTCAATCATTTCAAAGTGTTGTGTCTTGCTCAATTCTTCTCTGTCAATTCTCTTTTAGATCACTACAATGAACTTTGATCAAATATTGTTGAATGCATGCATTAATTTTGTATGTTTATTGCAGCATGTTGTGGTTAAACATGCCACATGTTTTGTAATCAAGTATAGGACCTTATTGGTTTGGTCATGCCAAGGCATAGAAGCTTTGCATCATGCTCCCAAAACTGCCTACTATCAGCATACTGAACATGCAGGAGGAAGATTTAAAAAAAAATTCATTACTGTAGACATTCAATTATTGGTATTGTATTATCCAGCATCGCTTTAAAAACAAAAAAGACTTTGAAAAGAGTAATGAAATAGCTGACTATAGTATAGAAGATGCGTTGCTACAAGGCATAAAAGATCAATCAATTTTAATGGTTCTACACATTGAGAAAAGTAGCGTACAAATTGTACACAACAAGGCTCCCATTGGGTGTTGAATAAATCACAAGATGAACATGAAGCCATCCATACCTTAAGTTTGTTTGTTTGCTAGGTTGAGATCTTCCGGACTGTGCATCCCCCGGCCGCGTGCTTGGTACCGTCGAAAAGCCCTTGGCAAGGAGGGGTGCATGGGCTTGGTTTTGTGGCGTTTGGAGCTACGGTGCAGAAGTTATTGAATTTTGAAGTATTTTCGGATCAAAAAATTAGAAAACTATTTTTACTTTGATTTTGGTCACGTTTTAGTAATGTCGGAAAGCTCTCAACGAGGAGGGGTGCACGGGCTTTGTTTTGTGCCGTTTGGGCATATGGTGCAAAAGTTATTGAATTTCAAAGTTTTTATTAAGACTTTAATAATTAGAAAATTATCTTTGCTTTTGTTTTGGTTGTGGCATTGGCATAGGGCTACACTAGTTCCATATTAACCCCTAAAGTCCCAAGGCATTTTTCTGTCAAAATCAACTCAAAATTGCTAGTTCTGCTACGTTCATCTAAGAAAAGAGAAAGAGTAATTTTTTAAAAATCTAACCATAGGATCTCGTACTTAACTTATCTCAAATCATGTGGTAAAATTTTCATAAAGTTTGACCATACAGATTAGAAGATATAAACATTCAAAGTTGGAAAATTTTGATTTTTTGAACACTGACTTGCAATTTCAGATGACTTTGACCGCCATTTGTAAAAAAAATTTGCACTACAAACTTTAAATTTAATTTTTTTTTATTGAGTAATTGAGTTGAGAATCTAGGAAAAAAAACTCAGAAAAAATTCACTTGATTCACTTGAAAAAATTCACTTTCATTCTTTAAAAAATTGTTAAGTAGAAGTATATCCAAGATTGAAAGAAAAACTAAATTGTCAATAGCTCTAAGATGGGATTAAAACACAATAATCCCAATGGTGAGATTGTTTTAGCAAGCAAACTTAGCCTTGTCAAACATTTTTTTTTGAAAAATTGCAAAAATTGCATTCAGAAATGAATCCTAGAAGTTATTTTTTCAAGAAAATAATGATGAAAATTGAAGCTGTAGTAGCCTGCCTGAAATCCATTTTGTCCCCCAAGGGGACAATGGGACTTTAGGGGTTAAAGCAAGCATGCTAAGGATGTCTTGGATTGAATTCTCAACTACTATATAAGGTAGAGCCACCTATTCCCGACCAGTGACCCATTCCCGCCCTATAGGTGCACATATTTTTGACCAAGCTTAGAATGTTTTTCTTTTTCTTTTTCAAGGTTGGAACTAATCAATACATGATACATGTCCCAACTCCCAAGTTGTGAGAAAGAAAGTAGGAAATAATGATTAGGAAAGGTGTTATTGAATGATCGGCATTAGAAAAGTCTAGATGCTGGCAATGGGTCTGGAGCACTTTTTGCCTCCCAAAATTCCTAGTAATTTTAGTTCAAGCAATAAAATTACCAAATTTTTGCAATCCTTGTCATTTCTATCGATGTACCTTCTAAAAAATGTTTGTTTTGCCTTCACTACTCTAAATCATATTGTAATTCCTTATTTGGTCGTTTATGGGTAGGTGGCTCTACCTTATGCCCCTAAATCAATAACTAGGGCTAAACTTGTCAGAAATTAGCACGGTCTCCTGGGTCAGTTACAAGGTCGCAACTGCACATTGGGATTAATGGCAAATTAAGCACTTTGCAATAAAACTATAAATAAAATAGTGAACTTATTCAAAATGGCAATCAATTTATAGAGATCAGTTATCTCAATGCTTGAATTACATCACTTTGGTGTAATTGTCATTCATGTTTTGTGTTCTGAAGTGACAAGAGAAGCTCTTCATATACACATAGGGTGGTAGGAGGTAGAACAATCTATGTGGGATAAATAAATTGAAATTTGTAGTTTTGCAACCACTCATAGTAAAGTCAAAAGTAGGAATTGTATTTGAAGTAGAATTTTAGACCTCATTTAGGCATAGTAGAAAATCTTTTTTCAAAAAACTTTGAGCTAAAAAAGTTGGTTAATGAAAATAAGTTTCACCTCCAAAGATCCGTTTGGATTTTTGAATCTCCAATCAAAAGTTATGGACAAATTTGAGAGAGGATTTTTAAAAATGTTAAAGAAATGTCCATTCCAATCCTTCTCTCAAATTTGTCCATAACTTTTGATTAGAGGTTCAAAATGCCAAACGAATTTTTGGAAGTGAAACTTATCTTCATTCACCAACTTTTTTTTTGTTCAAATTTTTTTGAGAAAAGTTATTATACTATGTCTAAATGAGGTTTGAATTTCTTTGTTTTTGACTTAACTATACATGCTTCAGAAACTATAAATTCAATTTTATTTATCCCACATGGGTTATTCTACCTCCTACCACCCTATGTGTATATATAGAGTTGTTCTTTTCACTTGAAAACGTAAAATATGTTATTGATGGCAAATAGTTGTAATGCATTATTCATTGGATTTTTGCCAACATCTTTTTCTACAAATATTTGTTGATTTGTATGTCTGTTCCTTAAATTAACAAAAGAAATTGGAACATACCATAATGTATTGCCACTATTCTAGTACTCAAGCTTACATTAATTATGTGGAGATGAATTTTTTGTAGAGAAGGCTACACAAAATAGTGAAATTAGGTTGCCTCGTCAGAGATAAATCACCTCATAGATCAATGCTTGTTCTACATGAAGACGCATGCCACTTACTAGTGCACAAATCTATGCCATACACATGGCTCTAAATTGAATGCATCATTGTACAAAAGCAGTAAATATTTCTATAGTGTGGATTGTCGAGTAATCAGTATGGAGCAATCTAATTTCACGATTTTGTATACACAAAATAGTGAAGTTAGGTTGCCCAAGACTCTAATTGACCATGTCTGAAAGTGAAAGTGTTAGATATGAGAAATTAGTGTGGGGCAACCTAATTTCACTATTTTGTGTACTGAATGTTATGTCCACTCCAAATCTGCGTCATTGCTTCGGTGGTTGGAAATGGGTACCTTATCCTCAGTCCAGAAGCCAGAAATATTCAGTTCGTTTCAAAATCGACAATAAATTATTGCCGTATATTAGAGAAGTAACTTATTCACTGTGATGCGGTGTTCATGGCCGTATCTATCTCCGAAGATAAATTGGAGAGGGGCCGGCCTTCAGCCAGGCCCTGAGTGTCAGCACTCAGCAGCAGCAGAGGATAAGAAAACCTCGATTCCTATCAATCAAGTGACAACTGAACTGAAGACTGAAGAAGACCCACCACCAGCCTCTTGTCAACAAGACTGAGCTGCAGGCACCTTGGGCAGAGCTCTTTATTAATGTTTTGACAAGCAGCATCCCAATATTGCACGAGGCTATTAGAGCAGCCCCACAGCAACTCGGTGAAGCTAACACTGGAAAGGATCTGCACCATTGATCTTCTAAAAGATTAGAAGATCAATGGTGCAGATCCTTTACAACGTTGCTTCACTTCTTTGTTCTTTGAAACCAAAGGCATTGAATCCATTGATGTAGCCTACGAAGTCAAGTTGGTGGAGGAGAATCCTTTTCTCACTTAACCAAAGAAGGACGCCACGGACAATATTTGTCCGATGAATGACAAGGACTGAATTCTCCATTGTAGGACATAAGGTAAACCAACCCATTGTGGTCAAAATTTGGAGTCTACCCTCATGTCATTACTGAAAGTTTTCAAAATAATTCCCGAATGAAGACAAGTGTGAGAAATAGTGAGAGCAATTGAAATTATTATTTTCAAACAAAGTATGAATTTGATACAGATTTTTGAAGTGATATGTCCAAAAGAATCAGTAGACTACCCCATAACCAACAAAAATTGTATCCAACATGCTCTTCTTAATCACCTAAAGTAGTCACAATAATTTCTAGTGTAGAAGGCCATAAAAAGTCATTTCCTACAATGATTTACACTGAAAGAACAGGTGTTCCTAATGAGGTCACTAGTCACTCCATTGGTGTCAGATTAGACATTGATTGTGGCCCAAAAAATTGTCATGGGATCATTAGGTGTCCACTATGGGTCATCCGACCACAATGAGCTGGATTACCTTAACTACAACTATTCATCCTTGGAAATTTTTGTGCAAAGTGGAGAACATCTACAATAGCTTGGCTTCCAATGAGTACTTTTTGAATTTTTTATATTCCAATGACTCCCGTGGTTGCTCAAAGTATGATCTCTAGAGGCACCTTCACTCATGCATCATTCTAGGGTTAACCCCTAAAGGCCCAAGTGTCCGTTCAACGGACAAGTGGGATTTGGGGCAGGTACCTATGTGCTGAAATTTTGTCCTGATTTTTTGAAATTCTTTTAGAAGATAGAAAAATTGATAAGCTTTGTGGGAGTATAATTTTTTTTTCAATCGGGAAAAAAAGTTATGCCCAAATGAGCTCAAAACAGGGAAGAGCGGGCAACAAAAATAATTTTGCAAAAAATAATTTTTTTTTTTTGAAGTTTTTTTCCTATAGATTATATTTTTGTCTATCTAGAGAGCTTTGATTCATTTCATTTGGATATGTTATGAGAAAGTTATGGACATTCTTGTTTTGGGGGCAATTAGAGCATCTTTTTTAAAAATATAACTTGTAGGACTCATTTTTAATGAAAATTTTCAAATTTTTCACAATTTTTTTTGGCGTGGTTCGATTTACTTGCTAGAACAATCTCATCGTTGGGATTAGTGCATTTTAATTCCATCTAAAATATATGAATATTTTAGATTTTCCTTCTATCTCATACCTAATTCTACTTAACAATTTTTTAACAATGAAAATTAAGTTTTTTTGAATTTTTTTTTTTTGGGTAGATTGTCAACTCAATTCTCCACTATAAACATTTAAAGCTCAAAACTTTGTAGTGCAAAAATTTTAAGCTAAAAATGTTCAAAGTCAAAAAATCCAATCCCACAATGTGCTGAAAACCTTGTTTTTTTTACTTTAAACGCAGATATCTTGCAATCCATGCGGTCAAAAATTCTGAAATTTTTTCCACACATTCTTATACTAGTTAGGTGTAAGATCCTAGGGTTAGATGTGCAAAAAAAATATTTTAATTTTTTCTTCACCCTTTGCTAAAAAATGGCAGTTTTGGGTGTTTTTTGGCAGAAAAAAGGCCTTGGGCCTTTAGGGGTTAATATCAAACTCCATTTCTTTTCTTTAAACACATTTGTAATAAGTCATTTCTTGGAAGATTGATACTGGCTTATAAGAGTCTTGTTCACACTTGGTGTTCAAGAGTTTTGTTACTGAGGGTCTTAGGAACAAATTTAGACCTATTTCTAGACGGGATTTGCATTGCAAACATCATTTGTTAATTGAGGTGTAACAAGTTGTAGCATTTCAAATGTAATAGTATGCATACAATGATATCAAAGTTAAATAGCAAAATTTTGACAATTATATAATGTTGCAAGTAATTGTAATAGTGACTCTAGAAATGGCTTGTGATGGTATTAGTCACAGATAGCAGTATTCACTACATGTAGATAGAGCAAGACCTTTTTAATCTCTAAAGGACCAAGATGCGTTTTTTTGGCAATATAGCAATTTTGGGCAGCTCGCTACAAATGGAGTTTTTATTTTTTTTCTTTGAAAATTTTACACAACATGTGCCTGAGGAGTAGCTTTAAGGCCCAACAATTTTCATAACTTTTGACTACACAGTTAAAAAGTTATTGCATGATATGTAATTTTCATTAGGCAGTGGGTAGCTTGGGTAGCTCAAAAAACTTCTTTAAAATTTACATTTAAAAAAATAAAAATTTGAAATTAGTTCTTTAGATTTATATAGAAGTGTCAAGCTTTGAATCATTCAATTTGGATCTATAAGTCAAAAGTTATGAGGAGTTTTAGTTTGTGGGTAGGTATGATTTTGAAAGACTCCATACCTACCCACAAACTAAAACTCCTCATAACTTTTGACTCACAGATCCAAATTGAATGATTCAAAGCTTCACAATTCTATATCATTAGATGAGACTCGGGGGCCTTGGAGGGCTCCAAGTTTCCTTGCTATTTGCTGTGTTCCCAGACTGCGGGAACGCAATAGCAATAGTTGGCTGACATGGCACAGCGACTACCATGTCATTTTTTGAAAAAAAAAAAAAATTGCTTAAAATGATATTCTGGTAAAAAAACTTATTTTTTTATTTTTTGAAAAAAAAAATTCTAACACACACGTAATTTGGGCAGATCAGAGAACGGGCCTAAAACGGCCCTCTAAGAATCCCAAGTATCATCTAATGAAATCTAAAGAACCAATTTCAAATTTTTATTTGTTTTAAAAGTAAATTTTGAAGAAGTTTTCTGAGCTGCCCGAGCTGCCCTCCGATCAATGAAAATTACATATCATGCAATAACTTTTTAACTATGTAGTCAAAAGTTATGAAAATTGTTGGGCCTTAAAGCTACTCCTCGGGCACATGTTGTGTAAAATTTTCAAAGAAAAAAAAATAAAAGCTCCATTTGTAGTCAGCTGTCCAAAATTGCTATGTTGCTAAAAAAAACGGAGTTTGGTCCTTTAGAGGTTAACTTGGTGAAAAACTAAGTTGATCTTGGAAAGAATATCATGAGGTGACCAAACTTGCCAAATTCAAACAATGATAATTCTTCTTGTATTATTAGGTCTTCAATGGAGTTTTGAAGATTCATAGCATGGTGTTCAATATTAACAAAATGATGTAGAATACTTTACTGCTCATCAAATCTTCATCCCGTTTGCATGCATAAGTCCACAAAAAATAAGAGTGAGAGTTCACATTGAGATTTGATTTAAATTTGTCTGATTTCTTTGGAGGTGGTGAGATAGTACAGGATGTGATATTGAGTACATTTAATCTTTAGGGTTTGGTAAGCTGCCTACCAAAGGATGTGATGTGATGTTGAGTACATCTAATCTCTAGGGTTTGATAAGCTACCAAAGGATGTAATGTGATGCTGACACATCCCATCATGGAATTTGGTAGGCTAACAAAGGATGTAGTATTGAATGAATTTGCTATCTTACATTCAATCTTTAGGAACCATATAATGGCAAGGAATCTTACTTTGTATAATGATACTTTGCTTTTACATTAAGGGGTAAATCACAATAGTTAGATGGTTGAATCTTGGTCAACCTTGATCAAACAAGGGGATAGTACAACACTAAAGCAACCTCACATTATGGAAAGGAACATGCCTCTCTTCATTCAATGAGAGATGGCTATCTATTGTAACAAGTAGTCTATACGAAAGTTATGGTTTTAAACTTTCGGATTTGATAAAATTTAGGGTAGACAAATCCATTTCTGATCATGTAAGTAATTTAGCATATCTGCAATATATGTATGGTGAGGGGGAAAATTTCTCCATATAGAAGGATTTCATAATTTTTTTACATTTTTTTCCTCAATAATATAATTTCCATGAATTTTTTTGTGAAGATTCTACCAACCTATTATTGTTATATAGATAATGCTATTTCCAACTATAGTCTGGTTACAAAAGCGACAATGCTTCAATGTAAGTGATAATTGTGGCTTTCAATATACATTTTGTAATTATTCCATGCTTTCAATGTACACCTCCTGAACATTTCTCTTGCTCTTGTTTTGCGTGAGCTATCACCTAAACCATAGCTCATCAAAAATCTAGCAATCTAACCTACAAAAATAGGTGGTTGATTGGAAATGGATTGGCAACCTTAGAAGATGTTATATTGACATTACATTAATAATGATATTTCGTGTTTGCAACACTAAGTGTCAGCATCACATTTAGTGTTACCAATACAAAAATGTTAAGAACAATACTAATGTTGTGTACACCTAATACCAAGTGAACATGAGTACTATCTTACATTCTTTTTTGGTCTTTTTGCATCTTTTTACAACTTCAACTGCAAAGTTTCTAAAAAAAAATTATGGAGGTTTTTAATAAAATTTTACTTGAATACATGAAGTTCTAGTAAAACTTTATTGTAAATCTGTATGAGAATCAAAATGAGAATAAAAATAAGTCAGTTAACCCCTAAAGGACCATTGTCCCTTTGGGGGACAAAAGCATTTTCGGGCAGGTACCTACAGGCTGAAATTTTGCTGAAATCTTCTGATTTTTGAAACTTTTTTTGGAGCTAGAAAAGCTGATTAGCTTCATGGGAATATAATTTTTTTTCACAATTGGTGCTTGGGATAAAAAGTTATGACCAAATAAGCTCAAAACAGGGGACGGGGGGCAGCAAAAAGAACTTGCAATTTTTTTTATTTTTTTCTTAAGTATTTTTTTTCTCATATATTATATTTTTGTCTATCTAGAAAGCTTTGATTCATTTCATTTGGATTTTGTATGAGAAAGTTATGGACATTCTTGTTTTTCAGGCAGTTAGAGCATCTTTTTGAAAAAAATAACTTATAAATTCATTTTTGAATGCAATTTTTCAAATTTTTTTTCATGGTTTAGTTTACTTGCTAGAACAATCTCACCATTGGGATTAGTGCATTTTAATCCCACCTAAAATATATGAATATTTTAGATTTTCCTTCTATCTCGTACCTACTTCTACTTAACAATTTTTTTAATAATGAAAATTAAGTTTTTTTGAACTTTTTTTTTTGGCTAGATTCTCAACTCAATTCTCCAGTACAAACATTAAAAGCTCAAAACTCTGTAGTGCAAAATAATAAAGTTAAAACTGTTCAAAGTCAAAAAATCTAGTCCCACAATGTGCTGAAAAATTTGTTTTTTTCACTTTAAACGCATATATCTTGCACTCTGTGTGGTCAAAAATTCTGAAATTTTTTCCACACACTCTCATACTAGTTAGGTGTAAGATCATAGGGTTAGATGTGGAAAAAAAACATTTTTCAATTTTTTTACTTTTTGCTGTAGAAATGGCAGTTTTGAGTGTTTTTTGGCAGAAAAAGGGCCTCGGTCCTTTAGGGGTTAGTAGAATGAGTAGCATTAAATTAAACATAACACAAAATATCATTATTAGCATAGTCATAGGTGTTTTTTCTTCATCTCTTTGTGCAATTGCATTGTTTTCATTCACTCAAAAAAATGCAACATTGAAAGTAATAAGTAAGATAGGGACATACAAATGCGTTAGGTATTTTAAGATGCCTATTTGATCACATGTTCTCATTATGTATGTCTCCTATATCAATATGTATCTATTGTTAAAAGAAAATATTTTAGAACATCATCCCAAAAAACTTTGCCCCTTCATGACTTTTGTGTACAATATCCAAATGATGCATTTATTGGTGCATTAAAATCTTACTTTATTTGCCAATTAGAATATACATATATACATATTTTTTTTATCAAGCTACTAATAGAAACTGCATCTTCAATTGAAGAGAGATCACCATAGTAACCTCAAGCAACAATCACCTTGAGTGGATTTATTGTAAGTATTATAGTACTCAGTCACGACAGAAGCCGCAAGAGAGAAATTGTAAGGGAGGGCTCCTATAGCAAGTGATTTCAATGCTACATAACATTGTTACCAATGAAGGAGAGGTCCTTTTTGCATACTTGAAAAGGAGTCTATTACTATGAACAAAACTGTCTTATATGGCTCTTTAACCAACCCCAATCCTCGAATCAATCCCTAAAGGCCCAACGTGTTCTTCTCATCAAAAAATGATCACAATTGCCATTTCTAGTGCAAAGAGCCCTAAAAACACTACACTAAAAATGATATTTAGTGTAGTATGACATTTAGTGTTTTACCCCCCTACCAACCATTTTACTTGTCTTCAATTTTACTTGTCTTCAATCTTTTTCTTTGCAAGTTCATTTTTTTAACGTGTTCTAACACTAAATGTAAACCTTTTCAGATTTCAGATTTACCATAGAGCTTATTTAGTGTTAGAAATTAGATTTAGTGTTACTTACTTATGATATTTAGTGTTAAGGTTTGTAATTAGTGTTGCCAACACTAAATATCATTTTTAGTGTAGCAAATGGCAATTTTTTTGCATATCTAATTGTAAAATCTTGCAATAGACCAATATGAGAATGTGTAGAAGAATTTCAGAGTCTTTCGTTTCATAGATTGCAAGATAAATATGTTCAAAGTGAAGAAAATATATTTTAAAGGCATTGTGGCAAACAAATGTATGACACTTTGAGTCTTCTTAAATTCAAAATCTTTGCACTACACGTTTTGAATTGAAAAACAAATTAATCATGAAGAATTGAAATGAGAGTATGAAAAAGACAAAAAAAAAAAAATAATAATTTAATTCTCGAAAAATTGAATTATTGAGATATGTACAAGATAGAGGGAACCCCTAAATTGCATTTCAAGTTTTTGTGAATTTATTTTGTTGTCTGCCAAGTTGAAATTTGAACTTATTGTGGTATAACTTTTGCTTTTAAACCCCGATTGAAGTAAAAATGATATTCTCTAAATGTTAATAAGTTTTTCTATCTTATGAAAAAGTTTCAAAAAGTTTGCCAAATATTGCACTCATAGGAACCCATTTCTAGGGACAATAGGACTTTAGAAGTTAGCCAAGTTCTTTTGAGGTATCTAGCAAAATATGATACCTTTCCAACATGAAGACCACTCCCTAATTATACAATGTTATAAATGTCATGAGAAAGAGAGGTGAACTTCACACCTAACATTGTTTACCAATGAGGCAAGGGTCATTTTTGCATCCTTGAAAAAACAAACCCTGCAATGGACAAAATTGTCTTGTATGGTGGCCTCTTATCCAACCCTAATCCTTGAACTAACTGAAAAGTCCTTCCAGGCAATGTCCTGGGAGTGCCAAGGTTTAATTACAACTTAGCCTAAAATTTTAAAGATTTCTAAATGACATAGAGAACATTGGGATGAGGTATCGCCTTCCAAATGCCAAGTTAGAAAATCAACTGAGAAGGATAACAAAATTCCGGCCTTTGACCGGCTACTGTAACATAATTTAGGATATTTATCGTTTGAATTTTTGTTTTTTTGGCGGGCAACCAAAGAAAGGAGAAAGGTAGGATGGTAATTTTTGGCAAAGTAGATATCTTTACTTGCTTGTACTTGCTAAATTGGCTAGAGTACAATGTATGTTACTGCGCCTTGTGAGAGAGCATTTAGTGTGCAAAATTTGATCAAAAATCCATGTTAGAAATAGGCTTCGTAACAAGAATTTGGAAGCTATGCTTAGGATTGCATTAGAAGGGCTAGTTGAGGAGTTTGATCATATCATAGATGATGCCATCCCTTTGTGAAAGAATGAGAGTAAGTATTGCTTTTTGTATGTTAAACCCTCAAGTTATTTGTGTTTTTTGATTTGACCAAGTCCTAGTGATGCTTATTGTTCATATGGTGTACTTGATGTGAGAAAAGTCCATTGTTTTTACTTGCATGTTTTTCCGTACTAACCAACCTCCAAAAAATGCTTGGACCCTCTTTTGGATTGGCTTGTATTTTCCAAAGGCTACATCCTGGCCCCAAGACAGTGGGGGCCCCAGATTCAACTCCTACCAAGGATATTGCATTTTACAACGAGCACAAACCCATCAAAAGCATAACACACAAAAACATAACCAATGATACACGCTAAAGTCCGTATATATGCCAAAGTGGAGATTTTAAAAAAAAATTGGCAATTTGCCAAATGACAAAGAAAATTGTAGGATTTAAACCGGAAAAAAAGGCACTTTGCGCAAGCTTCTGAGAATGTAGAATTGGGTAGGACCACCACCAGGTTATTATACAATGTTTTTTTATGCCTTCCGTGGGAAAGAGGTGAACCTATCCATCACGAACCTACTGCTTTGAAGATGCCGCCGTACTGCGACTGACTCGTTGTTCACCACCAGCACATTGTTTGTTTGTCTTTTATTTGTCTTTTGGAAATCACTGTAGTTCCTTTTTCCCATCCCAGTACTCGCCACCTCCGCAAGCCTTTCTGAACCGACTGAAACTGGAGCAATGGATCCATAAAAATAAACGTGACGACAACGCAACTCGGCAAATGGCGAGAGGCGGAATCTCCGACGTTCGTTCGTCTCTTCGGGGATCTGCTTTGCTTTCTCCTGAAATCCTGATGCGTGCTGCTGTCGCGACATGCAGCAGGCAAGCTCCACAGAGGCCGGCATCATTCATCATTGTCAGGGGCCGGAAAAAATCTCCGTGTTGGAAGTTTTTGCTAATTTTTATAGCCTATGTTTGAAGCTTTGAAGCTTTGATTTGCGTTTGACAATTTCGGATGGTGAGTCAGCCAGCGACGCAAACAGCGATTCAATCGTTGGTGCTAAAAAGTTAATCGATCAGCCTCCGTCGATGGATGGGTTCACTTTGAAAACAAGACATCGAAGAAATCGAAGTCAATGGTTCGTCCACGCGTGTTGAGTACTGAGATAGAGTTTGCTTCCAACACGGATTTGTGGTGCCTGGGCTGTCGTACACTCGCGGAGTGGCACGCCGGGGACTCGCGGCGGCAGCCACCAGGCTAATTTTGGTGCGGAGTGGCACGCCGGGGACTCGCGGTGGTAGCCACCAGGCTAATTTTGGTGCGGAGTCGCAAAAGATCAGATTGATTCATCGATTCTGCAGTGCACATAAGGTAGCCAACCCATTTCCGATCACTTAAGCATTTCAGCATATGTGTGATTGAGCAATAGGTGGAGGAGAAAATTTTCTCCAGTGAGGAAATAGGAATAAGAAAGATTGCCATTTTTTGGTATTTTTTCATCAAGTATAGAATTAGTAAAAATTAAAGAAGTGGAAAAGTTAGGGTTTCATGTTTCCAATCAATAGGCAAGCTCATTCTTGATCAATGGCAACTTTATTAGGTGTCAATGAGTTATTCATTACAAAAGAATCAGATAAGAATCAAATGGCCTATAAAGCTATGGTTAGAAATGGATCAGTCTATTGATCGGAAATAGGAGGGTGATTGGAAAGGGGTTGGCTACCTTATTGTAGTGCAATATTGGAGGAGAACCGTCAGTTACAGTACATTGTTTTAGGGTTAGGGTTTAGGGTTTGGGTTTGGAAAATAATCTGTTTTGTACTGTGAAAATGAAGGATCCAAATCTAGGCAAATGGAGTGCAAAAATAAAAAGTGCATTTGTAATGATGCTTTGCCATTTTGAATCCAAAGCTAGTACCTAGGTTGCTAGAGGCAATTATGTTCTTGGACAAGGTAGCCATTGGTAGCCATTGCTTTGCCATTTCAAATCCAAAGCCAATACGTACAATAGGTTGCTAGAGGCAGGTATGTTCTTGGACAATGTCGATATGTAGTTGTTGCTTTGTCATTTCAAATCCAAAGCCAATACCTATAGTAGATTGCTAGAGGCGGGTATGTTCTTGGACAAGGTAGATATATAGCTGTGCTTTGTCATTTCAAATTTAAAGCTAATACCTAAATTGCCGGAGGTAGGTATGTTCTTGGACAAAGTAGATATCACTTTAGAATTGATCATGGCAATCAATCCTTGCTATGTTGTCCATGTCTGCTTGATGTAATAAAATTTGGAGTTTAGTTTCAAACTGGACATGTCTTCGAGAGAGGTGGACTCCAGCGTTTACAAATTTGAAATTAAAGGAAAGTGTCTAGTGAAAATTTGATACTAGAAAAAATGAACCAGGAGATTTAGATAAGGAGAGGATGTAATCGGTGCCTTTAGAAAAAAATCAACTCCTTCTACAAAGAGGAAGCAAACTATTGGGGCACATCTCCAAAAACTTTCCAAACATTGTTGAAGTGATCACTTATGCTTGTGTTGAAAAATCAAATACAAAGACTTGTACACGTAGTACAATTTCCTCCACATTTTATCCTTAAAGGCATTCTATGTTCCCATTTGGTCAAACTTCATGTTGCCTATACAAACCCTTCAACGACCATTATCCCTTTGAGGGACAAATGGGATTTTGGGCAGGTATCTACGGGCTGAATTTTTGTTGTGATTTTCTAAATTTTTTTTGGAAGATAGAAAAACTACTAAGCTTTGTGGGAATATAATTTTTTTTCCTTCAGTGCTCGGGAAAAAAAATTATGTCCAAATAACTTCAAAATAGGGAATAGGGGGCAGCAAAAAAAAGTTTAATTTAAATTTTTTTTCAAAAATAACTTATAGGATTCATTTCTGAATGCAATTTTAACAATTTAAGAAAAAAAAAACACAATCAAGGTTTAATGTTTTTGCTAGAACAATCTCACCATTGGGATTAGTGCTTCTTGATCCATATAAAAGATATTAATATTTTAGATTTTCCTTCTATCTCGTACCTACTTCTACTTAACAATTTTTTTAGTAAAGAAAAATAAGTTTTTTTGGATTTTTTTTTCCCTAGGATTTTCAACTCATTTTTCTACTATAAATATTTAAAGCTCAAAACTCTATAGTGTAAAAAGTTTAAGTTAAAAATGTTCAAAGTCATAAAATCTAGTTCCACAATGTGCTGAAAAACTTGTTTTCTTTACTTTAAATACAGATATCTTGCAATATATGTGGTCAAAAATTCTGAATTTTTTTTCACACATTCTATACTATTTAGGTGTAAGATCCTATGGTTAGATGTGCAACAAAAATAATTTTCAAATTTTTTTACTCTTTGCTATAAAAATGGCACTTTTGAGTGTTTTTTGGCAGAAAAAAGGCCTTGGTCCTTTAGGGGTTAAAATAAAACTTTCAAAACTTTGATATTTTTTTCAATGTAGTAAATATATTTTTTTGATATTTTTGATATTTGAAAACATCAAATTGATTTTTATATAATATTTTTAAGTGATTTTTTTTTAAAATCATAGAAATTACAAAAACGATTAAAATAGTACAAAATGTTTAACAAGATTGGAGATGATAGTGATCAACATTGTGATGTAATTGATGTACTCTTTGAGCTCACACTAAAGAACAATTTGATAGAAAAGTTCACAAGTCGAGTGTATTTGAAGCTGTCAAGAGGTTACCTTCAAAATGTCACAAGAATTATAATTTTCATAATTTTAAAAATATATAAAAGGAATTTCAAGTGGATTACTGGATCTACATTTTCTTAGTTAAGCTTCTTGTCTTTTGAGGCAAAAGAAAAGATTTGCCAACTTTCTAGCTGAGGTAGGAGGTCCAAAAAGCGTGAGTTAACCCCTGAAGGACCAAGGCCATTTTTTACCAAAAAACTCTCAAAACTGCCATTTCTAGTGCAAAGAGTAAAAAAAATCTGAAAATGGTTTGTTTTGCACATCCAATGGTAAGATCTTACACCTAACTAGTATGACAACGTGTGGAAAAAATCTCAAAATTTTTGACCGCACATATTGCAAGATATCTGTATTTAAAGTGAAACAAAAAAGATTTTTAGCACATTGCGGGACTCGATATTTGGACTTTGAACATTTTTAACTTAGATTTTTTGCACTACAGAGTTTTGAGCTTTAAATCTTTCTAGTAGAGAATTGAGTTGAGAATCTAGGAAAAAAAAAGAAATTCAAAAAAACTTAATTTTCATTCTTAAAAAAATTATTAAGTAGACGATAGTACAAGATAGAAGGAAAAGCTAAAAGATTAATATATTTTTTAGATGGAATTAAAATGCACTAATCTCAATGGTGAGATTGTTCTAGCAAGAAAACTAAACCACATGGACCTTTTTTTCTTGAAAAATTGCAAAAGTTGCATTCCAAAATGAATCCTAGAAGTTATTTTTTTCAAGAAGATGCTCTAATTGCCCTAAAAACAAGATTGTCCATAACTTTCTCATAAAAAATCCAAATGAAATGAATCAAAGCTTCCCAAATAGGCAAAAACATAATCTACAAGGAAAAAAAAGAAAAAAGAAAAAATTTAATTTTTTGCAAATTTTTTTTGCTGGCCGCTCTCCCCTGTTTTGAACTTATTTGGGCATAACTTTTGTTCCCGGGCACCGATTGAAAAAAAAAGTTATATTCCCACAAAGCTTATCAGTTTTTCTATCTTCAAAAAAAGTTTCAGAAAATCACGACAAAAATTCAGCCCATAGGTACCTGCCCAAAATTCCATTTGTCCCCCGTATAGACAATGGTCCTTTAGGGGTTAAGTGAAAGAAAAATTGAGGTGAGAAGTAACTCTATAACTAAAGAGAGAAAATATATACATATGAAAATAATATTGAAGTTTGAGTTCAAAAATAACTACAATTACTATTTTAGCAAAATACAAAAAACTAAATTGATTGCCTTCAAAGTAGGAGTTTTTATAGATTCATCTCATTAATCCTTGTAGAATGATTCAACATCCTTTTTTGTATACACTTATTTAACCAAGTCTTTTTTCTAATATTTTCTTTGCCATAGAATAAGATATTTTTTGAGATTGCAGGAGTTGCTCTTATTTGTACCAAAACTAGAAGGCTTTTTAACCTCTAGAATATTCATCAAAATTGCATAAAACAAAGCTTCATATGCACAATAAGATTACTAGGTGCTACACCAAAGTATAATAAATTATAAATCTGAAGTCCTTAAAGCTTGTCCCGGTTTTTTTAAATCAATTTTGAGCTTCAAAAAACTTCACAAATAGAAAATAGAAAATCGTATTTTAAATAATACAAATATTGATAATAGTCTATACCTCAAATTAACTCATTAGCTAGTTAGTTGGTTTGTTTGTTACGGTGAGATCTCCTAAACCATGTGTCCCCCGATTGCGTTCTTAGTACCGCCAAAAAGTTCATTGCAGAAAGGCGGGTGCATGGATTTTTGTTTCTTGGCATTTGGACCTATAATGTGAAAGTTATTGAATTTTGAAGTTTTTATGAAGTAAAAAATAAGAAAATTATTTTTAATTCCATTTTATTATAATATTATATTATATCGTGGTAAGGACACAAGGTACACTAGTAGTAACAAATATTTTTTATTCATTAGTTAAATAATAATATTAAAAAATTTCAAATCTATTTGTTATTTTTTTCCTTTATTTGCTCATGACAGAATACACCAATCATATTTTTTCCATTATTTGCTCATGACAATCCAAAGACTTCAACCTAGCCTGTAGAATCCACCAGTCAAGTCCATAGTAGTTCAACAAGCCTCTTGTGGAGACCGTTTTGTTTCCCCACTCCACCCCACTCCACCCCACCATTTTATCCTTGGAGAAAATGCAGGAATGTTTTCATTATATGTCCAAAATTAGTGGAGAGAGGTGTTAACAATTGAATAAATACGGCACAAAATAAGGGGTCTTTTTTTTTACATTCACCCTTGGCTTTATCTCTGCAAGAGGCTCCTTGGATTACAATAGACTCAACCAAATCCATCATTCGATTTTTTTTTTTTTTTTTTTTTTTTTTTTTTTTTTACACAAATAAAAGGGACCCTTTACTACATGAGATTAAAAAAATACAAAAGACCCAGCCGCAAGCGGCCTGCTGGGCCAAAAAGGACAGAAAAAAGACCATTCACCATTCAATTATAGATCAAACCAGTGTTTAGGAAATTTTTGGAAGTCCTCCAGCTCATTTCCTCCTTCCACCAAAATGAACCGGTTTTTTTCCAACGGGCACCGGTTGCATCCTTTAAATCACAGAATATACCGGTTTATTTCCTCCAATTTCAAATTCTCACCGGCTAATTTTCTCTAAATTGAATTGGCACCGGCTAAATTTTGGGGCCAAGGAGTATCACTACGGTCGATCTTGTAGTTGTATGACAAGCCTCTTGCGCAGGCCGTTTTGCCACCTAGTTTTATCCCTTGGAAAAATGTAGGAACTTTTTATTTGAAAAAATTTGCAAATTTTGAATTCGTATTTGCAATTAGAGGCCCCAAATTAGCTAGGAGAGGTACAAAGAATAGACTGACCCACATAACATTCAGTAGCTCTACAGTGATGGTGTGGTATATTCCACACCCCAACAGTGCTTCATCAGTAGCTATGATGAATTAGACAGGTGGAGGATGTAGAGGCACACCATCACTGTAGAACCAAGGCAAAATCAACATAAGCTACTGAATGTTATGTTTCACAACCTTTTATTGTTGAGGATTTTTTTTTAAGAAAAAATTGGATATTCCTTGCTAGATTTTCAATCAGCAGCTGATTTCCTCCATTAACTTCTCCACAGCCTGGTGGCAAGCCGCTCGGCAGGTAAGGTCGTTTTTTGTTTATGTTTTAAATATTTTTGAAAATTGGGAATGGCCAGAGCAGATATTTTAAAGAAAACCAGCCTAGCTCCTAGACTTCAGATTGTGATTTCATCCACTGAGAGGTTGATATTTGGGACATTGAACCCTCCACTAGCCGGGTATTAGCCACTAAATTTTATTCTTTGGCGGCTAAAATCCTCCAAGTACAAGAAGGAGGCGGCAAAATATCCTCCATTTTTTGGGGGGGGGCACCGGCTAATTTCTGGTCCGACAAATTTCTTCCCGATTTTGCATCCTTCAATTTCAAAATGCAACCAATTTTTTCCCCAATTCCACTGGCTAACTATGAACTAACTGCCGGTTTTTTCCGATCATTGGATCAAACCCAACTGCTACCTAAAAAAAGAAATAATCCATCAATGTCGCCCGGAATTTTTATTTTTTTTGTGTTGACACAAATAAAGGGATCCCAGAAATAAAATACAGGGACCCAGCCGCAAGCGGCCTGGGCAGAACGAAAGCAAACAAGAAAGCAAAAGAAGTTACCCGAAGGATTTCGATATCTGCAGTGATTTGTTTTGCTACAGGAAAGGAAAAAACATTCATACCCCGATCTCTGTCGCCGTGTTTTTCTCACTCCGAGTTTTTAGATTTCCCCCCTCGAAGACACAGATGTAGACGGAGCAGAGGCCGGTTCCAAGCCCCGATGCCTCCCGTGGGCTCCAGATTCGGACAGCCCTGCCAAACAGCCGTTTGCTGCAAGCTCCATGGCGTCCAGCGTTCACAGATCTGGTTAAAATTCGCTCCATTTCTACTTAAATTTTCAGTAACTAAATGTACATTGAAAAAAATCCTCAAAAATATTAGATTTTAGCCAAGATTGCAACAACCAATAGAATTTGATAGCCAATTTGTTACTTCCTCCATATTGGTATTAGCATCTATTTAATTAGTTTTGGGTTCTAATACTCCCAATGATTCTTTACAACTTGCAAAATCCTTCCTTTTCTAATTTTTTTTAATGCCACTCACTCTCAAGGTAGCCAAAGTTGATGCCTGTTTGTCTTGAAGGTAGCATATTACACTAAATTTCCTAAACTAGGTAGCATATTGCACTAAATTCCGTAAACTAGGTCTGGATCACTGGTAGCTTTCCATCACAGGAAAAAAGCCTGGCTGTTGTTGCATCGATCCCGTTTCGCCTCGGAATTGCTCGTCGTCCGACGAAGGTACAGAACAGAGACGGATGTCCGGATGGAAAGAGACAAACACCAAGTCTAAAATGCCAGGTTGTGCGAATCAAAGAGGAGCAAGCGGCACCCTTCTGCAACTGCGCTCAGAGCCTGTTCGCATGCAGGGCCGGACTAGGAGATGAAGATCGATCCAGGCGTCGAGCTCCGAGGTCCGGTCCAGGTCACAAGCTTGCTTCCGGATGCGCACCGGTTCTCAAGAGAATCATTAGGAAAAATTTCAGCCCTCCAGAAGGCCGCTAGGAATTGATTTACGGGACCCTTTGGTGCAATTTCAGAATGAATAAAAAATTATTTTTTATTCAAAAATTATTTTATTTTGAAAAAAAAAAATTTAAAAAAATTTTAAAAAAAATTTTAAAAATATAAATCTGACGTGGCACTACTAGTGTCACGTCAACACCCCATTTTTAAATATTAAAAAATAATTTTTTATTCTGATTTTTTTCCATAATTGCACCGAGCGGGTGCCAAACTTGCGGCCTTCTGGAGGGCTGAAATTTTTCCTAATGTTCCTCTTTTTTGTAACGTTTGGAATTTAATGGCATGTGGCAACCAATTAATGAGGCAATCCATAGAAGCAAGTCTTGGAATAGGTGAGACAAGGACACAAAAGGAGAAAACTTTTAGAAAAATAGTAAGTTGGGTTGATGGAAAGAAGAGCGGGCTTGAAAATCTTACATTCACGGTCGGAAGAGAATGGGAAGAACCGGAGCTCCATATCGGAAATCAAGTCGTGGAAGCGTCCATGCGGACCCCCTGTGCCTGGTTGAAGAGCGGGTTAGGTTGTCCCATGTGAACAGGCCCTCACCATCTGCTTTAAAGAAGAGACAAACATATAAGCTTATCAGCGGAAGAAAACGCATAGGCACTCATGTGCAACCTCATCTCCTTCAGAGAAGTAGCGATAAGCCTTAGGAAAAATTTCAGTCCTCTAGAAGGCCGCTAAGGAATTGATTTACGGGACCCCTTTGGTGCAATTCCAAAATGAACAAATTTTTTTTTTTTTTTTTTTAAATATTAAAAAAATATTAAAAAATATAAATCTGATGTGGCACTACTGGTGCCACGTCAGCACCCAATTTTTAAATATTAAAAAATAATTTTGTTTTTTGTTTTTTTTCCATAATTGCACCGGGCAGGTGCCAAACTCGCGGCCTTCTGTAGGGATTGAAATTTTTCCTAATGGTAAGGTGAGTAGTACCATACACACTTGAGATAGAAGATAGAGTCGTATTGGCACTTTGCACGGTCTTGGCATGAACCCAAGAGGAAGTGTAGCTGGGGCCATATCTATTTATTATTAGATTTGGCATTATCAACTGCAAGATAGATCAATGAAATAGACAAAATCTATGGTTGTGAAGTTTTTGCCTTGGTCATGATCTCTTAGAAATTTGTTAGACCTACCTTAAAAAAGGGTTCAAGAAAGAAGCTCCTTAAAATTGGTAGAACATTATCTACACAAAATAGTGAAACTAGATTGCCCCACACTAATTTCTTGATAGTCCACACTATAGAAATATTCACTGCTTTTGTACAACGATGCATGCATTCAATTCAGAGCCATGATGTGTATGGCATAGATTTGTGCACCAATTCAAGACTTGGTTTAGAGAGTGACATGTGCCTCCATATGGAAGAAGCATTAATCTAGGAGGTAATTTATCTCAGTTAAGGCAACCTAATTGAAAAGGCAACCTAATTTCACTATTTTGTGTAGCTATTTTGGCCATATAGGATTTTAAGTGGATTTTTCTCATCCATGGAAAAAATGGCATGGGCCTTGCCCAAACCGGTATAAACCCGACTTCGACCATGTATTGATCTCTCCACCAATCACTGTCCTCAAGGAGTGATCAAAGTATAAATCCCAAATTGGTTTGGTCCTAGTGTAAATAGACCATAATTCTCCCTTTTTGTTGGACTAAGATTTCTCGAATTGCACTTCGACCAATATTGAAATGCAAAATTTTATCTTCCCACCTCATCTCTCAAAATATTAGAAAATTAACACAAGAATCTTTGAAATATAATGAACACATTTATGAAAATAACAAGTTATTATTTCTAAAAGACATCTTTGAATTCATTCCTCATCTAAAATATGGATCATGTTGGGGCAAGTAGTTTAAATATCATTCAAATAACACAAGAGATAAAAAAAAATTCTATAAATGAAATTTGCAATTTTGGATGTTGAAAAGATGTACTTGAATCTATTCATTGTAGATCAATTTGCAAATAAAACAAATATTACAATATGAAATTTATGCCTTTTTTTTATAAAACACCACTAACACATTATCTAAAGGGATTTGGAGATGGAATTAGGATTTTTTTTGTTGATTCTTTAGTAAACCGTACAAGAAGAAATATAACCCTTCAATACTGCAGCAAAAAAAATGCTCTTGACATTTTTTTAAATAGCAGCTCTAGAGACCCATTTGTTTGTTATAGTCTTGATATCCTGTAACTATAACGACTTTGAGGATGCTCATTGCCTTAAAGGAAATTAGAGGTTCATCATTCATTGATTAGTCATCAAACAAGCTTCATGATGCTAATAATACAAATCCTCAATGGGCTAAAATTTTTTGCATTTATTTTGTGTTGGATTGAAAACAATTTGTGCTAGCTTTCACACACATTCAATACAACACCATTTTGGCCAATGTTAAATTTTAACTAATATGCTCATATAAAAAAGATTTTTAATCCAAGTTTTGATTGTGTTACTAGGACCAAAATTGTCCTCCAATCTCCAAGAGTCCATCATTGAAGGAGAATGTAAGTCCAAAATTTTTAAACAAAAAATTATAGGGAGGAAAGAATCTAGACATTAAATTTCAACTTTGCAAGTCTTCCTTTTTTTCCCATCTCTACATGAATTGATTTGGAATCGTGTGCAAAAATATAAAAAGAACAAGCGACCATGCTAGTTAAGTAACTAAAGAATTATAATTTAATTTTTTTTCCCAACAAGTATGGAAGTACATCATCCATTTCTTACAGCTATAGTTCTAATAATCTACCTTTTTATTCTTTCTTATTCTTTTTCTAAAATTTTATAAATTGTATTTTTGTGATGCTTTGAAGATAGCATCTTGAAAGCTTCAAATACACCACTTTCAAACTTTTCTATCAAATTTCTCTTAGTATAAGCTCACAAAGTACACCAATTACACCATGGTGTTTATCACTATCATCTCCAATTTTGCTAATCAATTTTTACTATTTAAAAAAATTGTGATTACTATAATTTCTACAAAAATATTACTTTAAAGAATCATATAAATTTCACTTTCATATTTTTAATTATTAAATTTCATTTGCAAACAAAATGTTGACATATAATAAGATTGTCTTTTTGTTTAAGGGGAATTAACAAAGTAAACCCTTAGTGCTTGAATCTTTTCTTGAATTTTTGCATATTTTCTTTACATCTTTATAAGTATATATTATTTACCTCAATTTGATATACAAATTGTTTTTAAAAACAGAATGGTTTGGATTAGCGAGAACCTCTGTGGCGGGTCAAACAAGACCCTAGTAACAGATCATGTCTAAAGTAGTGATGAGAGCGTTTTGCAGAGGTAAAGAGCAATGTGAATGTAAAAGAAAATTACCCCCTATTTTGTGCCATCTTTCTTCAATTTGCAAAAACAATCATGCGTTGCAAATACGTTCCTGCATTTTTTCCAGGGGAAGCAAAACGGCCTCCGCAAAATGCTCCCATCTTATCCATCACTATCCTAATAATGGAATTTATGAGCATAGGTATTGAACGGCTTGAGCAAAATGGCCTCCGCAAAACGCTCCCATCTGACCCATCACTACCCTAATGATGGTATTTTGGAGCATAGGTATTGATATGTTCCAAAGTTGCAGTTCTCAATGGATGTTGTTTGTAAAAATATTCATGAAGAGTAATAATTTATGGCATTTTGAAAGCAAGTAGTGTGGGTAACACTTGGTAAAAATATTCATGAAGAATAATAAGTTATAACATTTTAAAAACAATTAGTGTAGGTAACACTATTTACCATCATTAGTGTACTTTAGACACGACCCTGGTAACCTCTCTGTAGTCATCTGCCAAATTTGGGAAGTCGGTTAACTTTTTACTTGACGCAGGTGGCAATGTGCTGCCAAGTCTGGCACTGTCTGGCAGTCAGACGGTGTGTGTTGCAGCGAGGGAGGACGGAGGTCTAAGTTAGCTATGAAGAGAAGATAGGCTTCTAGCGATCCCACTTGGCACATGAGGATTCTCCGAGACTATTTGCCTGCCTGCCTGCACAGGCTTGGTGATGACTTTCCAAAAGCAGAAGCGAGGGCGAGTTGCTTCTTCTAAACTCTGCAGTCAGCTGTGTGTCTGTGATGTTGTTGTTGCGAAGATTGTCGAAAGTTGCAATATATAGTAGACCAGTCTTCTTCTCTTCTTGAAACTCTTTGTACTGCATAATATATGTTGAAGAGCGTCGTCTTCGAGAGGCTCTGCTTGCCGCTCAGTCTGCTTGCCGCTCTCCTTTTGAAGTTTAAGGCAGGGCTAGCTTCTTGCAGATGTACGGGTGCAGGCTGCTCTGAGGGAGCCACTTGAGCCGAGTGAAGCGAAATTCATTAGAATCGCGTTGTACTGATCATGGAGAGCCTTTCATTGGAAGGTCAGCAATAGCGTCTCTGTGAGGAGCAGTACTTCTTTTCTCGGGTGAATATGACCGTCAGGTTTCATTGATCTTTTCCACGTCGACATGTCCGTTCTTGATACATGTCCTCGCAATGAATCTTAAACGATGCTGAGGTTGCAAATTGGTGGCAAGAACTCGGTTGCAATGGCGCAGGGGACGGGCAAAATTGAGATCGTGTGCCGTGAAATAGGATTAAGATTAGTTTGCAGATTAGTCGGTGAATAGTGCGACACATTGATTGCGCAGGTTACAGGTCGTTATCAATCCAGGGAAAGAGAGGCATCGAAAGGAGAAACGTACTCTATTTCTGCACTGGATCAATTGATTACAAGGACAGGAGTTGGTAGCCGAATTGACGGGGGCTTGAGGATGAAAGGTTTATCACTTTGTAGCTGAGAGCAGGAAACTGGCGAAGGCGTTGCTGGGATAGACCGGTTGTCGATATTTCGAGCACGAGGTTGAGATTAGGAATCGCTGGCAGTTATGGATATGGAATTGGAGGAGATATTCCAGTGGCAGACACCATTCTGCTCGCTCTTGGAAGACATTGGCGGCATTGAGGAGGACGGCATTGACAGCATGCTCGACCAAATCGAGCTTCCTGACCTACAAGACGATCTCATCCCCAGCGCTGTTGTTGTTGATACCGTCGCAACAAATCTGTCGAGCTCGTCTATCACCAGCAACACGGAGCCAGTGTCGAGTCCACTGTGGCCTTGTGACCTTCAAACTTCAGCACTTAACAACAACGGCATCCTAAGACTTCCTCCTGTCCAACTCTCCCTTGATTCTGTAGGATCGCCGCAATCATCCACTGCGCCACTGACGGGAGCAGCGCGAGAATCACAAGGCTCTCAACGAGAAGTGCCTTTAACTCCCGCAGCAGCGAAACCTAAGAGAACTCGTGCGACTCCACGTGCATCGAAGTCGACTCCGAAGGCGAAGAAACCATGTCCAGACCCGGCGGTGGTTACGGAACAGGCGAAGGAGAAGGAGAACAGATTACCGACTCAAGCTGAGCACATCATCCGTGAGCGTCAACGCCGCGACGACATGGCTGCCAAGTACTTGACTCTAGAGTCGCTGCTGCCATCCGCTCCAAAGGTAACTCGAAGATCTATGCCTGCTCGATGTCGCTGTTTCCTGTCGATCTAATTAAAATGAAGAATATATATTGTGATGCTCTTCTAATAGTTGATGGTTTAAATTAAATAATTATTTTGCAACAGACAGTGTGTTCATTACAATTGACGGAAGATATGTGTTTCCAATGTTCACAGCGGGAGAGAGCCGTGGTGGTAGAGAGCGCAATGTTGTTCGTGAAAGACCTGCAACAGAAGCGGAGCGATCTTCTGAAGAGGCGGGCTCAATTAAAGCTCATGGCACCAAGCCAGTCACCGGCGCAGCAAGATCAAAGCAAGAAAATGGCACCTCAACACGATTCGTCGGGGTTTGTCACGGCCTCTGGCTGTAAGAAGCTGCCGGAGAATTGTAAGACGGATTCCCCAATTTCGTCCTCAATGGTGGCCACACAGCAGGAGTTGATCACATCGCCGGGCACTTCCAATCCACCGAGCGCGGCGGTAGACGATCCGACCACCGGGAGTGTTCAGCACCTCCATGTCCACGTCCATTTCTCGGACGACGAGATTATCATCGAGATGGTTTGTCACCAACCTCGCGACAATTTCCAGAGCTTTCTGCTGCAAGCAGTGGAATCCTTTGGCTTGGACATCGTGCGTTGTTGCGTCCACAGAGTGCCGCATGGATTCCTGCAATGCACGATCACATGCAATAAGGTACTGACCGATCCTTTCGAGTTCATTGAACATTTCTGCAATTAGCCGAAGATAGGGTTTAGGAGGATCGACAAAGAACGGTTCATGGCTCTTGGCGCAATGGCCAATCGCGTCGAGAATTTGGTTTTCTCACTCCCATTTTCAGTCGAACTACGAGAGACGTAATGTGGTGGATACTGCCTTATTGAGCTCATTTCGGTTGGGATCAGAAAATCTGCAAGGAATTAGCCTCACGTTTTGGTAATCTTGTTACCCGGTTTGGCATTTGCCTCGTGTTGATGACCCATGTTTCTTGGTTTTGCAGTCGCGAGTAATGAATGCATCACTACCTTCTTCGGAGATACGAACCTCTGAAACACTGATTGGAGCATTAAAGAATGCACTCGCCCGGAGTTGAACATGCTGCACAGCTGCCTGCAGCATTTTGAGCCCTAAAGCTGACAATCGCTTTCTCCGCCTCGATCTTGACTTGAAACGACTCTCGAATGACCGAATGCACATAGTCTTCATCAGATAACCTTTGGTTGGGACGTACAAGGAAGGAAAAATGGGTTCATAAAAACACGCTCCAAAGCATAGTGAGTACTGGAAGGCGAGTTGCAAGCTTAACACCCGTCTCGATCGGATTGCCTGACGAACTCAGACTCAGGTTCCATGCAAGTTTGATCGAGCTGCTGGGTTGAATCATCAGCAAACGCTCCGAATCAGCCAGGTGGAATGACACTGCCACTTGGTGCAAATGCCGCAGTGACCTACAGTAAACACACTTGTGCTGATTGAAGACGAACTTATATTCCCATGGGATATGTACGAGTTCAGCACTTTCAGCAATCAGGAATATAATCGAGAAGTATATAAATCTTCTGGTGAGTTGCCTCCATTAAATAGCTTGGTTTGTATCTCCTGAAGGAGTCGATGAGCTTGTAGCTTACGTATATTCTGTACACTTTGTAATGCGGTTTGACAAGCTTTTGTTAAGCAAAGAGTTTTTGCTTGTGAAATACCAATCGGCATATTCTATTTCTTGCAAATCATACCTGACTAGCTATACGTAGACGCACCGCAGCATTGTTGGTTTTCAGCCGAAATGGTGCAGATTTGTTGCACGATTGTGCATGCATAAAGCGCTCAGGCTGTGAAAGCGTCCACCTCTTGAACTGTACATCCCTTATACATTTTGCTTTCTCATTGCACCAGCAATGTACAAAACGTGTACATTTCATGAGATGGACGCTTTTAGGGACCACTGCGTTTCAACTTCCGTGAAGTATAAAAAAAGATGAAACCACTTCAGTCACATGCCAATTCCATTGGTCTTTCCAGAGAAATTTCAGCTTCCGTGAAGTTCCAGAGAAATTTCAACTTCCGTGAAGTTTCAGAAAAGATGAAACGACTTGAGTCACATGTCAATTCCATTTGTCTTTCTAGAGAAATTTACTGTAAAGTATTGCAAGAAGTCCAATCTAACCTCCCCAAATTAATTTCCAACGCTGAAATGGGCGCTTCGTGCACCTCCTACCTGACCTCTTGCAGAAACTGGAATGCGCACATTAAGTAGAAGATGCAGTTGCATGTTCTTCGTCCGATTGTGGCCTTTCCCATCCAGGAAAGGCCCCACGCCCAGTCTCATTCGAAAAACGTTAAATCGTGCCATCCTTTGTGGGCCCAGCAGGGTAAATTTGGGTTTCACGAGGGTAAAAGTCAATAAAAGCCCCCTATATTTGAGCCGTGTCTAGGGATACTTACTAGCCCCCCTAGCTAATTTGGGGCCTCTGATTGCAAATATGAATTCAGATTTTGAAAATAAATAAACTTGTGGCAAATAAAAAATTTCAGCGTTTTCCCCGGGATAAATTTGGCCCGCAGGGCCCACAAAGGATGGCACGATTTAACGTCCTGCGTCTCATTCCATGAGTTGGATGAGAGCGATTCTTGTCACCCACTCACCTCGACTGCGAGCTTTAATAAATTAAGATCCACGGAGCTCCACAGGCTCTCAAGTCATTCTGACGGAGGAGGTCAAGTTTCTGTCAGGATGTCAGGAGTGGGAAACACATAGCCATGATGTCAAAATGGCATTGGGTCTGTCTGGTTAAGATAACTTAGTACAATATCTCCCATCCGGTGTCAGAGTATTTTAAATCGTTTTCCTATTTTGTGATCATGCGAACACAACTTCAAACTGAGCTCGCAGTGAAATTTTGGAAAATTGAAACTTATAAAAATATATCCTCCACCCTAATTCTGCAACATACAGTATGTTCGTGTTCAAGGCAGGGTAATGAGCAATTTAATAATTCAATTTCGGCAGCCTTCCCAAAAATCAGCTTGAAAAATGCTTTTTTTTTAATTTATTTTAATTTACAAACACACGAACATTGAATTCCATTGAAAAAATAAATAATAAAATTCGAGCAAATTGTCAGCGGCAGTTGGCTGTCACACAAGTGGCAGAATTTCGTTATTTTATTAATTACTTCTATGATATTGCGAGTTCAGTTTGCCTTTGTTTATGGCCTTTGTTTATGGCCTTTGTTTTGCCAGCGTTGGGCGGTACAGGACATATTATTGTATTTATACATACGGTACTATACTTGCCCAGTTTTATACTCAAATGTTTAACCCTGTAAGGACGGACTGGTAACCATGGAAATCATGCTTTTTGGTACAGTGTGACTCTACTGGGCAAGGTCCCTCCCCTTTTTGCACAAAATTCCAAGGATGAACATACACACTTTTATCTTGTATAGAAGGATTTTCTATCATCCATTAGACCTCTCTAGTCCGTAGCATCCAAATAGGGTTAAATGATTCAACTTGTTCTTATCTTCAGAAGGATGCTGAGGCCAAAGTGGCCTGTAGATGGCTTTCAAAATTACTATAGAAATTGTACCTACTGGTTCACAAATTGGATCATTTTGGCAAAGTACCATGGTGATAGGTCTTGTCTTTGGTGGTCTTGGTGAATTTTTGGTCTTAAAATCTGAAGGATGGCCACTGGGTGATAGGTGTTCACTCAAAAATCATTCAATTTTTGGACCAATAGGTGCATTTTTTCATTTATATAGAAACAGAGAAAGTTATCTATCAAACACTTTGTTTGTCCTCAATGTTGTTTCAAGGGTCAAATTCTTTGGGAGAAGTTATCTACAAAACACTTTGTTTGTCCTCAATGTTGTTTCAAGGGTCAAATTCTTTGTTTGTATTGTGAACGAAACTACCTCAAAAACAAGGCTAAAATTTTAACGTAAGTGAATTCAAAATCCGTTAGCGGCAGATTAACCCCTAAAGGACCAAGCTGCGGGTTTTTTTGGCAACATAGCGATTTTGGGCAGCTCACTACAAATGGAGTTTTTATTTTATTTTCTTTAAAAATTTTACACAACATGTGCTCAAGGAATAGCTTTAAAACCCAACAATTTTTGTAACTATTGACTATATAGTTAAAATGTTATTGCACGATATGCAATTTTCTTTGAACTTTGGATAGCCCAGGCAGTTCAAAAAATTTCTTTAAAAATAACTTTTTTTTTTAAATAAAAATTTGAAATTGGTTCTTTAGATTTATATATATATATATATATAGGAAACTTTAAGTCATTCAATTTTTAAAATGTTTTTCAAAGAAATTTTTTGAGCTGCCCGAGCTGCCCAAAGCTCAAAGAAAATTACATATCATGCAATAACATTTTAACTATATAGTCAATAGTTACAAAAATTGTTGGGTCTTAAAGCTATTCCTTGGGCACATGTTGTGTAAAATTTTCAAAGAAAAAAAATAAAAACTCCATTTGTAGTGAGCGCTCAAAATTGCTATGTTGCCAAAAAAATCCAGTTTGGTCCTTTAGGGGTTAAGAAATGAAAAGATATACACAATATCAATAGAGTTAATCGCAAAGTATGTGCCATAAGGGACTAGGAGTTGTTTTGAGAAAAACACAAGACGAAACTCCTCGAAGCACCTAAGCTTGGTGCGATGGAGTTTGGTGTTGTATTTCTTTGTACCATTCTTAGTCAAACCTTCCCTTGACACCCCTTCCACAATTGGGATTCACTTTACAATTAACTCTAGTATGCTGCCCAAGCTAAAGGTTAAATTGAAAAAAGCGTTTTAAAAATTGTCCTTTGACCAAGTTATCCCCTCCACATTATCATAAATGGATGCACTTATTATCCAAATTCCGAAGATAGTCTTCAACTCCATTCGCTTTTGTGAATTTTGTCCCACTATTTAGTAGTTTGGATATTTGGTTAGTTTACTTTCTATCAAAAAGTAGGGGATCATAGTCTTTAGGGATCAAGATTTTTTTATACAAATTGATAGGCAAACAACTTCAAGGATTACATGTTTTTTTTACCAAAAGTAATTGGATATTTTTTTATTCAATCACATAAAATTATAAATCCAAATGTATATGAGGAGCTTTGAAACATTACTCAAAACAATCCTATAATTTATAAAATGTTGCCCTTCATTTGGTCAATCTTCCAATTCTTATCAAAGATTAGAGTTGTTTGTAAAGGTTGTCTCTAAATGTAGCTGTGTCATAGGGAGGTTTTATTAAGAATACACTATTAAAGAAACACAACACCCGTGACAACACCCAATTTGTCCTGTGTTTTTTCAAATTCTGACTCCCGGTCTAATATAGCATACTCTTTGTAATTAACTCTATTATATTTGAAGTTTTATTCTAGGTTTGGAGGGGTGGAGAGGACCAAGAGAGTTACAACAAGGTATTATTGCAAGCAATCTAAGTTTTTTGAATTGTTATGTCCTTAAATTGAGGTTTTGGTTCCACCCATTGCAATTTCAAGTGCAAAGATGGTCATTAGTTTCTTATGATCCATTTTCAATATTTGTCTAAATATTTTGATATTAAAAATATGAGCATGAATGGTGAAAGAAGGCATGATAAAATATTAGTTAAAAAAGTCATTGGAAAGAAATCATTAAATATAGAGGTGTCATTGTGTATGTCTACCATTAAGGTGTTTATTGTATCTTTTTGTCATATGTGTGTGCTTCATTAATGGGAGTCCCTAGCTACTATCATTTACTGGTGCTCTACTATGATGCGCTTCATAAGTGAATACCTCTCTATTTGCGAGGCAAAATTCCTCCTTTTTACTTCAATAGGCCTTCTCTTCTAATTGCTAAAAAACACATGTTGATTACTCATTACAATTCCAACGCAATACTAAGTTCTAATTTTTGCTTAATTGCAATAAATAACATTTACACCTTAGTTTATTAGCAATTTATGGAGTAATAAATACACTTAATAGGTTTCCCTCCTAGTATATATGTCCAAGTTGAAATTTTGGATTTCAAAATCTACAATGTGAATATATAATGATAATGGTACATTCACATCTGGCATTTGATCATAACATCAATTATAAATTCATAATCTTTTTTACCCAAAGATGGAAAGGTGCACGTTTTATGGAAACATTTGTTTTTGGTTGGTTTGGCATTGGTTTGGCATAATTTGGATCATCTTAACCTTGTAAAGATGGGCCCATGACCATTGACTTCAAGCCTCAATTGGCATCACTCTTTTTGCTTCCATTTGTAAGTAGATATAAATGAAAAAAGTTTAAATTTATGTTTCAGAGATGAAGTCATATGTACACTACAAGTTATAAAATTTACTTATTTTGGAAAGATTTGATATAACAATGAATTCTTTAAGAAAACAATGAAGAAAATTCATATCAAATACAAAATATACTAAAAAATATATAATTTTCACCACATATGTATATTATAGTATAGAGCATCACGTATAAACCAAAATTGTTGTGTAAATTTAAAATAAAAAAATCAACAAACCATTGTTATAGCACCAAGGTTCATATTGCTATTAAATATTGAAATTTATAAAATTTTCAAAATTTTCAATTGGAGTAGAAACTTAATTTGATAATTTTTAATCCAATTAGTTAAATTGAAATTCAAAAAACATCATTTTTATAGCTGAAATTCATGTCAAGTGAAAATGGCAAGAAATGGTCAAATACATTATAAAGGTGATATATGGCTTGAGCATCTTCTTCTTTAGAAAAATCAATAAGACTATAATAAAGGATTTTATAATACTATTCACTAAAAGTGTACCCTCCAAATAAATAAATTGGATGAGAAAATATTTTTTTCCATCCTTCTATGCCAAGTAAAGTCATCCATCAAACAAATAGTGATACAGGGTTAAAGTGCCAATTGTTCTTAATAGGGGCTTAATTTTCAATGGCCTTTGTAGAGGTTGTCTTTTCCACTTTGGAGTCCTCATCCACAAAATTCATCCGTACATTATGGAAAATTAAAATAATTAAACCTCAATACCAATGTCATTTGACCATCTACTGTAAAAAAAATTGATGACTAAGTGAAGGGACTGCTTTATTGACATTCGTGGGAGTGAAGGGTGGAAATGTCATTTTTATAATGAAATCCATTGTCCATCATAAATCTTCAAAGGATGTGGGATAATTTGAAGATGAGAGCTTGACCGCTCACTGTCAAAACATAGGAAGTATATGTGAAGTAGAAATTTAAACCTCATTTAGGCATAGTTAGGCATAGTAAAATAACTTTTTTCAAAAGACTTTGAACTAATAAAAGTTGTAAAATCAAGCTAAATTTCATCTCCCAAAATCCATTTGAAATTTTAAGCGTCCAGTCAAAAGTTATGAACAAAATTCTAGGATGCTTGAAAATGTCAAAGAAAATGTTCCTTCCAATCCCTCTATGAAATTTGTTCATAACTTTTGACTGGACGCTTAAAATTTCAAATGGATTTTTGGAGATGAAATTTAACTTGATTCACCAACTTTTTGAAGTTCAAATTTTTTGAAAAAGTTATTTTATCATACCTATATGAGGTCTGAAGTTCTACTTCAAATGCAATTCTTGCTTTAATTTGAATTGATTGAGTGGTTGAATTCCTAGTAATTCCAATTTACATATCCCACATGGATTGTTTTACTTCGTACTACCCCATACATGAATATAAAGATCTTGTCTTTTCAATTCTTAGCGCACTCCATGAAGGGCTTTTGAAGCAAGTGAGGTACTTCAAAATCATTGTTCTCACATGGTGTTGCAGGTGCTTGCAACAATGGCAATTAGGTTACATAGTTGTGCATATCTCCTTGCTTTCTGAAAGACTATTGTCAGTTCATGAAAATCTACAAAAAGAAAATATTGAAATTTAAATAACAACCTGCAATGTCAGAGGGCTATGAAAAGTCGTAAGCTTTTCTCCAATGAACAACACTCGTAAATGCTCGTAATCCTTGCGAGCTCTGCAGTTGCATAGGTTCAATAGATATGAAGTAAGGATAGTCTATACACCTGTTGGAAAAAGTAGCCTTTCTACCTAACAAAACCCTTGCAGTGTGTTGTTCAATGCGCTTGTGTCAAAATACATAAATAGACACTTGCTAGAAAAGTCACGTACCATTGCAGCAAAAGAACGCTTGCTAAGTCCAGGTATGAATGTACCATAAACTCACACCTCGACTTAGGGCACCCCCACGCCTGACCCGCCAAGGAGGGGCGCCAAGTGCAACCTTGGCGTGTGGATTTGGAGAGTAGGGCTTTGCCACTCTTGCTCTGCCCTTTTGCTAACGTGCCAAATGAATATTATTGCAAAGAATTTAAAGGTTTTGATATAAAACTTTAAATTTTTTTAATTTCAATGCATTAATATGCACTCCCTCACATTGTTTCAAAAGCACTTTCAACTTATTTTGAGTTTATAAGAAAGAAGCATAGCTCACTATATACACATGGGGTGGTAGGAGGGAGAACAAACAATGTGAGATAAGTAAATTAGATGTAGTAGGAGCTCCACCACTCATAGTTTATTCAAAAGTATGAAATGTGTTAAAAGAGGAATTTTAGACCTCATTTAGGCATAGTAGATTAATTTTTTTCAAAAAAGTTTGAACCACGAAAAGATGTTAAATCAAGATAAATTTCACCTTCATTTCACTGATTACATAGATTAGTGTGAAATGTCAAAAAATAGTGTCGGGCTGGTGCAACCTGATGGTACAGTATTTGGTCAGTGTAAGTTAAGTGCTTGGGTTTCCAGCTTTCCATCTGCTATTTTTTTTCTTCTGTTTTTCTGTTTTTATTTTACACAATTGAAGGGCAGCTTTTACTTACATCTTTTTGATTCTGGCTTCCCAAAAGTGTCCTTGCCATTCATTGTTGTTGCCTTTTCTTTTGTTCCATGTTGTTGCAATCTGCCAATCTTCAACTTTCTGACCTCCTGGGGGACATGTAAAGCTAAAATCTTATCCTGAATTCCTGACCTGAATATGAACTCAAAATTTACTGCAGCCATCCATTTGTACGACTGTCCTGCCCCAGCATTTATTCTTCCTTTTCTCTACATTTTCTGTCAATAATCAATAGATTTTTTTCACCACAATCAATCATTTCTGAAGATTTGGCTTTTGCGGAACATGGCTTGGTTGTACTCTTGTACCCCATTTGTCTTAAAGCAGTTCTGTTGTACTCAGAAAACTGAAGGTGGGTAAGAATGGGCAAGAACAAGATTGTACCACAATCCGGATTTTTGAATGAAAGCTTGGATAGATGTATGACACTAGTAGCAGAAAGGAGGTCGTGGGACACGCGGCTACAATGCAATGTGAGAGCATGGTGCTAAAGATTTGGGAGGTCAAGGTGTAAGGTAGAGGCACCCAATGGCAACCATGTATCCAATGGCGTCCTATTCTAAAAAAGGGCATCATTTCAGAACCTAAATGTAATGTAGACAGTCCAAATATAGCTTATTATTTGTCGACTGAATTGATAAGCCATGTATGGTTTGCCTAAATTTGCGTTCCAGAACGACGTGCCTTCCTAGAAAGAGATGCCATTGGGTGCTTCTACCTGAGTCCAACTCCAAAAAGGAAGGGCTCCCTTTGGAATGATATTATGGCCATAGAGTTGCATAATCACGCAATGGTAGGGCATTATGCCTCTTGAGATGCCTCGGAGAGACTTTTGACAAATGCAAAGATTGGGGTTAGAGAAGGACAAAAGTTGTTGAAGATAAATATGTTAATCCTTATAGGGGTCTCCTTTTCAAGGACAGATGCAAAAGGATCCTTTGCTTCATCAATAAATAATAGTATGATAAACACTTTACCACAATGTTTTCTAAAGTGAACAAATTGTTAGGCTTCCTCAATCCAAAAAAGATCTTTCTATTGACTTTAGTTTTCTATCCCCAAATGATCTTCCTGTTGATTTTAGTTCTCTATCCTAAAATGATCTTCCTGTTGCACTTTGTGATGTTGCAAATCAATTAGGACAAGCAAAACAACTCCAAGTAGTAGTTTTCCCTCCCTCCATGCAATCATCAATCAAAAGACAAATGAAATGAGTGAAGGGGTCAATCGACAATTTTCATTCTTATTTTTTGCATCTCTATGAGTGTTGACCAATTGAAAGAGATGAAGCTTTGGGAGGTGGAAACAGAGGTCCACACATGGTCTTGGGCCCATATTAATTGCCCACAAAATGACAACCTCACATCAACAATTAAGTGCTCATCAATGCTCCTTGAAAATATTCAAAAGATTTTACTTTTTAGTACTCCAAAACTACATTTTGAAAAAGGCTTCAAAACTCAAAAAATTTAGGATGATAGGCGTGCACCAAACTCTACTTACAGTGCAAAACAAGTTTATTTTTTTTTGTTGGTAGCCTTATTTTGAAATATTTTCTTCAATAGGAAGATTTTTTAGTGACAAAGGGAATACCATAGTCATTAGCCATGCAATTATCCACTAACCAAATGAATATATGCATTCTTTGCTTCTATAAAAAGGTTGAATAATGTTCATTGAACACTTTTTGTCCTCCAAGTCCTGACAAAGATCATTTCTCTATAGAAGGATATTTTAGCCTATGGTTGCAAAATGGCCTCACATGGGTGTTTTTTTGTTTTGGAGAGGCCAATAGGAAGGATGTTTTAGCATATGAACAAGATTATGTGTGTCATTCCGAATTGAGAGAAGAAGCCAAGTTTTTACTTTGCCATAAAGGTAACTCTTAGAAGACAAATAATTGCCCAAGGGTCAAATCTCAATTTTCACAAAGTTCTCGATTTTAAATGTCTTAAACCTTAACTAAGAAAATGTAGCTCCAATTATCAAGATTTTGTTTCATTATTTATTTTTCAAATTGTTTAAATTGTAGTTTTTGTGACACTATGAAAGTAGCATCTTAAAACCTTAAAATACACCACTTTTGAACTTTTTCTATCGAGCTTCTCTATATATGAACTCAAGGAGTACATTAGTTACACCATGATGTTTGTGATTATGATCGCTATTTTGATAAAAATTTCATACTATTTTAAGTATTTTTATAAATACAATGATATTTACAAAGAAATTACTCATGAAATTACTTCAAAAAATTAAAAAAAATTCATTTTAATATTTTTATTTTAAAAAAAGAAGTTCAATCTTAGATATATTTCAATATGAGAAAATATCAAATTTTTAAAGGTATATGTTATTATTTATATCTTTCAAGGGTTAAATCCCTTCAATACTTTATTTGTTACATTGCATGACCCACTGTGCTTGAGTCTGACCTTTACTGCTATACATGGTGGCACGTTCGGCATAAAATATTTTTTTTAATTCATGATTTAATATTCGAAAAAAAATCTTTTAAAGAAACTAATTGTATAGGATGAAAATGAATATTTCAATTTCTAAGCATATGCAAAATCATACTTCCTAACTTTAATTAATTATTCGGGAAGGAATGCAAATCTTGACCATTGAGTATAGTACTTTTTCTGGATCATTATAGTAAGCACATCTAAATTGCATCATAATGTGTAATCCAAATTTATTTTATAACCAAAATCCATGCTTGTCATTCTTCTCTTATTCATGTGACACAAATCTCACAAGACAACTATGATTAATTTAAATTTAGGTTATGAACTAACTAAGAGGTAACATTGTGATGCAATTAGGTGAGAATTGCATATAGGTGAAGTCACCTTAGAAAGGATTTGAATCTTTGAAAGGGTTGTATTCATTATTAATTTCTTAACAAGGTCGGCATATTCATTATGGATGCTTTTCCTAATATTGCTTCTTTCTACATTTGTTCAACATTTTAGCCCCTAAAATGTTAGAAACATATAAATAAGGACACATTCGAAAAAAAAGTCTATAATGGGAAAATTTACCTTAGTGGCACAATCATTGCAACATTTGCAATAATTCCCTATTGTATAAGGAATGTAACGTTTTCTTTACTCTTGTAGATTTAATTTGTGAACACAAATTTTTTAGGGATTGAGAAGTTTGAGAGAAGCCAATTGCAAAAAGAATCAAGACATTCCAAGAAGAAATGAATTTTCTGTGATTTTTCAAAGTTTGTTGGGATTGAATTGATTAAACGTAGATAGACCCCACATGATAAATCAAAAGTTGCCACGGCCCCTCCCCAAGTACATTATCATGATGCTAAAGAGTTGCTAAGATTGGGATAATGGGTGAGTGACTGAAGCAAATGGGAGGGTCCAATAGATGCCGGATAGAATTGGATGATTGATGCAAATAGAGGGTCCAATAGATGCCAAAATTGGGTGATTGTGGTCCTTGGATTGTTCTACCTTACTTTTCTTTCTTATCTTATGATAAATTTATTCTCTCACACGTGAATTTTTTGGGGTGGAATGGGGCTTGCCTTTGCAATCAATGAATCATTAGCGTCCAATGTTGCTCTCTCTTTGACTGACATGTGGCTTGTAATTAGTTATGTGAATTCTTGTGTGGACTCAAAAGACCTCAAAATACAGTGGGTAGAGCATTGTAGCATCTCTCTACAAAGAGCGGAAAAAAACAATAACAGTGATGTAGTGGAGCCCAAAGTATTGCCTTCTTGCTACAATCGTGGTCACATTTGCCTTCAAGTTTGCGGTGGAGCTACTCTAAAATTGGAATAATGGATGGGTGATTGACGCAAATGGAAGGATCCCGTAGATGTCGGGCAGAATAGGATGATGACGCAAATGGGAGGGTCCAATAGATGCCAAAATTGGGTGATTGACAATATTGAATTGTTCTAGCTTACTATTCTTTCTCACCTTGCTATGAGTGCATTCTCTCCCACGTGAATTTTTTGGAGAGGAGTGGGGCTCGCCTTTGCAATCAATGAATCATTAGCATCCAATGTTGTTCTCTCCTTGACTGACACATGGCTTGTAGGTAATTATGACCTCAAAAATACAATGGGCAGAGCATTGTGGCATCTCTCCACAAAGAGCTGAAAGCGGTAATGGTGACATAGTGGAGCCCAAAGTGTTGCTTTCCCGCTACAGTCATGGTCACGTTTGCCTTCAAGTTTGTGGTGGAGCTACTCTAAGATTGGGCTAATGGATGGGTGATTGACGCAAGTGGAAGGATTCCGAATGGGATGATGAATGCAAATGGGAGGGTCCAATACATGCCGAAAATTGAGTGATTGACGGCATTGAATTGTTCTACCCTACTTCTCTTTCTCACCTTGCCATGAGTGCATTCTCTCCCATGTGAATTGTTTGGGGTGGAGTGGGGCTCACCTTTGCAATCAATGAATCATTAGCGTGCCATGTTGAGCGCACTGCTCGGCCTGCTTGGACTAGGACCAATCCCAGACTTGCGGTGGCTGACCAAGAAGTTGGTCTTTTTCTACTCAGTTCACGTGAACGAGTGTTGGCATAACTTATGCTGGGGCATGGAGTTCACGTGCACTTCCCAAAGCCCATGTGCATTTTTATCTTCTATTTTGATATGATTTCTGATTTTGGCACAAACAAAGTAAAAGGAATGTGACCCTTGTGCATTTCAATGCATGCCAAAACAACAACAAAAAACAAAAAACAAAAAACAAAAGCATGTGCTCTAGTTCAGATTCATCCATCCCATGGTTCTTGTTGCCAACACATGAAAAGTCTTGTTGATTCTTCTGCATTTTTTTGTCTCTTTTGGACCCCCATCCCAGCCATTCCCACTTTCCCAGAGGCCAAACTGATATCCAGCCCATTTCAGGACGGAGTTGGTCTGACCGTCTGAGAGTCAAGTGGCCACTGACCCAGCCACTGCCAAGGAGTGCAGCTTCAAAAATCTTCAGTACTTCAAATAGTTTCAATAGTTTCGCGATTTCCGAGGAAGAACATGAAAGCCTTGCCCACCCTAGCCCATTGAGTGCTCTACCTCACCTCAGGCGGAAGGACGGGATCAGCAGGGATGGACCGATGGACGGAGCTCTGGACTCGATGCAAATCCCGCTTTGCCAGATGCTGTCAGCGCTCCATTAAGTTAGTGTAATTACAGTACCTCCATAAGTGTTAAAATCTCGTACTCTATGTGCTCATGTCACCAATGGTTTTTTTTGACAAGTGTAGCCAGAAGCCTTCATATCACTGGAGCAAAGCTGGAGGGAGGGCGTAGGACAAGCTTAAACCCTTTGACAAGTGCAAAATTTTGCTCAAAAAAAAACTGCTGCATGTCACCCTTTCGGTTTGAACTTGTCAGATGGGGTTCCACGGGGAGAGTGGTGATTGGTGAAGTCAAGGATGTGGTGGCAAGGCGGGGCTAGAATATCTCTTGTGGCATAGAGTAGGGGGGCTGGTAAAGGACATAGCACAACATGATTGTGAAAAAACTAGAGCTTTTAACTCTGAAAGGACCGAGGCCATTTTTATGCCAAAAAACACTCAAAACTGCCATTTCTGTAGCAAAGAGTAAAAAAATGGAAAATTGTTTTTTTTTGTCACATCTAACCATATGATCTTATACCTAACTAGTATGACAATATGTGGAAAAAAATTTCAGAATTTTTGACCGCACAAATTGCAAGATATCTGGGTTTAAAGTGAAAAAAACAAGTTTTTCAGCACATTGCGGGACTAGATTTTATGACTTTGAACATTTTTAACTTAAATCTTTTGCACTACAGAGTTTTGAGCTTTTAATCATTGTAGTGGAGAATTGAGTTGAGAGTCTAGGAAAAAAAAAATCCAAAAAAAAACTTACTAATCCAAGTGGTGAGATTGTTCTAGCAAAAAACCTTAACCTTGTGGAACTTTTTTATTGGAAAAATTATAAAAATTGCATTTAGAAATGAACCCTACAAGTAATTTTTTTCAGGAAGATGCTCTAAGTGCTCAAAAAACAAGATTGTCCATAACTCTCTCATAACAAATCCAAATGAAATATATGAAAGCTTTCCAGATAGACAAAAATATAATCTATAAGAAAAAAAAATGTTAAAAAAAAAATTGCAAATTTTTTTTGCTGCCCCTTGTCCCTTGTTTTGAGCTTATTTGGACATAACTTTTTTTCCTGGGCACAGATTGAGAAAAAAATCATATTCCCGTAAAGCTTAGCAATTTTTCTATCTTCAAAAAAATTTCAAAAAATCACAACAAATATGCAGCCCATAGGTACTTGCCCAAAATCCCATTTGTGCTCCAAAGGGACAATGGTCCTTTTGGGGTTAAAGAATGCTTTTGAATTTGTATGAAGGTGCTTCAAAAATGCACCTTATATGATAATTTAATTCCTAAACCAATGTTTTTATGGCAATATAGCAATTTGAGGCAACTCACTACAAACAAAAAAGTTCATTGTAGGGTCGTTGAAAGTAACCAACTTGTCCTTTTTTTTGTCCCTTTGGCCTTGGACAGGTAGTTTTTTGCTCATAACTTTTGCATCTTATATCCATTTCCTATGAAATTTGAAATGAAGGTACATGTTGTAGTTTCAAACATTGAATATCTTTTTTTAAATCTTTTTAAATTATTTTATTATTTTTTAACTGCCTCCAACTGGAAGTCTACCTTAGCCATTTGGGAAGGGGGGGAGGTAGTACTATTTCCAATCCAAAAATGCAAATTTGAAGGTGAAAATTGGGAGACAAGGATTTCTACTAAAGTTACACAAGCCTACGAAGAGATTTTGCAAAATAGTAAAATGTCCACCTTCCACATGTGCTCAAACTAAACTACCTTTGCGCACGTGCAGAGAATACAATTTTTTTCTCAAAAATGAAGATGGTTGAGAAGAAGCATCTTCAAGTTAGAAAAAAATGGCTTTGGGGGGGGAATTTTATTGAATTTTTTATTATTTTCTAAAAATAAAATCCTAAAGTGTCTATTTTTTTGCATTTTTCAACACTCTTTGACTGTACATAACTTTAGACATAAATTTTTCTAGGTCTGAAATTTTCACACACATACTTTTTTCCAACTGGATGTGCCCATAAAGAATTATGGGGAAAAATGTTATTTTTCATGGATGGGGGACAACACAGGCAAAGTTATTTTTTACTAGAGCAAAATTTGCATTGCAATGCCTGAAGGAGCTTGGACAAGGCTTTGGGCAGCTTCTTGTCCCAAGTTCAGACTAGGATACTTCTTTGACATTTTTTGGGATTCATAAATTTATCACACAATATACAAGTAGATGGTGAAAAAGAGGCGGTTGTATTGTGGCTTCCTTTGGCCTAACGGCAATAACTCCTATCTGCCACATTTGAACATAAAAAATTTAGTGCCCAAAGAATTAATTGAGTCAATTACAAATTTGTCACTTGAAAAACTACCACTCCAAATAAATGAATCAATTCCTTCATTGACATTCTTAGAAAAGAAGGTTGGAGAGGTCTTTTTAATAATGAAATCCATTGTCCATCATGAGTTTTCAAAGGGTATGGGATAATTTCAAGATGAGAGCTTGACTGCTCATTGTCGAAACGCATTAGAGGGAATTTGGAGGCCTTGGAGGACCATTTCAAACCCGTTCCTCAATCTGGCCAGATTCAGTGAACAGCGGTACGTGTGTATTTAAAAAAAAGCTGTTTATCAAAATATCATTCTAAACAAAAAAATATTCAAAAATGATGTGGCAGTCGCTGTGCCATATCAACCAGCTGCTGCAGTTGTGTTTTTGCAGTTTGAGAACACAAGGGAACTCGTAGCCCTCCAAGACCCCAAAATCCCCTCTAATATTGGAATTGTGTTCAAAGTAGAATTTTCATACCTCATTTTGGCTTAATAGAATAATTTTTTTCAAAGAATTTTGAACTAGAAAAAGTTGAGAAATCTAGTTATATTTCATTTCCAAAAATCTACTTGTGATTTTGAGCCTCCAAAAAAAAGTTAAGGACAAAATTCAAAGAGGATTTTTGAAAATGTCAAAGAAAATGTCAAAGAAAATGTCCCTTCCAACCCTTCTCTAAAATTTGTCTATAACTTTTGATTTGAGACTCAAAATCTCAAATAGATTTTTGGAAATGAAGGTTAGCTTGGTTTTCCAACTTTCCTTAATTCAAAGTTTCTTTAAAAATGTTATTCTACTATGCCACAACGAGATCTAAAAATCTACTTCAAATGCAATCCCCACTTTTGACTTAACTATGAGCAGTTGAGCTCTTACTAATTCTAGTTTACATATTCTACATGGGTTGTTTTCTTTCATACCACCCACTTATATAATGAGCTTCTCTACTCATCTCTAAGCATATTAAATAAGTGGTTATAGATGCTATGGGAAATAACTACCATATACGTTGATTTCCTTAAAATTTAACTTTGAATACTCAAAAAATCTTTAAAATCGATGAAAAGGGGAACAACTTCAAAATCAAGGAGAACATGATCCAATATCAGTGATTTAAGAGGAGTCGGGCTTTGCTAATCCTAACCTAGCTTCTTCCCATGCCAAGCCCAATATGCCAATTTGCCCTTTCCTTTTAGCTTAGAGATAGATTGATCAAGCTTGCCAAAGTTTGATATTTGGGGCAATCTTTTTCTTCCTCTAGAAGTCTTCAAACCCTACCATTCACATTTTGAAAAATAACTATACATGCAAGCCATAAAATGTTGAAAACAAGGTTTTATATGAGACTTTTCTTGAAGCTAGTTCCTTATTGGAATTTTTTGATACATGTTCCCTAATTTGAAATAATTTGAAATTTTTTGAATATGTAACCAACTTTATCATAAAAAAAAAATTAAAAATTTCAAGCAAACAATCGAAATTAACTTGTGCAGAAGCCTCCTCGAATCAGAGCTGCCTAGAATTTGGATGTTGCCCCTCCTCCCCCCAATTTCAACTTCAAATGCTATAATCTTGCAATGAGATATCTACCACTACATCTTACTATTAGATGCTATAAGATTTCATTTGTCATTTTTGAGGGCCTTTCCCATCAATACAGCCCATTTTGAGTGTTTTTTTAGTATAAACATAGTCAAAAAAATTTAGAGGTTAAAGTTTAACTTTTAAATTTCACAAAACTCTGAATATCTCCTCAAAAATATAATTTCATATGAAATTTTATGATTTTCAGTTCTCTACAAGTCAAAAATTGAATTCCATTTATGAACATATCTATGTACATTAGCTTAAAGGCACATCTACTTTATTTAGGTTCAAGAATGATTTCAAATTTTTGTTATGTACTTTAGTAAGTAGATGGAGAGAGGTCAATGAAAGTGATCAATGTGCAATAATTCAATTTAACATTGCTAGAATTTTTCACTTTGGAATTCCACTTTTAACTCTTCAAGGACTATTGTTACCTAATATGCAATTGTTAGAAGAAAAAACAATTTTAGCTTAGAAATCATGTTGGAATAGGAGTCAAGCCTTATTAATTATTTTGGACAATCTTGAAAATAAACATTTTCTTCTAACTTTGAAAAAAAATTCCCCATTGCACAAGAAATCATCAAAAAATAGCTAGTATATTGTTGCGTTACTTTACTAAGTATTGCAGGGGGGTTTATAGTGAGTTAGACCCTTTATTTGCTTTTGAAATTTGCTTTAGAAATTCTAAATGAGTGTATCTAATAAGATATACTAATGAATGGTGTTAATTCTCATTTTTGTATAAAGAAACAATTTTAATCCAAGAAGGCTTGAAGTCTGGTGCTCCTATCTCACAAAGTCAATTTTTTTCTCCAAACTTCAAGTGTTATAATTTTACAATCCACATGATCAAATGTCCAAATTTTTTTTCCATGCATTGAAAAAATGGTCTTGTACAGTTGGAATTCAAAAATTAATTTTTTATTTTCGATATTGGTCTTTGTCCTAGAAATTGATAGCTTTTGACAATTTCTCTTGAAAAACACTATTTGTCCTTTAGGGTTAAAGTAGGATTGAAAAGAGTGTTTCTTAGATTTAACCTCTAAAAGTCCCCACATCCTAAAGTGGATGTCCATTGGTCAACCTATTCATAATATTTAAAGTATTTATCAATTATTTATTTATTAACTAAATTAATAACAATTAAAATTTATTATAAAGCTAATAGAGATTTCCTACATTGATATATAACACATAGTTTTATATAACAAAAATGTTACTTTGAAACTTGAATATAATTTATAAGGCTAAAATAGGCTCAAAAATAAAGTTTGACCACGTAGCAATGGAATTGGTGCTTAACCCCTAAAGGACCATTGTCCGTTTGGAGGACAAATGCGTTTTTGGGCAGGTACCTACGGGTTGAAATTTTGTTGTGATTTTTTGAAACTTTTTTGAAGATAGAAAAATTGATAAGCTTTGTGGGAATATATTTTTTTTCACAATTGGTGGCCGGGAAAAAAAGTTATGACCAAATAAGCTCAAAACAGGGGAAGACGGGCAGCAAAAAAAAGTGGACAAAAATTTGAATTTTTCTTTTAAATATATTTTTTCTAATAGATTATATCTTTGTCTATTTGGAAAGCTTTGATTCATTTCATTTGGATTTGTTATGAGAAAGTTATGGACATTCTTGTTTTTTGGGCAATTAGAGCATTTTCTTGAAAAAAATAATTTCTAGGATGCATTTTTGAATGCAATTTTTCAAGTTTTTAATTTTTCTTTTTTTGCATGGTTTATATTACTTTCACAAAAAATCTCACCATTGGAATTAGTGCATTTTGATTCCATCTAAAATGTATTAATATTTTAGATTTTCCTTCTATCTTGTATCTACTTCTACTTAACAATTTTTTAAAGAATGATAATTAAGTTTTTTTGAATTTTTTTTTTTTTCATAGACTTTCAACTCAATTCTCCACTAAAAAGATATAAAGCTCAAAACTTTGTAGTGCAAAAATTTTAAGTTAAAAATGTTCAAAGTCAAAAAATCTAGTCCTGCAATGTGCTAAAAAACTTGCTTTTTTCACTTTAAAAGCAGATATCTTGCAATCTGTGCGGTCAAAAATTCTGAAAATTTTTCCACACACTCTTATACTAGTTAGGTTTAAGATCCTACAGTTAGATGTGAAAAAAAAACATCTTTCAATTTTTTTTACTTTTTGCTTTAGAAATGGCAATTTTGAGTGTTTCTTGGCAGAAAAAGGGCCTCTGTCCTTTAGGGGTTAAGAGATTCACAAATAAATAAACTTTGAAAAAATTACTAAAAAATTACTAGAAATAGATCATTACATTTTGAGTCCATTTAAAATTCTTTTCAACAAATTTCACTCCACAATTATTGATTTTTATAGAAAAATCAAGTTTAGAAAGAATTTGAAAGTTCAAGTATTAATTGTATATACAAAATATTGGCAACAACTATGATAGAAGTTAGCAATATAGAAAAAATATTAGGCCTGATTTATACCAAATCCAGAGGGGAAGGGATCAAATTTTAGAAGTTTTTTACTGGATGAAATCAAAAAATCCTTCAAAATTGGTTTTCCACCATGAAATGATAGGTCACATGTTTCCAAAAAGGCCCAATGATGTGGAGTGCAACTTTTCCAATGTGGTAACAAAAGTCTTTAAATTTTGAGCCTCCTCAAATTATAGTCAGACCTACCTCAAAGAGGTGGATTTGACTCAAATTTCGAGGGTCCTCGCTAAAAAGCCTTGTTTTAAATACTTTTCTTTTTAAATATTTTTTGGCATTTCCTGCCTTTGTTTGGCAGTTTAACCCTTTAGCGGACCGATTCAAGAGCACAGCAGGAAAAGCTCTGTAGACATGGAAATGTGGGATGCCGTGATTGAATCAGCCAACAATTTCTGTACAGAATCCAACCGTATGATCTTATGTTGTATCAGTTCTAGAATGCAGAAGTGAAAACTTTTCATTCATATATATTGGCGATGCGCAGATTATAAGGTTTGACCAACGGGAAAACGCCGTTGACCACTACGGGCAGACACTGCACTCCTACTGCACATGCAGTTATGGGGTTCTCCAATTTTTTTTTAAAATCTGCAAAAAATAGGAGCAGCTCTACCTCATCTTCCAAATATGTCCGAATCAAAAAATCCCTGAAATTGCTAATCGTTCGCTACCTGCGCACCTTGCAATGCTGCACAGTCGGAGCGTCTTCTGCAGAAACGCTTCTCCTGGCTTTTCCGCGTCTCTACGTGGACGTGCCCGGCATGCAGGGTTGGGAAGAGTTTGCGCTGCCCCATTGACCGGCAGCTTTCTCGGTCGATGCCCAGACTGAATAGGACAGAAAGTTTGACGTCACTTCCGGGGATGAGGAAGAATGCTTCCTCCATAAAATACTGTTTCCAATCTGAACATCGGATTCCGATTGAAAGGAATGTGAACACGAGAATGTGCTGGTTCTAACATTCGCGGAACATGTGCAAAACAAATATCATGTTAGCAATACACTTTGTCACTGTGCGTGGACGGCATGTGCCCATCGCTTGAACTTGTCGAAAGGAAAAAAAAAATCAAAATCAACTTCCAGACACTGTTGTTACAATGTTTCACATAACAAAAACGGAGCTTTGCATTACTTCAGTTTTTTACATTCACAGTAACTGCACCGACAAGGAAGCCCACTAAAACTTCTCGGTATGCTGCTCGTCGCTCTCACTTCCTCTCTATATTACCATCCACAACATCTTCAAAATCTCCAAGGCAATGTCCAACACCACAAAATGATGGTGCCATTCTGAATCTGCACCGTCTGCCTACGCCACTGGAACAGTGGTCACAAAACATCTTCTACGTCTACCACTGCTCCAAACTACCTCATACTCATCGTCCTTGTCAATATACACATACGCTGGAGCTAAGCAACAGTCTTGACGGTTGCTAGAGCTCCTATAACTGCTACAAGCCGCTTCTTGTCTATTCACGACCTCTATACAAGTGAAGCACACCATCATCATTCACACTTTCTACAAGCTGCAACGTCCAGGTCGTCTGCCTATCGCCTCAAGACAAAATGACTTCATTGGAAACACTCTCCGAGATGAAGGTACACGCCGCCACATTGCGGGCACAGTAAATTTGTCCTCCTCCTACCCATACAGAATCTGCATTTCCGACGCATGTTGCTGCGAACCAATCCATGAACACCTGGACTGTGAAGACGAAAATGAGAGACCGCTCCCCTCTGCATAGACCATGGCCTCGTCAATTCATCAGCTAGCTGAAGCTGGAACTGCAAATGTGTTTGCGGCCCTTTGCAAAGCTGGTCAGCGGCTACTTTGTGCAAAATGTACGCATTGACAATTGAAGTGTCCACCAAATACAGGAACACTTTGTGCCACCACTTATGGCTTCTGGTTTGGCACGAGTATGAGCCTCGAAGCTGATCGCTTACGTCCACACCTCTCATGAAGTCGACGTAACCTTTGTGAACAGGCGAGGTGTCCAAGTCCTTGACCTCGTCATCCACTTGTCTTGGTACTGTTGGCCACACAACATTCGGTGCTGGAACTGGTGTGTAGTAAGTGGACAGCAGAACTACAGGTCGACGATCCACGAAGACAACACACGAAATCTCGCGGCTGCTGTGCATGCGCCAACGAAGGGTTCCTTGTGGCTCCCTCGACAAAGCCTTCATGTCAAGCAAAGACTTCGGCAATCCAAGGCGATTGATTCAAACTGTCCCAACGCCGAAGGTGCCAACGGATAGCAGCTCAGAAAGGAGTTTCACGGACGTGAAATAGTTATCGGTGCATACAACGTGAAAGCGACCATGCAACCCTTGCATCAAATGGAGCACTACCTCATGAGGGGACTTGGGTTCGCCAGCCGGACCTCCTGTCAAGGATTGACGACTTTCAGAACCCGTGTAAATTTCGAAGTCATATATGTACTTGTGAACAGCATCAGCAAGGCACCATACTTTCACACCCCAACGCGTTGGCTTCCGTGGCATGTATTGGCGTACGGGACAGTACTTGCCCTTATAAGCCACCATAGTCTCATCGACGGTGACCTCCTGATGAAGATTCCAGTTCGCCTTGAATCGGGTCCTCATCTCTACAAGCAACCAACGCATTTTTCTCAGACGATCCAACTCTGCATCTTCGTCAGGAACACCAACAACTCTATCATCAGCGACATGTAAACAACGACTGATATCCTCGTAACGTCGGCATGTCATTATATTGGATATGCTGGGACAGTACAGAAATTGGTTCCCGCGGTTCCAATAGCTACGGTGACTGGGGAGCCTTTTTATGCCCATGAGCAAGTTCACTCCAATGTATGCTTTCAACTCCGGCTTCTGAATGCGCCACCACCATCCTCCACCAACCGGTAAGCGTGTTCTGGGATGCAACTGACTCGCATATCTATTCATCTCGTCGCAAATACGTTGCAGCGTCCTCTCAGACCAGAATCGAGAGAAAAGAGCCGTCTTTGATGGCATTCGCAGGATTGGAAAGGTAGGTCCGCTAGTAGGTCCTCTGAAAGGTGGGCTTCCATGCCCGTAAGACCAATGATGCATCGCCCACGTCTGCTCGGCGAATGCAGCCAGAAATGCGAGACGTGCTGCCGCTGCAGACACCGGTCTGTCGCGATGCCTTTGTTGCGGACGAGGCGCAGCACGACCTGTTCCTTTGGGCATTCCTTGTGCTGCAGGTGCCCCTGTCGATGGCCCGGCCGCCGTGTTCACGCTTGCCGTAACGGGTCGTCGACATTGCTGAACATGAGGTACAGTCTCTGTTGGTGCACTGTTCTGAACGACTTCGACAGGTGGCACAGTCGCAGCAAATTCGATCGGCGGTGCATTCAGAGGACCGTCGGGTGGAGGGTCCTCTGCGATGAATGCAGCTGACGAGTGACTATCGTCCATTCCTCCTATGTGACGTACAGGAATGCCACACAGGGGAAGAGCTATTTCATTGACTTCATCAGCCGTTTGCGATTGTAATGGCTGTCTCCCTGACAAAGCGCACGGGACATGTGCGGCGACAGTCCCCGACGTCCCTTCATGCGAGTCACAGTGCGTCGGAATCCGGAACGACGTCGGCATGGCAGTGACAGGAGAAGAAGTCATCTGCGGCGTCAAAGCCATTTGGGTTCGAGGTTCCACAGTACCTGGAACTGTGGTGTTGGAGTGCTGAAGTTGGTTCGTTCCAGGCGTGCTTGGAACGGAGTCTCTGAGAATCGCTCGCAAAATTTGAGCTAAGGGGATGTCAGTGGTCAATGATCGCTGAAGCTCAAGCGACGCAGGACGGGTAGTTGAACTGACCGTCACGCTACAGGGCAAGTGTGCTGAAGAATCGGTGGTGCATCTCTGCACCGGGGGCGTGCTCAAAGCTTCCGGCGATTCAACAGCAGTGAAGGCAGTGGAGGCGGTGTGCTGACTGAATCCATCGAAATCGTACCAAGACTGCCAGGAGTTGTCCTCTACAGGTCGGGTACTGTGAAATTTATCGAAAAAATCTGTTTTCGACCAGGACTGAGCACCCACATCTGAGTTGAAACAGCGGTCAAGAGAAGCAGTGGATGAACCAAAAGATTGAGGAGTGATCTGCATAGCGCTTGCCGTGTCTTGACCGCTCGTGTATCCTTCGTTGTTGTCGTCGACAATGAAAATGGGCTCCACCTCCCCGTATGGTACGTGAAGCTGTCTACCGTTGTCGAGAAGAACAATGTAAATGAGCATGTCTGTCTGTGGCTGGATGTATGAATCCACAGCCAGTCCTACAGCGGAAAGGTCATCCGCTGGCGTTGCTTCACTGGGTCCTTCATGTGTCATGGCCACTGTGTAGACACGGACAGGAATAGGGTTGTCGAGCGTGGGGGAGAACGTCTTCACGGTAGTGGACAATGCGGACCAGCGCGTTGTAATTGGAGGTACGTTCGGCTTGTCACTGGTAGTGGCCGCCTTCGTCATTGAATCATGAAGTGGCACGTTGAATGCAGGTGCAACTACTTGAGACAGAGGAAGAGGACGCGCTGATGACTCCACTTGTGTGTATCGCGCTTTTTGTCTCTTGCTGTCATCACATGGAGTGTGCACCTTCTCTTTGCCGTGCTTTCTTTTCCGAGATTGGCCGACGTCTTCTACAGAAACTGTTGTTCTGTCGCTGTGTTGTGCAGATCGAGTGGCTTGCCTAGTTCGAAAAGCTGGAGCTTCTTGAGTAGCGGAGGCTTTGGCGGAGGCCGACATGCTCGCAACGACAATGCGAAATGGTGTCCCTAAAGATAGAAAATGAAAATAAAGGTACTAGCTGGACGCAGCTCCAATGCACAGTCGACAGAGGCACACTGGAGAGGTGACGTTGGGCCAGAGGAGGACACAAAGGGCGTGGTTCACTTCTTCGGAGAATCCTTGGGGATGTCCCTCAGGTAAGCGTTCTGTCCAACCTAGAATTCGGGCACAATGGTGTCGGAACAAGTATCGCAGTCCTCTAGGCGTATCAAGTCTTCGAACTCCTTTCTTGACAGCTCGTCGGAGTAATTGCCGTCGGTCCAGGAGTCCAAGGATTTGTCTTGTTTGTCCCTCGCTCGCTCCGACAGTAGATGACCACTGCCGGACTGTGTCTCGAATGAGTGGCAACGTCGGTGGCAAATTGTAAGCGGAAGACATCAGCACATAGAGGACATGAGGTCTTCAAGCTTGTGGCATGACATTCACAGCGACGAAGAAAGTAGAGCTATCTTCACAGGCATCAGAATTCCCTGTCGGTGTGATCAGCACTTGTATAGGTGTCACGAACAACACCGTCAGTGATGAGCTGTGGAAGTAGATGACGCAGCGTCCGATTGTATGTTGGTCCCTGCAGCTTCCAGTTGTCGACGACTGATGACGTGGGCGGATTCGTCAGAGACCTACGAATGTTCAATGTCGACACTGAACTCCGGACGTCTTGCATGGACTGCTGCACTCTGATGTAGCTGGCGTTTCTGTGCAGGTATTGATGACAGTGGCAAGATGCAAAGCGACTACTCAGTAATGGTAACAGAAGATGTGTGACTGAAGCAGTGCACAGGTGAATGGAGACTCAGAATGAGAAACGGGTGAAGACAAAGCTCACATAGGCAGAGAGTACAAGAACTGGAGAAGAGAAGAGAAGATTGTATTTGAAAGTTTTGAGAACTTCATGTGTGAAGGAAATACTCCAATGTAAACAAATGTATGATTAGATTTCTGTAAAATGAAATGTGTGAAGGCAAAGATAATTGTGTGTGAGCTGTGTGACACTACATGTTTCATTTCCGTTTTATGAGTTACTGAAGAGTGTCATCCAAGTAGAGAAATCAGGAGTTATTGAAATCTAAGGACAGGCTAGTCTTAGCAGCCACTTTGGAGCAGTAATTGAAGGTATTGACGGCTTGTAAACTTGGACGCTGTCTAGAGCCTTCCTTTTTGCTCGACTTATGCAAGTATTCCACATGTAACTCTACACATAGTGTGCCTCTATGAGCAAGCTAAACAGTAAATGCAAGTTGGAAAAAACAAAACTGTCTTCAGTGCAAATAAGTGCGCTTAGTCCGACTTGTGCTCCTCTGGAAAGACTGTGTACATACTCTTCGAATGCTATTTTTCAATGTATTAGTGACTGCATTGAAGAGGCAGCCGGAATTGTTATGTAAACCATTTTTTTATGGAACCTTTCTACTGAAAGAATGCCAAGTGTGAAAAGTTGATGCCTTGTCGCCTACACTATTTCATCATGCAGATTTTCGCTGTCGTACCGATTTCTTAAAAAAGTATTTAAAAACATTCTTCGAGAAATTTTCAGGTCAAGTGACATCATCCGCCGTATTCAACTGTGGCTGCCCAGCAGGCGAAATTTTCTGACCGTTTCTGGTCATAACTCACCGCTTCCAAGACTGGCTGACAAAAATTTCAGCGATTCCTGGTACCTTTGCTCTTGCGGATTTATCAAAAAACACAGAAGTGCTATTTGGGGGAGGACTTCCCGGTTTCCTGTGCCCAAGTCATCCAACTGTCTCCACGAAATTCGATGAATGAATTCATGTCAGTGCCTGCGAGATATGGCTGTTCTCTTCTGTACATCGTCCACTTTCTGGACGTCGACCCGCTAAGGGGTTAAACCAATCCAAATGTCATTACCCCTATAGAAGGACTTTTCAATGGCAAATTGAAGAAGGAGACTTCTCAATTTTATAGCCTCTGTAATTTTTATTCATAAATAAATTTCAAAGTATTTTCTAATTTATTATAATAATACAATAACAATAATAAAAACCAATGTGGCCTTGTGTCGTTGGCTCGTAGTGCATGGGCCAAAAGATCCATAATTTAGGATAATTTAAGATCCAAAAATAATTCAAAAATCCATAACTTTCACCCTGTACGTCCAAATGCTACAAAACATCATCCGTGCAACTCTCCTTATAGAGCTTTCTAACAATACCATGAATGCAACTGGGGGACATACGGGTCCATGAGATTTCACCATTACAAACAAACAAACTAAATAACCAAATTTTATGTATATAATCCATAATCCATACTTTAACCCCTAAAGGATTAACATGCGTTTTTTGGCCGTATAGAAATTTTGAGCAGGTACGTGTGACTAGAGATATCCATATTTGAGGCTGAAATTTTAATAGAAGGTGGGGGCAAGGAATATCTTCATGTGTACCAAGTTTCATGACATTTTGAAATACGAGTCAAAAGTTGTAACCTAATATGTTGCTTTTTTTCGTAACCGGGCAGTTTGGGCAGATCAGAAAAAATCATTTTTTCCGGAATTTTTTTTTTGAAATTGGTTCTCTACATTTATATATACTTAAAAAGCTTTGATTCATTCCATTTCAATCAATGAGTCAAAAGTTATGAGGGTTTTTGGTTTGCGGGCAGTTATGGATTGTCTACTCTAAAAAAAATTTTAAAGTCGTTTATTTAACTCAATTTCCAATTTTTTGGGAAAAAAATAAAATCCTAGGATGTAAATTGATTATTACAACATTACAACCGTTGGGATTGGTATTTTTAAATTCCATGATTAAAATTTTAACAATTTAGTATTTTGAATCATTTCTACTTCTTTCTACTTACTATTTTTTTCCTATATGTTGTACAATTCCAAATGATGTGAAAATTTTCAAGCATATAGACAACTTGTTTAGGAAACTGAATTCAAAGAAGCACCACCTTTATCGGCATTTTTTCATTGAAAAGTGAGCTTGCAAAGTGCAGCTGCCTGGTTTTTCGCAGGATTGAAAAAATGATTTTCAAGACTTTGAATGCTTATATCTTATGATCCACACGGTGGAATTTTCTGAAATTTTTACCACATGTTTTCAAAATACCATATTACAAGATCCTACGGTTTTATTTGTCAAAAATTGTTTTTATCCAAAAATTTGGTAGTTGTATTAGAAATGGCAGTTTTGGAGCGTTTTTGGTGAGAACATAGTCATGAAACTTTAGGGGTTAAGTTAGGCTATTTGTTTTGTTTTGTTTGTTACTGTGCTTTTTTGGGACCGTGCATCCCTTGGGCACGTTTTTTATATGTTCGGAAAGCTCTCCAAGAGGAGGGATGCACATGCTTTGTATTCTAGTGTTCCGACCTATTGTATGGAAGTGATAAATTTTAGTTGTTTTTTAATTTACTTTTATAATTAAAAAATCACTTTTACATTTATTTTGGTTGGAGCAACAACAGAAGGCAAACTTAAAGTATGTTTACACTTGATGTTAAAGAGTGTTGTTATTGAGGGTCTTAGGAACAAATTTAGACCTACTTCTTGACCTAATTAACCCCTAAAGGACCAAATACCGTTTTTTGACAATATAGCAATTTTGGCCAACTCACTTTGAACAAAGTTTATATTTTTTTTCTTTGAAGTTTTCATACAAGATGTATCCGAGGAGTAGCTTTGAGGCCCAACAATTTTCATAACTTTTGACTACATAATTAAAAAGTTATTGCATGATATGTGATTGTTATTGATCGGCGGGCAGCCTGGGCTGTTCAAACAAATTCTTTAAAAATCACTTTTTAAGAAAATAAAAAATTGAAATTGTTTTTTAGATTTATACATACGCGGAAAGCTTTAAATCATTCCATTTTTTATTAATGAGAAGAAAGTTATGAAGATTCTTAGTTTAACGGTAGTTATGGAATTTCTACTCTAAGTAAACTTTAAAGTCATTTATTTAACTCAATTTTCAATATTTTTGAAAAAAATCAAAAGACTAGGTGTAGATTGTTTATTACAACATTACAACCTTTGGGATTGGCATTTTCAATTCCATATCTAAATTCTTAACAATTTTATATTTTGAATCATTCTCTACTTCTTTCTACTTACTATTTTTTTCCTATATGTTGTGCAATTCCAAATGATCTAAAATTTTTCAAGTATGTAGCCAACTTGCCGTGAAGAATGTAATCGAAGAATACCCACCATTTTAGAATTTTTTCATACAAATGTGACCTTGTGAAGTGGAGCGGCCCAGATTTTCACAGGGGCAAAAAAAGGATTTTTGTGAATTCAAACATTACTATCTTGCAATCCTCACAATGGACATTTCTGAAAATTTTACCACAACTTATCAACCTAGTGTACTACAAGATCCTACAGTTACGTGTGTCCAAAAATGTTTTTTTTCTAAATTTTGGTACTTGTATTAGAAATGGCAGTTTGGGAGCGTTTTTGGTGAAAACATAGTCTTTGACCTTCAGGAGTTAACCCTACAAACATCACCACTAACACCAAGTGCAAACATATCTTTATTTATTATTATTATTATTATTATTATTATTATTATTATTATTTTATTATTATAACTCAAGTCAGCTCGGTGCAAGTAGACTGGGAACTCCCTGGAAATCCGGAGGTGGTATCATTCCCTCATGAATTCCTGATTCTCTCGGTCTGCAAACAAATGCCAACATGGAGAAATTGGCGCTCCTGTCGGACTCTGTTGGATCCAGCCCTGTTTTTAGCCCATTTTTTTGAAAGCCAGAGTGGCTTCAGATTGGCTTCAGCCATTGCCCACTTGGCGAAAGCTACATGTCAAGTTATGAATTATACTGGCGATGCTCTGTCACACGTATGGGATATCTGGCACAAAGGTTTACAGTCGTGTTGATAAATTCTGGCACTTTAGATTAAAAATTTGAAGTTAAAAAGGTGAATGTTTTTGAATTGAAGGTGCAATATGGCACTCCCACACATTTTACCAAATCAAATAAGGCGATTTCTTATAGTGCTCACAGTGATTTTGGGCACCCTATGATTTAAGATTGATTAAAAATTGTAATTGATTCAAAACTAGATCTTTACAATGACAATATATATAGAGCACATGATATAAAATAAATAAATATGTATTGATAAATATCAGCCATGGATACAACTGGCCTAGAAAAGGCCCATCCATTGACTAGAAAGTCCTACATCAAGTAAGGCTGTTGGACTTTACTAGTACTAATTGCCTTGAAAAATCATCTCAAAGCCCCCCATATCTACGATCAGCTCCTTCCACCCATTGGTTATAGGCAGCCTCATAAGGAAAAGACTCCAAGGAAAAAATTTTCTGTGCATACATTCCTACAACACACTCTAGATGAGTATCCAAAGCATTTCTCAATTTGTTCTTCAGGAATGCCAAAGAACTGAAACATCGCTCATCCTCAATAGACCCTATGACTTGCACAATTGCAATTTGAGCTAATTTGTAGTACTCAGGAAAAGCTTTGACCCTGAGTACAGTACAAGAATCTAAATATTGCCAAAGTCGGGTGAGTGGGTTCAAGTCATAAGGCGGCTCCATATGCTTCTTGGAATTGTTGAGCATGGCCATCTTGAACAAACTCTGCTCAGTTTCCAACCTGTACCTGTCCAAAATAGGAGGAACCAACTGCTTCACCTTATCAGGGTCAATTAATTTAGGTTCACAGTAGAATGACATAAGGATGGACAAATGCTTAGGGAAGCACTCTTCAGCTTCAGGCTGCAACCAATATTGGGGGTACACCACCCCCAAAGCATCCATAACATTGTGGGATGGAAATCGAGCAGTCAACTCCCTCAACAGCTATCGGGCTGCCCCTGTAAAAATCAAGTATTATGTAATCAGCCATCTAGGACCAGAAATAGATCAATGGCAAATTCAATAAAATTACAAAGAAGAATTTAAACAATAACCAAAACAAAAGTCAGCCTAAACAAAAGAATTCAAAATAGTAGTCAAAACAAAAGTCAGTCAAAAAGATTCATAGTAAGCATTTAATTTACAAGGAAGAAAAATACAAATAAGACATATGTTTAAAACCTATGCACTCTGTCTTCACAGAGTTGATAATTGATGCCATCACATCTCTATCCACTGGTGATCCATCATGCATAGCCCATAGCTTTTCATTATTGGCCACAAAAACGAGCTGGGCAGATTCATTGTTTAGATCAGACATCCATTTGGTGTGGATCTGACTGTGAAAACACTCAAAGAGGTTCTTAAAAGCCCAAAAATCGTCCCCAGCAAAGGCAGTGGTCTTGTCCACGTAATGTGTATAGTTGGCCTTCAGCTATCTTAAGTGCAGCTACAAAATCACATATAAAAACGTCCCTCTTTTGTGCAAAAGTGACCAGCAAATCCACTGTTTCTAGGAGCGGCATTAGAGCAATCATTCCAAGAAGTGAATATGGGTCCAGCAGGAGGTTTAAACATTTCTGCAAAATAACCACACATTCCAATCAGATACTGTCTTCATTTCGGGTCAAGGTTTGCTGAAAACTAAAAATGCAACACACTATAGGAAACTAGGCAGACCTTTCAGAGACCTCTAGCATACCATCCCCAGATTCCCAAGGAAATTCTAAAAACTACAATTAGTCAAGGGAGGGACCAAGGATCCAAGCATTATGCATTGGTTGTCCTGAACAACCTACAGGGATAAAAACTCGGCCACTTAAATGCATTTCCAGTGGTCTTGGTTCAAAAGCTAATGATTATAAATTCCTACCACTCATTCAATGCCTACATGTAACATATTCTTGGTAATACTAAATTGCTTCAAGAACATTTTGACATGATAAAGTTAAAGAATCTTTATTAGAAATAGAATCTTCGCATGAGTAATCTGCATCCCTTGATAAGAAGAAATTCAAGTCTTAAAGATGAAAACAGGACTTTAAGAAATTGTTTAGAGAGTTCAGGGTTAACTTAGACTCTGGTAGTACCTTCTAACGAGCACAATATTGCAATCACCATGGACCTAGCTGCTAAATCAATGAACAATCAGGGAATCAGCATACTCCAATTCTGTCACAAGTTTTGTGGTTCACATCTGAACAGGTGGCAAGGTTGTGATAATACGGAGTAACTTCAACTCAACCCAGCCTATAAATGGAATGGAATCAAACGGCAGGGAATCCTAATCTGGAATTAAAAGCAGTGGGATGCACCAATTGTATTTTTACACATTTGACTTCGGACAAATTACAACTGGGTACTAGGATTTCATTTCAAAGTCTAGCCTATGTACTAAATCCTGATAACAATAAATGACCTAAAAGGGGACCAAGTTTAGCAATCAGCTATGAATCAGGTCTCGAAATTTAGTAAGTTTAAATCTAGAGTACATCAAATTGCAATCTTCATTCTTCTTCAAACACATGCATCAGACAATTACATGCACCGAACCATCAAATATCTCAAACACTGAAGGTGTCATGGTAGAGACGGAATTCACACAATCTTTCGGGGTTTTAGTGCGGCAGGAATGAATGCTACCTTTAGTCTACAGTTGAAACGTGAAAGCTTTAGTTCTTAACCAACTATTATAGGCACAACACTACTATAGTAAAAAGTGTAAAAGCAATCAATGGAAATTGTCCATATTTCAATTAAAAAAAGAAGAAGAGTGAAAGCAGAATTTCCAAAGTAGCGAAGACCATAAACTGAAAAGACTCCGCAAGCTGCTTACTCAATAAAATGCAAAAAAACACCGAAAGCTTTTGTGGCCCACCATGGCCGTGACCACAGCCACCCAGACAACTCCCCAAAAGCAGTCAAAACACAAGGCAGTTTGACAAGTGGTCAGCACTGATGGGCGCCACAACCTGAGCTTCACAAATCTTGACCATTAGCAAGCACCAGGATTTACGTGCATAACAAGCACACCGGTGACAAGTGATTCTCAGATGCAATAGACAAAAAAGTTTACTACAATTTCGTCTGCGGATTTCCACCCCAAAACTATTGCTTCACCATTTCCCTATTTGCAAGTCCCCAGTCCGCTAGCTCCGACCCTAATGTCGCAATCCCATGCAAATTCATACATGCATACAGACGTATATCACTTCCTTGAATTTAAGGCTGCACAAAATTAACCCATTTTCCACGAAATTAACCGCACTAGTTATCCAATCTGAAAACAAAGAATTACATCCTTCCCCTCAAAAGCTCTGACATTTGTTCAATTCTTCCCTGTAACTTCTCACCACCTCAACCAAGCTTACCCTTGATCTGTGTATACATATAATCCCAATCAATGCATGCCACAGTCACAGAAAACCAGTATTTAATTCTTTAGTTTCCCTGGAAGATTTTCACATCTTTTTCTTGACGTAAGCTTGCTAGAAGTTTAGAAACTCATTTGTTAAATTAGTCGCAGGCTCGCGGTCATTCCACATTCACTAATAAGATGCCATGACTCACCCCCCCAAAACAAAAAAGGGGGCATCATAATAGTTGTTGCTGTAATCAATACAAGCAGAAAGCTACCAGATGTTCATTACATGCAAGAATTCTGCAAGTAAAAGCCTCAAAATACTCAAAAGTGTTAACAACGAGATACCAAAAGCAAAATTACCAAAAGCAAAATTTGGAATCATTAAGAACACTTTTACAGCGCCTTGAATTCTTGAATTCGACAGACAAACTAATTCCTTGGCTGGCGCAGGGAATCGCCCAAAACATCATGGCATACCGTAAATCAATAAGCACCTTTCCTCGTGGCAACAACCAAGCAATGAATAACACTACAGTAATGTTGGACAAAAATAGATCAATTCGGCATCGAATTCAACAGGAAAGGACAGAGTGATTAATGAAATTCACGTTGATATCAACAGTGCCGACCTAACCAATTTTAGAAGCACTGAGATCATAATTAGGCACCTAGTGGTCTATAATAGGAAAGTTCGTGAGTGAAAGGATATCTATAAAGCCTAAACTGGTTGCAGCAATCTGGTTCATTCAGAAGATAGCTAGATCCAGACCTATTCTTTAAAACTTCAATTTTCCTAGTTTGGTGAACCTGCATACCATTTGTCTGGGAGATGTAATTCACTGACCGTATTCGTTCCATATCGAACTTCAACGAATCAAACACATCTATAAAAATCAGTACTATCAGCGGCAGAAAAGAACAGTAGATCAATTGAGTAGCTTTGTAGTATTACGTCCTCTCCCCTAGCTAGCTTGATTGACAACATCGGTAAGTGAGCTCGAAAACACTCTATTGGATCAAGCAAAAGTCTTCAATGTTACATCCTGTCTAATCACTAGTCTTAGTTATCCCAATGTGGGGTCGACATGTTAAACAATTGCGTCTTTCCCCAAGGACCTGTGACTTGTTATTAAGCAATGACCAATGCAAATAAGTTCTAAGTTTGACCTGAAAATGAAGCTCATAATTGCTGGGTCCCAATGCTGGTCAAGACAAGCCAGCGTTGTCTCCACTTGATGGCCTCTGAGGAGAACCGATTTGGGGTTGACAATTATAAAGTGAAAAAAAAAAGGAAAGCAGCCAACAATGACAAAATCACATAAATCGAGACAGGAGTTGGAAAACGACGAGGGCTCTACCAAAACACGGCAGGGCCAGGATGGGAGCATTTTTACTGCGTAGTGGCTGCCACCTAGTTCTGTGACAGCAAAATGAAGCTCTACCAAAAATCGAAGCATAAGCTGGCTATCGGACTGACCACTATAAGAAATCCACGTTTTAGGAGACGTTAGCGTAACCTAAACAGACGCATTTTTGTGGACGCAAAATAAAACAACGTGTGTTTTTATGTCAATAATAATGTCCAATGTAATATCTGGATGTTACATTGGACATTATTATTGACATAAAAACACAAGTTATTTTATTTTGTGTCCACAGAAATGCGTCTGTTTAGGTTACACTAACATCACCTAAAACGCGGGTTTCTTATAGTGGACGCAACAAACAGCTGAAGAACTTCGTAGTCCTAATTTCTACCCGCCCCAAACTCCACAGTTGACACCCACCCCAAAAATCTGAAACAATAGGGCATAGAAACTACAACATGCAAATTGGAAATCCATAACCTTCAAGTCTCCAACCATGGCTTTCCAAAAAAACAAAAAGGACAAAGTTTGGGGATGTTCTCACCTCAGCAGCATCGTTCTTCCCCATGTCTGCCTTCATTTTTGCAACAAGAGTCCTGTAGTCTGCCAGCAATCTCCTTAGCGGCTCAAGCAGTGACACCCACCTGGTTGAAACTTGAAGGAGAGGCTTGAGTCCTTTCGTTTCCATTACCTCTGCTAATTTTTGGTATTCAGAGAACCGCTTTGGACTCTTGCTAAAATACGAGTGAGTCTTCTGAATCACCTGCTCGACAACTGCAAACAAAGGTAAGGCAGATAATGATTTTGCTGCCAGATTGCATCTGTGGGCCATGCAATGCACCCCAATACAAAACGGAGCAAATTTCGTAGTGATTTGGATGGTCACTCCACTGCGGACGCCCTGGAACGTGCTGACGCCATCAGCCCCAAAGCAAATCAATCTCTTTGATACTTGCTCGAAAGTGAGGTTGTCACCAAGCTGTAAGGCCTTCATTATGATCAAAGTGAGGCTGTCTGCACCAGACCCATCCACCAAGCGCTGCAAAGAAATCAAAAGTAGAATTCTAACATAACTTTCTACCACGTATGCATGAATGCATAGCCAGCTCCCGTTATCAACAGTTGTGACCTCGTCACAAGTCAAAGACACAAACTGGGCAGCTTCTAGTTTTTTCTTCATAGCTTCTTTGACTTGGTGGTACAAGGAATCAGCCATCTGCCAACCAGAATTATCGCTCCAGTGCATCCTTGGCAAGTTAGGAACGTTGAGAAAAGCATAAAGTGCTTCTCTTTCCTCATACTCCAACATGGGACGGCCACTTGCCAAAATCTGATAAATCGTGCATAATTGCACGGTTTTTTTGGAGCGAGCCATTGATGGATTAGCCTGCACTTGCTGAAGCACAGATGCTTGCTGCATACTTGCAAAAAGCCGTAAGTTGACTTGATGACGACAAGTTTTTGAAACATACCACTCACCTTTCTTTACTTTGTACCTTGTCATATCAAATGCAGCCTTCCTCCTTCCTTCATGTTTTAAAAGTGTATCCCACTTTGGACCCAAGACCTTCGGGTTCTTTTCAAAAGTGGAGCACACAGTACATTTCACAAAGTGAATGTGTCCATCAGTCCCTCGGATAGGCTCTGCCCAGACCAACTTTGCAGCCCACTCATTTTGGAAGCGTCGAGTTTTGTCATAGTTCAACTTTGCTTTCTTGGATGGAGGCGGAATCTCCTTGAAGTCGTCGTCAGACTGCAGCTCCTCTTCTCCATCGGAAATGCACACCAAATCTTCTCTCAGTTGGTGGTGCGCATCTACAAATGATGCTACATCTTCAACGAGGCCATTGCTTGTACTTCCATGTTGTGACTCAATCTGAGGTTGAGGATGCAGACCCTCTGTGTCTATAGACACAGAGATGAAGGAGGTGTTTTGGGAAGGAAGTTGAGAGCTCAGAGACTTGGGATCTGCTAACGTTAAGTCACACAATAGAGGCAAAGGCTGTGGGTAGGACGAGTTTCGTGAACTGTTGAAGTATTTGGCGATCGATGTGGCTTCTCTAGCACCTCGACGAGCTGTACTGTCTTGAATGCAGACCTCCTTGCCCTTCATCTCGCGCCATTTGAGAGCAACCTCGCGCTCAGTCTTGCGTGCCTCTGCTCGCACTACCTTTGCAGAGATGGATCCCGCACCCTCCTGCACAGTTGTACCAACCCGTCCAGCAACCTCCTGCACAGTCACCTCCCCGAGTAGAATGTTGATGCTCGCAGGCGCTCCAGTCACAGCCATGGCTCCCTCCACATTTTGAGAAACGGCCTCCTCACCCTCACCTTCACCTTCACCCTCACCTTCACCTTCACCCTCACCCATTGCAACCTCACTCTGCCTAACCAACAAATCACAGAAACAAGAAGGAACTCAAAAAACCAAACTCCCGTTGGCGATCAAATCAAACCATGGGGGGTTACTTAAAGCATAAACACCGCAATGTTTACCACCACCTTTGGCGAAGAACTCTCAAACCATGGTGATGTTGATAGGACCCAAAACCAAAAACAGAGCTCACAAAGGAGACACAAAGCGATGCAAGTGTATTTTAATCTATAACTCATTGCACCCAACTAAAAGACAATGAAATGACCAAAGAATAGGAAGAGTGATCAAACCCTAATATACTCCACAAGCGATTTTTGTTGCCTCCCATCTGCATTCTAAGCCCAAGCCTAATGCAGTAAGTGCATTGGAAACCGAAGCGCCTCCCAATGCTGTCCATCTCCATTGCCCTAAACACCAGCGCCTCCAACAGAGTAATGCAGGCGCCGCCAAAACACCTTTACAAATGAACTACAAATCACCCAAAATCAATAGCACAACACCACAACTTCACAATGCCATAGCGTCCTGTGGAGACAATTAAGGGAGAGGTGGCGAAATTTGAATTCTAGTCAGAGTGCAAAGATCTCTATTAGATCTGGCGATTGTGCATTGGAAGCCAACATCCTTCTGGCGATGAAGAAAATTGCGAAACAAGAAGGCTGGCGATGAACACAAACGGGAAACAAGAAGGCTGGCAATGAAGAAGAACCTGAAAAAGGAAGGAAGGCGATGGACAAGTGGTGCCCGTTGCGCGGCGGGTGACGAAGGTGGCAAGCAGGTGGCAAACAGGCGCCCAATTTCAAATTTTGGGCGCGTAGGGAGTGCGCCAGGAGGCGACGGGCTTGGCCGCGACAGGCGCTATCAGGCCACAGGCTAGATAACCTCAGTGGGAGTCTGGCCCTGGAAACTTTTTTTTTTTTAAAATCCTAAAGGCCTGTTTCGCCTGGAATTTTGGCCGGGTGATTTCTAGCACCATTTCGCCAAAAAAAAAAAAGGCTGGTTGGATTAGGCCCACCTTGGCTGTCACACCTCCTTTCAGAAAGGTCCTTCAGGACTTCGTCAGGAGTAGGGCCGAGAAGTTACTAATATATTTACTTCTACAGTACCTACACTAAATAGTGAAATGAGGTTGCCTCACACTAATATCTCAACATTCTACAATATATAAATATATGAATTTTCAGAGCTAGAGCCCTGTATAAGGTAGTATGCTCTTAAACCCTCAACGCCTTGCTTGTTTATCCCCTAAAGGACCAGTCACCGTTTTTTGGCAACATAGCGATTTTGGGCAGCTCACTACAAACGGAGTTTTTAGTTGTTTTTTTGAAAATTTCACAAAACATGTGCCCAAGGAGTAGCTTTAAGGTCCAACAATTCTCATAACTTTTGACTACCCACAAATTGGAATTCTTAATAACTCTCACTTCATTAAACAAAATGGAGTGATTCAAACTTGTAGTCAAAAGTTATGAAAATTGTTGGACCTTAAAGCTACTCCTTGAGCACATGTTTTGAGAAATTTTCAAAGAAAAAAACTAAAAACTCCATTTGTAGTGAGCTGCCCAAAATCGCTATGTTGCCAAAAAAACGGTGTTTGGTCCTTTAGGGATTATTAACGGAACCTGTTTTCCTGACCCCCGTTCAATCTGAAGAGTATAACGTGCAATGTACAAAGTATCTCAAGGATGCACCGTTGAAATGGAAACTACACTCCGTGAGGATCTTGGTGGTAAGTTATTTTTGGAAATCCAACGCATGGATTGAAAGCTTGTAACCTTTGATTTGCAGCAAGTACAGTTCAAAAAATGCATGTTTTGGAGTACCTCCACAATGTAGTCGATGAATGCCGTAGTTGTAGGGATCAGATTGGCCCCAAAATTGAATGCATGCAAGATGACGAGGTTAAGAGTAGGGCTGTAAATTTTGAGTCTGAACGGACATGATTTGCACAAATGAGGGCCCTTTGAGTGTGGATCGCTTGGCAAATTTTGAAGACCGGGCCTGTAGAGGAGACTTGCACGGCCCTGTTGTACAGATTGGTGCGAATGAGTGTTTTGACACTTCGTGCAGCGTTAGCGCAGAGAGGTTGTCTTTGTTGCAACGGATTCAAGGTCCCTCCCATGCTCAACTGCAAGTTACCAGCTTGTCTCGGTCACCTTTTGAATAAGGCATAGCAACTGCCTATCCTCGTTCGACAAATTCCTTTCTTAATTTTCTTACAAAATAATTTGCAGAAATTTTGTATATATTTTGTATTATAAAAATATATAAGAACCAGAGTTTGGGAAACTTTTGGAAGTCCTTCAGCTCATTTCCTCCTTCCACCAAAATGAACTGTTTTTTTTCCAATGGGCACCGGTTGCATCCTTTAAATCACAAAATATATCGGTTTATTTCCTCCAATATCAAATTCTCATTGGCTAATTTCCTCTAAATTGAATTGGCATCGGCTAAACTTTAGGGGCCAAATAGTGTCACTACTGTCGATCTTGTAGTTGTATGACAAGCCCTTGTGCAGGCCGTTTTGCCACATAGTTTTATCCCTTGGAAAAATGTAGGAACTTTTTATTTGAAAAAATTTGCAGATTTTGAATTCGTATTTGCTATCAAAGGCTCCAAATTAGCTAGGAGAGGTACAAAGAATAGACTGACCCATATAACATTCAGTAGCTCTACAGTGATGGTGTGGTATATTCTACACCCCATTGTACTTCATCAGTAGCTACTGATGAATTAGACAGGTGGAGGATGTAGAGGCACACCATCATTGTAGAATCAAGGCAACACCAACATATGCTACTGAATGTTATGCACGAATATCACAACTCAGGGGAAGTTAACAGAGACTTTGACGGAGATAGACCCACCAAGGATTCATAACATTAAGTAGCTCTACGGTGATGGTGTGGTATATTCCACACCCCAATAGTGTTTCATCAGTAGTTACTGATAAATTAGACAGGTGGAGGATATAGTGGCACACCATCACTGTAGAACCAAGGCAACATCAACACAAGCTACTGAATGCTATGTTTCACAACCTTTTATTGCTGAGGATTTTTTAAAAAACAAACAAATGGAAATTCCTTGCTAGAGTTTTAGTTAGCAGCTGATTTCCTCCATTAACTTCTCTACAGCTTGGTGGCAGGCCACGCGGCAGGTAAGGTCGTTTTTTGTTTATGTGTTAAATATTTTTGAAAATTGTGAATGGCCAGAGCAGATATTTTAAAGAAAACGCAGCCTAGCTCCTAGACTTCAGACTGTGATTTCATCCACTAAGAGGTTGATATCCGAGACATTGAACCCTCCACTAGCCGGGTATTAGCCACTAAACTTTTTTCTATGGCGGCTAAAATCCTCCAAGTACAAGAAGGAGGCAGCAAAATATCCTCCATTTTGAGGGGGTCACCGGCTAATTTCTGGTCCTACAAATTTCTTCCCGATTTTGCATCCTTCAATTTCAAAATGCATACCGGTTTTTTCCCCAAATCCACCGGCTAACTATGAACTAATTGCCTATTTTTTTCATTGATAAGGACTCTTCTGATAAAAATTATTTTATTTGTCAGCAAGGTTATTTTTGGTTGCTCAAAATTTGCATGGTACTTCGGTCTGACAAATTCACGATTACCTGAAACGACTCTGATTCTACAGCCCTGTCGATGTACATCTGACAAGTTGCAAAGATCCAGACGCCTAGACCTACTTTTACAATCCAGAGGGGCGCTATTTGAGCCCCGAGGGCATTGAGGGCTTAAAGCAACCATTTAAGCTTACCTAACTCACCATTGACAGTAGAAGATATTTCAAGCAACAATGTCAGTCCTTCCTAGATAGGGGTCGCAATTAGAACACGGTCGCTTTTAGAGCAGACTACCTTATGGCATACACTAGTGCACCAGTTCAAGGCCCAGTTCAGAGAGTTCCATGCGCCTCCATGTGTACAAGCATTGAGTCATGAGGTATTCATCTGAGGTAAGACAACCTAATTTTACTATTTTGTGTATAGTAGAAGCTTACAACCCATTTTCAACCACTTAATGAATTACACATAAGGTAGAAGCACCTAATTGTGACACTTATTCAAGATTTGTAGATCTTGAGGATAGCAGCAGAATAAAATGATGTACACTTGTTTGGAAATGATTTAGAAAATCAACAAAATTAGTTTCGTATTTTTCTAAGGTTGTATGAATATAATACAAATTTTTAGAAACAATTGCATAGATGCACCTACTATGGACACTAGACTGACACTAAAGTGGGCACATAAACACCCAAAAGCGATACATTGTAAGCTTGGATCACTCGTGGGGGATTGGCTAACGTTAAACTTGCCCTCATGATAGTGACAACCTTTTGGAACCCCACCTATCTACTTTGGGTCCAGCTGTGCTTGGATACAAGTCATTTCTTAGGTGGTAGAAAATGACTTGTGTTACATTTGGGTGCTCCTATCTTACTTTGAGTATGTATTTTTTAATTGCAAAAATTTCTTGCATGTGGAAATAGAGTTTAGAAGGATTCCAAAAATTTATGGAATTTTTTCTCTCAAAACATAATCATCGTGAATTTTTTAATTGAAGATATGTAGCTTATATATACTGGTCATATAGACCTTCCAATTTCCAACTACGGACTGCAAACAATACCGACCAAGAATTGATTGCAATAGTGAAAGACTTGTAGCCAATCATAATGTGCTACAATTATGCAAAGACCTACATCATAATTGATCATTATTCATCTCCCACGTGCAAAAATAAAGCAGTCTATACCATTATAATGGGGTCAGCTACTCTAATATAGATAGATATTATTACCTTCTAATTCACCAAGAGTTACCTTTAGCCATGACTCTGAGTGAGTGCACCCATCATCAACTAAAATACAATAGAATTAGCAAATGAGCACACTTAACCTCTAAAGGTCTACGCATCCCAAAAGTGGATGTGCCTTAGTCAACCTCAATTGTAACTTGCAAAATAACTACTTATGGAATTTGATTTAAACTAGAAAAATGAAGCTTGACAAGTATTATTTCTACTTCAATTCATTTCAAAACTTTGAAAAATGTCAAAAATTGAAAAAGTTATTGCAACTGAAAGCTCCATGTGTTAGAATCCAAATAATACAGTATGGTGTGTTTTTAATTTATATATATATATATATATATATATATATATATATATATATATATATATATAATTTTTATTTTTTTTTAAATTTATTTTACATTTAACCCCTAAAGGACCAACATGTGTTTTTTGGCAATATAGAAATTTTAGGCAGGTACTTGTAACTAGAGATTTGCATGTTTTGGGCTGAAATTTTAATAAAAGGTGGGGACAAGGAATATCTTTCATATGCATAAAGTTTCATGACATTTGGAAATATAAGTCAAAAGCTATTGCATATACGTAGTTTGTTTCTCAACTAGGGCAATCCGGGCAGATAAAAAAAAATTACTATTTTCAAAAATAGAAATTTGAAACTGGTTTATTAGATTTGTATATACGTAGGAAGCTTTCAATCATTCCATTTTGATCAATGAGTCAAGAGTTTTAGTTTGCGGGCAGTTATGGATTCTCTACTCTAAAATATACTTTGAAATTATTTATTTTACTCAAATTTTCATTTAAAAAATAAATAAATAAATTTGTAGGATGTGTATTGATTATGACAATTACCACCATTGGAATTGGCATTTTTCAATTCCAAAACAAAATTCTCAACAATTTAGTATTTTGAATCATTCTCTACTTCTTTCTACTTACTATTTTTTTCCTATATGTTGTACAATTCCAATGATCTGAAATTTTCAAGCATGTAGCCATCCTACCCTGAAAAATGAATCCAAAGAAGCACAACCATTTTGGAATTTTTCATAATGATATGACCTTGTGAAGTGTAGCTGCCAGTTCTTTTGCAGGGCCAAAAAAAAGATTTTTACCACTTCAAATGCTAATATCTTGCAATCTATACAGTGGAAATTTCTGAAATTTTTTCTACATCTTTTCAAATCAAAGTACTACAAGGTCTCCGGCTACATGTGTCCAAAAGAGATGTTTTTCAAAAATTTGGTAGTTGTACTAGAAATGGCAGTTTTGGAGCATTTTTTATGAGAACATAGTCAAGGAACTTTAGGATTAAACTATAAAATTGCATTTCTCATTCTACCTTTATTTATGGTGAAAATTATAGATTATTCTAATAGACATATAATTGATATAATTTGATTTCTAACTTTAGCATTAAAAAATTACAATAATTTGATTTTCCATAAAAAAAATTTGGAAAAAGAAAAAAAATAGAATTTTTTTTTCCACTAGCATAAAATATCAAAAGTTTATACATCTGTTAAATAGAAGGGTAAAAAATTGGTAAAAAAATTCACACTAATCTTCACTACTATTTATATGTCTTGAAAAAAATTAGATCGCTTTTGCTATTTTTATTTATTTACATTTAATTTTGCAACAAAATGATAACAATTACAATTCTTCACAAAACAAATTGAAACTTCTCACAGTGTTTAATAATTCATAGTTTCAAATAATATAAATATAAATTTTTTGTTGAACACAATTTAAAAGTCTAAATTTAGTTCAAAAAAGAAGTTTTATCTTTTCACAATGGATCAATTTGTTTAGGGGTTAAAATAAATTTTCATTCTTCATGGGGCAGCTTGAGGAATGTGTCATAGTATTTCTAAAGATAACAAGTAGGAGAATAGCTTGTAGCAAATGGCTGTACATACATCTACTACAAGAAAAATCAGGCCTCAAGAAGGTTCCCAAATCTAGACCGGCAATGATGTCATTGATGAGGAAGTCAAGAAAGGACAATTCTAGCTGGTAGAATTTTGGCCAGCAAGGACTGTGATTATTAAATAGTGAAAAATATTATTAAAAAATATTTCAACAAAATATTTTCTTTAAAAACAATTTAAAATTCAGTAGGTGATGTCAATGCTGGTCCAGTTTCATTGTCTTCTTCAAGCCCCATTTTTCTTGCAATGGTTACTATGAACTCAACTTCTATCTTTGAAAACCTTGTAGAGAAAGCATCTCCCACCTGAGCACCTACTGATCTAAAGTGATTTCCTAGAGGCAATGAAAATTAAAAAAGTTTAGTGACAATTTGCCCGCAACTAAAATTCTTGTATCTTTTAACTTACAATTGGAAATGAATGAATAAAAGTAGTTTGTATATATATGACTCTAACCAAACTAGAATCCATAGTGGAAACAGAAATCATTATTTTTTTGACCTAATCTTGGGCATTTCAAAAGAACCTAGTAACATTTAATTCATACATTTCAATTTCATTTAATTTGGTTGTCTATGAGAAATTGATTCCTAATACCTTTCTAATAGATTTGAAAGAAAAATATCAATACTTCTAATTACAAATAGGCATGAAGTTTCCTATTCAATTTTCCAAAGTGATGTAAATCGTAACCTTAATTGGAGTGATAAAAATGGTTACTTCTTGAAAATAGGTTGTGATCAAAATGTCATTTATTCGTTCAAATTTATAATCATTTGACCAATTATGATGTTATCATTTGACTTCAAAAAAAAATTGGGTGATTATTGGCAAATTCATTTATTTAAATTTAAAAAACATGTTACAAAACACTCCAAATTTTGTATCCGTAATTGACAATACCAAAATCCTTGTAAAAAAGGAAATGATTAATGAATAGGACTTTCTACATATACACACTTGCTATGGAGGACAAAATGAGGTTTTAATGAGATTTCATGAGATTAATGAGGTTTTTTATTTGAAGAACCTTGATGAAGAAATCATTTCCTAACAGAAGGTAACGCAAAGGAGTTTTTTTTATGAATGTCTTAGTTCTAACATATGAAATTTTTTAATTTCTTGTTGTGCTATTTTCTAAAGATTCAACAAAAAATCCTAATTCCATCCCTCCATCCCTTCCTCCAATCCCTTTAGGAAATGAATTGGTGGTGTTTTATAGAAAAAGACATAAATTTCATATTGTAATATTTGTTTTGTCCCCCCCCCCCCCCCCCCCCCCATTGATGCTTTGAAATTCAATTGATCTACAATGAATAGATTCAAGTTTCAACACCAAAAACTGAAAATTTCATTTATAAATGTTTTTTTACCTCTTGTGTTGTTTGTATGACATTTAAACTATTTCCCTCAACATGATCTATATTTTAGATGAGGAATGAATTCAAAGATGTCTTTTAAAAATAATAACTTGTTCTCTTTATAAATGCATTCATTAGATTTCTAAAATTCTTGCGTTAATCTTCTAATATTTTGATATATGAGGTAGGAAGGTAAATTTTTGCATTGTCTCTCTAAACTTTGTAGTTTTTGAATAGAGAATTCATATCACAAACTCATTTTTGGAGTTTAAAATTAATTTTTATTATTTCCAAAAAATTCCAAACTAATAGCATTTGAATTGGAATTGCAACAACTTTATGTTTAGAGCAGTAGACAAGTATTAAAAAAAGCCGAATCTATGTCCATAATTATAAAAAGTAATTTATAATATGCATATTTACCAAGTTATAAATTGTGAATAAAATTAATATTTAACAATATCTAGGTGGCATGCCTACCTAATGGGTTGTTCATAATAGGCTTGTTAGTGCCTATATGACATTCAAATTTTGTAGGAACTATGTCTCCATCCTATTATTTACTCCATACAAATGCATTGTCTTTGCACAACATTTTCAATTGAAAATATGTTGAAAATTATATTAAGAGAGGAACAGTGGGGAATGATGTTTTGCACTTGTAGTAGAATATGCCGCTTTAATATTTGTTATAAGAAACACCAATTTGTCCTAGTAGTTGGAGATGTTAACCCCTGAGCGTCCAAGAGACGGGATCATGTCTCTTGAAATTTAAAGATTTCTTTGTTTGCCTTCTATAATCTTTTCAATAGTACGGTCAAAGGACATGTCCCTTTCCCTTGAGCTCCGGGGCTTGTCTCCACTACCAATAGGTACGGTTAATTTATGTAGATCTCTTGTTAGATGATAGTATGATTGAAATGAGTTCAAAAGGGTCTAGATTTTAGTAAACACGCTCTGGGCGCTTAGGGGTTAAGCATCTAGAATTGTCATCTCTCCAAGGTGGAATTTGTGGATTTATACTTGCAATTGGAGGACTAAATATTTTTAGCAATTCAATTGAATATTAAACCATAAACTTATGCCATTTTACAAAGTCAAATATTTTTTTCATAAAGAAAATGCTTGAAAAACATGTGCAAGCTTTTTGAAATTGTAGACATAATTGAAATTGAAAAAATAGTTGGTAGACAATTGTAAAAGTTCATTCATAGTAGGCCAATTGTAGTTTCACATACACATTTACATACAACATGATATCAATATCGATATAGAGGGGACCATTAAGTTCATTGTGAACTAACATAATATTTTAAAATTCCTATTAAATTCAAAATATATCTAAAGTTATAATTTACATCCATAATTAGATTTAGACATTGTTAGGGGACTTTACTTTAGGATTTTCTTAAAAGATATCATTTGATTGTACTACAGATTTGAATACTTGCAAGAGTATTGGAAGCCACCATAAAAATGAAACTTAGTAATAAAATACATTTTGCTATAACTATATCACTACAAGAGAATGGGATGTCTCAAGTGAGTTTTTAAGTATAATCCTAGACATAAGGTTTTAAGTAATGACCTTAAAAGCAATTTTTAGCAAAATTTTATTAGAAGTACATGTATTTCTAGATTTTTTTGCTAAAAATTGCTTTAAAGGTCATTACTTAAAACCTTATGTCTAGGACTATACTTAAAATCTCACTTAAAACACCCCATTCTCTTGTAATGATATAGTTTATGACCAGAATCTTTGGAACTTGCTGTTCACATACCGTATGCTTGCCACCCCAATTTCAACATTTGAATTTCAATGGTAGGATAGAACACTAGGATCTTTTTTTTTCTTACGGAATTAAACCACAAGAATTAAAATGGACATTGAAATACAAGTTAGTTATGGAGTACAAATTTCTGCAATCAAGAAATAACTTTGAGTTTCTGCATTGCCTCACTCTGCCTTCTTCTCCAAACTTTTCACAACCAATTGCATTCTACCTGATAAGCATTTGCCATCTGTGCAAAAAGTTCTTCATCATTTTTCATCATGCCCATGGTGCCACAGAGCTAATAAGGTCGGGTTTTAACCAGGACAAGCGTACATACAATAGACATGCAAGTGTCACATCACCAATTTTACCTTACATTCAGTGCACTAAACATCACCAACACTGCTGGCATCAGTGTCCTCAGGTGTATACCTTGGCATGGGCATCTAGAAATGTAGAAATGTAGGAACGAAACAAGTCTCAAATTAGATAATGGCAGGGACATGACGCTTGCAAGTCCAGTCGATTAAGAGACTCCTTACAGGTTAAGCATATGTCAGTTCTTGTCAAACTACAACCACAACAATAACATCTGTGGAATACCAGCAACCCGACTCACCGTGACATCCACGAAAACTTCAGCCACAGGATTTCTTAATCAGCTGGAGCTCGACGCAACCTTGCGAGAAGGCCAGCCTCGCACAGCTTGCATGAAGACCGTGCGGCAGAACTTGCGTGCAGCCATCTACAACTCCAGGCAGCCGTTCGACGGTGACAATGAGGTCTACAGCTGCCAATCGACAGTGACCTTGCATGTAGATGTGCTCTGCAAATGACAAGCTCAGTACAGGCTTCATTATCTCACTCAAGGACCGTGAAGCAACAAGACTTCAGGCGAGCCATGTTTTCCACATGGCCTGGTTGAAATAACGTCATGGACAACGCTAAACGAGCCATGCAGCTCATATGTCACCATGGAGACCACCTGGATATAAGGAACTTACGTAGTTTTCCACAAATAAACACTAGTAGCAAGGGTTTTCTCAGAATGGCAGAGCGACCATTAGTTCCAAAATACTTACAGCAGGACTTGCGTAATGCCCATGTCTAAAGATCTTGACAGAAACGAATGCTCAAATCTAGTACACCAAGAAGCATACAACAGCACATCAAGGACACAGAGGGACGCCAATGAGAACCAGAATCCTTTTACATTTACACCTAAAGAAGCAAGTGACTTCTTTAGATTGAGAAATCAACCTACAACTCTGGTCGTATTCTTCTAAATATAACCGAGGAAAGGGACGAAGCTCAAGTAGAAGCAGCAACAGCACCAGTCACGAGAATGTACTGTGGACACAGAAGGTGGAATCTATAGGGTAGCGTTGAAGCTGCGCACTTATGCTACTGAATAGTACGCAACCCCAAGTCTGTCCACTTGTCTTGATTTGCTAGTAACTGTTCTTGATCTGTCACATGAAAAAGATAGTAATGTTAAACTCTTCACAAGAGTGCTCTACAAAATGGCAATTCTAGTTATATCTTGGAGACAGCAATCTCGACATGAGGTCTATTTCACACAATAATTCAAGCTTTTATTCAACCACAGAAACATCTACGACGACAGAATATTGTAAAGAACGACCAGTACAACAGTACTGATGTACTGTACTGTACAGGCGGAACCCCTTGTTCATGGGGAAAATTGAGTTTTCTGCTCCGCATTTGCGGTGTAAGAATCTTGCGAAGGAAAAGGCACCCTAATCACTCCTGGAAAAGACAAAATCATATTTGAAGCCACTCGCCACTTCAACAGAGAAGCAGACCACGTGGGATAGTGCATCCATAGAGTTGAGGACTTCAAAAGGATGACTCAGTAATTTTGTGCAAGGGAAAGTGGAGAGGTAAGGAAGAGTCGGAAGAGAAATACATACTTGCTTCATCGATCTCATCAGCTGGAGGCGTGACTCCTGCAGGAAATGGGACATCTGTAGAAATTGCAGCAAAGAGTGAGATTAGCTGAATAAGCTAGGCCACCAAATTGAATACAGCGTCACATGCAGATCTTTAATTCCATATCATGATTGTTCAACCTTGATACTCACAGATGAGGATACGTACCGTCGTCAAGTAACTTATCCGTCAGCCACTCGTCGTCAACAATGTCAAGAAGAATGCCTGGATTCAATAACTCCGCCATTTTTCAAAGCAATATCGGTATGCAGGCTTTTGCACTTCAGCTTCCCTGAAGGGCGATGATATCAAGTCAGCTCTTCACATCTCACAAATCGATGAAGTATCACTAGTTCTCCAAAGAAAAATTCATTTGGTCATTTGGTCAACGGGGATCCAATATCCTAAATCTTCATCATGATCTTCATCACACCCAAGTATTCAAGAGAATATAATTGCCAATCACAATCCCAGAGACGGTTGCCCAAACAATCCAAATCCCTTCCACCAATCGAACAGTGAAACCCAAACGAACGCACACCAGCTCCCACCCCTCAATCAACGAAAAATTCTTCAATAAGCCCCTCAAAACTCTCTCCGAGACGCAAACCCTAGTCCAGCAGGCTTACAGCGCACATGAGGCTTACAGAGGTTTACAGACTCCTTCAATTTGTTGGTGACAAACCCGTAAGCCACTTGTGGGAAATGTCCCGTTCATCCTCTGGCCGGATTGTGCGCCAGAATTAGGGTTTCCTTGCCCGACTATGGTCATCCTAGATCGTTAATTTTACATCTTTGTCATCTCTTTAACTACGGGAATTCTTTATCATCCAAATTTTTCAATGACGTCTCAGAGCATCCGAAACCTCCAACTAACATCGCATCCTTGGCACGGCAAATCCAACAAGAACCCTAATTGGCAATGTACGAGACGACCACAATTAACTCCAACACAGACACCACGCACCCCACAGAAATAGAAAAATGAAGAACACACAAAAAATGACCCAAGTGAAGGCCAATTCACTCCCCAAACGCCATCGCCATAGCCAAAATCGACAACCGAATGCAAACTCAACCCTCAAACACAGAGAAAAGCGCAGGAGCAATAAAAGCAGGACGCACAACAAGGGGGAAAAACGGAAAGACACAGAGAATGAGCCCCACCAGATGGCAATAGCAGCAGCAGCTACAGCAGCAGGACGACGACGACAACAACAAGAACAATCAAACTCTCTTCCCCAATTGCAGCGGCAGTGGTAGCACCACCATTCCTGCAACACAAGAATGGCAAAGGTTTTCCTGTTTGGAAATCCCGAAACTATCTGGGGTGAAGGCAGTTTTTTTTTTTTTAATTTTGGAGAAGGAGCCAGTTGTTTCTTCAGTACTCATGTGATACTTGGGTGATACTTGGTGGTATCTATATCAAAATGAAGTGATACTTAGGTAAGTTTTAGTTACTAGTTTTAAAATACAATAGTAATTTGGCTATTTTGACTTCCAAAATGAAAATTTCCTTTACGAGAAATAGCCAACATCTTTTGGTTATAGCCAATTGGTGAAAAGTCGTGTATAAAAAAAAACATTGGGTGAAGGTGAGAAAGAGTGTTCTTTCCTTTGTTGTTTTCTATTATATAGTCAAATATTGTAATCTTACAACCGGCCAATTTGAGCCATTCACATTTTTTTGTACAATGTGCAATATAGTCGATCTATTTTGGTAAGACTCAATCCTCACGCAATCCCAATCAAGCACACAAAATTTCAGTTTCAAAAAAGCAAAATTCTATTTTTGGTGAATTTTTAAAGTTAATTTTTATGGTTTTATAGGATATTTTATTGAGATCAATTGATGATGAACTTTTTTAATCCAATAGCATATATATGTAGGGAACATCCACCTGCACATCTTCCATATTAAAAAACACCCGATGAACCCCTAAAGTCCCATTGTCCCTTCGAGGGACAAAATGGATTTCGGGCAGGCTACTACGGCTTCAATATTCATCATTATTTTCTGAATTATTTTGTGAAGATAGAAAAATACATTAGCTTTATGGGAATATAACTATTATTTCAATTGGTGCCCGGGAGCAAAAGTTATGGCACAAAAGTTTCTCATAGATTGTATTTTTATCTATATTTGAAGCTTTGATTCATTCCATTTGGATTTGTTATGTGAAAGTTATGGACAATCTTATTTTTCGGGCAATTAGAGCATCTTTTTGAAATAATAACTTGTAGGACTCATTTCTGAATGCAATTTTCACAATTTTTCAAATAAATTGTTTGACAAGGCTAAGTTGACTTGCTAAAACAATCTGTCACCTTTGGGATTATAGTGTTTTAATCCCATCTTAGAGCTGTTGACAATATAATTTTTCTTTCAATCTTGGACCTACTTCTACTTAATAATTTTCTAAAGAATAAAAATCAAGTGTATTTGTTGGAATTTTTTTTTCTAGATTCTCAACTCAATTATTCAATATTAAAAAATAAAAAAATTTAAGTATGTAGTGCAATTTTTATTTACAAATGGGGGTCAAAGTCATCTGAAATTGCAAGTTAGTGTTCAAAAAATCAAAATTTTCCAACTTTGAATACTAATATCTTCTAATCTGTATGATCAAACTTTATGAAATTTTTACTACATGATCTAAGATAAATTAAGTATAAGATCCTACGGTTAGATTGTCAAAAAAAAAAAATTCTTTTCTTAGATGAACGCAACAGAACTGGCAATTTCGAGTTGTTTTTGATAGAAAAATGGCCTTGGGACTTTAGGGGTTAAGTAATAAAATATGAGCTAGGAAAGGTTAAATGTGAGTTGTCATATGACCAAAGTTTGTGAAATAGATATCTTTATATTTTAATGAGATTTTGGCAAAATGATTGTAACATCATGCTGAAATGTAATCATATAACGCCTCACATCCAACTCTTCCTAGCTCATACTTTTGTACTTCATGGGGTGTTTTTTAATATGAAAGATGTGCATATGGATGTTTCCTACATATCTATGCAATTGGATTAAAAAAATTTATCACCAATTGTTTTCAATAAAATTACCTGTAAAATCATAAATGTTAACTTTAGAAATTTATCAAAAATGGAATTTTGCTTTTTTGAAATTGAAATTGTGTATGCTTGATTGGAATTGCGTAAAGATTGCGTGATAATTATGAAAGATGAAAAATTCCAATTCTTTTTCTATGCTATGCAAAAAACTTTGAATGGTTCAAATTGGCCGGTTGTAAGATTAGTTTACCCGACTATACAACCTTGAAGGCAATGTACATTTTCCATATTGTTTTTCATTATAAGTTCTATTTATATAAATAATCTTAAGGTAGTTTGTTCCTAATGTAACTTTTTAAGAGTTGATTGCATTTGGGGGAAGTCAAATTTCTTGAAACAATTGCTAGTAAGATTTTGTAGGAAGAATAATGGAATTGGTATCTAATACTAGTTGTTTCATATGTCTTGGGTCTTTGTGAATTAATTACCAATTTTTGGAGTTGAAACACAATAGACACTAAAAACGACCACCTCCTTGAAAAGTACATTATTGGTACATTGAAGAAAGCAAAATGTACCTTTGTGTTAGTGGTCATTTTTAGAGCATCCTACCTTACTTGAGACTCTTTAAACCACAACTGGGTGACTAATTAGTTGTTTTGTGCCTCAAGCTTGGTCTAGTTCAAATGGGCCATTGTAGTGGAAAAAATCCTTTGACTACTCAATCATCCAGCTTGGTGTGGAAGGAAATTGTCGTGTCATTATTGATTTTGCTTATTTGGTAAATGGTTTCACACTAACAATTGGACATTCAAGTGAATTATATTTTAGCATCTGCATGTCATTATTTTATATTTATCTCCATATCAAGTGAAATTCAACATGTGTACGGGTGGTATTTATGTTTTGTGTGTAGGAGGTGAGTATTCTATTTATGTTTGTTTTTGTCTATGTGTTTTTGGTGTATTTTTTTTATGTGTTTGAACATGCATTTGGGAATGTATTTGGGGCGGCATATATATTTTGTATTTGAACATGAGTAAAAAAGAGTTCTAGTTTATTCTCATTTTCTATTTAGACATACCAGTATATATCAAGGGCTTCAATTGTTTTTTGTAATAATTGCATATATATGTATGGTTCCCCAAATTGAAAGAATTTAGGACTCTTTAACATCACGGCTTAACCCGTAAAGGACCAAGGCCTTTTTTTTGCCAAAAAACACTGAAAAACTGCCATTTCTATAGCAAAGAGTTAAATAAATTAAATTTTTTTTCACATCTAACCATAGGGTCTTATATCTAACCAATATGAAAAATTGTGGAAAATTTTTCAGAATTTTTGAACGCACAAATTGCAAGCTATTTGCATTTAAAGTAGAAAAAATAGTTTTTTCAACACATTGCGGGACTATATTCTTGACTTTGAACATTTTTAACTTAAATTTTTTGCACTACAGAGTTTTGAACTTTAACTTTGTATAGTGGAGAATTGGGTTGAGAGTCTAGGGAAAACAAAAAATTCAAAAAAACTTAATTATCATTCTTAAGAAAATTGTTAAATAAAAATAGATACAAGATAGAAGGAAAATCTAAAATATTCATATATTTTAGATGGAATTAAAATGCACTAATTCCAATGGTGAGATTGCTCTAGCAAGTAAACTAAACCACGCTAATAAAATTTTGAAAAATTGCATCCAGAAATGAATCCTACAAGTTATTTTTTTCAAAAAGATCTCTAACTGCTCAAAAAATAAGAGTGCCCATAACTTTCTCGTAACAAATCCAAATGAAATGAATTAAATATTTCTAGATAAACAAAAGTATAATCTATGAGAAAAAAATACTTAAAAAAACAAAAAAACTTTTGCAAATTTTTTTCTGTTGCTTGCATTGCCCCCCGTCCCCTATTTTGAGCTTATTTGGTCATAACTTTTTTTCCTGGGCATTGATTGTGAAAAAAATTACACTCTCACGAAGCTAATCAGCTTTTCTACCTCCAAAAAAGTTTCAAAAAATCAGAAGAAAATTTCAGCCCGTAGGTACCTGCCCAAAAATGCATTTGTTTCCCAAAGGGACAATGGTCCTTTAGGGGTTAGATGCACTTTTTAGCATGATGTGCATTTGTCTTAAAAAACAAGCTTCTAAATCAATTTGAATATGCAGCAATGATATAGTGAAACTAAAGTGAACCAATATAAATTAGGTACACATTAACAATAGAATATAATCTTAAATTTTCAAAATTATTTTATCTTGAAGATTTTGAGTATCAAAATTCTCATACTAATAACCATCACTTTGAAAATTTTATGATTAAATTTAGAAAGTAATTATAGTAAATTCTTGATTTTATTATTGAATTTCCTAAAATAAACCCACATGCAAAAAAAATCCCAAGCTAATTTGATAATGAAATTTATTAAAAAGAATTTTTGGAAATAGAGAAATGATCCAACGATACCAAATATGATACCTTTTAAAATTTTAAAATTTTTTAAAAATTTGAACACATTATTTCTTCACATATTATTATGGACATCAAAAACATTCTATAGCTCAAAATTTAATGAACAACCCTATTTTTCCCTTCAATATATAGAATTTCTAAGTGTACTTTTACATTTTGATGACACACTACTTTTTTACATAAACATTAGTTTAGATTACTTGCATGTTATTTTTAACATTTTTTTTGTCATTGGTAGAAGACATCACTCTATTTCAAGTACCTCTATTTTTTTGATAGTTTAAGGTACTAATTTCTATCTGTGAATTTCTAAAAGCTTTGAAAATTACAAAGTTGTGCAATGTCATACAAGAGTTGAATGGTAAACTCTACCATGCAAATACTAATATGAAGTGACACATTTTGTTTTAGAATGCAAATTGGTCCGTTATATAGATATGAAAACCTCGGTTTTAATGGGCTTGTTATCTTATCTCAGGTGTATTGCATCTTATCACAGTTTAGAGGGTAGATAGCGGGTTGGCTGTACAATTTTCCCGCATAGTTTAGGCAACAATGCCAAGCCACAAGCTCTTGTGTTGCTCAACAAATCCATTGGAGTCCCAACTTGGACCAACCAGAATAGCAAGGACTTATTCAACCAACCAAATCCACAACTTGATGGCTGATTTTGTATCTATCATTAGGAAAAAGTTGAACCCTGGAAGAGGCCGTGAGACCTGAGAACGCAGGGTACGAAAGCCGAAATTTTTTATTTTTATTTATTTTTATTTTTTGCGACAGCGAACTGTAGGCGCGGAACAGTGCGGAACAGCAGGGAACAGTGCAGCTGAACTGCTTAAAAAAACATTAAAATTTTTTTTTATTAAAATAAATTCAAAAGTACAAAATTTTCAGATCTGACATGGCACCACACATGCCATGTCAGATTGCAATCATTACAATTTTTATTATTTATTATTATTATTTTTTATTATTTATTATTGTTTTATTAATATTTTAATATTTTTAATATTTTTTATATTTTTTAAATATTTTTTAAATATTTTTTAAATATTTTTTAATTGTATATCACTGTTGAATTCCCTTAAGTTCCCTGGAAGGGAAGCTTACACTACAAAGCAGCCCCTCCCAGGGTTCATTTTTTTCCTAATGAGAGGCCTTTGTTTGATGAATGTTGAGTCCTATTTTCTTAAAACTTCTTTCTTTGAGTACTTTTCATATTAATTTGAACTTGATTGAATTATTAAAAAAAAGGTAAAGCTTGTTTTACCTTCTTTATTGTTCTTTGAGATTTTGTGGTAAAAGAAAGGATATGGTTAGATATAGGGGATGTAAAAAAGATAGTCAATAGGTTTTGAGGTGCCCATCTTCTTTACCCCCCTCCTAACCATATTTTTTTTTGTGGTCAAGGTATGGGCCACTAATGTATCTACCTTAAGGTTGGATAAGAAGAGGCTCTTCTTCTTCCTTACCCTCATAGTGTATTTGTAGTTCTTTATTTGAGGAACAAGAAAAAACTGTATATATTTTGGATTGTAATGAAATTTCGTGAGTATGTTTGATTTCCCTTTTTTATTCCAAAAATTTATGACTTACTTCATTTAAAGTTGGGGTGTAAAAATTATGCTTGATGGAATAAAAAATGATCAACTGCCAATAAAATTGGAGGGCAAATTTTTTGAACGCTTGTAGAAGTTGGATTAAAATTTGTTTAATTTAAAAATTAAACGGAATTGTATATAAATTTATTAGCTTTCTACTAAATTTAATGGAATTAAAGTTATAAATATTTTAACTTGAAGTTGAGACAAGGAAGTTATGGGTTTGGAAGTAAGAGGGTGTTGAATTGTCCATGAATCTAAGACTTAGAGAAAGTTCCAACTTTGACAAAGTGAATGAATATTTTAGTTATTAAAGTTAAGATTTAGGAGGATGTAAATGATCCAATCAACTTTCTAAAAAGACATGACAAAAAATATTTAGAACTTTTATGAGACCACAATATGCTCAAAAAAATATTATACAATTTTGGTTCATGTCTGATATTTTATAAATTATTCAACTATGAAAAAATTTCAATGTTGGTAAATATCCAAAATTATTCTTGAGAAAAAAAAAAAAAAAAATGGATTTTTGCATGAATAGAAAAAATCAATCCAAAATTAGGAATGTCTAAATATTAGAAAAAACAAAGTGCTAAAAGCCTAGAAATCCAAATCAAGCTGTTGAATTGTTGAATTATAAAAAACAAAATATTTTGGTAGTAAAGCGCCAAAATTGACCTATGCAACGATAGTATTTATATATGATATATACAAAATATGAATGTACTTGACATATACATATTGTACAAATATTTACATATGCCACTTTATACATGTTATAGATATTATACATTTTATATTGTAAGACAATTTTATACAACAAATGATGCAAATACTTTATGTAAAGTGGTACATTCTACTACTATTATTACATTCCCTCATATTTTAAATTGAATCTAATTGTAGCTACAAATACAAAGTTTTTCCAAAGCAAAGCCCTCTTTATCTAACAGCAAGCACTAATTAAAGGTCTGTTTACACTAAGGCTAGTCTAAAAAACCACAAGCATTCCAAGGTACTCTACTTGATTAGATGTGACTATGGGAAGCAAGAGTCTCAAATGAAAATAATAATGACAATTTGTATGGTCTTGGTACAATCCAAGAAAAACCATAGCTGTGTTCATTTCTATTTATAGTATTATTAGATCTAACATTGTCAATCGCAAGATCAAATAAATAAATGACATATATGTATTTTACAAATCTTCACTTGAGACTGTAGAATGGGAAAAAACGTTTTTTCCATTCAATATTTTCTAAAAGTTGTTTGAATACATATTCAATAATAGTATTGCAAATTCCTTCATTACATTATTATTGACTTTTCTAAAGAAGAAGATGCTAATTCCACAAATCACCCTTGTAGTGTATTTTGGCCATTTTTTGCTATTTACTCTTGAAGTGAAGTTTAGCAATAAAAATGATGCTTTTTTGAATTTGAGTCCAACTAATGAAATGAAGCTTATCAAGTTTAGGGTCTACACCAATTGTAAATTTTGTAAATTTTATAAATTTAAATATTTATTGAATTATGATTTTTGGGAGCGACATGATAACTTTGGATTATACCATGATGTTATAGATTGTAATTTAAAACTTCAAAGAAGATTGCAGATTTTTCAAGTGTATTTTGCATTTGATATGAATTTTCTTCACTTTTTTCTTATGAAATACACAATAATTTCAAATTTTTCCAAAATATTTGAAAATTTTATAGCTTATAGCAGATGTATGATTTTATCTTTGAAAAATAAATAGAGATTTTTTCATTCCTATCAAGTTGCAAAATGGCACCAAACAGAGTGATGGACAATAAGGCTTGAAATCAGTGGTCATATGACTGCAAAACCTATGTGCCCAAGAAAAAATAAAATAAAAATGTCTGCCGTAAAATCTTCTCACTTCCTTTACACAATGTGCCCTAAAGATGCTAGCAGCTTTGCCTAAGACCAGAAGGCACCCCTTCTAATGTAAAAAATTGCAACCATTGATAACTATATGACCCATCCTCTAATGCCGTCAATTTGCATTATTTGGAGAAAATTCCCGCCGTAGATTGCGTTGTCCTTATAGACGATCTTGGCCGTTGAGATTAGGGTTTACAGATATGATATAGAGACTTATACAATACAATTTATGGAATAACATATACTACCTCTGTTTCTAAAAAAGACCCGTGTTTTCTTTGTAAAATACAAAGGAAACGCGTGTTTTTTTCAGAAACAGAGGGAGATATATTGAATACGTATGGATAATGTAGACGGTATATGAGTATGATACAAGGTATATACACAAATATTGATACAAGATATGGAATATTAATATTGTGTCAATATCCCATACTGTACATTGACACTACTGTTTACAGTCAACAAACCGGTATTAACTGAGTATTAACCCCTAAAGTTTCATGACTATGTTCTCACCAAAAATGCTCCAAAACTGCCATTTCTAATACAACTACCAAATTTTTGGAAAAAAACAATTTTTGACACATGTAACCGTAGGATCTCGTAGTATGATATTTTGAAAACATGTGGTAAAAATTTCAAGAAATTCCACCGTGTGGATCATAAGATATAAGCATTCAAAGTCTTGAAAATCATTTTTTCAATCCTGCGAAAAACCGGGCAGCTGCACTTTGCAAGCTCACTTTTCAATGAAAAAATGCCGATAAAGGTGGTGCTTCTTTGAATTCAGTTTCCTAAACAAGTTGTCTATATGCTTGAAAAATTTCACATCATTTGGAATTGTACAACATATAGGAAAAAAATAGTAAGTAGAAAGAAGTAGAAATGATTCAAAATACTAAATTGTTAAAATTTTAATCATGGAATTTAAAAATACCAATCCCAATGGTTGTAATGTTGTAATAATCAATTTACATCCTAGGATTTTATTTTTTTCCCAAAAAATTGAAAATTGAGTTAAATAAACGACTTTAAATTTTTTTTTTGAGTAGACAATCCATAACTGCCCGCAAACCAAAAACCCTCATAACTTTTGACTCATTGATTGAAATGGAATGAATCAAAGCTTTTTAAGTATATATAAATGTAGAGAACCAATGTTTAAAAAAATTCCGTAAAAAATGATTTTTTTTTATCTGCCCAAACTGCCCGGTTACAAAAAAAAGCAACATATTAGGTTACAACTTTTGACTCGTATTTCAAAATGTCATGAAACTTGGTACACATGAAGATATTCCTTGCCCCCACCTTCTATTAAAATTTCAGCCTCAAATATGGATATCTCTAGTCACACGTACCTGCCCAAAATTTCTATACGGCCAAAAAACGCATGTTGGTCCTTTAGGGGTTAACTGGCAATCTAAAAGTTTAAATCTGGATCACAGTAAATTGCCCATTAAGGTAAATGACCCATGATGGACACCTAATGACCCCATTGTGGTTTTTTAGACCACAATCAATGCCTTACATGGTAGTTATGGAGTAATTAGTGACCTCAATAGGTACTTCCAACTTTTCAGTGTAAAATTCTTTGAAAAAACTAACTTTTTAGGTCTTCCATGTTTGAAAATGTTGTGACTACATTGGGTAGGAAGATGACCATATTGGATTCAGATTTTGTTGGTCATGAAGTAGCCTATAGACTCCTATGGGCTGATCACTTCAAAAATTCAGAACTAATTCATACTTAGTCCAAAAAATATAATTTCAAATGCCCTCACTATCTCTCACACTTATCTTTGTGTGGGAAAAAATTTGAAAAATTTCAGCAATGGCATGTAGGCACACTCCTAATTCTGACCGCAATGGAGTCTTTTACCTTATCTTAAGTTGGAGATTTGTGCTCGCGCAGGCAGGAAGCAAAACGTGGATGAGTATTTCACCCTTTGCAATGAAATTCCGTTTCATTTGTTTAAAAAACAAAACAAAACGCGGATGCCACCACCATGATTCCACCACCATCTCCAACTGATAAGTTACTGTAGTACTCTGCCACCAAAATCACCTTCCTACCTGCTTTCAGCAATCAACAGAAATTCAGTGCAATTGAATGAAGAACATTATTTTGGCTACTATCTTAAATGTGACGCCTGATTGCGTGCAGTGAGCATACTGAATAGCTTCGAACATACGTCAGCTATCTTCTACGGAGAATGTCGCTAACAGAAAAGCATTAAAGAAATAGAAACAACGACATAATGCAGTCAAATGTCATTTAAAAACTCTACAGTATTGCCTAGAAGAAGGCGAAGAATAATAATTTTGGCACCATCGTGAATGGAAGTGTTCGTACGTTGGGAATGGTTCTACAATCTAGGCCACATGCAACTATGGAAGTGAGTTCCTCCTTGCACAGGGAGACCTACAGTACTAGCACGAGCTGCCTATGAAAGCACCGACATGTTCTCCACCAAGATGATCTTCCTTGTGATTACAAGAGAGTTGGAGAAAACTTGGCCTTTTCTGGGTACCCAGGATAGATTGACTTCAAGTTTTTTTCGCTACTTTCAGAAAACTAGGACAAAATCACTGGTTGGGTGGACTGTTGGGGTGGATTATATTGGTTTACCTTGCATATAATCAACGTGAACGTTCGCTGATTCTTCGCAAATGTCCAAACATTCGAGGATTTAGTTTCGCGAAGTCTGCTCTATAATCTGAAAGATATATTCACACAATTCTAGGTCAAGGTGTGGATAAGTGCAATTTCGACGCAAGTACCTGGAAATCATTGAGCCTCCAGTCTGCGATGATGCTCTTGGTCTTTGATCAGCACGAAGACTTTGCACCCTTTTTATTTGTCAAGATCTAAAGCTTATCAGTGTCAAGATCTAAAGCTTATCAGTGTCAAGAATTGGTGCCAGTAATTGGTGCGCAGTTCTTTGGGGACTCTGCAGCCAGCGGGCGTGGACCTGAGTCTTCGAAAACGGAATAGTGTTGACGACTGTCGTTGAAAACTTTATGCTACTGTTTACCAAAGTATGACTCTTGACCTCTGCTGCAGCATGGGGTGGTTCTTCACTTCTTCTGTCGTGCGTCTCAGCCACGATTGAAGCGCAGCAGCTGGCTGACCTTGACTCATTTCTGTTGCGCTTTTCGGGGCTCAGATCAACAGCTGCCATTGACATTCCCCCTTCCCCTGCCTCTGCCCTGCTTTCTCAGGGTGTCACAGCCACAGATTCGGATTTCAAACGGCCGGGGTTGAAAGTACTGAAGAAGAACAAAGTTTCTAAAAGGATGTCAATGGCGGAAGGCGCCAGGAAAAGGATCCCAGCCTTGCTGGTTACACGTACATCATACGAGGGACCAAGTAAGACTAGCAGACTTATTGCAGCATATAAAAGCCTGGTGAGGGTAATGAGGTTATTATCGTTGTGTATTCACATTCCAGAAGTTCAGTGTAGTTACACTCTGAAGAAGCCACCAGTTGCGCAACACTTGCATACTATCTTACATATTATCAAGCAATTAGAACGTGGCGATGGACAGGGGTATGAGCAACATCAATGTGTCCGTGAAGACACTCGTAGGCGACACAGAGATGTAGAGCAAATTGTAGAGGCGAAGTACACATAATCTTACAGGGCTCTGGCGTCAGAGAGATCTTTGCGCATTCGCTGCTCCTTCTTCCACGACATTCGACTCTGTTGGTGTCATATGTTATAGAGATTTAGACAACCGGCCGAGTTGAACAAGAGCAGTGTGTCACCGACCATCCTAGGAAATACTGAGAAGAATACTGAAGTGTAAGCATAGATTTCTGCACGAGGATACGATGGACAGGGGTGTGAGCAACTCTGATGTGTCCGTCAAGGTACTCCTCTTAGAAAATGGAGAAATGTAGTGCGACACTAGCTTTTGCGCAGGGATCCTGCTGAGCCCTTAGAGGCATCCTAGGGTTCGCGTTTGCGATCCATCACAAATATATTGGAACCTCCATTCTAACAGCGTGATGGACAGGGGTATGAACAACGGCAATGTTTCCGTTAAGATACTTATCTTAGGACACGCACAAGAGAAGTGCAAATTTGAATTGTAAACGCAATTTGTACTTAAGTAGGCACCCTAGAGTTTCCTCTGCAACCTTGCACATTTACAGTCCCGATTTCGAAAATTAATTCGAGAGAAGACGATGGACAGGGGTATGAACGACAGCCATATGTCCGTGAAAACTCTCATCTCCTCATCGTAGGAAATGCAGAACAGGAAGCAAATGCTGAAGAAGTCATTATCCTCGCGTGGCGAGGGCAGTCAATGCACGCATTCGGGAAGATGTCAGCAGCTTCCTTCTGCTCCAGGATCAAGTTGAAGATCTTCAACCCAAGGTGCACGCGCGCGCTTCGACTTGAACATCGGAACACACGAGGAGCAATCGTCCACTATCAAATCCACGAGGCCTCGTCATCTGTTTGAAACTGCACAATTCTGCAATGAGGGATTTCACATCCATTAGATCAAATTTTTCAGGGCAAATGTATACGTAAGTCATTTACTGCAATAAAGAAGCATTATCAACGTGCAGAGTCCCGGAAATAACGCCAATTCCGTTGACGGTATTATAATGGCACGTTTCAGGAAGCTCAGCCCGAAGCGTTACTCAATACCTGTCCATGTTTGTGCCTGAAATTAAATCTTTGTGAAGATATGTCACAATTTATTGACGCGCCAATGTAAAGAAATTGCGGTCAAATTTTCATAATCGATCTGAGTGAAGCTAATGTGCGGATGTCCGGGAAGAGTCTACTGCTTCATTGATGCGTAGCTCATACAAACCACTTTGCCCGTAAGCGCGTTCTATATAAGTGTTGAATCCTACCTGCGCTTGAATCGATGAGACACGATCGCCATGGCTACAGTACATCTATTTGAAACCATAAATAGCTGTGATTGAAGGTGCACTTCGTTCGAAGCATTCTCACGACTTAAAAGGTCGATAGGAAGGTTTGCACATTGTTTGTTACCGAATTGCATGCATCAAATTCTAGTGAAACACGATGTCAGACGGGGTGCAATTGAGGATTTAGTGTGTGAGGCCATAGCTGAGAAACTCACGTGAAAGTGATTAAATATTCGTGGCTGAAATCCAGTCGCTTGCAAAAAGAGAATTGCACCCTGCGAACTGCAGCATGACAACCTTCAGCAACGCACGGTGTAGATTAACTGCGACGAAGGGGTTTTGCAGATCCCTAGAAGAGAGGAAACGGAAGCATGAGAAACAAAGACGAGAAATCGAGGCTCTATCCCATTAGTTTAACAAATGTGGTGCTCCATCTTCTCGTTGGGAAGTTTTTGCTGCATGAGGGATTGACCCATCACTAAGATGTTTAAGGCATCGTCACACTTAATTGGGCTTGTCAAAGAACACCTGTTAAAATGTAAGAGCGCAATATCAAATTTGGAAGTACCCTATTTCCACTGCCTTTTTGTACAGCCTATAAGTTAGTAGGTTCCTTAAAATCTGGGTGTATTACAGTTTGTATACCTTCACATTATTAAGCTTATTATCTCATAATCTAAATGACAAAATGGCGTTAGTGGCTAACTTTTTTGCTGCTTGATTTGAGGTTTTGGTTCTCAAACTGCGTTCCCCACTATCTTCTCTGAGGTTCGGCTGAAGTCTGGATCTTCCTCCTTTTTGACGTTTGGGTTGTTTAGGCAACGTTGTGGCCAAATGAAATTGAGCTCCCGGGGCGAATTTGAAGAGCGGTTTGGGCGCAAGGGTTTGGCTTGGTCGCTCGTGTTGCAGCTTGAACGTTTCTCTTGAGCGGGTTTACAAGGCATCGGGACTGAGCGAGCAGAGAGCAGGTAACATAGGGTTCTTGGAATGCGGTGCAACTGAAATCGCGACGAGGGAGAATCTGTGGCTCCTAAAGTGTAGAAGCAATGATCGTTTTTTAAGGGATATCGGAGAGTACGGGCCTCATCGTCGGAGGAAATCACAGGGGAGCATCACGGAGTCACCACGCACCGCTCTAGGATTTAGAGCATCCCCACCCGTCTTGCATATTGGATGACTTGTAGCCACCGGCTTGCAAAATTGCCCCACCCGTCTTGCATAATGGATGAACTTGTTAAGAGGCCAAGCCAAAAGCCTCTGGTGGCTTGCAAAACCGGGCTCTTTTGCAAGCCAAAGGATGGCTTGCAAACCGACTTGCAAACCGCATGAGACAAGCGCCTTTTCCACTTTCCCCAAAAGCAAGGACATGATCCGTGAATGTGGACGTAGCTCATTGGATGGCGACGGCTCTTAAGAGGCCATGGGTGGGGTGACCCTTCTTCCCCGGCTTGCAAAATGGACTGCCAGGCTTGCAACCTGGCTTGCATTTTGCAAGCCGGGTGGTGATACTCTTAGGTAAGTATCCTGAACCCGGTTTTGTTTTTCTGACTTGGATTCATGTCGTGCTTGATTTTTTTGGCGCTCTCTTTTGTTTGCTTGCTGGTCAATCTCAAGAGTTGAAATCTCAAGAGTTGAAGTATTTACTTCCTCTTAAGGCGCTAGTACTACTGCGTAGACTTATTTTTTGAAAAAATTGACTTCTCCAGGTTGCCTTGGGTTGTGTCGTGTCAGTCCAGCTGCGGCCCTCGAAGGCCGTGTGTTTCAAAAAAAAGAAAAAAAGAAAAATTGACTTCAAAGTACTTGAATTAGTACTGTGATCGAATGCTATTCTCCTGAGATCCTTCTGCAGGTTGTGCTTACAAAGCTAGCCGTTATTCAAGTAGTTGTCTCTGCCATTATTAAAGAAACTAATACCCATAGTCCTGCTGCAATTTGGCGTTTAAGTTAGTTTGATCTTAATTGATTGTTGCAATTCATGATTCCAATTAGTTGAAATGTTGTAATAAAGAAATTGCGAGTTCAGAGTCGAGTATGGATTGTGGTATCAGATTTCAATGCTAACTTACAGCTACCTCGCAGCAGTGAAATCTGATCATGATCTCTTCCGCTTAACTTATTTGTCATATCTCTTGTTGAATTTCTTCTTTCCCTGATCGTAGGGCCACCGAATTGTAAACCCTAACATCGAATATTTATTTATTTTCCATTGAGAAAACCCGAATTGAAGTTCAAGTCTAGAAGTTTCTGTTCTCTCTTCCTTTCTCGTGAGTACTCTCCCACTGCAGCAGTAGGAGATTACATTGCCACAACGTCAGTAGGGGTTTAGAACGTAGTGTTCTTCTTTGCAATTGACGAAAGTGTTAGCAGTTCGAACTAACCCCATTTCTCTTTGTAGGGAACACCTGCCTTATCACGCACCATGGTGCTCCTCACCGAGACTTCTGAGATCTTGTCAGTGTGTTCTGCTTTGCTACTACTTCTTCTGAATCACCAGGGCCTTGGACATTCCGCTCCTTCTGTGGATCATGAGGAGTTGAGGACGACCCTGACAAAGCATTCCTAGGATCTCAAGAGCTGTCGTTCCAGCCACAGTTCGATGTGTACCAAGTAAGTGTTGCTGCCCTGCACCACTTCAGATTGTGCAACGTGTTTGCATTGTTGGACAATGAACTAGGCTTTTGGATTAAACCGCGATCTACCACGTGGTTCTCTCGGGTTTTGCTAGGTCGATACGATGATGAGCGGTGGGTGCAGATGTTCCGCATGAACAAGGGTTACAAGGCAACCGCGTTTGCGTTTGGCAGACCTGCTACGCCCTAGTGTTGCGAAGGATACTAGATATTGGCTCTCCATACCTGTCCTCATTTGTGTGGCTAGCACTCTGCTTAAACTAAAGCATGGTGCGAGCTTGTTTGTGTGTAACGAGATGTTCGCGATTTGAAAAAGCACTGACTCCTTAATTCTAAGGGACGTCGTCTTTGCCATAAACGAATGTCTCAGACACAAAATCACGTGAGTAATATGCCAGTTATTTTTGGATACTCAGATGGACTTCTTCTGAATCTGCGGATTGCCTGCTGTGACGGGGGCCATTGATGGTACCCATGTCTCGATTTTGAAACCCAAGGTCAGTGCCCCTGATTACTTCTTCTTCAAATCGGGTGGTTATACGCTAAACTGCAAGGCCGTTGCGAACTCCAATAAACGCATTCTGGATCTCTACTTGGGGTGCCTGGGGTGCCTGGCAGCAGTGCAACACAAATGACGCCAGAAACTTTGAGTCGTTCCTCCCTTTTTACCGGAAAGCGACGCACCATGGACTTTTGATGCTCGTCATGAAGTTCACGGTTTTTCCCTTACCTTCTGCTACCCTTTGCTTCCATGGTTAATGGTGCCACACCAAGACACGGGTCAATTGACTGTGGCTAAGCCGTTGTATGACCGTAAGTTGTGAAGAGGCCGCTGCTTTGTGGAAAACGCCTTTGAGATACTTGAACAAAGTTTTCGTGAGTCCTCCATGAAGAAGGTGTGACACCCCTTTTGTGTCGTGTGGAGGAGTATGGAGAATGGATTCACCTGCAATTCAAGATGCAGTTATTTTTCTGTAGTAATTTTCGAATCAGATAGTCAGTACGATCATGGCACGCAGGTTGCACTAATCCACTGATGGTCATTCGGGCTTTAGGGTCGTTGGCACTGTATATTTTTTCCACTTGACTGGGTTAGTGCTCATGGTCAGTGGCCACTCTGATCGGTTTTTCAAAAATGCAGAGCTGAAACAGGTGCACTTCGATCTGAAGATTTGTGTTGTCGAATGTTTCACAATCACTTGTGATGGTTGCTTCTGAGAAACCAGACGAAGAATGAGATTTACCTGAGCAATAACGAAGCTCTCCTCATTATACCGTCCTCGAAGTCCTCTTCACATATACAAAAATCAAACAACTGATCAGCTTACATGTGCAAAACCCACGCGTAAAAAAACTCAGGCATAAATTAATTTAAATCAATTGACTGCTTTCAAGCTTGGTTGATCAATGCCCGAGACTATTATGTGTTCGAGGTGTGTTGGCCCAGTGACAGCCTTAGTTCTAACTAAACCCTAAACCAGGATTAACATTACAATATTGCCATTTCTGAAATGCACCTTGAAACCCAGTAGGCACCGATCACCATCCAAATTTCCAAAAACTCCAACTCCCAACATCTAAACCCTCGAAAGCAAAAAAATGAAGACCCTCAAAAATCGATGAAACCAACAACAAATCAAGTCATACAAGCAGAGACAAAAGAGCTTACCAGAAACAGCAAGAGGAAGAAGAAAACTACGCACCACAAAGCCAAAGACGAGACTACCGTAAACCCTAAAAGGAGGGTGAAAGTGGCATGCTCAAGGTGAAAATTGTGCACACTAAAACTTCTTCGTGTCCATTCTTCACTTCCGGAGGAGAAGAATCCCCATTCTCAATCTTCAGAGAATTGGGCATCCACAAGCCAAGGAAAGCCAAGGAGAGAGTGTTAGGTTCCCATTCTTTGAAGATTGAGAATAGGGAGGTGTAACAACCTCTATTCTTTAGAAGTTTCATTCTCAGAGAAGGTGTGACAACTAGGGTTTTTTTTTCATTTTTTGAGAAGTGCCATAGTGGCAATATAAAATTTTGTAGTGGTGCTTCAAATTTCAACATTCATCCATATCAGATAGAAAATATACATATCACATGTCTATAATTTGGTTTTCATCCACAATCTAGCAATTTCATCCAATTTTTTTTGTAGTTTGAATTATTTTTGGCAACTTCATCCAAGTCTTTTGTCATTTTTTGTACCATTTTTTAGCCAGATTATTTTTCTGGTGCAATTTAGCACCAGAAAGCCAAAAAAAAAAAGCCCTGGTGACAACCTTGATTGTTACATAAAAATTGTCGCTCTTCTTGTAGTATCCTAGAAATTAAAGCGGAAAACTTTTACATACTAATAATTGTTTTTATTCTTTGCTACCAAAGCATAGATTCAATATTTTCTAAAGAGCGATGGTGTGAATTCTACCAACTAGAGTTCAAAAAGACTCCTTCTAAGATTAGGTTTGAATGTACTTTAATCCCTAAGTGCCCTAGGGGGACCAAAAGTGTCCTCACATAGTTTAAAAGTTCAATTCAAAATGTTGTAACCTTTGCATCCAATGTCCAAATTTAATAAAAACTTGTTAGTAAATTTGTGCACTTTCTTCTAATATGTGTAGTAAAATTTTCAAATCAATCCAAAATGTATTGTTTTTTGGAAGCTATTCAAAGTTCCGATAAGTTCAATTTGAATTCACCAAAATTTGTTTTGATGGTTGCAACTTTGGGAGCTTGTATCTCTTTCATACAATATTTGTATATTCTCCTTGAAGTCTCATTATTGTAGTAAATTTTTCATGTCAATCTAAGTTGTTTTGAATATTTGGGAGCAATTTAAAGTTCAAAATCCAGACATTTTTGGATTACAATGAACTTTGGCGTCTTGTTTCTTGTCCATTTCAAATAATTTTTTTGGGAAAGTTGTGCATACTAGTTTAGTTTGTGTGGTTACAATTTCATATCAATCCAAGAAGTTATGAATGATAGATGCATTTAGTAGGAGGTTCAACCTTAGATGTCAATTTTTTGCAACTTTTTTTGTTATTTTTTGACATTTCAAAGCCATTTTGCAAACACAATGAGTCTATTGAATGATATTTTCCTTTACCAGTGTGTTTGTATGCTGGTTTTGAAGCACTTTATAGTCTAGAGCTTTTCATTTGAGTAGATTTAGAAATCAGATTTCACCTCCAAATGTGTTTCTAGGAAAATATTAGCATCCTTTTTCAACACTAAAAACATTATAATCTTGCAATCTATGTGGCCAAATGATTCCAAATTTGATTCACGTCATCTACAACACGTACTCTATAAGATTGTATAGTTGAGATTTGTATAATTTAGTGACATTTAGGCCTATAACACTTCAAAAGCAATGATGGTTTTTAACCACAAAAGCTTTGGGCATTTAGGAGTTAAGCTATGAAAGTCTTTGTTACTTACTCACATTCCTCAAAATTAGTAAGTGCTTCTTTAATTTTTGGATGAACAATCAATTAGGCTTTGTGGATGAGTTTTCGAGTTTTTTCTTGCTAATCCACTATTTTATTAGGTGACGGAAGTATAATTTCCAACACTCTTCTGTCATCCTCTGTGATACTTTCTCTTGCTATACTTGCCCTCATCTATTTTGACAGTCTGGCCTCATTTGCCAATTCTCTTGTGTCTCACACTATTCACAACTAACGTACACATTTTTTGACAATATATATACCAACCCACACTATTGTGACTTTCTTTCACTTTTGCATCAATACTTGCATTGCTTTAAGGGGTCCTTCTTGATCTAATTGGTGAGAATTATACCCCTATTATAAGAAAATTGTGTTTTTCTTGACAAATTTTTTTGGACATTCACTTGTTTTTGTGTTAACAATAACGTATGTCAAACGTAACATTAAAATGTCACATTTGATGTTATTGTTAACATAAAAACATGTGGGTGTTAAAAAAAATCCATAAGAAAAAACATAGATTTCTTATAGTGCCGGCTTAACAAGTGAGGTTCTAATTCCTCAAATTAAGCACCTGCTGTAGCACTTTGTTTTTTTACAAAACTATTGCATGAGATTTAGGGATCTTGGAGGGCTCTAAGTTCCCTTGTTGTATGCTGCGTTCCCAGACTGCGGGAACGCAGCAGCAACAGCTGGCTGACGTGGTCGAGCGACTGCCACATCATTTTTTGAAAAAAAATAAAAAATAAAAAATAAAAAATGCTTAAATTGATATTTTGGTAATTTTTTTCTTTTGGAAAAAAAAATTCTAACACACCCGTACTGATGTTCACTGAATCTGGGCAGATCAAGGAACAGGTCTGAAACGGCCCTCCAAGACCCCCAAATATCATCTAATGAACACTTTTCACTTGGTCCATAATACCACCTGTATCCATCTACTCTACAACAGTCATACACTTTTACCATAGAACCTTCACAAGCATCACAATCTCTAGGTAGAAATTCAAAATCTTAAGCAAATTCTAGACAACTTTTAGAAATGGAGGTGAGAGCTACAAATAGGTACATGTCAAATTCTATAGCTACAAAAAATGAGATTTGTATACATGAGAAGGATGGATCATTTATAAGTGCTTGTAATATAAGTAGTTAGTATAATATAAAGATTAATAAGTGCTTCTTTAAAATATAAGGTCTTGTCAATTATTGACTTGGTTAGGCAATATTTAGAAGCAAGGATAATAGCAGTCTATTTCAATTTTTCTTCAAAATGACAATTTAATTAGTTTATTGCTTAATTAAGGGCAATTTAGTTCACTACATTAATTAAGCCCAAATGCAAAAGATATGATTATTATATAGTGACTAAGACAATAATAAAGAAATAAGTAAAAGAATGAAAAATATGCATTACATATTGATTTATTTTTCAACATCATTTTAGTGACAAAGCCCCATATAAAATCCTAAAAAATCCCAATTGTCGTTGTGTGCAACATTTTTCTTTCTCGACATGTTCTGAAAAGTATTGCTTGGTTTTTCAAGAACTTGGATTGGGAATGATGACATGACTTGTCCATGGATAGAATTTTACCAACAAGAGTTGATGAATTCTATTGATATTATGTGACTTTAGTCATACTTCAACCCATTCATTTAACATTTATTGTCCTTAGCTACATTGAAAGGTTAAAACAAAAACAAATGGAAAATCGTCCCAAAGTACTATATACAATGTACCTCCTTCAAGCTCCTAATTTCTATACACTAAAGTATTTAATTGCCTCCTTCATAACATTTAGTAGCAATCAAATGGACTGCCTTCTCCCTGACGGAATGATGTGGTTTATTCCATACCCATCAATAGCTAAAGGGATACACAACAAGAAGTTTCAAAATATGAAAAAAACAAGGAACTGGGTTGCAAATGAACAATGAGGTTAGTAGCAAATTGAACAATGAAGTTGGTAGCAAATTGTCATTAGTTAAAATGTCAACTACTAACCACATTTAAACTTGCCAAAATTGATGGGAGGCCACCTTTGACAAGGGAGAGGAATAGTAGCAGAATTGTTTGTGACTATGTATGTGCTTTCCATATCTAGACTTTAGCTTTCTAACAAGCTTTATTGAAAGTGGTCCTATGTCTGTTCAGAATGTTGTATCCTCCAATAATAAATCCCAACATGGGCCTCATTTTGAAAACTTGAGATGGATTTCATAGATGACAGTTGAAAAAAAGAAGGCAACCCCTCTGAAAGCTACTAAATGTTATACTTGATTCTAAAACAATGGGCCTATTACTAAGGAAGTTAGTAAATATTTGATCCTCTGACAAGATGCATTCTACTTCGCACAAGACAGTTTAAGTCCTTCATGACATTATAGAATTTAGCACCCTAAAGTCCAAATTTTGGATGATGCATAGAGCACTTCAAGGTGATGTTTACTTAGTCCAAATAACTTCTCATTCATCTAAGTAATGCTTGAATCTTTCAAAAGACAACCTCCCACAATGACGAATTTGATGAAATTGAGATAGTTAATACAATTGTGCAAACACAACCAAAAATATGTAAAAATTTAAGGTCAAAATTTACTTAGAAATATTTTGTTCACAAGACCTAGACCTAGCGTCCTCATATATTGTAACTCACAAAAATCTGTGAAAAATAAAATGGACCAGACTTAACCATGTAAAGAAACCGAGGCTGAAAAATGGACGATGGATGACTTTCCAAATCACTGTAGAAAATGAAGAATGCCGAATACCTTGGTGATAGGTCGGCGTCCTTCCAAGGTTACAAGAGACTGCGATGTTGTAGAGATGGATGTGCCAACACATTACAAAATGTTTACAGTAGTCATCAATTTAGGCCAACTTAAAGATCCCAAGCCTTCTCGCTGCTGCAAGATAAAGATAATAAGTGGAAAAGTAATAATTCATTCAGAAAATTGCAAAATACTGCAATCGTCACTAATCATTAAAAGAGAGCATGCAAGCTCTATGTCTGTGGCAGATATATACAGAATCTAGCATGCAACCCTCGACCCCCGGTGTTGGTATAAAACCAAGCCTAAACCAGTCGAGGAAGGTAAAGCACACAGACAGCATGCTCTGCTTCCTCCACAAACAATTCAGACCCCACGTACGCATATATATCAAAACCAGCAATCCTCTCAGTAAAATGAGCCCCAAACAACAGTCTGCTCCTTCCGGCCACGGTGTCACAGAGTATGGCACAGCAATCTCAGAGCAGGCTAGTGTTGAACCTCACATTGATTCTGTTGCAAGTCCGCGCCATTGCAGGAGCTGCTCACCGGCCAATTCCTCCCTTGTCAACGTCCTCCAGATGGGTGGTGGACCGCTTCGGTCTGCGAGTCAAGCTCACCTGTGTCAACTGGGTGGGGCACCTAGAGGCCGGCATTCCAGAAGGGCTAAGTAAAAACACGGCACAAGGAATTGCCACTATAGTTAGAGCAAACGGCTTCAATTGCGTGCGACTCACTTACTCAACCTGGCTATGGACGAACGACACATACGGTGATCTCTCCGTGGCAGAAAATTTCAACAACCTCAACATCACCTCAAGTGGAACAGCCCTCATGGCACTGAATCCGGAGTTTTACATGTTGAGCTTGCGGGAGGTTCATCGCCAAGTGGTGAACATTCTCACGGCTCATGGGTTAATGGTGATCCTGGACAACCACGTGAGCAAGCCCCAGTGGTGCTGCAGCTACAACGACGGCAACGGCTTCTGGGGAGACGTCTACTTCAATGCTGACGAGTGGCTGCAGGGACTTACAACAGTTGCCAGTACTTTCAGCAGCAATCCTTTTGTGGTGGCCATGACCTTGCGGAACGAGCTCCGAGGTCCTCGCCAAAACGAAGCAGACTGGAGGGTGCTCATGTCCCAGGCAGCGGAAGCAGTTCACGACGTGAATCCCAATGTGTTAATCGTTGCTGGCGGCTTGAACTCCGCCACAGATCTCAACTTCTTGGGCAACAACAAGGCGCTGAACACTGAGCATTTCCCAGGAAAGCTCGTCTACGAGTTTCACTGGTACAAGTGGAATAGGCTGGCGAAAGGGAGCGACTTCAACAACGCCAGTGAACCGGAGGCCTGCTCCAATACCCAGAACAATGTACACATCGACAATGGCTTCGTTCTTGATCAGGGAACTCCTCTCCTGTTAGCCGAGTTTGGCATCAACCTTGTCTCAGTGAGCTACGCTGAGAACCGGTTTCTGGACTGCGTTATGGACTACTTGCGGAAAGTCGACCTCGACTGGGCCTTCTGGGCCTTGCAAGGGAGCTACTACTTGCGCAATGGAAAGGAAGATGTCGATGAAGAGTTTGGCTTACTTGGATCCACATGGCGGACTTGGCGTAATCCCAGAGTCATTGAAAGGTTGCAGTATGGCATTCAGAATTCCACCCAAGGTTTGTACTCCTGAAAGTTTGCAACCCTATTGATCTCAGAAAAAAATTCAATTTTAGGAGCAAAATATACTGAATAGTTTTGTCCATGTTACCTGCAGGTTCCAGGGGGCTGTAGAGGAAGACCTCGGTTCCAGGAGACTGCCCACCTGCACATCTCATTCAACACATCATCAACCCTGCAAGATACAGCATTCAGTTACGGAGAAGAAACTTAGTTGGATACCCAAGCTCTCGAGTACTGGACAGGTTGAAGTAGATTAGGAACATTCTGGAGAAGGAGTAAGCTGGTTACGAGACGATTTATGCTATATAAGTGTCCAGTAAGACGGATTTGTACGATGCAAATGCAAATTTTGCCATAATTTCAGAGTGTGCTTCATCAGTAGTACTCTATCAAAAAGTCCGAAAGTAAACTGTCCAATGCAATATTCACGAATACTTGCACTCAATTGACAGTGTTAATTCAAAACTTTGAAATCGATTCCGACACAAAATTGATATTTAACCTTGGGCGTGAATAAACGCCGGTGCTATTACCCCTCAAAGCATTGGCAAGGAAGAAGTGACAACCAATCGTTAATCTATCAGTAAATGAACAAGAGAAGTTTACTATTGACAAAACATTCTGTGTTGGACCTGGGGTTGCCTACCACAACCTTCAGATTAAAATCTAAGAAGTAACCATCTCAACAGTGAGAATTCTTGCTTTGATGATTGTCGGCGTATCACGAGACATGACTTCCAATCCCAAGAATCTAAAATTGCAAAATTTTGTGTAGAACAGTAAGACTGCTATATCTAATGCAAGCTCCAACCGCGCTCTGCCAGAGCTCCACGTATCCGATTGGCTGCCTCCAACGTGTCGTTGAGAGGAGGATAGCTCCAACTGTCCCTCATCTGCAGAATGCAAATGTTACCAAACAGACGATGGCTGGATGAAAGAAATACATGATATCTCAGGAAAAAAACTCACAGATATGTTCTAGAATTCCATAAACTGATGGAGATTCAAGTATGCTACCTCAAGTTTGCAATTTGTAACTGTGGACATCATAACATTTGTTTGAATAGCTATTTTGCATATGACCAAATCAAATTGTAACTTCGTCACAACCTAGATACAAGAACTTGATATATCTATGATAGGGTAGTACTCACATCTTCTGCTCCTGTAAGAGCTCGAGTGAGCCCTTTTTGGCGCAGAGTTGTTTGAAAACCAGCAAACTTCCAGCGACATCTCTCCCCACCAACAACATAAACCGGTTTCCTGTCACAAAAAAATGATCAGTAAACAGGCAGAATGCTCTGAAATACTGCGACGTAAAAACTACCACAAATCTACACATCCATGTGCGTGATGTCCCAGAAATGACAATAGTGAGATGGATAAATACTCAAGGTCAAGGTGATGAGCACACAAGATGTGTAGAAGAAATGTACAACAAAAGAGAAGAACTCTAGAAATATGAAGCAGAAAAGCTAAAATCAGGTTGGGGGAATGGTGTAGATAAGTCGCGCTTAAGTCACCAAGAATACCACTAAAGCTGCGGTTCAACCTAGTTAACTGACGAGAATCACAATAGAACAAAACAGATGGTCCATTGCTAACGAGCATACAAGCAACACATAGCTTCGCTCATACCCTGTGCTGCATGCTTCACTCAACATACTGACAGAATCGGCAGTGACCACGAATGCATCTCCCCATGCAAGATGTCCAAGATGCGGATTTGGACCTGGCGAAAATCCAATGCAGAGGTACATTAGTCTCTCAAGTAACGTAAGCCAAGCTAGAACACATTTTTTAATGCAAAGGATTACCCTCCTCCACATTGATTCCTAGATTTAAAGAGAAGGTGACTAAAAAACAATGAAGAATAAAAAATGAAGACAATATACCTCTGCCATCCCAAATAAAAACCTTTGGATGCTGCCCTAGCTCCCTTGTCATCAGATTAACAACCTGGAAAGTCACAGATTTATGTATTCTGTGAGCTAAAACAGGCCAGACAGCATTGTTCCAAGACAGAGCACTTAAACTTCAACTCTGCTAGAGGAAAAAATGTACCTGCGTGGGCGTTCTTCGGGAGAAAGTCATACGGCAACTTCCGCAGGTGGATAGGACAAGCTTCAGCGCTGACAGTAGCTCCTGAGCTAAATCTTCCCCGTAACGACAATGCCCTGAGAATGTAAAGCACAATCAAGAGACTTTCCAATACAATATTCCAGGAGCTATGTGAATATTCTCGCCTCTTTAGAACTCCAAAACTCCCCCATAATCACTAGTAGAATATACTCAAAGATAATTATTCTTTCACAAAAAATGAATGATACGAATCAAGTTAAATCTTTCTCGCCACTCAAAGTTGCGCCTTCATACTCGTCTAAGCAGCAATGGGAATATATTCGAATTAGAATCCGATGAAATACGATGAACGTCTTTGATACGTTATTATGTTCTACTACGTGCAAGTGTTCCAAAATTCCTTACTTGTTGGACCACCAATATTAACAATCAGAAGTGGCTTTGCCAAATGCGCCAGCTCCGCCTGCCAGATAGTAGCAGCTGCACGTAAGGCAGATGCATCCGCGTGATGCAAGGCCCCAACTGTCAGCACCTGTATGAACCAACTTGTTTAGAGGTAACGCAGGAAATTAACCTTACTTCTATACAATAGAAGTGGAGTCCGCAAAGTTTAATAGCAGCCGGTCAGCTAAACAGAGCAATGAAGTCCGAAGAGATCTAACCACATGCTTATCAGGCGGGTGCTGAGGTGTGATCCATGGACGTATCAACTTAGGAACTTCTTGGCGTGCGGCTGGACTCAAGGCATGGTAATCATGAAGTGGCGTGATAACCATGTCAAATTGATCTAGACCCCATCGTGGGTGTTGGATCTGCAGAAGCACAACGTGCATAGAGATTTCAAGAAATGAATATAAAAAGTTTCGAGCTCCATGAAGTGTTGCAGAATCGAGAGATCCTATGCAGTCCACACTTCCATTCACGACTAAACACTATTACATGGGTCTGTTAGTCACCATCTGCCTGGCGAATCTAATTTAAATATGAGGTGCATCAAGTACTTGGAATACACCTTGCACAATCAAGGATGATAGGGAGCATACATTCAATTTGGAAACGAAGATTCATAAAACAGTATTCTGAAATACCTAGCAATTATCAAATCTATGCTACAGAGGAAAGAGATGAGCCGAAATGATCATACCTGCACGACGAATGTAGCTGCAGGTGCTAGTTTTTTCACAGCTGCGGCAACAGGGACTGTATCCCGTCCCGATGCCACGACTAAAAGCGGCCCATTCCTGATCACACAAATCAATAATTCAATGCCGTCACGACAAAAATGTATCCTGCATGAATGACAACCTTGGCAAAAAGGATATTAACACCTCTTATACTCCGTCCACACATCTATGACCATTCTAAGCCTGAAGAATATATTGAACAGTATGAAGCCATACCCATCTAAGTGGCGAGAAAACTAAAATGAACTCAACAACAACAGAAACTTGGAAGTACCTGTCTACATCTTCTAGAGCAAGATCAGCAATGCGACCAGCATCAGCTTCAGGAACTGGTTTGTCATCCAAAGTCAATGCACGAAGTCCATATTCTCCCCTAGGTACAGGTGGTCTTGAATCTGGTGACGAGGGTCCAGCGTCGCCCAAAAATCGATTAAGAAATCCTGGGAGAGGAAGATGTCGCCAATCAGACTGTATGTGTCTAAGAAGACAATCCAGCTGCTTATGAAATGGAACTGGAAGCCATCTTAAATAGATATTGATAGAGCCCCCTTTGGGACGGCTTACTCTCTGCAATCAAAATGCAATGACAGACAAAATAAGAAGCGGCAAACAATCACACAAAGTGAACAACTCAATGTTAAGCTGAGAAAGGCTCCAAACACCGGACGTGAGAACATAGGATTCGTAAGAGAGCCAATTCGTGAGAAACTTGGAATATATGGAAGTCAAGTATAATCACTGCAAAATGATGCACGCGCCAGAAGCCAGCAACATCGTCTGGTCAAGAGAATCCAGAATCCTTCCAAATTCAACTGACCCTCCAGAAATTGAAGAAATTGCGAAAGGCCGAAAAGTCGCTGTAATGCTTAAAGATGACACATATAAAATTTTTGCAAATATCAGTTAACCCTAAACGACCCTTGTACATCGAAATGTTCACCCTATCCATGGCAATTAAGCAACATATCGATTATTAACACTATAAAAAACCACAAAACATGCTATTGTTTCTGCAAACATATACATTGTTGATGATTTTACAACGAATCTCTGATGCATGAAAACTACAAACAAGTACCACAAAGGCCTCAGCAGTCCGTCACGTGTTAAGTTAGGGCTCCGGCAACTACTGTATGATTTTCAAGTTACACAGAGCTTCAGCCGATTGATTGATCCTGAGAATCAGACCAGAAATTCACCCCAATTGCACAAAACTTGTGACCTTGTAAGGAAGGCTTCAGGACTCAACTACAGTAGTGCCTGAATACTAAGGAGAAGTTCCTCACATGCAGAGCGTAGGTATTCGAGAGACCAAGAGCACGCACGAGCCCTATGCACTGATGCTCAGCTCCTGCCGCTCCATTGCCAATGATGACCGCCCGGCGCACCACACAAGAGATTCCACGGTCGAAAATCTCCGGCATGCCCGTGTTGTTGCTACTAGGCGGCTCCGGCAGCGTGATGGACCTCATTTCACTGAAACCCTAATTTCTCAAGTGCATCTTTCCGACCGCAAAAGAAGAATCCGCTCCTCCTCCTCGGTTCTCAGTTCTCTTCGCTTTCTTCCTCCTCCCAAACTATACTACAGCTGCCCCGGAGATCGATCGATCGCGGTACACAATTGAGATCAATTCAAATTCCAAATTCAACCATGCGATTCAACTCTGCTCCTCGTCAATTCATCGTCCTCTAATAAATTAAACCTCCGAACCTCCAAACCTCAGGAAAAACAATCGCTACAAGCACAGCACCGACTCCAAATCTCCAGCAGATCCCCGATTCCCAGAAAACCTATAACACCTGAAAAAGCGAAAATCCCCTGAACTCTACCAAAATTCGATCAAATTTCGGCCTGAAACTTGAAGAATTCGTGACCTGTGATGTCGGGGAAATAGTTGCGCTAGACTACCGTGGTACCCAAGGGTCGATCGATCTTCGTTGACACATGGGTCCAATGCAAAGCGAAACGGCAGGAATGAAAAACAACGAGGCTGCGCCACATGCCAGCCGTGGGAAGACGTCGCCTGACGCCAGCGGGCGTCGAATTGGTCGCGATTGTGGTGTCGCCGAGATTGTACTCAGCCTGACGCCGGCGTGCGTCACAGGTTGACCAACATTCGGTTTCGCTACAGACTACCTTAACCCCTCAAAGCCCAAGGGGTTCGGACAAAATACAAATGTGTTATAAAATATAAGTTCTATAACCTTTTTGAAGTTTGCATCAGAGAAGAAAATATGAAGCACAAAAAGTTGGAAGTATCCGTAAGGTCTAAATTATAAATCTATTTTTAGATTCTCTTCAAATGAATTGAAATATAACTTCAAAAATTACTAAAAATATAATTTCTATTTTTAATATTTGATTTTTTTTTTATTGGTCAAAATTGTGGTTTCTATTGGTTTGTAAAATAATTCATAAGATCTAGTAATGAGATCACCAACACTTCCCCCAAACAATAAACTTTCAAGACTAGGCAAATTCTAAGCACTTTGTGCTATCTCTCTTATAATTTTTGTCTAATTGTAGCAATTTTAGATTTGAATATAAATATTTAAAGACAACCCAATCTTTTACTTTCTTTTTTTCTTTTTTAAAATGAAAAAAGAAATCTGCCCCAAAATGCTGCCCAAAGTCGGGCAACAACTTGAGTCTATTGGGATTAAATGAGAGAAAAAATAACTCCAATATTGGCATGAATTGATAGTCTATTCACTTTAATCACCATAGAAAGTCTCATGTAGATGGATAGTGAGTGATGCTAGGCTACATATATACCTATGTTAAGACTATCATACCTAATGATTTTGAAAGCTACCCAAACTATATATAAAGTAAACTAGTGTTGTTTATATTTATTTTTAAATGCTTATGGTGGATCTATAAAAAAAAGTGCAATGTTTGGTTATTTTCAATATTCTGCTTGTGAAGTAGTATATAATTTATGAATATTTGATCACATATATTATTTATATTATTAAGAGTTGTATTAAAAGTTGATTATCGATTTTAATTTTTTGGTGTAACATCTGAGATGATTTGACATGTATTGTTCCTCTTGCACTAGCGGTGAGGACTATGAGGGATTTAGTATGCCAACCATTTGTATTTATTCCATAAATAAAAATGGTGTATTTGTTCTATGAACAAAAGGGGTGCATTCATTTATTTTTGTTTCTATTGATTTAGATAAGAATCTGTCATTGCAAAATGTGAATTCTATATATCTTATATTATATTGTTTTGAAGGAGTAGCAAGGGTTGGGTGTAGATGAGATATATTTTGTACACGTAGTAAGTCAGGACATAATTTGACCTCACATTGACATCCATTTGTATTTGGGCAAAGATATTGAAGTAGCCATATAGGTACAATGAGGTTAAGAGGTTTGTCTTCAAATATTCTTGCATTCATAAGTATGAAGCATCTAAAGAAGAAGTGAAATAATGGTAATTTTTTGGCCTAACTTAATGTGTCTTTTTATTTGTAGTACTTTAATGTAAGGATTTGACCACTATGAGTGAAATATATATATCTATGTATTTGTTTGGTTAAGGATACAGTAGTGGGGCCTTTGTATAAAACTCTTTCTTGTGATGCCCAAATGTCTTGATGGAGGAAAAAAGATATAGATTGTGCATTTTTATAGTCTTATTCTTGTAGTTGATGTTTTTGGTATTATCTACAACTCGAGGACATTTTCTATTTTGTGTCCTTTTGTATTTGCATAGGCTTTGACCTTCTAGGCCAAGAGGTGGGAGTGCAGTTCTATAGCATGGCAACAATGTGGATATTTACATAATTTTGTATGGGTGATTATTTTAGGAGGTAGGATATTTGATTTGGTTAAAAAGAACTAAGATATATAGAGTTTAGACTATTTTTAAGTATGTAGGCTAATTTGTATAGGTTTTCACTTTATAGTATTTGTAAGAGTTTGTATATTGCAATTAGTTTGGCTCTTAGAATATTTTACTGTTGAGTCCTGTAGATTCCATACAATTTTTTGAAAAAATCAGTTTTAAATATTTGTTTTTAAAACATTGTTTTTTACTAAAATATGGAATTGCATACATAGATTTCAATCATAGAAAGTAGAAAAGCACTTGATATTAGTGTAATATGCCAAATTTGGTGCAAATTTGATGATGCATTTTGCATTAGATTTTGTTGTATTGCTAGATATATGTTTCCAAGGATTGTTTGTGCATTACCTAGTCTTCTTCAAGTTCATAGCTATACAAAGACTAAAACAATTTTCTTTCTAGTGATGCACAATTAAACATGAAACTAAATATTCTAACTTTTTCAATGCCAATTTGCAAGTATACATATAAATTTTTCTTAAATATATATTGAATTTCAAAGTTTAAAAAAACAATCTATAAATACTTTAGGGAGTAGGCTTATACACACCTTTAGCGTTGCCTCATATATTTATTGTGATCATATTAGAAGGTTTGTCTTGATGGCTAAACTTCAACTTTATAATCCGCTTCAAAAAATGAAATATTGAATTTTCATTTCCATATGCTATCAATATGTAATAGTGTGTTCTCATATATTAGCATATATTCTTGTATATTAGTCTATTATTGATATATTTTTAAAATATATTATAATATTGGAAGATCTACCACAATTCTTGCCACAAATTAGATTGCAAAAGATTCTTGTACCATTTAATCCACAATAAGATTGCACAAAGTTTTTCAATTCAAATTGAATTCATATTATCCTAAATCACATGCTTAAAGTGACCACTTTTGGTTCCTTTTGGAATCTAAAGTAAATCACACTAAATCACACTTTCATCTCAAATTTGTCCTTATGTATGCTTATGGAGTTATAGATATAATTTAGAACAAAAATTTACACCACAAATAAAGTCTAAAGGCGGAATTTCAATTTGGGTGGTAATGAGCTAGGACACCTTAAAAGGTTATTGGTAAAGTGGGCACCTTCTAAACTACCACTTTTGCTATTGTGCCTAATTATTATTATTAGAATGATTAAATTTTCCTAATTTCTTTTTAGCAAGTAAAAAAAAGGTTCTAATGCACCAAAAAAACCAACATTTAAATACCATATGCAAAAGTTATGAAAGGCGGTCAAAGTTTTTATGGTAGAGGATCTAAATCTATTTTTTCTATATTGGTACATATTGATTTTGGAGATTTGCACATAGTGGTGATGATGGTTTTGGGTCATGGCACATTTGAGGGGACCTACCTTAGTCCCCAATTTCAATTCATGCTCATGAAATTGCCTTTGTGCCCCTACAAAGGGCATTGTAATGGATCAATATGTGTACCTCTAGTACTTTACAATGGTTTGGTTCTTAGAGCTATTGTATTATGTAGTACACAAAAGAAACCCTTCTTGAATGATACACATAGGACTAGCTAGAAGGTTCCAATTTGCAAAACAACATCAATAGACAATTGAGGATTGGAAGTCCTATCAAATTAAGTTTGCAAATTAAAGATTGGTAACTATTTAAATTGGGCTATCAGTATATTAAGAGCATCTCCACCCTTTTACAAAGAAACTACCTTGTCAAATGGCTTTTTTGTAGGCTCAAATCATCACAACGTTTAGACCCTACGGTTTGTCAACAGTAATCATGTGGTTATCGTTGTTTTATGGGTTCGCACGTTAATTACAATTTATCACATCATTACAATGCATTACTTTGCATTGTAACGATGCAATTGCAAGTAATGCATTTTAATGATGCAATAACAATGCAAAGAAATGCATCATAATGATGCGAGAAATTGTAATTAACTTGTAAACCCATGGAACAATGATAACCACATGATCACTGTTGACAAACCATAGGGTCTAAACTTTGTGATGGTGTCTTTTGGGGCTCTACTAGCAAAGTAGTTCTTCACCTTTTTTCACCATATCTTGGGTAGCTTCATAGTCTCATTGGTGGGAGTTGCTATAGTTGTCATATATTTCAAAAGTGTTACAAAAACATAGTCAAAATCCAACCACAATCCAAGATCTCAAGCTTGGTGAAGAGATGGGGCTCAAGATGGAACATTGAAGGCTCATTTAACAGAGGCCAAGCTTTTTTTTTCCTTGGGCATGTCTATAGCAGGCAAAATGTGGGATGTTGGGCTTGCCATAGATTGGATTGGGTCCTTTCCAATGAAAGAATAAAATGCTCTAAGTTTACATCCATTTATCAAGTTTCATTTGGACGCACTTCCATTATGCTTTGGGACCATTAATCCTATAAGGACAAAGAAGCTCATATTTGGCATGACGTTTTTTTTGCAATTGTGAAGAGTTTCCATATCAATTTTTATTTGTTTAATTTTTAATTTTTTTGAATCAACACATGCAGTGTTCTCAAATTAGTTTCATGATATAAAAAATGTTCTTATTTAAATTATACTTTCCACAACAAGATCTATCAAAATGTTCAGCGTAGAATCATGCATCCTTTTGTCCTTTTATCTCTAAAGCTCCATGGGCTAGGAATTGACAAGTACTCTCAAAACTACCAAAAATCAACTTTCCAAAAAAGGGGCCATTATTCAAATCCTATTTCTTTTTGAATTTGTAACCATAGGATTATATTCTTGGCTAGTACAAGAGTCACATACAAAAAATTTGGAATCTAAAGAAAATATGAGTATGAGAACAAAGCCTACAAAGTAGAGCAAAATGTTTTCATTTAACATTGCCTAGGCTTTTGACAAATAAATGTGACTTGTTGGGCTTTTGATCCCCATAACTCAAATTTGGTTTGCAAGAAAGATGTAGGGACATCATATTCGACTAGATCATCATATTAGGATAAAATATACAAATTTTAAAGCAAAATGATGTTGTGTTTTGTGTGCCTAAATTGGGGCTTTGAAAACAAAGCATAGTTTTTTTTTCATCAGTAAGATCTTTATAAAAATAGATATCCTAAAATTATTTATATTTCCCTAAGCTCAAAAAAAATATGAAGAAAAATGCATGAAATCAAATACCTCATTTAGATGTCCAGGTTTCTCCATCCAATTCAATTTGCCAAGGACGTTACAATAGGGGTTAATGATTAATACCATAAATCACTCTACCATCAACCCTATTGAAGTTGTCTATGATGGGGTTTGGTTCATTATAAAAGTGTAGAACGACATTAACAAGTTGGTGCACTCGGTGAGACTTACAAAGGATGATACTCCCATCTACACTACAGTGATTAAGAATCCTACAAATTTTATTAAGACTAAACTAGTTACAAACTTTATTGAAGACATGAATTAAAGAAGAATGACAATTATACATTTAGGATGTGCATTGTGACACACTTAGGTTGGGGATGCAATGAGACGTCTTTATCTTATTGATTCTCTAATGTTTTTATTATGATTGATTTGTTGGGTTTTGATGTGAACAAGAGATAAAAAAACAATAATCCTTCACGTACTCATTTTCATTCACATACACAAAAATGTCAAAATAAACAATGTTGGTCACAAAATTTGCTTCTCTAATCAAAAAAATTTGGTTCTAAACCATCCAAAGGGGTTTGTCTGAAATGTCCACCGACCCACATTGCTGAACGTATTAACACCAGCAATATGAGCACTTCAATCGGGTGAAGTGCCATCACAACCACTACCGAGAAAGTCTTGTTCATTTCTAGGGGAGGTTACAAAACGTAATCACTACAAAATGGGGGCAAATCACATAACCATGAATTTGTCTTTTTCATCCACAATCTTCAAGATCATCCATTTCCTGGTATAGTAGAATTTCTAATAAATAACACCATTAGAAGAGATTTGAAAGCATTGGAGGGCCATTTTAGGCTCGTTCCCTCAACTAGCCAGATTTGTGAACAGTTGGTACGGGCTGTCAAAATTTAAAATAAAAAAAAAATCTCTCCCAAATATCATCTTAGGCCAAATTTTTTTTATTTTTTATTTTTCATTTTTTTTCGAAAATGACGTGGCACTGTCTCGACCACATCAGCTAGCAGCTTTTTTTGCGTTCCCACAGTCCGGGAATGCAAGATAACTTGCAGGCTCTTGGAGGCCTCAAATCTCTTCTAATGTTTCTAAAGTAATATTGACTGCCAGTCTCAGCCTGGCTCACATACAAACATCATGCATGCAAATGACCCTTCCTAATGTAATAAACCTCTCTAATGTAATGTGTGAGACTGATCCCAAATCAACTCTTTTATAGTCGGTTTACGCCAAGCAACGCCCTTTCTTTTCATTAGGCACTAACTTATGCAAGCTCATGAATTGTCCTCCTCACGCAGACCCTGCAAAACACAAAACACAATAATTAGGAATAACCAAACGCAGCGTTAGAAACAAGGTGGGGCCATGAGAGGCCTCGAGATTGCAATTCTGCCCGAGTCCTGCCCGAGTCCTGCCCCAGAACAACGAAATTTTTGATGACCTGGACGATCCTCCCTTTGCTGAGCGAGTGAGCGACTATGGGTTTCTTTGAGCTTTTAGAGCTTTTGAGCGACGTTTTTTCTGGAGATTGAAGATGAAGCCTAGAAATTTAGTGCATTCTGTGCTTCTTCACAATCTAGCTAATATAAAATACACATAATTCATTTCTTTTGGAACCACAAAGTAGTACAACGTATTTTTTAATTTTGAAGCCTAACTCGACCCTAGATTTTCGCAATCTACATAAAAAGAGTCAAAAGATCCACTTTCTAATTACATCATTCACTTACTGATAAGAAAAGAGACAGAAGGAAAGGAGATTGAAGTTCTTAGCCAGCAATTGGAAGCAGACATCCGACCAATCATTGACATAACCGGTTGTTGAGTTTTCAACACTTACGTGGCACCGTCCCATTGGCAAGCCATCACCATTGCCATTACAAGTTGTAACTCATAACCTTCTCTCCTTTCAACTTGCTTCCTACACCCTTGGATCATGAAGATCAAAGGTTGTGATTAAAAAGTGAACAATCGGTTCTCTAATACATAACTGGTTTTTGTTGTGATATACGTGGATCGAGAGACGATTAGGCTAGCAACTCTAACAATCTAATATATGTATGTTTGTACATGGCCTGTAGTTGTGTTAAATTGCCATCGTCCGTAAGTCTAGGTAGACTTAATTACAAGTCAAGTCTATTGCAAGTCATTGCCCCAAGACATCATCAAGATTTGAAAGCAAACTATTTTAAGCTAGAACAGTGAGGGTTGTAAGAAATTCCATCTAAAAGAGGTGATCAAATGATCCCATGCACGTTTCCTCTCCATTACTGTAAGACGGACGTGTGAACAAGCTACACTGAATAGTGCTGCAATTAGGTTGCCCCAGACTATATGTTGACCATGCTTGAATTTTACATGGTTTACAACTTGAAGGTTGTTAATTTGTTTTTTGGCAGCTTTGTAGTGGTTGCAAGGCCTTTAAAATTCATTTTTTTTGCAATAATTAGTGATGAAAATCTTTTTTACAGCAGTAAAAGTGTAAGATATGAGAAATTAGTGTGGGGCAACCTAATTGCACTATTTGCTGTAGGTTAATAGCTGTTTTGTGATCTTATTGTATTAATTAACGGTTTCCTTCTCAGACCCAAAAGAAGTCAGTTCAAAAATTTGTTGTCAGCAGCAGGCCATGATTCGCTTCAGGAAGTCACTGATTGATTCATTTCCCAACAGCCAGGACGATTTGGTACGTACTTTGATTTCTTTCCCCAGCTTCCCTCGAGGATCACTTCTTTCTAATCCACGAATTCTTTCTCAAAGGGAATCCGTAAAAGCAGCCATTGTATCAAATAAATTTAAAGAAGGCCTCGATCGTGGCAACCGAACAGGAAAAAAAAGCAAACCAATTTGTCGCAGCACCAAGAACCTCATGCAATAAAATAAAATAATGGAGGGAAAGCTGGTCATGTTGCGACCATCATTGTTGTTGCAGTACTCAAGTGTGCATCTCAAGGGCAAGGGCAAGGAGATTGAACTTCTGAATCCAGCCGCTCCATTTGTGAAATGCGCGCTTATCTTTATTGCAAACCCTTTATTCTTGGGAGCAAAGAGTAGACGGCTTTAGATTGAGAGGCTTCAAGACTGTTGTGAAACGTCACTGGAGTACGTCTTGTTCAAAGTACTTGTTCGAAGAAGAATTTGCAGATTGATATGGTTCGTGAGTTTCATTTCGATGCCGGCAAGTAGGTAAGTTGGTGAGTGTTTAACCGGATTATAAACCCATTTCCTACTTCGGAACAGATTTACATATTGAGTGTGACACGTCACTCTCTCAATGGGTCAATAGTCATGCATGAACAATTGTCCAAACTCAAAGTTTGTGCCAATACTAGCATCTTTTTTTTCACATAATAAATTGATCCAAGGACCCAAATGCGTCACTTGTAGCTCGTACAAATCCCATTAATTATTATGTACATATTGTTGAAGAAGCCTTGTTTTTGACATCTACCAAAAAAAACTTCATGTTTTTTACACTTTGTCTCCAAATAACACATTCTTTGATCAGCATTGGAATCCACTTTCATTTGTCAACGAGAGCGGGTACTAATTTCAGAACATCTACACTGTAACCAAGAGACATGGAGGTCAAATAATGACTGCAGAATGTCTGTTACCTTGGATGGGACACAACCTCGCAAGGAACTCCGGATTTCGAATCGAATGCCAGTCAACATTCAGCACGCCAAACGTTTCCTCGATATCTTGCTCCCCATGGCGCAGATAGTAGCTCCCTTGCAACGCCCACAGCGCCCACGACTCCTGCTCTTCCTTCAAATACTCAATCACACACTCCAAAAATCTTTCATCGCCATAGCTCAGATCCCCCTCTTGCGTCACCCCAAACTCCGACAAAAAATGCGGCACCTGAAAACAACGAATTCCCAATCAAAATCACCTATTTCTAGTTGTAATAGCAAAACTCTACTGCGGAGCATTCTCTAACTTCAAGGCAGTTGATCCTTTCACTAGAGAAAATCTTGTCCATCCGTGTAGAACGAACAGAATCCTGTTGCAATGATATTGTAGAAGCTTGCATTCATTGAAGATGTTCTACAGTGAAAGGCGGATCCTTACATTGAGCAACAGTTTTCCCCGTAACACGAATATGCTGTCTACTCGTGTTAAATGCAGTGAACCCCAATCCATGGGCACTCAAGCTTGCATTTATTCAAGATGTTCTCCAGTGACAGTACCCTCAATTTCATTCATGAAAAAGCAAAGACTCTCCTGCCCCTTGAAGTTCAAGAATGTTTAAGTTATATATATGCTTCTCCCATCCAGCAACCCCAAGAATCTCACCTTCCCTTTCTGATGCGAATGCGACCTCCCACGCACCTCCCCTTCCACAACCCTCGCACACGCCTCTTCGTCCTTCGCATCATCGAAATCACTCCCAATAGCAAACCATTTATACCAATGAAACTCGTACACCAATTTCCCCGGCGCAAGTGCAACAAGCTCATCCCCGCCATCGCTCCTTCCCAAAAAAGAAAAGTCCGCGGAGTAGTTGAACCCTCCTGCAATAATCAGCACGTGGGGATTCAAAGCATGAACACCAGACGTCGCTTGGGTGACAAACCTTTCCCAGTCGCCACAATTCTGCTTTTGCCCTCGAAGCTCATTCCTCAAGCTCATCCCCACAACATGCAGAACTCCTCTGAATCTCATGGCAACCTTCATCAGCCCTTGCAACCATTCCTCTGGGTTGAAATACTCGTCACCCCAGAAGCCGTTCCCATCGGTATCTTCGCAACACCACTGCGGCTTGCTCACGTGATTGTCGAGGATCACCATAACGTCATGCGAGGCGAGAGTGGTGACGACGCTCTCGTGCACGAAGCGGAGAGTTTGATGCAAGAGGTGGGGGTTGTACAGTTGGATTCCGGCGATGGCGGACGTGAGATTCAAGGATTGGAAATGGTGGAAGACGGTGGGGAGAGAGGAGGAGCTGTCGTCGTCCCGGGTCCAGAGCCAGGTGGAGGAAGTGAGGCGGACGCAATTGAAGCCCGAGGATTTGATGAGGAGGGCGATGGAGGAGAGGGAGTTGCGGTGTAAGCCTTCGGGGATGTTGGTCTCAAGGTGGCCGGCCCAGGAAACGCAGGTTAGTTTGACGCGGGCGCCGGTGGTGTCGGTGATGTGTGAGGAGTTTGTGAACAAGGGAAGCTGGAATGCTAGAATTGGAACTGCAGCGGTGGTTAGCAGCTGCCAGAACACGAATCGGACGAGCGTGGACAGGAAATGACTCGTCATTTGGAAGGCTCGCGGTGATTGATACTCACAGCACGGTGCAGGGTCTTTCCTTGGGTTTCTATGACGGAGAGTCTACCAATTGTAAAAAACACAAAAGCTAACTGTTAGAATTATTCTGAGATGGAGATGGAAATGCAACGGTGGTTAATTACCAGCTGCCGGAACGCTAATCGCACCAGAATGGACAGCCTGAAATGTGCTGAGAATAGGAAACGAAACAAAACTACAAAAGGTTGTAAAACGTAAGTGTGCAAGAAGAAAGAAGTAAGAGTCTCAATATATTCAAAGTAGAGTAAATATATACCAAGGAGAGAATCTATAAATAGTTCTCCTCCTCTATTATTGGTCCAAGGGATCCTCTAACTAAATGTAAACTCTAGTAAACTATAGTGGCGAGCGTACATATAAAGCGCCTCAATACCGAGAAAGGAAATAGAGCAGCGTTGAATCTGCTGGGCCGTGCTGCCCACCCCGTCAAATTTGTGATTCAGCACCTTTTTTTTGCAGCAGGCCGTTGATGATGCTCTACACTCTGTAGAGAGAATCTAGAATTATCCTAGAATTAAACGATCGGCATGTGTGTTGCAGTTTTGTCAATCTTGACTAATACTCCCGCTATTATTTTAGAATGCAACTCACTGAAGTCCAGACACAGAATGAGCAATGCTGTGGTCCTATTGCAGAACCTTACTTAGAGTTTTCAATTTCATCGACAGCCATAAGCTACAGCAGCTTGTCACCATAGCAACAAATAAAGATTACGATTCTGCAATGAAACACATCCCTAATCTTGAAGAAACTATAATCAAGCATCCAGAAGTGCAACTCCTCAGATTACTCCCGCCAAAAAAATTCAAGTCTAACAAGTAAACTTTAGTGACAAGACTTGTCAATGAACCCCACAAACAGAATACAAAAAGAACCTGTGCTTTCATCAGATCTTGATATTAATAAATATTTCCCGAAATAATGATGTATTTCAATTCCTACCACTGCCTTCTAAGGATGTTGATACTAGTGTACACAAGTTAATTAAATAAGTCACCCCTTCAGTGCAGCACATCACTCTGCGCAAAAATCTGACAATGAAAACAAAAATAAGTGAGCAAAAAGAACATGAAGCATGCACTCTACGGTTTGAGCTTCTGTGATGCTACTAGCAGTGGCTGGGGTTATGCCTACATTCACAAAGCAGGAGCAAATCCTTCAAACAAGCAAAGCAAACGGTGGCACGTACTGTGGTAATGTTTCATAAACATACAGAGAGTCAACTCATCTAAATTTCAAGTATGCTCATCCAGTTGGAATATTCAAAGTGCAATTTCTACAACTACTGGACGCACAAACAGAAAACGAAAAAAGAGAACAGGTGAAAAACATAAGCAAGAAATATAAGTAAGCTTTACCTACGAAGTAACGGAATGCTATTACTAGCCTTCCGTACATAGATGCCTAAACAATTAATAAATCGCTCAATCGCTTGTCCAGATCTTGAAAGCAACCTGAATAGGTAAGATAAGACTTCATCAAGTTACTCATGCTTACAGTACCACTGACATCCAACACCTCTTAGAGAGTTGCTACTTTAGTTGCAGCCTGAAACTTTGATAACAGCCACAAGGTGAAAGCATGGTTCCAGACTTCCAGGCAAATACTGACATAGCTGGTATATGGTATGTGGGAGATCCTCCATCTACTTGCAACAATTTCACATGAATTAGAGAAACAACCACCCAATTTGATCAGAATTATGTAGCAGAAGATGGCTTTACCCAAAGAATGAATGTAAGAATCACGCCCGCAAGAATAAAGCGCTGAACAGCACACCAATCGCATCGACCTTTCTTGTCCTTGTACCTTCCTCTTTTCCCATCCCCCCAAGCTCCATTTCCTGGAAGATCAATCCACATGCCTGTGATTGAGGCACGAGTAGAATCCCTCAGTATGTGCAAACAAAGAAAGGGGCTTCTCAATCTTCTGACCCATCCACACCTTACTTGGAGAAAATGCCTGCGACTGAGAAGATCAGGAAGAGCAGCAGCAATTTTCTACAAAATCATATATGCATCGCTACTCTGCCACTAAATTAGGTTGCAGACACAATCCATACAATACAATACCTCCGCCAACCGTAAACACAACAGTCGTCTGTGCAGTTCAGCAACCACTGTAGCGGATCATCATGCTGACATAATCTAGTGCAATATCTCGGTTTTCTAAAGCCAATGTGGAAGACTAACTACTGGTAAACTATGCCCCTTGCGTCTCATTTGACAACTGAAGTAACTCAACCTTGCTCTCAATTTAAGAATAAGCGTAGTCACAGTATGAAACATTGCGTCAAAAGAGCCGCCACCAGTGATTGAGATCCTAAAACTCAAGTTGGATGTCAACAGACTAAAACGCTTCCTACTTAAGTCACAGATCACCAACTCCTTTGTCATTAACATTTGCTCCTTCATAAAGAGGAAAAAATTATAAGAGTAGGCTCCCCTATTGTTCTGTCTAGAGAGTCCAGAAACTCACGAGAAGGATTCATGGGAATCACAAAGGGTGACCTATCTTGTCCAATAGGAATGACGACAGTCTCCAGCTTGTGAAGCGGATCGCGTTCCATCCCTTGCATCGCCATAACTCAATTAGCTTTCAAACAATTGCACCCGAGCTCCTAACACTGATTGGACACCCGGAACCTGTGCATCTGCAATCGCCAGATCCAGCCAGTTGGAATCACTCGGCAAAACTTAGCATCCTACAAAAGCATCTGCACCACAATGAAATAAGCTTAGAGCCAAGAAGTGCATTTGACCTAAATTCCTGAGTGCCCAAAAACACTACATGCTTTTCGGAAAACCCTTAGCTGCGGAATCACAAAGCAAGAAACCCTAGATCACCACTGAAAATACCCTGAGACATGTAACTAAACAGTGAACCTCCGAACCTTTGCATCTGTAATCGCCGAATAATTGTACAACAACGATCCTGCAAATTGGAATCCCCGCATAAATTCGACAGATTTCGGCACCCCCTGGAGATAAGCAAAGAGCGAGACTTGCACTTGACACAAATTCCTAAAACCTCCACAAACCCAACACGCTCTTCAGCAATGATTCGACACCCGAAGCTGCGGAATCATAAAGCAAGAAACCCTAGATCACTCCCTGAACGAGTAAACAAACAGAGTCGACAAATAAACGAAATTGCACTATGTTTCAAAACATTCCTCCACGAAAGAGAGTTGGGTTCAGTTCAGAAGACGATGGAATCCAGCAAAAGCTCTAGACTCCAAAGTTGACAAACCTACTGAAAAAAAAAATCCTCACCTGTGAACACAACACGCATTACAGAGCTTGAAAGTCGCACACTGATGAGATCCTCCAGAAATCACTCATCGAGCAAAAAAGCGTCCCGGAAATTGCACTATGTTTCAAAACATTCCTCCACAAAAGAGAGTTGGGTTCGGTTCAGAAGACAATGGAATCCAGCAAAAAGCTCTAGACTCTGAAGTTGACAAACCTATTGAGAAAAAAAAAGCCTCACCTGTGAACCCAACACGCATCACAGAGCTTGAAAGTCGCACACTACTGATGAGATCCTCCAGAAATCACTCATCAGAAAAAAAAAAGCGTTCCGGAAATTGCTGTTGAGCGGCAAGGGAATCAATACGAGAATCGTTTGTGCTTCGTTTGAAAATAGGGGAATCAATGCTCACAAACACGCCAGCTGCTGTTGTTGACGCGTTCCGAACAGGAAGATGAAGAATGAATCAAACCTCTGACTAATGAATCGAAAAGAATTGCTCACAAAACTTTTGCCATTGATTGACAAAAGCTTCATTATGTTGCAAGAGACGGAGAAGCAACAAATAATGGAACAATCAAATCACCGTTCCTGTGATTGTTTGACTGTGATGAGCATCCTCGGTGAGACAAATACCGTATAATCGTACCTCGTATTATACGGTTACGGTACTGTATTGTTACGGACCGTAGGTATGTTTGTGAAGAGCAGGCGGCTGGTTCAAAGTTAGGTAGGCGGTGGAAGGTAGGAGCACCCATAACCGTCAATTTAAGCAATTCAGCATAGTTAGAGGCAAATTTTTCTGAAAGAATTTTTTTTTCAATATTAGCAATTGAAAATCATGAATTAAAAAAAAAAAAAAATAGAATTTTTAGATAAGGATCTAATTATTACAAATTTTCAAAGTAGAACATCCTAAGGCTCCCTAATCCGCACTCTAGTAAATTTGCCTTCATTCTAGCACCAAAATCTAAAAAAATCAGAGCCACCAACTATAATTAAGTATGGACACAATTTTAAGGTACTTATGGGGGCACTTTAAGATAACTCTATAGTTGGTGTCAAGGTACACTCACGCTTGTGCCGGGTGTTGCCATTGGAATTGGGAAAAAAATCTAGTTGTAATTTGAAAACATCAGCAAAAAATTGTAAAAAAAAGTCTGTAAATTTTCTATTTTGAGTAAAAAAACAGAAAAAAATAACAAGACTCTGTACTTGAAAAACTGGTTGAATTTAGAAATTGAAGGAAAATAGTTAGTAAAACTCACAAATCTTTCTGAATGCTAAACCGTAGCTCGTTGCAAGCTTGCCTAGAGATAGTTGTGGCTTTGAAAACAAGTGGCACATATTGTTTTATGATTTTTGGATTCTTTGATTATGCAATGTTGATGTGTGAAGAAATCATAGTTTTATTTGTTTATTTTTTGTAATGGATGAACTTAAGCATGTGGGTATATATATTTATGGTATTACTAGTACTTATGTCCAGTTGCAAATTTGGGACAAAAAAAATTGCAAAAGGCTCTGTTTTTGGGCTCTAGAACATCTTGATGATATGGTGACAAAAGTTTTTTACATTGTGTGTTTACTATAATAGATGGTATATAATGAATAGATTAAGCAATTATTGTATTGGTTTGTGTTGTATTTTTCTTAGATTATCAATTGTGCCAGTCTATATAATACAATATAATAATATTTTTCTGTTTTTTGATAAATCATTCATCCACTTAATTTTTCATCCATCCAGTTCAATTTTCACCATTGTCTTATTTATATATTTCTAGTTTGAAGAGAATCTCCATATGGTCATTTCACTTGTGCTGTGGGTGTTTCTAAGGTTCTTGAAGACTTCCTTAGCTGTCTAGACTCCTTAGAGACTAACCGCAAAAGAGGCTTGAGTAAATTTGGCCCTTAGGAGTAAAAGTGGCGTTTTTTCAAATGCAAAGTTGTATCTGAATGGAGAGGAAGGGTCAAAATGGTTTGAATTTTCAAAAAAGTTGGGCATTTGTACTATGTAGAGTTCATGAATTTTGGTATTAGTGGGAAGAATTATTCAAAATAAATTATACACTTAGAATAGGGAAAAATGGTGGTGCAATTTCTTTAATATAATGACTTTAGTAGGGCATCAATAGTGGAAGGTATCTCCAAATTCAATAGCAATTCTTGTATGCATTTACATATAAATGAAGAACATTTTTGTGATAAAATTTTGCACTACCCGTTATGTAAAATTCTTGAAAAATGTTATATAAAATTGGATTAGAAAATAGAATAAATTTGCTTCATATTAATAGAAAAGAATCTGCATATATGTGTGGTGATCACATGTATGAATAGTGACCTTCATTATGAGTGATATATAAAATATTCTAGATTTTTGACATTCATTCCCTTTGAAGTGATAGACTATCCATTGAAAAGTGGCAAGCAATTTTGGCCTTCCCTCCCTAGATTTAAAAAACCTCAAGCCGTCAATTTCAGTACAGTAGAATGAATCCCCCCTTTCCAATGCCATTAATTTAGTATGCAAAAAAAAGTGGCACAAAATACAAAGAGAACATTTGATTTGTCCACTTCACCTCCAAAATCCAAACAAAAAAACCCTTGATATGGATATTGTATATGGTTATAATACAATATGATATACAAATACATATTATCTATGGAATATATACAGTTATAAAATATAGGATATGATATACAAATATGGATATGGAATATATGCGGATATAGATATATGTATTGTATTATCCTATATCAATTGTAGTCTCACATCTTCATAAAAAAAATGTAGAGGGGTGTTCAATTATTTTACAAGCAATGTACGTATTCACTAATTCATTCACTAAAGTGAGTGAGAGTTGTTTTGTAAACAATTTATCAATGTACATTCAGAAATGGCAATCATTGCCACTTACTTGCAAGTAACATATATTCTTCCAAAATCCAAACCATACCAAGACCAACGTTGGGAAGTAAATAATATGAATAGATTAAACAATTGTATTATTTTATATCGTAGTATTTCTAAAATTTCAATTACATTGGTTTGTATTATATAATATTGAATTTTTTCCAAAATACAAATATATGGCCACATAATACACTCTAAAGTACATACAAAAATCCCTCTTTATTTTTTCAAAAAATTGGATATTTTGCCTTTATTATCACCTTAAATATATAATTATAGTTTGCACAAACTTCCTATGCAATCATTCTACTTGTAGTTTGATATTTCCAATTTTTTTTGAAGACTCCATTGGTCTTACATCATTTAGGGTTTAAGAATATTAATATGTACACCTATTTTCAGAAAAATAAAAACTTTATTAAGAAAAATTTGATGCTCTTAAACCTTCACCTACAATATCACTACTAAAAACAGGCCAGGGCTTTAGTCAACAAGAAATCAGCTTATGTATGATAATTTGATAAATTCAAAAGTTGACTCTCTTAATTTAATTAGTTAAGCAACAAAAATTGACTAAAAAACTTATTCAGGTGTCACAATCCCTTATTCACTTATTGACAAGGCAATGAATGTGTCTATCCATCCATAAAGAACTTTATCAACTCAATATGATGTTTATATAAAGGCAAATGAAGAAGAGATGCTTGAATGATTTATTGGATGTTAATTTAAAGGATGATTAGTTTATGTAAGCATATTCTATGTGACAAACTTTGGTCAAAAAATCTAGATCTATAATTGAAGCACCTATCTTTACTCACCTTTCACTACCTTGTTGCTTCCATAGCAAGGATTTGAATTCTTTTCTTGATGTCCTAGTAAAACATTGTTCATTTTGGTTATAGACTTTTCAAGTTCCTCTTCCGGCACTCTCCACTTCATGACTTCATCTTTGTTTTAGATTTTTTCTCAATTTTTTGAGCAACACAATTTTGTTGCTTTTGATTCAATTTTTCAATAACTTTTTGTGCCTATAGATACAATGTTTCACCATAGATTTGAATGTTTTGTTGATAGATCTTTGTTCTATTACTATCACTACTTCTATTGCTAGTAATTGCACACTAGGTTTTGCCATTTGTGGTTTAATATACTACAACATAGTTCTATAATAATTACCTTGGCGTTTCAATATAATATGATTATTGCCTTTATTTCTTTCTTAAAATTTGACGTCTTTTCTTGATGTTTCAGCACAATATTGTTCTTGGTGCCGGCTTACTATAAGGATTTCAAGTCTATTCTTGATGTTTCAACAAAGTATTGTAGATATAGTTTTTTTTAGATTTAGAGCTTCATAGACTTAGATCTTCATTGATTTGAAATATTCCCCCAAATTGAGAGTTCTTCAAAAGTATACTTTTATATGATTGAAAAAGATGCCAATACATAATGGTAGATTCTGCAATCTTTTATATATTTGTCAAAAGCCCTCAAAATATAGATTTCAAGTTTGTTATTTGAATTGTAATTTTTCAAGTTATCATTATTATACGTTTGAAAATCTTATATTATTATACATTATAAAATTTTCTACAAAAAACATCATACATTGCCACGTCATTTTCTATGTCAAAATTTATAATATGACATGGCATGTGTATAAAGGAAGCAAAGCTAATGTGGTGTGAATTAACACATTTATGTTATGCATTGTTTGAATTGAGGCATCCAAATTGATAGACCTTTTTATATGCATTTGTAGTCTCAGTTGTTGTTTCAAACATCAAATTTTCTAGTAGTGTATCCAACTAATTTATTTCTAGTACCTTTTCTATTTGTTGACAGAACCATTCAAAAAAATCATCATTCACTTAAAAAGTAGTAGACATCTACAACACCAACTTTGACAATTTAAGGCCCTTTTTCTTTATGAAGCTTTTAAAAATTCATAATAATCTTCAATTCCTTCTAGAAACATCTTCTAATATAAACTTTCTTTCACCACCAAAGAATTTTTTGTTTCTGACTTTTCTAATATTTTCTTGTAGCCACCATATCCATCTTCAATCTTCACTACTACCACTATTCTTATTCTTGTACCTTCATATATTAAACCTACATATGATTTCTTCCCACAAAAATAGTCATCAAGAACATCACGATACATTCCTATTTAAATGTTGATTGCTTTTATATTTTTCTATTGATTCAAATGAAAAATAAGCCTTTATTTTTATTATATATTAGAATGGAATTATTATAATTTAAAACTAATAAGCATGTCTTAGCAAACAACAAGTTTGAGCAAATTGCGACTTCAATTACAAAACTTATACATCAAAGATTAATAGAGATTTAATTTCATTTGCAACTTTTCATGCTAATGATAAATGAATTGAATTATATTGCACTTGCATAATATAATTTAAAGAGTAGATTTAAAAATCTTTAAGAAAACAATTAAAAAAAAAAAAATGTATGGTAAGTTTTTTTTAGTTTTAGTTTTAGCATTTGACCAACCCTATTTTTTGGAAAAACAAGTAATCAATGGAGTTGCCAACCTTGCCCATAATTTATTCACTATCTATATGTTGAAACAAAACAAAATATAATTAAAATTTGAAAAAAGTTAGATTTTTTAGGCTCTTATATTTTATATCTTTTTCTAGATTTTATAATAAACTATATTTAAATGTTAAAAACCTTGTATAAATCTTTGACTTTTTTATTTTATCTATATAATTTATTAATTTTTTTATGTTTGTGGTGTATGTAGTTAATTTTGTATTTATTTTGTTTTGGAAATGTAAATAGATAACAATATAAATGCATGAGACAATACTAATCTAGTACTAAGGCCTTATAAGAAAAAATGAAAATGAAAATCTATGTAATTTTTAAAAGACAAAAAATAGTAAAAAGAAATAAAGTAACCAAGTATCAAATGATTCAAATCATCATGAAATTGAAGTGTCTTCTATATTTAAAACTACAAGAACTATAAATAATTGCAAAAAAATAAGACCTATTACTTATGAATTTGCAAAATATATTGTCTCTTCTCTTTTTCTTTTTTCTGTCAATTCATTCAAAATAGACATCTATATATATTTTTTTTTTAAAGGTGAAAAAATCCCAAATGACATAAAGAATAAGATATGTGATTTTCATTCATTTACATATCTTTCATCTTTATGATCTGTGGTATTCAATAAAAGAAAAGAAACCTTTAGGTGTTTATATTTAAATATTTTGAAATGTTATTCATCTAGTAATAACAAAAATATGATCCTTTTTGTTAAATAAGAAACATGTTTGATAAATTGTAATTACAATATGTATAAAATATCAAAATATATTTTGATTTGATTAGTTTTTATTAGAATAAATCACCCTAAAGTTAATGCAAAGATTACAAATTGTAGTTCATGAAACACCCCAAAGTTGATTTGTTGCTAGTATATATGCTGATCATTATGTCATTGTTCCTCTGTATGTGACAAATATTTTAATTTAGCATAAAGTTTAACTTAAAATTTTAATATAAAAGAAGAAATATTAATATATGTCTTAAGTAATCATTTCCAAAATTAATATTTTTGCATATGATTTCACATGATAACTTAATAGTGGATTATATTATATAGAGGTAGATTAATGATCTTCTTAATATTTCAAATGACATACGTATAATCATTTAAAATGTTGAAATGCATGTGAAATAACATTATCTTTGTTTGTACACATTTGGATCTTTATAAATTCAATCATGTAGATTTTCTTGTCAAGAGAATTAAAAATATTTTCATCTATAAAATACAACGTTGATTTTTAAAAACAATAAGAAGAAGCATACAATTTGCATTTGTATTTATTTATTTAATTATAAATCACCTCGAGTAGTTATTAGAAAGGTAACTACTTTAGAATCTTGTCTAATGCAACGCTAATATTAAATTCAAATCTCAATTTTCATACTTAAGATGGTGATTGCTATTTACCACATGCGAGAATGACGATGATGTGGAAAGAGCAATATAGCAGGAATATTGTCACCATTTTGTAAAGCATTTGATGGACGATGACTACTTTGTGACCATGACCTTCCAAATACAAATGAATTTGAGAAACGAGATGAACGTTCATTATCATCTATGGGCATATGCTTGTTTGCCCTACAAAGTATCCAAATAGCATATATACACCCAGGAATATAAAATAAACACCAAGATATAAGACAAATTATCCACTCTGGCTGCATGCAAATTCAATTAAAAATAACACATCTAAGTATATATCTTATTGTAGAATTGACATATGATTTTTGAGTTTGAAGTTTAGTGCTTCATTTAGACTATATGTTTGATGGTTTTATAATGCAACTATTTGAAAGTGAATGATTCATGTTTTTTATCATCTCATCTACAAACTTATTATACAACATTATTTAATTCTAGCCGTTTTTATTTGAGCACATTTTTCAAAGAAATTTGTTCAAAGTATTGTTCAAAAATTTGTGATTTGTGCATCTTTTTTATGACTTCAGAAAAGTTTAGACTTATGCTATTATAATTGGTGGCTGATTTAAAGCCACGTGCTCGTCTGTACTAAAAATGATACATGTTGCATATATACATCCTAGAATCATATAAATTTTGTACTTTGGTTGCAATCAAATTCATCGAAAGAAATAATGTATAGGCAATCACAATAATAATTACAATAATGCTACAAGAGTATAAATACTAAACAAACAAATTCAATATTTTCTCAAGCAATGGATTTGGAAAACAAGATTATAGCTTATAAACATGCCCAAAAGATCCATTAAATATTAAATTACTTACAGGATTGCTACGTCCTCGACCAACTTTTAAATAAACAGCTATGGGTGGAATGAAAAGTATCATAAATACATCGGAAAGGAGTTCCAGTTTTGAATATTCTTCTCCGGCATAACAATGATCCATATTGATGGTTTTGATACCAAATTTTCACAATTTGCTATTAAAAAATTTTAAGTGAAATTTTCACTACCAATCCACCATATACTTATGGGTCATGTTCAACACCTAAATGTCTAGAGAGTTCTTTCCAAGGACCTTAGTCATCTAATGCTTGGAATTATGCATTCCATGGTTTTTATAAGTGTCATCTCAAAATTTTCAACTCTCTTCTTCAATGGGCTCCACAATATTTCACAATGTTTAATATTCTTCTCCATGGAGTCCACAACTCCGTTTTTTCTTCTAAGAATTTTGTACTTTGCATACGTGCATGTACTCTATTTATCTTTTGTGCAGTACTTTTCATTTATAGCATGTATTTTCATTTATTAATTTCACAAATTTTGTCACTCTATAATTGGATTTTTTGAATTTTATGGACAACACTCTTGAATTTTCTCAAAATTACTGACAAGTTTTTTTGTTAATTAATTATGAAAGGAAAATTTTTCATATATAGGATTGTAGAATGAATAAATTTTTTAACCCCATAACGATGGGCTAGTTACTACGGAAATCATCATTTTTGACACAATGTGCATCATTTACTTTAAAAAAACCAAAAGTACTCATTTGAAGTCAAATTACTATGCAAGGCCTCCCTTTTTTGCATGAAATTCCAAGGATGAACAATTGCACTTCTATCCTACATGCAAAGATTCTTTGTCATTCATCGGACGTTTAACCCCTAAAGGACCAAGCTGCGTTTTTTGATAACATAGCAATTTTAGGCAGCTCACTACAAATGGAGTTTTCATTTTTTTTCTTTGAAAACTTTACACAACATGTGCCTAAAGAATAGCTTTAAGGCCCAACAATTTTTACAACTTTTGATTACATAATTAAAAAATTATTGCATGATATGTAATTTCCATTGGTTGGCGGGCAGCTCGGGCAGCTCAAAAAACATCTTTAAAATTTTTTGTTTTTTTTAAATAAAAATTTGAAATTGGTTCTTTAGATTTATATTGAAGTGTGAAGTTTTGAATCATTCAATTTGAATCTACGAGTCAAAAGTTATGAGGAGTTTTAGTTTGTGGGTAGATATAGCCATCGGATAGCATATGAATCTTGCAATGGGACCTATAGCCCTCACACAAATGTAGGAATCCAAAAAGGGCAATGATATCAACAAAAGACACTAGTTGGGGTTTTTTTTAACACTAAGGCCAACGATCTGCAGTAGGCAATGATACTACAATTGTGCTTCTTTTTCACCTTTGGAAGGATGTTGGAAGTACTCGGAAGAGGTGCATTAATTCCTTGGTAAGACCCCGCATTTCTTTTGTGTAAAATCTTTTTTAACCCTTGAAGGACGGACTGATAACCGTAGAAATCATGTATTGTGATTCCATGTGACATCATCTACTTTGAAAAAGCCTAATATATTCATTGGAAGTCAAAGAATTGTTGTAGATCTTTCCTTCCCACTCCTAATACCGAGGATGAAAAGTTGCACTTCTGTCCTGTAGGGAAAGATTCTTTGTCATTCAAAGGACGCAGAACGTCCTTGTCGGCGTTCAAGGATTAACAAACTACGTAGATTTTTATCAAATTCTGATGCTCAAATCTTGATGTGGCATATTGCTGTGTTCATGTTGTACTGTGTATTCATATTGAAAATAGTAGTAGTCAAAATGCTGTATTGATGTCAAAAATAAAGGTCAATTTTTTATTTTATTAAAATAAAAAATGCAATTGTGCATAAAAGAACATAGAAATGATTTGAAGCAACACTTGTGGCTTCATTCACAAGGCTTTATTTCATGGCTCTAGTTGTGTAGCCTCAATATTCCATGGCCAAATTGTATCTATGTGTCTCTTCACACATAGTGTATTCTATATTTGTCAATACAAATATATATATCATCAAATATCAGCTAAACAATCCATTACCAAAATAAGACTTCACACTAGAAGGAGCTTGTTTTTTTGACGGAATTTGTTAGACATCTAATGTTATAACCCATCTTTTATGTCAATAATGACATCTAATGTAACATCTTCATAAAAACAAGGGTTGTTATATTAAATGTCTAACAAAATCTGTCAACTTAGATACAGGTTCTTTCTAGTGTTATTATGAAACCGTATACTATGTATAGATTTAAAATGTCAATAATACTAAATAAAAGCATTTAAAAAAAAATTGAAATGGATTCATTTCTCAATGAAAAGTGTAATCTTTTCATGTATTAAAAAAAGTAAAGAACGTATTTTCTTGTACAATGTATGCTTAAATCCAAAATTATAACACAAAAATTATAAATTTTAGTGATCATTAATAGCTAAAATTATCTTTTTGTTGTTTTTAAAAACTTTTTTCAAAACATATAATAAATTCTAGACAGTTCACAAAGTTTACTGAACTTTGTTGAACTTCTTCAAGTAACTATCTTTGAATCCATGAATGTAAAATCAATTGGTAGATATGGATCTTGTTTATATTAAAAAAGAGTCTTCACCCTGTCTTTGAGAATCTCCGCTTAGCTATGATTGCCACCTTTTGGTCTTTTTCCTAGCCACCTTCTAGCCAACCACTACTATTAGTCATCAAAATCTTCCAAAATTCATAAGTCTAAAGGTTTAATTTCAATTTAAAAAAGGCATATTATATTATTGAAACATTTAGGACATCAATCTTTTTATTTTCCAATGTGAAAAATTACTATGACAAAATCATGAACAAAAAAACAAGTGAATACCACCAAAATAATTTCAAACAATTATCAATCTACAATGTTGTTGGAATGATTTCAAGATGCACAAAACTAGAAGCTTAATTTTGCTAAAAGCTTTTAGTAGGCACAAAGTTTGGAATCATTCAGCTCAATGCAACAAAGCTCTATTGATAATTTAGATAAATCAAATACCTAGAAAAGAAACTTCAAGATACTTTTGCTTGCACAAATTGCCATGGGCAAGATCTACAACAAATTTGACAAATCTTGTTGGAAGATATCATGGAAGGATAAAAACAAAAGCTCTACATTCATAGAAATATAATTTTGATGCTTTTTGCAATGCAAGCAAACATTGGGCATCATTTCTATGGGCCGTAGAGAGCTGCTTTGGGCAGGGATACGGACAAGCCTCTTTAGGCCTTCTACATCCAAAAATGTGATTTCACAACTTCATCAACCGCTTACACGCCATTTTTGTGCCCAAAGTGCTAGATCTACAAATTTTGGAAATCAACAAGAATTAAAGAGAATCCTCATAAGGGCATTTTCCATTGGCAAAGAAAAAGCTTGTGATATTCCATATTTTCCTGTGGTTTTAGGATTTGCTGTAAGTGGATGTCTTGGTGCTGGTTTGCTTGTTGTATTTGCAGATGGGCAATCTTATGAACCACCTTCTATTTCAAATTCAAAAGGTTGATTTTAGGCACTATTATCAAATGTGCCTCTTTTTCAATTATAAAAAAAAAATTTGAATCACTTTGACTTTACTAAATATACTTAATATTTTTCAAGAAAAACAACCTTTGTTTTGTTATTTGAATTAAAAACTCTCTATGCATATTCAATGTATATATTATTTTTAGTTTGCATTTTTGAAATGTAGATTGATAATAAAAGAAAAAAAAAAAAACTATGCTTGATTTTAATAATTAATTTACCTAAAGAGTTTCTAAATTTTTTTTGTAATTTTTAAAAATTAGGCATTGGCAAGAAAAAAGTAATCATATTGGGAACAGGATGGGGAGGAATGAGTTTTTTGAAAAACTTGGATTCTACTTTATATGATGTTTATGTTGTAGCACCACGAAACTACTTTGTATTTACTCCGTTGCTTCCAAGTGTCACATCTGGAAGTGTAGAAGCTCGAAGTATTATTGAACCTGTAAGAAGGATTATACGAAGCAAAGGAAAACTTGTTCAATTTCTTGAAGCAGAATGCATAAAGATTGACGCATCAAAAAAGATTGTTATATGTAAAGATGTATCTAAAGTTAAGTCCAAAGGAAAAGAAGAATTTTCCCTTGAGTATGATTATCTTGTTGTTGCAGTTGGAGCAACAACAAACACATTTGGAACAAAAGGCGTTCAAGAATATTGTCACTTCTTGAAAGAAGTGTATGATGCAGAAAAGATCAAAGAAAGCATTCAAAATTGTTTTGAAAGTGCAAGTTTGCCTCATTTAAGTAAAGAAAATAGGTGTGCATTTCAATCTAAAACAAATAACTGGGTACCAGATAATCCAAGTATAAATTTGCTATACATATAAATAATAATAAGAAAAAATTTGTAGTATAAACAAATTATTAATGGATATTTGTATTATCTTTTTTGATTGAATTGAAAAATAAATATACATATTACACTTTGATTTAATACTTACAAGTTTTTTTTATGAGTGCAATTTATTTGTGTTTGGAGGATCATTAATAAAGATTATTAATCAACATTTTCAAATTTTGCAGGCAAAAACTTTTAAGTTTTGTAGTTGTTGGTGGAGGTCCAACTGGAGTAGAATTTGCAGCCGAGTTGCACGACTTAATTTATGAAGACTTATTAAATCTTTATCCTCATTTACATAACGATGTCAAGATTACGCTTGTACAATCTGGTGATCATATTTTGAACACATATGATGAACGGATTAGCAAATATGCAGAGCAAAAATTTACGAGAGAAGGCATTCATGTGAAGACCGGTTGTCGAGTACTTGGAGTGCAAGAAGGTGCCATTGACTTTAAGATCAAATCAACTGGACAACTTGTAAATTTGCCATATGGAATGATTGTTTGGTCTACAGGTATAATAAATATACAATAATTTATTTAAATTGTCCAATCCTTTAAATATAATTTGTCAAAAACTTATACACCACAACGGTTTCATATAGCTTTCAAAATTATTCTTACAATTAGAAGGATGAAGTCATCGCAAACATATATATAGTTATATACATGATTGTTGTATGATATCAAAAATTAATGTATGAGATGCTTTAAATATAGGCATTGGTACTCGACCTGTTGTTTCCGACTTCATGAACCAAATTGGTCAAAGTGATCGAAGAGTATTAGCCACAGATGAATGGCTTCGAATTAAGAATTGTGAAGGAACATATGGAATTGGTGATTGTGCTTCTATTGAACAAAGGCGTATTGTGGAAGATGTCACATACCTCTTCAAACTAGCCGATAAAAGTAATACTGGACGTTTAACAATAGAAGAGTTTGTAGAAGTTATCGAACAAGTGAGGCAAAGATATCCTCAAATTGACATATATATGGAGCGACAACACATGAAAGGTGTACTTGGGTTACTTGCAGATGCTATACAAGATGGTCATCAAGCTTCTGTACAACTTGATATTGAAAATTTCAAACAAGCAATTAGCAAGGTTATGTTTTGTAATCAAAGTTATAATTTTCAAATGCTTCTAATTAATTTTTCAAACTTTTAAATTAAATCAAGAATCAAGAATCTTTAAAAAACCTTAGTTGTAACAATTTCAAAAAGATGTCTTGAAGGAATTGTTCAAGATTTTTACTTTAAACAATTAATTATATTTTATGATGCCACATTCACCCAAACAACTATATAAATTAGATGTAATAGTGTGTCTCTCAAAATAACACATATTATAACTAATTTGGAAGTTATCCAAATTTGTGAGGCAGAGTCAAGTTATAGTTCACAATAATGTAGATGATTTTTTATAATGTAGTACACATCATTTTCATACTATAATGAATAATTTAGTTGTCATCCATTTTTCATCTAATTTTGTACAAATTAAATGTATGAGTTGGTCTTACAATATTCAAATTTCTTGTACTCGATGACTTAACTTGTGCATTAAAATGGATATTTTAGTGTATTGTTATTTTTTATAAATAAAAATTTATGATTTCATTTTGAAATTATTTTTTTGCAATGTAGTTTGTTTACAATATGAACAAATTGGCAGGTTGATAGCCAAATGAAATCAATGCCAGCTACAGCTCAAGTTGCAGCTCAACAAGGAGAGTATTTAGCACATTGCTTCAATCATATGGTAGCTGAAGTTCGTGACAATGTAGCTCCAGAGGGTCCAATGCGCATTCGAGGAAAGGGTCGACATAGATTTCAACCCTTTCAATACAGACATTTTGGACAATTTGCTCCTCTAGGTGGAGAAAAAGCAGCTTATGAGCTCCCTGGAGATTGGGTGTCTATTGGTCGTAGTACTCAATGGCTTTGGTATTCTGTATATGCTAGTAAGCAGGTAAGTTGGCGCACACGAACACTGGTCATTTTTGATTGGACCAAAAAGGCATTTTTTGGACGAGACTCTTCACGTATTGATCATTGATAGGTATTGAATAAAGTGATAATGAATCACTTATACAACTTTGATTTTTGAGGATTGTTTGTGTATATACCAAATTTTTCCTCTTGCAACTTCAAAATTGGTCTAATTCTTTGAATATTATTTTTGAATTGAAAATAAAATAAAGGCTCTTTAAAAAATTCTACTCCAAAAAACCACCCCACAATAATATTTAATAAAATTCATCCAAAGAATACATATATAATACAACTAATTTTTTTTGCCTTAATTAGGTTTTGAATTGTTCCAAACTTTAAAGTTTCCAATTAAAAAATTTAGGAGACAATCTTGAGTTTTTTTAACCATGCTTAATTTTCAATTTTATTGATTACATCTCAACTTTCTTGTTTACAAGCTACTTTAAATTCTTCAAATTACTTCTCAATATAATTTAAGATTTCATTACAATTTAATAACGGTTTTAACATACTTTATAAAAATGACTTAGAAAACTTTACATGAAATTGCACAAAACTATGAATTTTTAAATACATTCATATTAAAAATTTCAAAATTTACCATATGCATTGAATAAAATAAACATCCTATAATTCACATAATAACTTAGAAACTGCCATCAACCTTGCATAAATGATGGAAAGTCACTCTAAATGTTTGAAAACTTTGCCACAATTTAAATCATGCTGTTAAATATTCAATGTTGGTATGTTGGGCCCATCGTGAGAGAATGTCAATTTCTGAGTGAAACACAAATCATTTTCAAAAGGGCTACACATGTCATTACTACATTTGTTGTAAAGTTTTTTACAAAAAATTTGGAATGGGTATACGAATCATTTATCTGTTGAATGTAAAATTCTTGCAAGGATACAAATATAGTCTTTTTTCAAAATTTCAGTCACAAATGTTTCCAAAATCCTTGTAGTCATAAAACCAGCTTGTAATTTTCTTCAAAACTTCAAATTCAGGTGGTAGTGATACTGAGTTCTTGAGGGGGAATGCTGGCATGTGAGCATGGAGCGGTGAGCGGTGAGCGGGAAGCGGGGATTGGTGAGCGGGGAGTGTCTGAAATGTGGAAGAAAAAAAAAAAGAGAAAAATTGATGAAAAAGTGGATGGAAGTTGATGGAAATGTGGGCAATTTTTTCTAGAATAAAATCTAGAAATTGGGCTGAAGAAATAAAGAAAAGTGGATGGAGGAGTAGGATGAAAGTCTGGGAAAAAAATTGTTGAAAATGGATGGAGGAAATGGATGAAAGTCGTGGGAATAATGGATGAATGTGTTTTGTAAAATGGATGGAAGTCATTCAAAAAATGGATGAATGTATGCTTAAAAATGGATGGAAGTCATTCAAGAAATGGATGAAATTTGCTTGAGCGGTTTTGATGAAAGTAGGTGAAAATGGGCATAACTGAATGAAAAGAGGGAGGACATGAAAGAGGAAGGATTCCCCCAAAAAATATTAAATAGCAACTTTTCTTCAAAGCCCGTTTACAAGGAGTTAATTTGCTTGTATGACCGTGGAGAGTTTCTACAACCGTGCATTTAGGAATTAGGACACATATTCCAATTCACAATCAATTTTGACATTGCAACTTATAAGGACAAAACATGAGGTGGGTGATGTTTTGGTGCTACAAGAAGAGATTTTGGCCATGGCATAAGAGAATCATCCGAGTACTACTTCATCCATAAGAGGGTGAGACAAGCAAACAAAATTGAACTGAAATAATATATTGAGAACATTGAAATTTGTAAGAAACTGGATGTGCATTGTTAATGTAGCCTGAAATAAAGCTAACAATTTGAAGAATTCGGTTTTGGAATATGGTCATCTTTTGCGGTTTGTGCATCAATGTTGTGCTTAGTACAATGACAATGAAAGCCTGACGGTAAGGCTGTTACACCTCCAGTTTCTGTTATAGTGATTTAATGAAATTTTTGCAAAACTATGGCGTTCAATTTTAAAGAATCATTATTCGCTGCATTATCATTATATGCCCACTAGCTCACCATCTTCTTGACATTCATCGTGCATCCCCTGCAGCAGACGACAAACTCATCCACTAAAACCAAAAACTTAATGAATTCCATGTTCAATGGACCAGAATCTCACAAGCGCTTGTTTTGGTGGGCAAGAGAGCAAACAATTCACAAATTCAGAATTATTAATCGAGGAGTTTGTGGTCTGGCTAAAGAAAATGCACGATGAATGTCAGTAAGGTGTTGAGCGGGTTGGATAATGATTGTAGTACTCATGAGGAGAAAAAACAACTAAGCAGAGATGATATTGAACATTGCGGATGAGTAGAAGAGACAGTCACTAAAACCAATGTAAAATGAACTCTCCGAGAGTGCTATCAACTAGAGGCACTAAAATTACTATACCAACATCAACAATACGTCAGTAGAAGTGGGATTTTGAAGCAAAATCCCCACTATGAGATATCTAAGACCCAAGCACTAACCCACAAACATTGTGACAACTACATATATGCTATAACTCATAAGGGTGTCGAAGATAGCGTCATCCTTTGAAATCGACAGGAATGCCCGACATGTGGCATGGAGTGATAAGGTTGTCATAGATCGCCTAATCCTCTTGAAAAGCTACAACAACAGGACACGCGGCATAAAATCCTTAGAAAGATGCACCACGTGGCATCATATCCTAAGAATGAGATGACACTTGGCATCCAAGATAGGTTCCCCTCTTCAGAAGCCACTTCCAAGACGATATGTAGTACTACAAATTGGAAATCCATATCCAAGACAACATTATCAATATTTGGTGCATGTTGAAGAGAGAATTGGCGTAAAATAAGAAGACTCGGCTACAACTAAAGAGGCACCTAAAACCGTCAAAATAAGGAATTCAGCATAGGCATTGGGGTTTAGGGTTGTAAAAATAAGGAATTCAACGTTGGTGGGGGAACTCTTCTTTCAAATAGTATTTGTTTACGTATTAGTGAATGAAACTCATGAATATTAAGAAAATAAATAAAAGATTAGGTGGTACTATGTAATGTCTAGGATTCAAATGCGATTATACAGTTGGAATATAAAAATGTTAGGGCACAGTAATGAATGCTTATGGACAGATTTGGGAATAATATATGGTGTACTCCATGTAACAAGCACAGGGAGAAAATGGTGATATACTCTAAATCAAAAGGAAAATCATATTATTATAAATTGGCTCGTGAAAATCAAAGAACCTGAAAGGAAGCTCATGCGGAAGCAATACTATTATGAGGAAGGTACATAAACATTCAGATACAAAGCATGTCGAAGGAAAAAATCCATTACTGAGATTGCATCATCCAAGTCAAGAATACAGATAATTCAAATACAAAAAACATAATTTAGCATCTGCATGGCAATCACAAAAATGTATTGAAAACAGTCATAGTAAAGCACGGTAATACTACAAAGACATTTGGTTCATGACGAACTATCCTCACTGTTTGCTGCCATCGAGTCTGAATCTACAGCACAGTCATCTACATACTTCAAAACGCGAGGATGTACCAAACCTGCTCTAGGAGCTGGTCTAGGGTTTAAGGCAACTAAATCCCTAGCCACTGCGTCTGCGTATACAGGGAGTTGAAATGATTTTGCTGGGCTTGGGAAAAATCCAGCTCTAGCAAAAAATGGAACGTGTGTGACTTTGGTCACTTCTTGGATTTGCCTACACACCAATTAATCACATATTAGATCACATGAATTTCATGTTCGTTGTGTACCATCAAAAGAAGATATTAAATGAAAACTTACTTACTGAATCGGTTGGTCTTCACAATACGTTGGATTGGTACTTCTTCTTCATCCAAATCTTCAACTGCAACTTCAGGGATTGATGGTTCAAGACACGGAACTATTGATGCACGCATGACCGGAGCAATGAGGGCATCAAATATAGCTTTGCCTTCCTCAAAGGCTAAAATATGACGACGAGCAGCACGGCAAGCTTGAATGCTTGAACCTGAAAATATACAAAACAAACAAAGAAAACGTTGCATAAGATACATGACCAAGTTCAAGTATGTAATCTAACATCGTGGAAATAGTAAAATGGCAAGCACACAATACCTGTAGATGCTGTGCAATCCACCACAACGTCTTCTGGTTGAGTGAGCCCTTCCACAAGCATCTGCATGAACTCCCGAGCCTTCTCTCGGGGACCACGCCATGGTTTTGGCCCATTCATGCTCACGTCTTCCTTATTGCAGAAGTTCTGCAAAATGTCATCTCGGCCCACCGTGACACCCACCGCTTGATGGGATGCGACAAATTGGAAAGGAAACTCCAAATCGGTCTTAGGTCCACATTCCTTGACCACAAGAGCAATGGTGAAGTGCATAGTCTGCAATACAAATGAGTTAACACTGTCACTATAGTATAGGTGATAAATAAATGGAGACATAAATGGGGGTAGAGTGCTTGTTACCGTCTTTGTTGGATTTGCCGGCTTTGTCAAATGGAGATGATTCATGCCAGTCCAAGTGACAAGGAGTCTGAATTTGTATTCGGCGCAACATCCAAGGAGGTGGCTTCTGTGCTGTCGAGATTGGAAGGGATACATCACCAGCAGGGGCGTGCCGTCATGAAGGTACTCTTGAGCAAAGTCAAACACGGGCTGCAGGTACTCAGTGGGATTGAAGTCATTCCACTTCGGAATTGGTTCTGGTGGAGCCGAAATCGAAGGCACATGGAGTCCTTCGGGAACATCTACAATGATGAGGTCCACGGCTGACTTCGCGATCATTTTCCCTTGGAAAGATCGGTCCTTATCACAGGCATGCTGTATGAGACAACAAAATGAAATAAAATTTGATTAAAGAAATTATACAGTTATTGACTGAGAAAATGTGTGATGTCATAAACCAGTAATTTATATATATGGAGGCCAGATCAATAGAATTTCTTACCATTTCCAAGAAGGCCTCCACATCAGCCATGGCTTTAGAATTATTGGGCAAATTACCCAAGGACAAGTTGAGGATGCATTCATCAATGTCAGCCACGGGTGCCAAGTTCATCAATGTAGGTGTAAGCCCATGTAGGTGTAAGCCCATGTACTAAGCGCTCCTGAGTGAGTGAGAAACCCGAAGATGTGTCCTTCATGTCCGCTGCACTTGTCTGAGGTTCATGAATAGGTGTCTCAGCCTTCCTCTTTGTGCCCTTCTTCTTGGCCTTCTCCTCCTCCTTCTCAACTTTAGATGCCATCCGTTTTTTCTTGGTTTCTTCTGTTTTCTTCTTCGCATCCTCCCATCTCCCCTCCTTTTTCTTGTCGGCTGCCCCCCTTCGCGCAACAGCCTTAGCTCTAGCCTCTGGATCTAGTCCAGCGAACTCGTCAAACTCTGGCTCTTCGGGTGCGGCGGACTGAAGTGTGTTGAAGAGAGTCTCTTCCTCTGGTGGCGTGGTTTCAAAAACACATTCGAGGTACCATGGGCATGCCTGCAAATGCGGTGTGGTCCAATTCTTAATCTGCGAGGCAAAGAACATGCAATCTGGGGAGGTCCTATCTAACCAGGTAGTCAGAAATGGGGGTAGGTCCGTCTTCTGGATGGCTTTCTTTGCGTACAACTCAAATTTGAAATACCTGCAATAAAAGCAGTTCAAGAGTGTTGTATCCAATCAGATTATAGGGGAAAAAATGAAATGTAGAAGCTCCACCAAGACCTGGGAATTTAACTAGTAGTCAAGACAAACTAGAAATGAACAAAATGGAGATGAAAGCGTCTCTCAGATCCCTAGAAATTGTCTTCTGGGCCCGAGAGGACCTGCATTAGGTGGCTGACGATCTGAAATTGAAAACAGGTCCTAAGATTCACGCCAAGAAATTGGGAGACAATGGACAGAGAACTGGCTAATCATGATCCCGGTTATCAAACACAAAGGGGAATGGGTATTCTCTTGAGGATCAGAAATTGATTCATAAAGGCCGACGTACCACTTCATGCAACCATGACAAGTTCCAAAAAGAGCAAATTAAATCAACAGATGACCAATACAAACAACAGAAAATGAAATGAAGTTCAGAACCACTAAAGAATATGTACAATGCAAAGCAAGGAAAAAGTCCTATGGTAAACAAACACTAGGACTATCAACTACTGTTTATTGCAGTGAAATTCACGCACATTCTACAATACCTGTATATCAACCGCTTCACAGCCAACATGGCCCCCCTAAAGTCCTTGAATGACTCAGACTTCTTGAAGGAGTCCGATTCCTTAAAGCTACCTGTGTACGCCATGTCCCACAGCTTCATTCTCCAGCACTCAATGTATTCGTGAAGGGTTTGCGGCTCCGTTTGAACAGACATGTCGATTGGAATGTTATCCGAATGGCTGATGCTATCAAACATCTCCGTGGCTGCCTCTTCCAGCTACAGGGAAAATTGGCATGCAAATGGTGGATGAAATGTTAGGTTGTAGTAGTCTACCAATACTAGGAGTGAAAGGCAAACGCAGCTATGTATGTAGAATGTAAACACATGAAGCTGGAATATATAAAATGTCTTATTACAGTAATACGTACCCCGGCATACCAACATGCCTTTGCAAGGAATGTCAACAGTCTATCCTTGTTAACTGGACGAGGAGGAAACCGCCTGGCTTCCTGAGTCGGATTGGAGGAATTCATCCACTTCAGCCACTTAATCTTGTGTGCTGGACTGACATTGGATGTTGAAATCATGTTCAACTTCTCCAGTGTCAACTCTGACACTGCAAAAAGGTTCCAGTGCCTCTCGATCTGTAGCAATGATACAAATATTGATGAGAGAACAATTTAGAAAGACAATTGAGTAATTGCAATGGTTGAATAGAACATGGTACTCACTTCTTGTAGCCACTCTGGGCCTAGACTCGGGGCGGCCACTGACACAATTTTTGACAGTTTTTGATACAACAGTCTTGTCGAATCCTTGATAGAAGTCTTCATTGCATCGACTACTCCTTCCTTTGTAACTTCGGCAGCAGGCGTATCTTCGTTATACTTTCGAACTGCTTGATCAACAGCTGCAGAAATTTCTTGCTGACATCCAAGATGTATCACGGAATTAGCTTAGAATAGATTCATTGACTAAATCATCAATTAAATGAAGATCATGAACTGATAAAGGCTAAGCAATATACCTTGAAGATGAAAGACGTGAAGACCTCAAGGGGCATAGTGTACCACTTGGTTCTTGTCGTCTGTAAGCAGGTCTTAACCTCTTCGGGGCTAAGAAGCTCTTTGAACTTGTCAATTTCCATAACAGTGTATTTTTGAACTCGATAGAGGGTGTGCACCAGGTTGGTCTTGACGTGATAGTTCTCGGTGTGCCTGCCATACACATATCATTCAAAATTGCATGAGCATTATCAAAGCACATGCTAGTGAGGACGGGATTCAATCATGAAATTAGGAACATATAGGAGAAGACAACAAATGGAATGTTGCAAAATCATACTTGTTTATGTCGTGCATGGCTTGCATTGCCACTCCAATCCAATTCCGCGTATCCAAAATGATGGAATCCACAGCAATATGCCAATCTGGTTCCGTTGAATGAAGCCGCTTAATATGGTTCATCCAAGCTATACGTCTATGATTTCCATCGCAGACATATAGTTTGAAATCGACCAAGTGCTTTAGCGCAGGCTGGGACACCAAATACTTGTTGAACTCGTCATTTGCCGAATTCCAAATCGGTCCCCATTCAAGTTTCTCAGCATCGGAGAATACTCTAGTCCGTCCAGCCTCATCACAAATTGATACATAAAAGACACGAGCCCCCTCCTCATATCCTCGAGTGAACTGATTCTCTAGCATAGTGAGGTCACAGGTGAGTGTCGGATGAACAATTGGCATAGGCACCATCCTGCACAGTGGAATTTTCATTCTAGAAAACTCGTTCGAAGTTAATCGTAGACCTTGGAGGATTGAAACAGTATCCAGGGTCTGGGTCCTCCGGATGTCGTCCTCCATGAAATCCTCGCGAATTCCGAGAAGTTGGTCTTCAGATATCTCGTCCATCTCCACATCAGTGCCACCTTCCGATTGGAGTCCGGTAACATCCATTGCTGTCTGGGTTGTCCTAGGATGGTTTGCCATCGAACCGGTTTCCATAGTATTCTGTAAGAAGGCAAGAATATGTAAAACAATTAGAACTGGAAAATCCTCTCTTCAAAAACGTAGTTAGAGAGCAAAAGTGACACCTATATTTGAAACAGATGACGAATCCCACCAGACATACCCTAAACGGATGGACAGGGAGGTCTGTAGCAGCTATCGCCATGGCCCCGGATGGAGTATTGTCTTCAAGAACCTCCAGTGCACCTCGCGTTGGGGGATTTTCTGTTTGCCCACTGACCACCTGTCCCCGATCAATATATCGAAGAATTAGCCATCGGATAGAAATCCTGACAGGATAATCAAATACGATCAAAAGCATGACTATGAACTTGGTGATAAGATCCCTCCTGCAGTAATTGGTTCAAGGATAGCAATTACATATAAAGCAAGTAAAGTAAATCTGCAAAGAAGACGATGAAATCTGTTGTCAGAGTGACAACTAGCCTCCATGAAGATCAGCATTTGGCAGTGTTAGGATTCCCTCTCCCGGCTCGCCAGAATTGGTGTCTCGGGCCCAAGAGACCTAATGGAGTCCGCGAGCCGAGCAACAAGACTGACCTATTCGGACGCAGTATCATCCATAAAGAGCCTTGTTTGCGTAATACTTCCACCATTCATAAGAAACATTGTTCAAATGCAACAGCTCCCAAATGGATATACTAACGGGAACCAATAGAGATCCTTACAATGTAACGCATGTTCTTTTGACCTAGAAATTGGTTGAGATTATTTTGAATTATATGGATTAGTGGCTGTCATAAGTCACTGTGATTTCTAGGTCGGACCCCTCAAATTAGAATATAGACCCTCTCCCGGGACCCAAGATTTGGTCTCTCGAGCCCGAGAGGACTCCGGGAGCTGCACGCTGTTGCATTAAAACATTCCTGCGACCAATATCACAGAAGTTCATTGGGATGGATAACAACTGGAAGATCATCAACAATTTCGTTCATTACATCATTTAGACAACAAGATCACCCTCTCCGGTGCAAAGAGAATTGGTCTCCCAGGCCCGAGAGGACTCTGGGATGTGTCACCTCATGCACCAATACTGCATCTCCATCGTCCATATTATTCAGGACAATGGTATATAATGAAATTGCATTCAACTGCTAACATAAAAACCCTCCGACAATCTCTTTGACGGAAACAAAATGATACGTAGATAATTATGAATCTAATCTTAAATCATGCGGTTGGGGATCAGGATCACATAAATCTATATCACGAGGTGTGATTATTCTGATGTATTAGCCATGACTAGCACCACAAATGATTCGGATGTTCTGGATACGAGTATGCAGCGACCAGATACAAACCCTCTCCCTCGGCCCGAGAATTGGTCTCTCGGGCCCGAGAGACATGTGAATGCTGCATGCTATTGCAACGGAAACTATCCTCTCGACCATCCTAAACCAGAACCACGCCAAATTAAAAGTTCACATTCATTTGAAGTTTTGATCTAGGCAAGCAACGCTCTATACAAGGACAACCATGGCCGCAATCAAACTCAATTTTATCAATTGAAAGCTTACAGTCAAGATGACCTCAGGAAGAAGCACTAGAATATTGCATCGCTAAAACAGTTAGCGAACCAAACCTACACTCTCCAAGGACCCGAGAATCGGTCTCCGGGGTGAGATCAATACTGAATAATTCCCAAGACATTCGTCTAGTGTTCATTGTCACTAGGATCAAGTCAACGAAATGTGTTTGTTCACTTGTTTTTATGGTGCAGCAGCAGCAAGAAATGGGTCGGCTGATTTACCCTCAAGTTTCAGAATTAATTAAACCAAATCCTCTCCGGCTGCCCGTGATTTGGTCTCTCGGGCCCGAGAGACATCTGGGACCTCCATGCAGTCGCATCAAAATCAGTCCTCTCCAGCATCCGTATAAAAAACATCACAAAATCGAAAGTTCACATTCATTTGATACTCTGATCTAGACAAGCATCTCACCGAACGAAATGAACCATGACCGCAATGAAACTCAGTTATATCAAACGAAATCATATAGTCAAGATGACCTCGGGAAGAAGCAATGGAATTTCACTTCGTCGGAACAGTTAGCGAACCAATACTACCCTCTCCCGGTGCCCGAGAATTGGTCTCTCGGGCCCGAGAGACATCTGAACCCTTAAGCAGTTGCATGAAAATCAGTCCTCTCCAGCATCCGGAAGAAAAAACTTTGCCAAATCAAATGTTCACATTTATTTTATATTCTGATCTAGACAAGAATCTCACCGTATCAAAAAAACCATGACCACAATCAAACTCAATTATATCAATCAAAATCATACAGTCGGGATGAACACTGGAAGAAGCACTGGAATTTTACTTCGTCGGAACAGTTAGCGAACCAATCCTACCCTCTCCCAGGACCCGAGAATTGGTCTCCCGGGCCCGAGAGACATCTGGGACCTCCATGAAGTTGCAACAATATTAGTCCTCTCCAGCATCCGGAAAAAAAACCCTCGCCAAATCAAAAGTTCACATTCTTTTTATGTTCTGATCTAGACAAGCATCTCACCATACCAAAAAAACCATGACCGCAATCAAACTCAATTATATCAGACGAAATCATACAGTCGGGAAGAACACTGGAAGAAGCACGGGAAATTCAATTCATCGGAACAGTTAGCGAACCAATCCTACCCTCTCCCAGGACCCGAGAATTGGTCTCCCGGGCCCGAGAGACATCTGGGACCATTAAGCAATTGCATCAAAATGTGTCTCTCCAGCATCCGAAAAAAGAACTTCGCCAAATAAAAAGTTCACATTCATTTGATATTCTGAACTAGACAAGAATCTCACCGTGCGAAATGAACCATGACCGCAATCAAACTCAATTATATCAAACGAAATCATATAGTCGGGATGAACACTGGAAGAAGCATTGGAAATTCAATTCGTCGGAACAGTTAGAGAACCAATCCCACCCTCTCCCGGTGCCCGAGAATTGGTCTCTCGGGCCCGAGAGACATCTGGGACCTCCATGAAGATGCAACAGAATCAATCCTCTCCAGCATCCGGATAAAAAGCTTCGCCAAATCAGAAGTTCACATTCATTTGATATTCTGATCTAGGCAAGCGTCTCACCGTACCAAAAAAACCATGAGCGCAATCAAACTCTATTATATCAGACGAAATCATACAGTCGGGATGAACACTGGAAGAAGCACTGGAATTTCAGTTCGTCGGAACAGTTAGAGAATCAATCCTACCCTCTCCCAGGACCTGAGAATTGGTCTCTCGGGCCCGAGAGACATCTGGGACCTCCATGAAGTTGCAACAAAATGAGTCCTCTCCAGCATCCGAAAAAAAATCAATGCCAAATAAAAAGTTTACGTTCATTCAATATTCTGATCTAGACAAGCATCTCACCGTACCACAAAAACCAGGACCGCAATTAAACTCAATTATATCAGACGAAATCATACAGTCGGGATGAACACTGGAAGAAGCACTGGAATTTCACTTCGTTGGAACAGTTAGCGATCCAATCCTACCCTCTCCTAGGACCCGAGAATTGGTCTTTTGGGCCCGAGAGACATCTGGGACACTCAAGCAGTTGCATCGAAATCAGTCCTCTCCAGCATCCGAAAGAAAATCATTGCGATATCAAATGTTCAAATTCATTTGATATGCTGATCTAGACAAGCATCTTAGTGTACAAAACAAAACATGACCGCAATCAAACTCAATTATATCAAACAAAATCATATAGTCGGGATGAACACTAGAAGAAGCACTGGAATTTCACTTCGTCGGAACAGTTGGCGAGCCAATACTACCCTCTCCCAGGACCCGAGAATTGGTCTCTCGGGCCCGAGAGACATCTGGGACCCTTAAGCAGTTGCATTATAATCAGTCTCTCCAACATCCGAAATGAAAACGTCGCCAAATAAAAAGTTCACATTCATTCGGTATTCTAATCTAGACAAGAATCTCACCGTGCAAAATGAACCATGACCGCAATCAAATTCAATTATGTCAAACAAAATCATATATTCGGGATGACCACTGGAAGAAGCACTGGTGTTTCAATTCGTCGGAACAGTTAGCGAGCCAATCCTACCCTCTCTCGGTGCCCGAGAATTGGTCTCTCGGGCCCGAGAGACATCTTGGATTCTTAAGCAATTGCATCAAAATCCGTCCTCTCCAGCATCCGGAGAAATTCATCACCAAATCAAAAGTTCACATTGACTTGATACTCTGATCTAGACAAGCATCTCACCGTACCACAAAAATTATGACCACAATCAAACTCAATTATGTCAAACGAAATCATATAGTTGGGATGAACACTGGAAGAAGCACTGGGATTTCGCTTCGCCGGAACTGTTAGCAAACCAATCCTATCCTCTCCCGGTGCCTGAGAATTGGTCTCTCGGGCCCGAGAGACATCTGGGACCTCCATGAAGTTGCAACAAAATGAGTCCTCTCCAGCATCCGAAAAAAAATCAATGCCAAATAAAAAGTTTACGTTCATTCAATATTCTGATCTAGACAAGAATCTCAGCGTGCGAAATGAACCATGACCGCAATCAAACTCAATTATGTCAGACAAAAACTTATAGCTGGGATGACTACTGCAAGAAGCAGTCGTAATTCAATTCGTTGGATCTGTTAGCGAACCAGTCCTTCCCTCTCCCGGTGCCCGGGAATTGGTCTCTCGGGCCCGGGAGACATCTAGGACCTCTAAGCAGTTGCAACAAAATCAGTCCTCTCCAGCATCCGAAAGAAAATCATTGCGATATCAAATGTTCAAATTCATTTGATATGCTGATCTAGACAAGCATCTCAGTGTACAAAACAAAACATGACCGCAATCAAACTCAATTATATCAAACGAAATCATATAGTCGGGATGAACACTGGAAGAAGCACTGGAATTTCACTTCGTCGGAACAGTTGGTGAGCCAATACTACCCTCTCCCAGGACCCGAGAATTGGTCTCTCGGGCCCGAGAGACATCTGGGACCCTTAAGCAGTTGCATTATAATCAGTCTCTCCAGCATCCGAAAAGAAAACGTCGCCAAATAAAAAGTTCACATTCATTCGGTATTCTGATCTAGACAAGAATCTCACCGTGCGAAATGAACCATGACCGCAATCAAACTCAGTAATATCAAACGAATACTTATAGTCGGGATGACCACTGGAAGAAGCAATGGAATATCACTTCTTCGGAACAGTTAGCGAACCAATCCTACCTCTCCCGGTGCCCGAGAATTGGTCACTCGGGCCCGAGAGACGTCTGGGACCATTAAGCAGTTGCAATAAAATCAGCCCCTCCAGCATCCGAATAGAAATCATTGCCAAATCAAGAGTCCATATTCATTTCATTTTGTATTTTGATCTAGACAAGCATCTCACCAAACGAAATGAATTATGACCGCAATCGAACTCAATTATATCAGACGAAAACTTATGGTGGGGATGAACACTGGAAGAAGCACTGGAATTCCAATTTGTCGGAACAGTTACCGAACCAATCCTACCCTCTCCCGGTGCCCGAGAATTGGTCTCTTGGGCCCGAGAGACATCTGGGACCCTTAAGCAGTTGCATCAAAATCAGTCCTCTCTAGCACCCGGAAAAAAACTTCGCCATATCAAAACTTCACATTCATTTTATATTCTGATCTAGACAAGAATCTCACTGTGCACAAAAAACCATGACCGCAATCAAACTCAATTATATCAACTGAAATCATATTGTCGGGATGAACACTGAAAGAAGCACTAGAATTTCGCTGTGACGGAAGAGTTAGCAAACCAATCCTACCCTCTCCCCGTGCCCGAGAATTGGTCTCTCGGGCCCAAGAGACCTCTGGGATCTCTATGCAGTTGCAACAAAATCAGTCTTCTCCAGCATCTGAGAACAAAACATCGCAAAATAAAAAGTTCACATTCATTTGATATTCTAATCTCGACAAGCATCTCTCTGCACAAATAGAACCTTGACCGCAATCAAACTCAATTATATGAAAACAGAACTTATAGTCAGGATGATCACTGGAATGGAAGAAGCACTGGAATTTTGCTTCGTTGAAACAGTTAGCGAACCCAACCTACCCTCTCCTAGGACTCTCGAATTCGTCTCTCGGGCCCGTCAGGCCACTGGGCGCCACAACCTTGAGCAATCTATACTCTGTCTACTGCATATCAGCGTTACTGTTGTGCATCCCCGAGAAGAGAAAAATGTGGAAGATGTTTACACTCTCGAAGCAATCCTTTCTGGCCCACCTGATTCAACGCAATACCTAATAAACATTCAACATTTTAAGAGCTGGACATCCGCTCCTCACGCTAGTGCAGTTCCTGTTTGTGGCAATTGTCAAAACCCTGTTGAAAGTCGTGCGGCTGGGTTCATCAGGCGGCCAGGTTCGACCTAAACCCTAAATTTAATTCTGTGTGGTACAAACATTCCTGTGAGGCACGAACAGCAATGACTATCGCATCCAAGTTTGGTGATCTTGCATACCTCGGATACAATGTTCTCATTGTTTCGTGAAGGAGTCTCTGAAAGCACTTCCCCTTGTTGACCTCGCCATGAACGCAGGTTCGCTGCCATCTTCAAGCTCTAGAAAATCGCCCAATTCGCCGTAGCAGAATGCAGTGACCTCGCGGAAGACCTCACACAAGCCTGGTCTTGACCTTCACCAAAGCAAATCGCGAAATCCTGTAGCGGCAGAGGCGGCGTGGTTCTCCTGATCTTGGGGCCCCGTATTAGGGTTGGAGGTGTGAGTCATTCGTTGAACTGAGGCCCCGCATCATGGGCAAGCGAGCTTGGGCCAGTACCAGGCCTTGGGCTTGGGCTTGGGCTTGGGCTTGGGCCGGTACCAGGCCTTGGGCTCGGGCTTTGGCCGGAACCAGGCCTTCTACTTGGGCTTGGGTTGGAACCAGGCCTGTACTGGGCTGTTAATTCCGTGCTGTAATTTTCCTCGGGCCTACTCTTTTCCGAGTCGTGATTCTCTAGATGACACAGGAGATTAAATGCTACATTCGGATTGAGACGCGCAATGTGAAATCACAGGAATGTTAACCCTCGAAAGAAGTACAACAATTTATTATTATTTACGTATCAAAATTCTTTGAAATTTTGAATTTGTATTTGCAATCAAAGGCTGCATATGAGCTAGTTTAAGTTAACATCTAACCCTACACTTGGCTTAAAATAGGGGCACAATTATTCATTTATCCCCACTAATTTGTGCGCGTTCACCTTGTGGGTCCCAGTTTGAATGCAGGATTTCAGTGTTTTACTAAGTGACTCGATCCTTTCCCTCGTCCAATAAGTGATATCCACTGGTTACAATAATGGACCACTACGAGACAGACCACAATCCTAATCCGAGGATGGTATGTGGCATGCAATGTTCATATACATATAAATCTAGCGGTCAACTGCTTCTCATTATGATTTACGTGAAATTTAAATGTAGGATTTATAACTTAAATATCGAGGATCATTAGCATGATCTAAAATCAATATTATGGGGCAAATCAGGAACGCTATGATAAGATCCAAGTCCTTGTCATCAATTTCTGGCGTACAGAACCACATCTATGGGGTGGTGGCAGGGTACAGTGGTATGCAGCCACGGAAGATAACTATGTGTTCCGTTCCCCAGAATTCTGTATCCCTTTTGCCCTTTATATTGCAGGCAAGTAGTGGTATGCATTTAATGGTTAAGTATACCCGGACACTGACATACTTTAAATTATTATGCTAGGATTCGTGGCGGCTTCAAGCAAGGTCTATATTTCTAGTTTCGATTTATATTATCCTCTGTACTAACTACACAGCAAAAATGATGTTTGTCACTAAACGGTAATCTTGTTCTTATATTGCTATTATCAGTGAACAGACTAGTTCTCTTTGGTCCTTCCTATATTCTTGTACTCCTCACTATTTGATGTGCCTCAACCTCTTGTCGATATGTTGAATGTCTTAGGTGTGTAGATCATAATGCCTGGTACCGCTTTGTAGTGCTGTTTGCACTTGATCCCATTTCTTATTACAGGCTCAGGCTATGAGCATTATATGTTGTGTCTAACGATCCGATGCTATGATGTTCTCTCTTGTGGTAGCATAGATAATTAGTATTCAATTTCGCAATATTGGTAGTCCAGTTCCATAGAGATGCCAGACTTCCAGGGTATGGTAGTCGTTAGGGCCAATGGTGAAGGAGTCCCCTTGATTTTTGAGGTAGGACAAGATGGATTGGCAAGTGTGTCCGCCTTTAGATTAAGTCTTCGTTTTCAGTTTTCAGCGAACTCGATTCACGTTGACGAAGATATCTTTGATCCCATCTCAGGAGAGCTTATGCATACTATAGGTGAAGTACCAGCACGGATTGGAGACAACACTTCTTGGCAACTGAAGCCAGGGAATTATAGAGCATACGGGATTCCAATTTCAGGGCTTCAACCTTCTACGGACGTAGTAACACCTTATCGGTCCTCTTCGTCCTCGTTTATAACTCCGCCTCCAATTGAAGTCAAGATGGAACCTCGAGTTGACAATGTCACAGTCCTAAGTTCTGACTCAGGCGTGACTTCTCCTCCTCCACCATTGAACTCGGGGACTCCTTCTTCAAAGACGACTTATCGTAATCATTCTACGGTGAAGGTCCCCGCGGATGTGATATTTGGTGAAGGATCTATAACATCTGTCATTGATTGCTTGAGAGGATTAAGGACCCTCAAGGGATGTAGGAATGTGTTGTCAAAAATTGACTATGACAAGATTAGCATTCTGAGAGTGACCACCCTCCCTCCTACTTTTAATGGAGACATCATTTTTGAGCTGCCAGCATTAGAGAGTGGTTCCGCTTCCTCTTATGCCAAGCAAATGATTGGGATGGATAAGAAATACGACGGTCATGTTTGGTCTAAGACAATCACGACAAACATCACTAATCCTATGGGGTTGTCATTTCGCACTTCCGCTTGTATAGGGCACCTTAGATGTACAAACCAGAATTGTGAGTTCCTAAGCCGTGTTCACCAAACTACGACCATCAATGAGTTGGAATGGGAAGGTCTATGTCCCATGACGCTTGATCCTACAGGGTCGCATCCTCTTGGGTCAACTTTGGTTTGTAAAATTTGTAAGGAGCCTCCAACTTGTATTCAGAATTGTCCTGTCAAAGTATACTACGTCGTTGGCAACTACAAGACGACCCGTGCATTTGTACACTTGGGCATTCACGAGCATCCCGTCAAGGAGGGAGAATTGAGAGACGTGAAAGACATTACCCGATCCCTAATTGGCCAGCAGATGGAGAAGACACCAACCGCGACAAATTCGTCCATCGTACTGGAAGCTACGAAGGAACTACTTGGCGACCTTCTCTTGCGTCCGGATGGGGTGGTGCCAAAGACCATGGACTTTGCTGAACTACTTCCGGTTTTAGACAAGTGCAAGTACTTCAGCTCTCCAAGTATTCGAAACGAGGTAGCTTCTTTTAAATATTTGCGGAGATTTGGTGTGATAGATAGTATTACACAGTTGAGGGGAGCCAGTACTTGGGCATTTGTTCAAGAGAGCATATTTCCAGGACAGGGAACCGATGATGATAAAGTTTTTGTCTTCAAGATGGCCGAAGTAGGTCCAGGAAGTGGAGTGGACTTAGTGAAGCGCATGCAAGTGGGAGGTGACCTAGAGGATGCGTGGATCATGTTTGATCATGTGAAACGTGTTAAAGGCTGGACTACAATGGCCTGCCATGTCTATGACTCTTCATATTGTTGGGTTATGACAATTGCGATTTGCGACATGCAATCAGAGGATTGCGCAGCTCAGATTTTGTTTTGGAGGAATTTGAACTCTGTTCTTGAACGACACGGGGTACCGCATACTCAGTTCAAAGGATTTATGGCTGATAGTGCTCAGGCAAACTGGAATGCTGTCAGGACTATTTATGGATTGGGGGACATTGCCGTTCCAATGGAAAACAGGGAGCGGACATGCCTCTTTCATTGGACTCAATCCATGGAAAAGCACACCAAAGCTGAAATCCGTGGGGACCTTCAAGATCAGCATCGACTGCTCTGCAAACAATACAAAAATGCTGTTTCGTCGGAGGAATCAGAAACCCGTTATTTGGCAATCCGGGCTTGGTGGCTCACATCTGGTGCTACAACTGAAGAAGGCCTGCATCGACTGGAGTTGTGGCTATCGTTCTGGCATTTTCGATATCGGCAGTGGGGCGGCTTCATGCAACTTGTAAGTATCTATTCCAAATGATTATCGTGTGGGTAATGTATAAGCGTCTGCCTGTCTATCCGTCTTCCTTATAATTATATGTTCTTGAATATTTGAAGTATAAATGGGTATCCTCATGACTATTGTTGTACAATATTTTGGCTCAAGGAGTGTCATATGTCTAGAAGCGTATGCTACAGATGTTTCGGTGTCAAATCTTCCAAAATAATTTTCATAGGTCTTCTCTCTTATTCATCATTATCAGATGAAGCTATGCATGCTTAGGCACCTCACAAGTGTCTTTTGGGCCCGAGAGGCATTTCTCCGAGGCTACTTTATAGAATTTATTCTTTTGACATCATGGGAATGTGGTAGACTGCACTATGACATTGGGAGCCCTATGCATAACGTATAGCGCTAACAATACAACAACAAATGGACTTGTTGTTTCCCTTCTTCTAGAATCCACGGCTGGATTGCTTTGGATTGCTCATTGTTAATCCAAGTTTATCATAGTAATTTACCAATCGTTTGATTTGTACGCATCCACAGCACTTGATAGCATCATATTCTTTTCCTTCTTTCTGTAAATGAAGGTAATTGTGCAATCTTTCTACAGAATTTGAACGAATCCGAATTGGCAGAAATGCCATCGTGTAACCTTGCGGAGACAGTGCACAATAAGTGGCTTCAACAGTCTGAAAATCGGGGTAACGATTTGTACATAGCCACTGTTGACGACTTTGTAAGAGCTTTTATGCAAATGGTTAGGTACCACCAGTACCTTAAAGGCAACGTACCTGGGACAGGCCCCGGCAAGGAAGAGTTGTTACTCCGAGTTGCTCAACGTTCGGCTGGGCGGACCGGAAACCCTAAAGTGCTCGCTCAAGCTATATCAAGCGTTCCAGGGGTTGAAGAATTTGTTAGAAGGGAGCCCCATCTGGAAGGTGAAGAAGTGTTTGGATCCCAGAAGAGGAAGGCAGACATGCCATTGGGATGCGAGCACGATTCACATAGACCTGATAAGGTGAATTTCTCGTATCCTCGCATCCAAACCAGATCCTATAGAGCCTCTTCAAGTGTTTCTCAGTTGAACACAATTACTGAAGACTTGTTGACAACAGAAGATGCAATCTTGGCGGAGGCGATGGAAACTGAAGATAATTGTGGACAACAGAGTACGCATCTATTCTCTCATGCAACAGCAATTCAGGAGAGTGACTGCGACGAAATGCACTGGCACATAGCAAGGCTATCCAAAACATCAGCGAAGGCTTGCTTTGCTCTGCAAGCAATATCTAAGAAGAAGTGCACTGCAAAGATTGTACAGAACAATATTGCTACAGCAGCTCCAACATATACTGGTATGATGGAGAATTACAAGAAGAATCGGAATGACAGGATGCAGTTTTTCTTTTGCAATGATGACATTGAACGCTGCGTGAAGGGTACAAAACGGAAATGGGTGTTGTCCCGTCCACCTGTTCCTTCCATTTGGCCAGTGAAGAGGGGCACTGCATTGTCCAAAGCTGAAATTCTAGCATTTGAAGCTGCTGGTTTTCAACTCCCTCAAAGTGAAGTCATTTCACCACGAAGACTATTTGGCGGCGAAGCAGGTATAGATTTAGTTTCTTCTTATCCTATTCCTTCATCAGCAGATGACCATCCTAAAATCCGAGGAGGGAAATTGATTCGACGTAATATGAAGGCCCCCTCCACCAAACAAACAAACAATTGTGCTTCTGCCATGACCTTAACTGCACGCATTACCCGTGTGACCATGGTGCCTCACCCGGGTTTTGGGTGCATAGTTTGTCTCAGTTCTGGAGCAGAGACAAGGAGTCAGGAATATATGATTTCGATTTCATCGTTCCCGAGCTGCAGTTGCCCTTACTTCAATGAAATGACAATGAAAGCTTTGGGGAGGCGTGGACAATGGGCAAATTGCAAGCATTTATATTTTGTTTTCACAATCATTTGCAACCTGCAGTGTGTAGATGATGTCTTCATTCATTCTTCGAGTTTTAGTTTTAATGAAGTGAAACGAGTACTTCTGAGTGGGATACTGAATCATTTAGATTTGAACTAGGTGTTGGTTCTCCAATGAGCCAGCTCTTCATGTGATCTATTTTATTCATCAATGAAGTAGTAGTGAGACTAAAAGGGCCACTACTACCATTATTATTTTACATTCCTAAGAGGACAAGATGCTTTGTCTTCCCCAAATTTTTATATACTTGCTTCTACTATATAGGCTGTGCCATTTATGTCATGATGTGTTAAAACTTTCTATTTCTGAATCCTATAGCCCCAGATAATTTCATGCTTAATCATATCCTTTAAACATAAATATGATTGCCTTAGAGGTGGATCTTGTAATGAAAAGGGAAGGTACAAATCAACGTGAAAATGACTATATCAGCACAAGCACGCTAGAAGGTATCATTTAGAGTAGCAATATTTTGTTCCTAAACCCATCCCCCCTGACTCTTAATGATCTAGGGGCATCCCTAAACATCTATCATAGGCTCTATATTGAGGAAGTCACCCAATCAGAAAGTATGTTTAAATTAGATTCTCTATTTCCTCGGACATTTACACATGATGTTGCAGATTTTAATTTTAATCCAGCATCATCGACCTTTTTCATTCAATTATATTATAGATTTCTTGCATCTACACCCTAAACCTCGTTTGCCATCCAACTTTTCATGCACGGTCATTGAAATTTTCCACAATGAATCATTCATTGTTATCAACTTTCATCCACATTCAGTGTCCTTTTCATCCATTTTTTCATCCACTTTGATCTACTTTCATCGTCCTTTTCAACCATTGTTTTCATCCACTTTCATCCCTCTTCATCGCCATTGTCATCCAATTCTTTTCATCTACTTTCATCCATTTTTGCCATCAGCAGTCATCCAATATCCTTAAATTATCATTCACCCTAACCCTACATTTAATCAAAATTTTCACTTTATTTCATCGAAGTTTTCTTTTTTCAAACCCCAATCACTGCTCCCCGCTCACCAATCCCCGCTTCTTGCTCGCCGCTCACTGCTCCAAGCTCACGCGCTAGCAACGCTCAGTTCTTGAGCAACCCTAAAATCTTCAGAGCTTCCATAATCAAACATTCAAGAACCTAAATCCTAATCTCTTCAACAACTCATGTTCAATTTCATCATCTCCTTCTCCTTCTTTGTCCTATTCTGATTCCTAAAATTGTATGCACATGAAAAAAAAGCATTCAAAAATATAGATAGAGAATTAGAAAGCATTGACAACAACAATAATGAAGACCACCACAAATTCAAACCCAAGTTTCAAACACACTCTAATACTACTTGCTACTCAAAATTCACGACCATGGCAATCAATTTGGAGATTTGCATTCATGCCAAATTCACATCCATTGCACTGCAATTCAAACCATCAATATCTTCACAAATTGTGATACAAATTTCCAAACCCTAATTCTCCCAATTCACCTACAAATACTGCACACAATACTGCAAACTGATTCAAATTTGCATGAATAGGAAGCTAAGAAATACTTTGAAACACAACATCCAAATTAAAAACAATATCAAATAAGTCTAAAGCCACTCCTTTGTAACATAGACAACAAGAAAATCACGAGCACCATACCAAACACTCATCAACAGAAAACAACACACCTAAAACAAATAGAAAAGAAATCCTTCACTTCTTTGCACATGCCACTATTAATTTGTGAAACCCGATCACTTCCACGCACTACAGTATTGTAGAAACTAAAGGAGCCCTCAAACAATATGAAAGCAAAGTAAGAAATTCTAGAAACAACTAAGTGCAACAAATCTTTGACTCTTACTATCCAAAGTCGTACCTTCAATGTCCACAATTGTAGTGTGCTAACCTCCACCTGGATCTCTTCTGTATGGAACTCAAGGCACCCAATCTTTGGAGCGGCCAATGCCAGGCAACCAAATTCTCCAGGAAGCGGAAACTTTCCAATTGCTTGCCGAGATCACCGAAATTCCTTGTAGCTGCACCTGAGACCATTGAAATCCTACCGCCAATCCTATCTCTCCATGCGGTATTGAAAGTGAGACATGTTTCAAGCAATGGAATGTTTATGCCTACTCCCAAATGCTTCATCAGAGTGTGTTCTTCCAAGCAAAAGGTCAAAACTCTGAAGCAAAACATCAAATTCTCATGCTTACCAAATTTCCCCCGAGGTCAGTATGCTGCAGATACACTTAGAGCTCCACAGCCCTTATCCTTTCCTTGCTTCTACCGCAATTCCACCACTCCATCGCCACAATGTCGTCAAAGGAGGAAGAACACAGGCGATAGAGCGCCAAACCCTAATCAACCACCATCAATTGGACGGCTAACAATTTAATTCACCCACTGTGAGCGCTTATTTACCCACCCTTGGTAAATAATCGAGCACAACCAGGTTCTAGGTTTTGTGGGATTTTGCGGTCCTATGGGTGCCTAACGTCGGTCCATTGTGCCTTCCAAGCAATGGATCTTTTCTATGTTCCTAAATACCCACAATTTGCAATGAAACTCAACAAAATGCAACAATCACAATTTCTACTTCAACTACTTCAGTTGAAAGAGGCCACGGTGGTTTTTGGACGAACCTTGCTACAGTCTAAATTTAACACTCCTAAGTTGTAGAGAATTTCATGCCATTTCTAAAAACATAAAATTCGACCCTACCCCCTTTTCCTAGCAAAAGATATAGGCGGATGAAGTTTAGCCTTTTCCGGGGCTAATTAACTTCATCCATGCAATTAGACTTGTTCCCGATTTTTATTGTTCATGAAACTTAAACCCTAGTCTAGGATAGTTAAACTTTACCCAAATCCTAAGTTTGGTCCGGGTTTGACTAATTTAAGTTGACTTCATCCGTTTCTTAGTCTAAACTTCATCCTTCTATTTCTCCTAGGTAAATAGGTATTTCCTAGAATTTGCACTATTTTTGGGACACTTGAAGTTGCTACTCTAACCCCCTAATGCTAACTTTCTTCCTTAAGTACGTTTAGACACCCTAGTTCTATCTCCCCTTGTTCTTTGAAGTTTGGAATGAGTTCTGGTCAGCTACTATTTTTAGTAATTTGAAGTTATTTCCTTAAAGAGGCTAACTTGAGCTTTCCAAAATGGTCTCTAACTTGATTTGAACCCTATCCTAGCAAAAGTTATTGATGGATGAAGTTTGACCGCTAATCGGTACCTCAAACTTCATCCGTTGATTACTACTAATCTTGTTTTTGAAATTTACTTCTAATTACGTTCCTATGATCCAGATTACTTCTACTTTCTAAGTTTCTAATTGACTTCTACTTGGGCACTTCTAAATATTTTTCATCCTATTTTGACTCTAAACTTCATCCGAAGCTAATTTCTTCGTTTCAAGTCGGAATTCTAAGTTTAAGATGTTTTCGGAAAGCTCTAATCCTAATCTACCAACTTTGACTGATAAACTTGGAAAAAATCCTAATTTAGACTCTCTGAATCGACCTTGAAGTTTCGGCTAAGTGTTTTAGTTGCTAATCTAAACAATTGCAAGGAAAGGGTAAAAGTTAGTAATTTTACCTCGAGTTGCGCTTCATCCGCCGTGTTGTAGAGGAGCTCCTCCAAATATTCTTGATCCGCCATAGTTGAAAATGCTTTTGTAATTTTGCTCACCGCTTAAAGGTTGGAGTTTAATACAATTTTCCTATCTTTTCCTTTTCTTTCTAACTCCCCTCTCTCTTTTTCTTTCTACACTATTCTCACTCCATTATTTAACTATTCCAAAGGTTGACTAGTAGTGGAATAATAATTGACTTTGAAATCTTAAATAATAATTGACCCTATCATCTTCTAAGTCAATTATTATTTTATCCAAAACAACTAATGGTCCAAGTTGACTCTTCAAGATTTCTTAGCAAATCCTTCTAATCCAAATTTCCCTTCAACTTCTCCTTCTATCTTCTTTCCCTCTCACTATTCTAGCACTAATTCTATGTATTCCTACTCTACCCTTTCCTCTCTCCTCCTTCTAATCTCCTACTACCACTTCCTATGCTTCTCCACCTCCAAAGGCAAGGCCACGGTTGTTGTTGTTGTTTTTATTGTTTGTATTTGTTTTCAAGCTGGACAGTTCGAGCACTGACTAGACAGAGAGTGAAATCACAAAAAAAAGGAACCGAACGAGATGCTTGTGTAAGTCCAGGGAGTCGAGCTCGAACTGGAGTGATCAGAGCCCATTGGGCTGATCGGGAGTCCGGCGGAGGTGCCTGGAGTCCGAACTGAGTGCCTGGAGCCCGAACTGAGTGACCAGAGCCCCAACGGAGGCGACTGGGACCTGAACGAAAGTGACGAAGCCCGAACGGAGGCGACCGAAGCCCGAACGGAGGCGACTGAAGCCCAAACTGAGTTGACCGGCGCCCGATTGAGTTGACCGGCTCTCCGAGAGGGACAGAGCCCGAACTGGTGAGACAGAGCTTAACTGGAGAGAGCCAGGGCCCGAACTGAGTGAGACAAAGCCCAAACTGAGTGAGATAGAGCTTAACTGGAGGGAGCCAGAGCCCCTTCCGAACCCCGGCTTGGAGGCAAGGCCTCTCCAGGGACCTCCTTTGCCTTGGGTTACCAACTGGTGGGGCTTAATCACCCACCGGTTTGCTGTTTTTTTCTTGAAATTTTGAACACTAAGACAACTCCTTCACCCGTGATGCTTTTTAACAAAAAGATGAAACTCTACCTATTCTCTCAACAAAACCCAAGGTTTCTTTGACTTCTAATTTTTGGTAGGGTGATTTGCTAGGACCCTAAAAGTCAAAGCTTCGCCGTCTTTCTAAAAATCACATAATTCAAGACAAGGGGGGTTCAAAGCTTCGCCGTCTTTCTAAAAATCACATAATTCAAGACAAGGGGGGTTCAAAGCTTTGCCGTACAAGGACAAGATGGTAAAAACAACAACAAGTGTTAGTTTAACAAAAACACACCTACTACATGGGTTAGTGGAAATTAGTACTCAAGACTTCTAACACAAGTTAGTAATGCTCCATTCACCAAAGAAACTTAGAAACAAGACACTAGAGAGGTTCCCCAAGCGGCAAGCCGACATAAGGAGGAGTTCCCTAGGATTAGTTCAAGGAATTCAAAACTTAACCAATAACCTCAACAAAACACAAGAAAACAAGAAACCAAGCCAAACTTTGAAGGGACCCCAATGTCCTTCAAAGAGAGCTTGAGAAAGAGTGACAATGGAGCTAAAAATGCTCCAAAAACACAAGAATTTGGCAACGTGGCCTAAAATGGCCAAAATCCAACTAAATGGACCCAAAACTTGAAGAGAGGTTCAATAATGAACCAAAGGGGTGAAATGAGAGGAAAATGAGAGCCCTTTTATAGGTTTCCAAGGGCCTCACTCCCCCCTCAATTCCTACATGGTAATCTTATCAATTAAGATTTTCATCCTAATCTTCTAGATTTTCACTTTCTACGCTGGATAAAAACTCTAACTTTTGGAGACTTACTCCAAATCACAAACGGATTGCGCCATTGGCTTCAGAAGGCCATTTTCAGTCCAAGGGTCTCCCCACCCCCTATTTTGACGCTAAAAACTCAACAAAACTTAGCGCAACTGAAACCCAAAACAAGGTAAAAACCCAATTGTTGGAGTTTGACTTTTCTGAGAAAAGTAACTAGCCTAGGTTCTTTAGAAGGTACAAGGGAGTAAGAAAAGACCCCAAGTTGACCTCATTCCGATTCCATATGCTCCCGGGACACCGGTCAACTTTCCCAAATTCTTCAAGTTTGTCAATTTCCGGGGAATCTCGCCGGTTCGGGTACTTCTGACTATCGGAACGTCTTGAAACTTGTTGGGGCATCTTATTAACATAAAAGATGCTAGTCTAATTTTTAGTGAGATTTTACCGCAACTTGGGTAATTTCCAAGAATTTCCCATCGTAGGCTTTGGCGGTTGACCGTCTGGAAAGGCATTTTCTGCAAGTCAGAAAATTCCGAAACTTTTTATGAAACCTCTCATGGAATTCCACAAAGGATGTGCAAGCTAACATTCTTACTTTGCACAAGGGTCGGAGGAGAACCAAATCTTGACTTCTCCTTCAAAATCCAGCCACCAGGGAATCTTCTTTGTCGGGGGGAATCTTGGCAAACCGATTTCGCCGTTGATCTCCAAATGCGATTTCCACCCTAGAATGACATGTGGCATCCTCAGATTCCTCCCAGGCGTCGGTCGTGAGGTTGTAACTCCTGCAGGCTAACAATTCGGGGTTTCTACTATTTCGTCGGTAAAATGGGGAAAGTGAAACCTATCGTCGGGAATGGATTATCTGACCTCAACGCTGTTCCCTCGGACCAAATCTAGCCCTAAGAGTTTACCTAGCCCTCGGTTTGGCAGTTTAAGCCCTATTTACTAAAAACCCACTTAAATCGCTTGAAATCCCGGTTTATACCTATTTACAATGGGAATCGGGTTTAGTCTGAGGGAATTATACTTATAAGTGACCAAATGCTATATTGGTATGTGACACACCTATTTTGGTCTTACACTCTTTTTAGGTCTTTTTGCACTTAAACTACACTCAAAATAACAATAACAGAAAAAAAAAAAAGAGTGAGTCCCGAGTGACGAACTGGGGGCTCACACCCACCTCCAAACCCATGGTGCTAAGGAGGGGTTTTAATGTTTCCTTATTGAGATCGACGACTCTCGTTTTTTTCAACAAAGGAGGGGTGCAAGTAATTGAAAGAACAAGTGCTGAATGCCTCTTTTTGATACTTACAATGTACCAAAAAGAGGCATCCAAGTTTGTGCTTTGCCCCCCCCCCCCCCCCCCCTGCCCACCCTCTACCAAATAAAATTAGCCGTCTGATGTGATGGAAAATTTTTAAAACCACCTCAAGTGCCATTGATAAACCCGTCGCGAATGGCGTTGGATGTAGGCCGTTGATCTTCTTGAAAAAAGTCAAGATGCCTCTTAATGTCGTCGATGAGCACCATTTGTTGGAAAAACAAGAGCCGTCGATGCCTTAGTAGGGATCGGAGCTCAACCATTCGGCACTCAGGCGGTTGTATTCATGTTTGTTTGTGAATCCACAATTTTGCTGAGGAAGTAGGGGAGCAAAGATGTCACAATTTGCGTTTGTGTTAATGCTGTCACGGAGAGAAGCATCTTCAAGAAGGTTTTGATTGACTGATTCTAAGCAGCAACGGAATTCTTCATTGGAGTTTGAAGTCAGTAGTGGAATCCTTGTTTGTGGCCACTTCAAAGATCAAATTTGAAGCTTGTTACGTTTATATTCTTTGGAGCATTTCTCAATGCCGATTAATTTTCTTGTAAGAAATTAACGCGTAATTTTTTGCATTCTTTAATTCCTTACAAGTCTAAATCTTTGGTGCTGGATGGTAGACAGGTATTGCTAGAAGAGATTCAAGTATCCTGAAATAGGGTTTCTAAAGTAGTGTTAGATGATGCTCAATGTTTTGGAAGTTTGTAGTTTTAATGCATGATATTATAAGGTCACAACTCAGTTGGATTTGTGACCAGGTTTTGTCACAACTCACTTGTATCTTGAAATAGGATTTTTTGAGGAGCGAAGGGGGTGATGCACAATGTTATAGGAGTCTGTAGTTTTTAATGGACTATATCAAAAGGTATAACTCAAAAGTTTCATGGTAATGTTGCTGCTGAACAAATTTGAAAACTAAGCAAATGACAAAACATATTCTTCATGATGTAAGCTTAACTTATAATCAATGGAATGCTTGAAGGCTACAATTCTTGTGTTTGTTGAGAGCATTTGGTGATGTTTGCTTTGCATCTGTAGATCTAGTATTTGTTTTCTTTGTTGCTTGATGATAGGTTAGTTCTTTAATCCTTGCTTTCAAATTCTTTGAGTTTTGTTGCATGTGGATTTTGTCTTGCTAAGTCTTCAGTTAGGATTTTCTATGGTTTGGATGGGTTTCTTTTGGAGAGCCTTTGGCATTGATGGTGGATTGATGCTCTTACTGTTGTTGCTAGCTTGTTTGAAAGATAGTGTTATTTCTTGTCAAAGTTCTTTGTTGATAATTTATTGGTTTTAAATAGGGTTTGAGGACAACGCCACCCACAACAAAGACTCTAAGTTTACTAGCATCTACTGTAGTTTCACATACTTTTGTGATTTTTGAGCATTGGTTTCATGCAATGTAGATTTTGAATTTTTTTTTCCCAACAACTAGTTTGGTATGTAATCCTTTGCAAATTTTGCAATCTGAAACTTTTAGTATGAACATTCATTTTCTCTTTTCATAGTCATAGTCAATTATACAAAATAGACTTACTTTTAAATATTTTAGCTTTTAAATGGAGAGCACATGTTAACTTTCTTCTCAATGTGATGTACATATGTAGAATTTCAAATTTGTTCAAGATGTTAGACGTATTCAAATGCAACCTATGCCCCTATGATTATGCCTTACTAAAACATTCTCACCATCAATATTATAATATACAAAAAAAACTCATAAAAAATATGCACCTAAACTAACTCTTCAACTTTCAAAGGTCAAATTTATTTGAATTATTTATTTATCATTAAAATAGTGAAAAGATCAAAAGACACACACATTATTTGAAGCAATAGTTGTAGATGCTTTCATGTGACCGTTTCATAATTTAGGTAGTGTGACCCCATGATTCCATGGCCAAGTTGTGGCATCATTTCATGGTTTTCGTTATGGCTTCATTTCGTTGTTTTAATTGTGTGGCCTCAAAATTCCATTGACAAGTCTATCATCTCTTCACATTCAATGCATGTTCTGTTTGTTAATATATAAACATATGTCACCAAATACTAGCTAATCAAGTTTCAATTGAAAAATTGTCACTAGAATTAGAACCACTTTGTATTAAAGATCAAGATTTGTATATAAATTTCTATAATTTGAATTGAAAACTCGAATTTTTAAGCATATTTCATTTCAAAAACTATTTTTCTAGTTTAAAGTGTAGGTTTCTTTAAGATTGACTTCATTAATAAATAATATAAAAGTCTTTTAAAAATGTCAACGTATACAATATATGACATGTAGAAAGATCTTGTGGAGACCTCCACCTTTGGTAGGATTGTAAAAGTAATGTAGTCATATTAAAGCTAATGTTCCAAATTCCATCACAAATTTGAAGTTAATTCACTCAAATTGTTTTTTTTAGATTTTGAAGTAGGACCCTAAACAAACAGACTTCTGAATTACATCAACTTTAATGTGATTGGAGTGATTATAGTTAATTTTTTTTTTTTAGCAAAGACTTATAAGTCTTTTTTTGCAACCTTGGTTTGAAAAGGTATGATTAAATTATTTTGTGAAGTTGTTTTTTACTAGTCATTCTCTCAATTCTAGAAATACAAAGCATTCAATAGCTTTAATGATTTAAAATTGAATATTTGTATTCCATAAATTATAATAAATAACTAAGTATTTTATGTCTATGCTAGCAATGGAAATCGATTCAAGATCTATGAATTTGAAGATGTTCAAAACCTAAAACTATAAAGTTCAAATTTTGTATGTTTAAAGGTTAAAGTAGTTTCTTATACAAATATAGTTTATTTGGAAAAAATAAACTGGAAGTAGTTTAGGAGAATAGACATTTGCTTAGACTAACCTAATGTGTCTCACTTCAAATGGTTGGTTATCTCACACTTCTTAGATACAGGAGAAAGGAGATAGTGAAAATTAAATTCAAAATGATCAAGTGGCTTTGTACATAGATTCAAGATCAAAAGAGTATAGTTTTTACAATTCTTTGCAATAACAAAAGAAAAATCATAAACACAAAAGTCAATATCTAACCTAAAGGTTCTCTCTAAGTTTAAATTGGTAAGAACAAACATGAAGAATATGAAGAACATAAGGAACATAATAAGAAGATGGTTTTCAAATGTTATATCCCTAAATTTCTCCAATTGCAATTTGAATATCTATTCTATTAAGTGCACAAAGAAATGATTCATCCATTGCGCATTCATGCCAAGTATCAAATTTTCATCTGCATTCTTTTTCATCCACTTGATCTTATTAACCCCTAAAGTCCTAAGGCATTATTTTGTCAAAAACAACTCAAAACTGCCAGTTTTGCTGTGATCATATAAGAAAAGAGAAAGTAATTTTTTTTAGAATCTAACCATTGGATCTTGTACTTAACTTATCTCAAATCATATTCTAAAAATTTCATAAAGTTTGACCATACAGATTAGAAGATATGAGTGTTCAAAGTTGGAAAAATTTGTTTTTTTGAACATTGACTTGCAATTTCAGATGACTTTGATCACCATTTGTAAAAGAAAATTGCACTATAGACTTTGAATTCAATATTTTTTATGTTGAATAATTGAGCTAGAAATCTAGGATAAGAATTTCAAGAGAAATACACTTTATTTTCATTCTTTAAAAAAAATTTAAGTAGAAGTAGGTCTAAGATTGAAAGAAAAACTAAATTGTCAATAGCTCTAAGATGGGATTAAAATTCAATAATTGCAATGCTGAGATTGTTTTAGCAAGCAAACTCAGCCTTGTCAAACAATTTTTTTGAAAAATTGTGAAAATTGCATTCAATAATGAGTCTTACAAGTTATTTTTTCTAGAAGATGCTCTAATTGCCCAAAGAATAAGATTGTCTATAACTTACACATAACAAATCCAAATGGAACGAATCAAAGCTTTCCATATAGATTAAAATACAATCTATAGGAAAATAAGTTTTAAAGCTTAAAAAAAAAATTGTGTGAGAAGATTTCTACCCGCCGCACCAAAAAAAAGGACCTTTTGTGCCATAACTTTTGCTCCCGGGTACCAATTGAAATAAAAATTATATTCCCATAAAGCTAATGTCATTTTCTATCTTCACAAAAAGTTTCAAAAAATAATGATGAATATTGAAGCTGTAGTAGCCTGCTTGAAATCCATTTTGTCTCCCAAGGGGACAATGGGACTTTAGGAATTAACCCCTAATGCTCTATAACTAAGTTTTCACCAAAAAGGCTCAAAAATTGTCATTTTTAGAATACGTACCAAATTTTCAAAAAAAAATTGTTTTTGACACATGTAACAATACGATCTTGTAGTACACAAGTTTGAAAAGATATCCTGAAAAAAGTTTAGAAATTTCCACTGTGTGGATTGCAAGATATTAGCATTTGAATTAAAAAAATCCTTTTTTTTGTCCTTACAAAAAAACGGGCAGTTGCACTTCACAAGCTCATTTTTGTATGAAAAAATGTCCAAATGGTGGTAACTCTTTGGATTCATTACTCAAGGCAAGTTGACTACATGATTGAAAAGTTTCACATCATTTGGAATTGTACAACATATAGGAAAAAAATAGCAAGTAGATAGTAGTAGAGAATAATTCAAAATACAAAATTGTTGAGAATTTAGTTATGGAATTGAAAAATGCCAATATCAATGGTTGCAATATTGTAATAAATAATATACATCCTACGATTTTATTTTTTTCAAAAAATATTGAAAATAGAATAAAATAAAGGACTTCAAAGTTTATTTTAGAGAAGAGAATCTATAATTGCTTGCAAACTAAAAATCTTCATAATTTTGTCTCATTAATCAAAAACGGGATGATTCATAGCTCTCCATGTAAATCTAACTCTAGAAAACCAATTTCAAATTTTTATTTTTGACAAAAGTGATTTTTTCTTATCTACCTGAACTGCCCAATTATGAAAAAAAAAATATGAAGCTATAACTTTTTACTCATATTTTCATAAAATTTAGTGCAAGTGAAAGATATTCCTTGTCCCCACCTTCTATTAAAGTTTGAGCTAAAAATATGAAAATCTCTAGCCACATGTACCTGCCCAAAATTTCTTTGTAGCCAAAAGAAGCATGTTGGTTCTTTTAGGGGTTGAATCATAATGACTTTCAAATGGCTTTTCAATGAAACCTTGCAAGTTGATAAAACCTTTCCAATGCCATTGCATTATAGTGAGATTTTTTCTACTCATAGAATCATCTACTTTAATATCTAAAAATGTTAAAACAATAAATTCAATACAATCTTTCTTATGTTGGTTTTATGGCCATCACCACAGTCTACTATATAAGTTATAATGAGATATTTCTAAACAATTTTAATTTTATGACCATAATTGTGAATAAATGATATATTGATTTAGTCACTTATAAGTATATTGTGACTAAAATTATATGAAGTCTAGAAATGACCTTTGAATGTTATATACAAAAACCACATGAGATCAATATTTGATTTATTGATTTTTCAAAAAAGTGCTTTAAGCTCTTAAGATCTTTCCAAACCAAAATTGGTTTTGAGAAATTTAGGCATCTAAAATGAGGTATCAAATTTTATTTTTTTCCTCGTATTTTATTTTGAGATCGGAATTTTTTTTTTCTAAAGAATCTAGTTTTAATGAAGATCCAACTCTTGATAAAAAAAAAAGGTAAATATCTTTTTGGTTTTAGGCTCTAGTTCAAGCAGATGTAGCACAATAGCATTTCACTTTGAAAATTTGCATATTTCCTCCTAATGTGAGTCTTTATTCAAGTAGGAAGTCCCAAAATCTTCTTTGCAAACAAAGTTTGAATTATGGGCTTTTACAACCCAATAAAGCCACATTATAGGCAGCTAGTCAAGAGATGCAGGTAGTCTTGAAAAAGACAATTTGCTCTGCTTTGTAGGCTTTTTTCTTGCACATACATTTTCTTCAGACTCCAAATGTTTGATATGTGACTCTTGTACTACTATAGTAAAAAATAAGATCCTACGGTGATATATTTGAAAAATTAAATAAAATTGATAAATAGACCTTTCCTTAAAGAATGTTAAATTTGGCAAATTTGTAAATATTTATGGACTTCTAGCCAATGGATCATTAGGGTTTAAATTGAACATCTTCCTATTGAATATTTTGCAATTAATATTGATTTATTTTTAGATTCATCATAGCAAACTTTTTTGTAGGTGCTTGATTTTAATTCATCCACTTTTTGAAGCAAACTTGCTAACAATGAATACGATTGGGTATGGTAGTATGGTGCACTAAATACAATTTTGAAGCAAGGTTGCTAAATTAGAGCAATAGCTTAAATAATGACCCACCTATACTAGTTGGATGGAATTGGATGAAATTTTGATGAATTTATTTTGATTGGTGTGATCATTTATATTAAATTTGGATGAAAGGGTGTATAGAAGAATTTGAAAATAGTGAAAATCACATTATATAATAGATCATGTTTACCTCAATATTAGTCTTCCTTACAAATTTGTATAAATCCAAAATTAATGAAATATTACAAAGCAGTGCACAAATGAAATCATTCAACTAAACCTACTACACTGCTAAAAAATTGACATCCAATGTAACTTATTTCTTAGAAGATTCCAACTCAATTCTTCAATGTTCAAATGCAAAACCCTAAAATAGTGGAGGGCTAGGCATTACCAACTCAATGGAATTCAAACAATTGTGAAGTGCTAACCCACTTCCCTCTACTCAATGGACTTTAATTTTAAATAAAACACCCAAAATATCAATGTCATTTGGAGATCAATTATTCCAATATCAATTATTTTGACCAAGTGGATGTGTTTTATTGATTAATTGACAATATGTCGGAAGCCGAGGCCCGTCGCAACAATTTACTCAAGGAGAAGGTTGTTGTCCTTGAGTTCAAAATCAATAAGCTTGGTTTGTCCAATCACTTCTGTTTGGAATTCTATCTCTTTGATAAATTGACTAAATTGACAATATTTGGGCTTGATATTTTGAAAATAATAGACAATTTGAAATTGTATGTCACCTTTACACTTACTCCCAATTGAAGTCACATATCCGATTGGGCACAAAAGAAAAATTGTTTATAATGTTTACACCTCATTTTGTAAAACAATTGCAGTCTCTTAATAGTGTGCATTAGTGAAAATCATGTCTTATTGCAATAAGGTAGTCCTTCCAAATTGGAAGGAATTGATTGTTGATAACCAATTCCATTAAAGCTCTATGGGTTCTCTATTTTAATTTTAGACATGTATGATTTTGAGTGGTATATAGATTGCAAACTCATGTTGAATATTGATGATGAAGGGTCTTTGAACTAATTGCATGTATTATAATTTTTGATACTTGAGCATAATTAAGTTATCCAAACCATTATTGAGCTAAATGAATTTATATGGTGTAGTTTAATCTTTGTAAGGTTTTCCATGATTTCATAATTAGTGTCACATAATTATCAAATTGCAGGAATTGTTGGAAGGGCATATTATGAGGCTTCCCAAATCAAACTACGAAGGAATAGATATCTCATCCGCACTGCACGAACGGAAAATATGTTATTGCATTCTGCATTTTTGCTACTCGAGCAAAAAGAGTGGGCGGCAAAAAAGGAATCAAGCAACTTAGGTGGTATGCAAAAGCAAGTAGCTGATTTGAGGGAAAATTTTGACTCACAACGCAAAAGGTCTATTGCAAAACAAATTCAAGTAATTCTATGTCACAACCTTTTTAATTCAGTTCATATAAAAGAAATAATTATTGTTCCTTGATGGAAAAGGAATACATTAATAACTTAAAAGTTCCACAATCTAGTATATTATCTATATAATATTTTTTTATGTGCATATTCAATTAATCACCAAAGTGTGACTAAGAATATGGCTTGTTGAAGAGCTTCAAAAAATTTTCAATTTAATATAAGATAATAGCAGTTGGTACTACTTAATTTTAAACTTCTAATTTGTCTAACTTGCAGCTTGCAAAACAAATTACAGATACAAGATCAGCAGAAATTGATTGTGCAGATGTATTGGATCCCAATACACCATCCTTAGTAACAATTCGATGGTTGGATGATAAATTAGAAGCTATTTTTAGAAGAACAAAAGAAACTCAAATTTTAGAAAAGCATTATGAAAGCTTGTTGATTCCTATGCGTTTAGAAAGAACACTTTTCACATTTCAAGTAGGTTTCAAATTTGACCTTTGTATAATGTTTTTTCACATTAAAAAGAATATTATACTATTATAAATATATTATATTATAATTTAAATATCTAATAAGACAAAAGTCACATTTAATACAAATATATCAAAAATTTGAGTTCAATATAAAGTCACCAACTCCAAATTAAGTTTTAAAAAAAAGACCAAATGTTTGTTTATATAACAGTTGGAAACTTTAACAAATATTATTGACTTGAAAAATGCTCAAATTGCACAATTGAAGATGGTACAATGTGATGGTGTCAAATCACGCGATCAAGCAAAGCATGAACTTGAAGAAGTAGGTACGTTTCAATACCTTGATTTTGGCCAATTTAGTTGAATGTTTTAAACAATATAATATAAACCTCTAAATTTATTTATTTAATAAAATGCAAGAGGTGGTATAATGTACTACATTTTTTACATTTAAACTGTAATTGATTATATTGTGTAAAGTTTATATTTTCTCATTTTAAAATATAAAACTTTGAAATTAGGAAAATCATTTTATATAATTATTGTTGTCATATATGCAGCTTTTGTCTTCTTTATTTCCTGGAGGAAGAATTGTAAGTATTTTTTTAATTTTAAAATCAAATCATTTTTAATTTTTAAGAGTTTAGTATTAATGTATGAAATTTAAATTAAGTGTATTAAATTACATTAAAAAAATCCAATTTGTTCTGTTTAATTTTTTATCATCTAATGATAATGAATCAAATATAGGAAGGAATTTCTAAATCATTGCAAAACAAGATTCAAATAGCTATTAGACAAATTAAAAAAGTGATGGAAGTAGATAGTATGAGAGAAATGTACAAGCAATATTTATTCCAAGACAAACAAATAATATATTTGAAACAAGTGAAGGCTGAACTTATAGCAACACTATCAAAATTGAGGAATGAAGCACCAATCCCAGCTACACATAGAGTATGTTGCAATTATAATCTAGTTTTAATGATTTTTAAATCATTTATCAATAATGCATTTATACATTTGTATTGATAGGAACTAAATGATTGAAAACATGACACTGATTAAACACAACAATGTTCAGTTTTGAAAGACTTCTCACATCTTTTTTTTCTTGTATGATTTTTTAATTCTAAAAACATAATCATTGATATATTGATGATACAAAATAGAGGAGAAGTACAACTCGACTTGAGCAAGTGGGAGGACTTGTGGATGGGGTCAAAGAAACTGTTCGAAGAATGACAATTCAAGTGCAAAGAAAAAATTCATATCCACTCATGTTATTAGTAGAAGGCACCAAAAAACTTGTTGAAAAAATTCATGAAGGATCTGCAAGATTGGTTAGTGATTGTCATATTCTATATTTGAATAAATTTAAGTAAGTGCTATAGAATTTTTATTATTAAATTTTATTTCATTTTAAGTCAAAAAAATATAATTTTGTTTCAAATCAAAATATATTATTTTATGTCATGTCATTATAGGAAGATTTGGAAGAAAAAAGTGTACCTGAAAGGATAGTCCTTGCAGAAACCGAATCCAAACTTGTATTTTTGTTACAGGTTGCTATTTTTTTTTACATTTATATTATATGCGCCAATAATATATGGATTTTACATAATAATGAGAATATAATAATTCAATGTTTGAGATTTTTAAAATTGATTTGTATTTGTCAACCAAATTCAAAATTTATTCAAGATCAGTTATATGCATAATTACATAATTCATATAATTTCTTCAGGGACTTGATAGAAAAATGAAATTTTTAGAAGAATTACAAGCAAAGCAAAAACTTGAGAAAGAAAAAATTGTAGTAAAATTGAAAGACAATGCATCAACTTCTAAAGATGATTAAAGAGGTTTCATCAACTAGGAGCTAAATTCTTATGTGGAATGATTGATATTTTTGAAATCTCAAATTTTGAAACTGCCTTCTTGCAAAATGTAGTATGAAATGATTTTTGATATACTTCAAAATTGCTTAAGGTTGCAAACTTTAAAATCGGCCTTCTTGCAATATACTCCCTTTGTCTCAAAAATGATCTTCTAGTTACATGATGTGATTTGGGAGGAAGGGAGTTGGCAACCGTATCGAGAGCAACTATAATGGAAATGAATGATATAGGCAGAGATTCAAGTTTAGGAAGATCATTTTGAGATGGACGAAGTAATACATGAAGTTTATGATATGAACATATGTAACCCTTTAGTGATCGATTGACCACTTTGGGGTCAAATTTTGGATTCTCTGTCTTTTACTGCCTTCAATACAGGGTATTTGAAAAAATTCAAAGAATAACGCAAATAGAGCTTCAGCATGCATTCCAAACAAATCCAATTTCAGAGAATTCTATGTAGTAAGAAGGTAGTTGTGCTTGTCCAAAGGCAAGAGGGCCGACCTGAGTCATACCTTCTAAGCTGCACATATTTTCAGCAATTCATGTGATTCTATTTGAAATTGACGCTTAAGAACAATAAAAATGTTTAAAAACAATAAAAATGCTGCCCAGCAATCTCGTGAATTGTGGAGGCATGTTTCAAAAGTTATGGGCAATAATATATCATATTGCTTCACCTGAAGGCTACTTCAATGCATCGTACTTTGAAGATCACTCACAACAAATTGCACCGTCAGATCATGTTCATTTTTTTTGTTTATTTCATGGATAAAGCCTACAACATTAATTCCTACGTCTGCTCTGGGATTACTTCCTTGGAGTAGTGATGAAATTTCCCTTTTCCAAATTTGTATTCAAAAATTACGCTTGCCCTCCAAATCAACCACGGTCACTAAAAGATTAAACAATTTTGGAGCATGTTACAAAAGTGAACCATATGTGAAATTTATACAAGAAGTATTTTTATAGAATTGCATGCAACATAAAACTGTAAATAGTCTAGCTGAGAACAAGTTTGAATTTCCATTTTGCAATTTTTTCATCTAATTTTGGAAACTTGAAAAAAAATTACAAGTACCTTATTCAGTGATGGCATAATGAATTTAGTTTCCTTTTTAAAGCTCAATATTGAAGAGAATTTTCAAGAATATTTACAACACTTCATTCCACTGGAATATGATTTCATGTTTTAATACCTTAAAGAATAACAATAAATACAAGCATGCAAGACTGAGTTTTACAAACTTGGGCTTATCTTCTTTGCAATTGTACTAGTGGAGCTAGGGCGGGGGCTTGGGTTCTAAAGAGAAGGTTAGAAGATGCAGTCCCTGATATGCTTTTGGTGCACTTGAATTTTTATAAAGCACTAATGAAGAAGATGCTTAATAATTCACAATTTCTTAATTTTGAAAAAATAGAAAAGCAAACCCTATATACACTGATCTTTTTAAAATCTGATCCTACTTTTTTTTCTTTTTTTCTTTTTTTCTAGAAGCTACTTCAAAAGATGGAGAAACTTTCCTATTCATGATTATCTTTTAGCTGTAGACCAAAAAAAATCTTATTCTACATAATGGATTATGTCATTTAGTGCATTTATTCTCACTTGAGAGAAGTTCAAAACATATATCAAATTGGTCTCAACTTCAACAATGCCTACTTCCGTCCTTTTGTATAATGGGTAAAGTAGAATCACGTATTTCTAATCTTATATTCTAAACCAATTTTGAAAATATATTGATAAAATTTACAGTCCAAAATGTACAAATTGCATATATGAAAACAAGCCCCGGTTTAGAATATAAGATGTAGTTGAATTTCAAATTTTATAGTTTATTCATAAAAATTCAAGAAATTACCATACTGGGGGAAAAATTCTTGATTTTCACTTGTTTATGTAGTAAAAGTTAGTTACAACTCTTGATTCAATCCCAAAGAACATGAAATTGCTAAAAGTGTTGGTTATAGATGCTTCTATCTTAGGACTTTTGCTTACAGAGAGGGTATGATTGATACTCAATCAATTTTTGAAGAATTTGGGTGAATGTACAAATGAAAAGCCTTTGTTGAAGGTGTGCTTTTGCAATAATTTGCACCTCAGTTATTGTTTGGAGAAAATAGGAGAAATAGATATAATACTTCAATTTATAGCAAAGATCAAGGTGAACTCATTTTGTTCAATCATAAATCCATGACACAAAGGGCATCCTAGAGAGAATTGGTATGTAGGTCTTGCAAAATATAACTCTAAACGCTTTTCAAAGACACTCTTCCAATGAAGAGATAAATCTCCAAAATACTCTCCAATGTAATTGGTAGTGGTCTCCAGGCCTACCATTCTCCTTCCCAAATCCAACAACTTGGCTCACCAAAAGAATATTTATGATTGTTATATCTTTTCAATTTTTGAACCTCATTTTTTGGTATGAAAAGTCATTTTTTAATATAGAATCTTATTCTTCTCTTCTATTTTAAGCAAAAAAAGTCAATTTAAATTACTAGAAGTGAAAGAGGTCCGCAATCCTCCACTTAAAATTTGGGAATTGTGCCTAAGTTTCAAGTCAAATATGCATTGCACATGGATGATCTAACTTTTCATTTCTTTATAATTCATTAAAAGCTCATTCAAAAGTATTTTGAGTATATACTAGAAAACTCAAATTTATACATTGAAGAATGAAAATAGAATGCTTCAAAAGCACACTTAAAAGATAAAAATTGTAGACATCTTGACAAATTACACTTACTAATTAATGCAAAATGTAACTGGTTGCACTCTAAAACCACAATAATTTGATTTTCCAAGGAATTGTTCTATTTTCTATATCCAAAACACCCTTGGCAATGACTTTCATGTCAAATAATCATTATTAAGCTAAATTTATCCTTTATAAAATTGATTGATTATTATTTTGATAAAAATTAAAGACTTTTTCTCTGAATGTTGATTTGCTTTGACTTTTTGGTGAAAGAATCAAAATTGTCGTAATTTTTTTAAGTGTGTAGTAAATCATTGATTTTTTTTTGGATTTTCAATGTTTTGAAATGGAATTGAAAGAAAATCTTTTTAGGTTTTAGTTTCTAGTTTAAATAAAAGTAAAATTAGACAGTTTGGAAGTTACAATCAAATTTGACCAAGGTTCATCCATTTTATGGATGAATGAACATGTAGGGGTTAAATACTTATAAGTTGTAAAATAGAAGTGAAACATATCAATTTTAACCCTAAAGCCCTGAACATGCTTTTTTGCCAACATAGCATTTTTGTGTAGCTCACTACGAGCGGAGTTTTTAATTTTTTTCTTTGAAATTTTCACACAACATTTTTCCAAGGAGTAGCTGTAAGGCCCAACAATTTTCATAACTTTTGACTACATGATTAAAAAGTTATTGCATGATATGTCATTTTCATTGTTTGGCGGGCAGCATGGGTAGCAAAAAAAAACTTCTTTAAAAATCACTTTTTAAGAAAATAAAAATTTGAAATTGGTTCTTTAGATTTATATGTATGCGGGAAGCTTTGAATCATTCCATTTGGATTAACGAGTCAAAAGTTATGAGGATTCTTAGTTTAGGGTAGTTTATGGGTAGTTATGAAATCTCTACTCTAAAATAAACTTTGAAGTCCTTTATCTAATTCAATTTTCAATATTTTTGAATAAAACAAAAAACATTGGGTGTATATTGTTTATTACAATATTACAACCGTTGGGATTGGCATTTTTCAATTCCATAATTAAATTCTTGACAATTTAGTATTTTGAGTCATTTTCTACCTCTTCCTACTTACTATTTTTTTCTTTAATGTTGTACAATTCCAAATGATCTGAAAATTTTCAAGGATGTAACCAACTTGCCTTGAAGAGTGAATTTAAAGAGTAACCATTTTGGACATTTTTTCATACAAATGTGACCTTGTGAAGGGCAGCTGCCCGGATTTTTGCAGTGATTAAAAAGGGACTTTTGTCAATTCAAACGCTGTTATCTTGCAATCTACATGGTGGATTTTCCCCATCTTCTTGAACTAATGTACTACAAGATCCTACGGTTACATATGTTGAAAAGTGTTTTTTTTCTAAAATTTGATACTTGTATTAGAAATGGCAGTTTTGGAGCGGTTTTGGTGAAAACATAGTCAAAAACCTTTAGGGGTTAAAATTGAGATATTTTCTACAACTATTGAGCAATTGTTTTGATAACTTGCAAAAATCAAGTTCACAACCCAATACTTTACATTATTTCTTCGTAGATTTGCTATAAATTGCCCTCAAAACAAGACTCTTCATAACTTTCACATCACTATTCCAAATGAAATGAATAAAAGCTTTTCATTTGGACATAAATATACCAAATGAGAAAAAATCTAAAAAACTAAAGTTTGAATTTGAATTTTTTGTTGTCGGTACTTAAGTATTTTTGTATTGAAGAAGGAACTTTTTTCTTTCAAGTATTGATTGAAAATTGTATGAATTAAAAAATTAGCAATTGTTACTTTAATGAAGCTAAAATTCATTTAAATTATAAAAAATAGGATTTGTAAATTCATTATGGGAATATTTATAAATACCTTATAGATAAATTATGTATATGTAAATATCTCATTAACTCATGTATTTCCCTAAATTATAAGAGAGTAACCTCTCCAGGATGAAAGAACAAACAACATGTGGATTCAAAATTTATGGCTCCAAATCATTCAATAAGCCTCAATCAAACCCTATAGATGCTCTGCAATTGACAAATGAACCCTCTATAAATTCATGCATGAACCAATTTTTACCTATTTAAAGATCAATTTGGACATTGATTGAAGGATTTACAACCCGTTCTTTATTGATACCCTTATCATGTGATGAAATTTCAAATCAATTAATTTTTTACATTAATAATTTCTAATTGATTTGCAATAAAAATATAGCAATGATCATTTTTTCCCAAAAAGATAGAATTTATTTTGCATTAGAAGATTAAAAAACTATCAACTTGTGAAACAATATTGAACTCAAAAGTTGATGTTTGACTATATATCAATAAAGTGGATTCATTGGAGGTTGAATTTACAACATCATTAGCTTACAAAGTATTAAAAGCTTTTAAAAATTTGCAAAACATGTTTTCAATCCTTGAAATTTCATACAATCAAATGTAATATTTTAAGACTTTGGTCAAATATTGTAGTTCAACCTTTGACCTATTTGGTTGTTACAAAGTTATTTGTTGGATGTACAATTTTGCAACATATCTAGTAATATAATTTGCACAAGAATGCGACTTTGGATGTAATTATTGAAGGACTATCTAAGAAATGCCACTTGGGAGTTTTTTTTGCCATTTGAGGGTAATATTATAAATATTGAACATTGCAAATTTTATTAATGTTTATTGGCGGTTCCCATGTACAATACAATGCATAGTGTAAAAAGCTTTCATAATGCAATTTTTTGTTCTAAATTTTTGTTTATTAGCTTTCAAGCATGTACACTCTACTACAAATTGAATTCCTAATCTACTAATTATCATTGAATTTTGAAGTTGACATTCACCCACATGCAAGTAGTTTTAATCCCTAAGCACCCCAAAGGACCAAAAGTTTCCTCATAATCTGAAAGTCCCATTTGAAGTGTTGTAACTTTCACATCTAACGTTCAAACTTAATAAAAGCTTGTTGGAAAATTAGCATTCTCTCTTCTAGTATATGTGGTAAGACTACCAAATCAATCTAACATGTGCAGATTTTTTGGAAGCCATTCAAAGTTCACGGGTTCAATTTGAATTCACTAAATTGCATTTTGATGGCAACAACTTTGGAGGCTTGTATCTCCTTCATCCAATGTTTGTTTTTGATCAAATTTGTTGGGTTATATTTTCATTAAAGTCTAGTTGTTTAGTTATTATGTTAAATTTTCAAGTCAAACCAAGTTGTTTTTGAATGTTTGGGAGCAATTCAAACATTCCTGACATTTTTAAATTAATTGTGAAATTTGGTAGTTTGTTTCTTCTTCATACAATTCCCATCTTTAATAACATTTTTTGGAAAAGTTTTGCATTCTAGTCCGGTTTATGTGGTGAAAATGTCATATCAATCCAAGATGTTATAAATGACTAAACAACATTTAGTAGAAAAAGGTTCAGCCATAGATGTGTTTCTTGCACCTTTTCTTGCTATTTTTTGACATTCAAAGCCATTTTGCAGGCATAATGATTCATTTAAATGATATTTTTTTCATCAATTTTTTGTATATCGGTTTTGAAGCACTATATAGTTTAGAGGTTTTTCATTTGAGGAAGTTTAGAAATTGAGTTTCACCTCTAAATGTGTTGTTAGGAATATTTCAGCATCCTTTTTCAACATAAAAATATTATAATCTTGCAATCTATTGTATGTACCCAAATGACTCTATATTTAACCCCTAAAGGACCAACATGCGTTTTTTGGCCGTATAGAAATTTTGGGCAGATACGTGTGACTAGAGATATCCATATTTGAGGCTGAAATTTTAATAGAAGGTGGGGGTGAGGAATATCTTCATGTATACCAAGTTTCATGACATTTCGAAATATGAGTCAAAAGTTGTGACCTGATATGTTACTTTTTTTCGTAACTGGGCAGTTTGGGCAGATTAGAAAAAATCATTTTTTCCGGAATTTTTTTTTTGAAATTGGTTCTCTACATTTATATATACTTAAAAAGCTTTGAGTCATTCCATTTCAATCAATGAGTCAAAAGTTATGAGGCTTTTTGGTTTGCGGGCAGTTATGGATTCTCTACTCTAAAAAAAAACTTTAAAGTCGTTTATTTAACTCAATTTTCAATATTTTTGGAAAAAAATCAAATCCTAGGATTTAGATTGATTATTACAACATTAAAACCGTTGGGATTGGCATTTTTAAATTCCATGATTATATTTTTAACAATTTAGTATTTTGAGTCATTTTCTACTTCTTTCTACTTACTATTTTTTTCCTATATGTTGTACAATTCCAAATGATGTGAAATTTTTCAAGCATATAGACGACTTGTTTAGGAAACTGAATTCAAAGAAGCACCACCTTTATCGGCATTTTTTCATTGAAAAGTGAGCTTGCAAAGTGCAGCTGCCCGGTTTTTCGCAGGATTGAAAAAATGGTTTTCAAGACTTTGAATGCTTATATCTTATGATCCACACGGTGGAATTTTCTGAAATTTTTACCACATGTTTTCAAAATATCATACTACAAGATCCTATGGTTACATGTGTCAAAAATTGTTTTTATCCAAAAATTTGGTAGTTGTATTAGAAATGGCAGTTTTGGAGCGTTTTTGGTGATTACATAGTCATGAAATTTTAGGGGTTAATTCATGTTGTCTTGAGGTTTTGCTGCCTATCCAGAAAAGCATGGGGCTCCTGGCTGTAGTAAAGTTTTGTGAAATGGGAAAAAAGTAACAAAATCCTAAAGAAAATACAACCAAACAACTAATTCAAACTATAGAATCCAAAAGTATCTAAATCCCTCTAATGTATTGTAAATCTGCTGTTATAATAGCAAAAAAACTTTCACCTGTAATCCAACTTCAAAATACAACTGTCAAGACCTGCAAGACACGTACAATAGCACCTGAACCCTCTCAAATTTGACTACTAAGTACCCTCTCAAGCTCATAAAGAGTAAACCTACAAAAGTAAAAACAACGCTCAACTACAACTTTCATAGAAATATAACTCACAAAAGAATGTGATCTCCAAATAGAAATGATATATTAATCAACCTCAGCTCCTTTCAACTCACTAGTAGAAAAACATGTCCTAAGTGACTGTCCTAAATGATTGAAAAGTGTCCCCAATGACTAATTTATAGTCATTGTGGACAATTTTCAGTCATTTAGGACAGTCATTGCAATTGATAGCTTGTTTTCTACTAGTGACTTAGATCGCAAGGTTTTCTCAAAACCAAGACCTGATCCAAATCCAAGAGAAACCAAAAATCCAAATACAAGAAGATGATTCCAAAGAAGAAAGGCACCCGACAAAGGGACTCAAGGCGACAAACAATATGGGACAATACCCTATCAAACCCTTCAACCAAGGCTAACAATCCTTCAATTAATAAGGGACAAACGCCCTATCGAACCTTCCAACCGAGCTTAATAATCTTTTGACTCCAACTACCACCCTTTAGACCTAACAACCCTTGAAATCAACACAAATGAAGTCAAGTGCCTAATTTTCAAATAGAGGATGGTCCACATCACGACAACACCATCTTCAACATGCACACCACAAAATTACATGGTTAAGAGTTCTATACCTTGGTGACATATGGACAAATAACATTTCAAAAGCAATAACATTTTTAAATCCAAAAAGGTGATGGGCATTTAGAAGTTTAAAAAAACTAAACACAAGAAAAAATAAACTAAAACTTTCTACTTAAACCATATAGATCTTACAAACAACAAAGAATTTGAGTTTGAAACTTTTGTACATGTGCTCAATGAATTTGAGATTCTATGATTAATTTTTGTTGCCAATTTTTGCATTTGTTTTCTTTGAAAGTTTTGACTCTAAAGTGACTATTTTGCATGTTTCTTGAAAATGAAAAAGAATTTTATATGGTCAGTATCTATGATTTTACTTGCAAAAATTTAAAATTTTTAATATTAGAACTTTATAAACTAATTATAAGTTTTAGATTCCCATGTCAAAACGCAAATTGGAATTGATTTACATTCAATGATATATATTTCTATGTTGATGAACATAAGGTGCACTATGTGTGAAGAATCACTTAGACATTGCTTAACCGTGGAGTCATAAGGTGAAACAACTAAAATAATGAAATGAAAATACAACATGGTTATGAATTATGAAGCCACACGACTAAAGACATGAAATGAAGGTAAATAGATGTTGTCACAGCTAATGCTTCATATACTTGTATATCCCTCATCCACATCACCTAGATTTGTATTATTTTAATGAAAATGTTAAATATAATAAAATACAATTTTTGACCTTTGAGAGTTAAATAGTTATTTTAGGCCCAAATTTCATTATATTTGTAAGTTTACTTTTATTTTATTTATTTATTAGGGTCTAGGTAATCACTAAGTAATTACGTAGGAGAACATCTATCATTTTGAAACCCAATAGATCCTTACCTGTGTATATAGCACAAATAAACAAAACAATAAACAATATATAGAAACCATCTTGCCTAATATGCCCAACATTCTAATTTATTTTAGTTGGAATCCATGTCAATATTATGATTAATTTCCGTTGATATCCATATTCACAATGCTTCTATAAGTATCTTTGATTATGGTCATCATTTAGTCACGGACATTGATTACCAAATGAACCTCAATGTATTGAATTTATTATCTTTCAAGAAATAGTGCTTGAAATCGTGTCATTAGAGAGATTGAAAGCGTTGAAATTCAAGTGATTTGTATAAAGAAAAAGAGGTTTTAATTAGAGTGAATAGTTCACTAAATTTCCATCAATATAGTATAGAATTTGTTGAGCGCTAAAAAAGAAACTTTAAATAAAAAAAATTTTAAATTTTTAAAATTGAAATAAAAAATGGATCTACAACGCTATTTTCACAAAAAGATGCTATGATTGCCTGCCAAATAAGATGTTCCATAATTTTCACAATACTAGTCTAAATAAAATGAATTAATCATTTTATATTTTTTGAATGGAATCGACAAGAAATAAAATTTAAAAAGTTTATTTCAATTTTTTTCAATTTTTTTCCATTGGAGCTCAACTATTTTAAGCTTTGTATGGTATAACTTTTAGCTTCCATACATTCAGTTAAACAAAAATGAAATCCCCTAAAGCTCATTTTATTTCCAATGTTAAGAAAATTCAACTTTTTTTGTCTACTTTGAGTTTATAGAAACCTTAACAAGCCTTTAATTATCTTCTAAGGAACTATAGGATTATATCTTCTAAGGAACTATAGGATTATATCTTCTAAGGAACTATAGGATTATATCTTCTAAGGAACTATAGGATTAATTCATCAAAATCAATACCTTAAATCAATACCTTAAATGAGTTTGTTTGTTTGTTTGTTTGTTTGTTTGTTTGTTTGTTTGTTTGTTTGTTTGTTTGTTTGTTTGTTTGTTTGTTTGTTTGTTTGTTTGTTTGTTTGTTTGTTTGTTTGTTTGTTTGTTTGTTTGTTTGTTTGTTTGTTTGTTTGTTTGTTTGTTTGTTTTGTTTTGTTTGTAGCGTGGACAACTTCCTGACCGTGCGTCCCCTGACCGCGTGCTTGGTACCGTCGGAAAGCTCTCGCCGAGGAGGGGTGCACCAGCTTGGTTTCGTGGCGTTTGGAGCGGTGGTGCAAAAGTTATTGAATTTCAAAGTATTTATTGATTAAAAAATTAGAAAATTACTTTTACTTTGATTTTGGTGGCGTTCTTGGTACTGGGAGTGGAACTAGGAGTAGAATCGGAAGTAGAACCAGGAGTGGAACCGAGAGTAGATGAAAATTGGGCCAACGGCACAGGGTCACACTAGTATAGATGAATCAAAGATTTTTGAACAAATATCAGTCCACCCAATAAAATAGAAAAACTAGTGACTTTTAAAAAATAAAATTATTAGAATAATTGTATTCACTCATATAGAAATTGAAAGAATCTTATTACAATTTTAACAATAATTACCTTTTAAATGCTTTTGTTTTGGATTGTGATCAAAGTTTTGCATGGGATTGTGATCAAAGTTTTGCATGAAATTAATCTAACCTTCAACAAGATCACCTATTCATTTCCAGTGGAACTTGCTTTATTCATTGGCGCATATGACTAAACACCTCTATGAATAATGTACTTATTACTTCATGCAGCTTGGTTCAAATTCGTTGTTCTAATGCATAGTTGTTCCCTGTATGAAGGCAAAGTGTTCCAAGGTTCACTCTTTAAGAGTTCCACATCCATATGAGGGTCAAGATTTTGTTGCTAAGGTCTCTTGAGCAAAAACTGGTGTCTAAAAATTTTCAATCTTGAATTGGCATTACCAATTGCATAGAAAATATGGAAGCCCTAATATCAATATTTCAAATTTCAAAGTTTAGAACTACCAATATTCAAATTAACTGACTGTTGGACATGACCTTCCCTTTTGAATAGGTTTCAAAAGTATAAACTTTAAATTTAGAATTTTAGTGACAACATTAGGACAAATGATAATGATACAAGTTTCTAAAAATGTTGCAAGTTTTAATAATAATTTTTTGTAAACTGACAAATTTCAGATATTAACCACTAAAGCTATGAACATGCTTTTTGGGCATTTCACTACAAGCGGAGTTTTTATTTTTTTTCTTTGAAATTTTCACACAACATTTTCCCAAGGAGTAGCTTTAAAGACCAACAATTCTCATAGCTTTAGACTGCACGGTTAAAAAGTTATTGTATAATATGTGATTTTCAATGCTTAGCGGGCACCTCTAAAAATTCTTAAAAAATCACTTTTAAAAAAAATATATATATTTGGAATTAGTTTTGTAGATTTATATATATGTGGAAAGCTTTGAATCATTCCATTTTGATTAATGAGATGAAAATTATGAGGTGTTCTAATTTGCGGGTAGTTATGGATTTCCTACTCTAAAATAAGCTTTGAAGTCCTTTATGTAACTCAATGTTCAATATTTTTGAAAAACATAAAAACATAGGGTGTATATAGGTTATTGCAATATTATAACCATTGGGATTGGCATTTTGCAATTCTATAATTAAATTCTTAACAATTTAGTGTTTTAAATCATTCTTTACTTCTTTCTACTTACTATTTTTTTCCTATATGTTGTACAATTCTAAATGATCTGAATTTTTTTGACCATATAGCCAACTTGACTTCAAAAATTAATCCAGAAAGTAACCACCATTTTGGACATTTTTTCATACAAGTGTGACCTTGTGAAGTGCAGCTGCCCGTTTTTTTGCAGGGACAAAAAAAGGATTTTTCTCAATTCAAACACTCATATCTTGCAATCTACATAGTGGAAAATTCTGAAATTTTTTCCACATATTCTCAAATCAGCGCACTACAAGATCTTTTGGTTATATATGTCCAAAAATGTTTTTAGTCTAAAATTTAGTACTTGTATTAGAAATGACAATTTTAGAGCAGTTTTGGTGAAAACATATTCAAAAACCGTTAGGGGTAAACGACCAATTCAAAGACCTAAATAATTTGCAATGCATAATTCCGTTATTTCAAAAAAGAATCCAATTTCTAAATATATAAACAACTTTTTTTTAACTATCACTTCTAGAATTTTGATTAAGAAACTAATTATGTATAAATCTCCAAGTGTACAATAATTATACATATTGAAGAGTTTAGATTTTGAAGTTTCAGCATTTTGATATAATTTCACAATTTTAGATTGATCTTCATAATCAGTGTAGGTTTAATTAAGAACAGTACAAAAGAAAGACAACAACAAATTCCATCTGACTTTAGTTTTAGTGTTCAAGGAATTTTGTCCTATGTTTTTCTAAAAATCTGGCCACTAGTCTCTCATTTCATACAATTTATGATTAACTCTATTATAAAACAAAATTTGGATGCAAAAAGTTGACATTTTTTTATAGATACGATTAAAAAATAAACAAAGATATAAATCAATTTTCATTTGGTGGACAAAGACACCAATAAGCTTTTATTTTTTTTTTTATAGAAAATAGATTAATTGAATTGATATTAAAAAATTAAAGTAATCAAACAAAAAGTCGGAGAATTTTTTTATTTATATCAACAGTAATTTCTTAGCGATTTTTTTTGAATTATATGTGATTGTTAATAAGATGGGGAAAACAGTGGAATTTGCATTGAACATCGAGGGAATTTCTAATAATGGATTAAAAATATCGTCTCCTATGAACAATGACATTGTTGGACGAGGCAAAGAACATCCTCAATGGCGAGGTCCCAGATACAAAGAACCAAAAAACGGAACAAATCACTTTCAAGGAGGTACAACAAAGTTTGGAACAATACAAAATGATGACAACAAAAAAGTTCATGAAAAGGTTGGAACAATTTGTTATTGCACGCATTGAATGTATTATTGTAGCTAATATAATTCAATCATTTTCTTATAGAGGAAGTTTGATGTCAATGCAAATATTTAAATAATTCAAATCCTTACAACAAAAATTAAAAAATTAAAATCATAGCAATGCTCATTTTAAATTCTAATTTATTCCTTGAAACTAGACTTCCCTATTTTATATATACATAGTTTTAAGTTAAGAAAAAAATAGTCAAATTTCATTTTAAGAAGAGTGACATTGTAATCAACTAATTAAAATCAATATTTTTATATTATGTAGCTCAACCCTGAAGAAGAAATTAATGAAAAAGAATGGTGGATGAAATTAGAAAAACTCAAGCACCAAAACTTATCAAATATTAAAGAAAATCAAGAAAAAATCATAATAACAAATAACTTTGGAGTCCATGGAGCATCTATTTTACAAAACTTTGCTCAACAACTTGAGCTGCACCAGTGAGATTTGAAATAATATACCAAATTTATTTTTAGTAAACCTCTTCATATTTTTGGAATATTATTTGTATATTTTTTATGCTTAATTTATATGTGCTCCTAAAATAAAATGCGGATGATGAATGGAAACAAGAAAGCCGTGTATATAGCCAAAAAGGACAATTACCAAAAATTGTGATTAGTAGGAGTCCTTTACCAAGCTATCGTCCTAATCTTAATGAACAACTTGATATGAGGTCCTCTTCTCATCATGTAAATAACTCCAAACTTTAAATTTGAATTGGCATATGAAGTTTGAGTTTATAGATTTTCATAATTGCTTCTTAAATACCACACAAGAATTGATAATGTTTATAGGTTCTTATTTCATATTGATCATAAGTTTCAAAATTTAATCATATTTTGTATATTTATTCATCTAGTAGTTGTAGATACTTGTGGCGCCAGCTATTGAATATAAAATGGAGACCATATTGGCAAATATTCCACACCAAACTACAAAAATACATCATAAACAATTAGCAGATTGGACCCAATCAAAACCTAATTCAAGTCCATTGCCTATCCGATCTCACAAGCAATTGGCTTTGATAAATAACCTTAATAAAGACATTCATGACGTAGAGTTTTTCAAATATCAAACTAAGCAAAAGGTACCTTATCACTACAAGGTCATATAAATTAATTTACAGTAATATATTTCTTGAGCTTACATAAATCATGTATTGACCTCTACAAATTCAATTATAGGCAAGTAAGAAAAACCAAGAAATACAAGCTTTTAGAGAAACTCTACCAGTAAATAAACTGAAAGAGGAATTTTTGAAAACAATAGCTAAAAATCAGGTATTTTATAATACTATTGTAATAATATTACCTAGCATTTGAATAGCCATGTATAATAATTCATAAGACGTGCTTTCAAGTGTTTTGTTGAAGTTGTTTTGCTAATTAGATTCTAAAACTGGTCACAATTATGTTGGTTAATTTTAAACGTATAGCACAGGTTGTTGTTGTTTCTGGAGACACGGGTTCAGGAAAGACAACTCAACTTCCACAATTCATATTAGATAAGGCCATTGAAGAAGAAACCACCAATAATTGTAACATTGTTTGTACACAATCTCGTCGTATCTCTGTTATTTCAATGGCTACACGCATTGCCATTGAAAGATGTGAACCTCTTGGATTGACCATTGGATATCAACTTCATTCAAAGACAAAAATGTCTCCTCAAACAAAGTTGTTGTTTTGTACCACCGAATTATTACTTCAACATATTGTAAGAACGTTTGAAATATATATTTATATGGCTTTTACATGCATAAGTATATTTATCCATTACATTTTTGCAACTCAATTTAGTTTAATTAGGTTTATTTACTCCACTTAAGAAAATATTACCAAAATTGTCTTTATTAAATGGATTATTTGCAAGTAATTGATAATAACATTTAAATGAAATTTGGCTTTGACTAACTACAAATTTGTGTAATACATACAGCTCAAAGATCCAATCTTTTTTGGAGTGAGCCATATAATAATAGATGAAATCCATGAACGAGGGATGAATGAAGATTTTCTTTTGATTGTAGTGCGTGAATTGCTTGTAAACCGACCTGACCTTAAAGTCATTCTTATGAGTGCCACATTTAATGCAAATTTATTTTCATCGTACTTTGGAAATGCACCAATGATCAACATTCCAGTATGCTTCTATTAACTTTCACATTAGACATAGATAATTTAACAATAAAAACATCTATTTTCTTATGTACATATATACATACCTATATATATGGCGAATTTTGTTAAAATGGTGTCATTCCACAACTTCGACACTTTTACACTTTAGACCATATGGCCTGAAATCTATATCCATCCTAGATGGTTTAGATTGCACAGTCTGAAAATGGTGTATGGAATATCGCCATTTAACAAAATTTGCCATATATGCATACATGCAGTTGTCAATTTTTAATATTTATTTTTCGGATTTGAATAAATTCATCATTTGCTAATTAGTTGTTCTTTAATTAGTGATCAAACATGGTAATGGTTGTACTTGATTGTGGATATAGGGCTTTTTATACTCTATAAAAGACCAATACTTAGAAGATGTTCTAGAACTAACAGGTTATCATTTGAACCATCCTGAATCTAGTTGTCCTGGTGATAAAGAATGGAAACAAATGGAACTTCGAAATGATCCACTTTATGAAATCTTTGAGGCAAAATATCAACTTTGAAACCTTACACATGAAAAAATATCAATAGTTGAATACTAATATCATTATAAATATGTATATTTTTATTTTTGTTATTTTTATTTCTTTGTAATGATGTAGATTAAACATTACAAAAAATTTCAGGGTATTGATATTGAATCCGAATACAAAAAATATAGTGAATCAACACAAATTTCTCTCCACTCATGGACGGGAGAATATACAAACTTTCATTTGGTAAGTGTTAAATATGATTGCGTTTTTTATTTTTGAACTCTTGTGTTAATATTGATACTATTATAATTATATATATATAAACTAATGCTAATCAAAATATTGTTTTTATTATATTAAAATTTCAATGAAATCCAATGTTACTAAATATCATCTATCAAATTTGAATACAAAATATTATATATCAATACCCTTTACAAATCTTTATTGGTTTGAATATTGAAGATAAGTATTTAAATTTTTATATTAGATAGAGGCAATAATTCAAAACATATGTTGTTGTGAAGAAAATCAATTTGGAACAATTTTAGTTTTTCTATCAAATTGGGATGAAATATCTCAATTGGTAGATATTTTGAAGAAAAATGCTATAACTAAAGAAAGTTCTCGGTTCCTTCTCTTACTTTTGCACGAATCTATGCCAACTATAGATCAGGATAAAATCTTTTACTTGCCTCCACCAGGTATAAGGTAAGATCATTTTTACTTTATATGCTATAGAATTGTAAAATTTCAGATTAAAGAATAAGTTGTCTTTTCAATTATGAATTTAAATTTAAAGTGCTGCAATTGAATTTTTATGCAAAGATGTTGTGCAGAAAAATTGTCTTAGCAACTAACATTGCCGAAACAAGTATCACAATTGAGGATGTAGTTTATGTAATTGATTCTGGAAAAATTCAAGAAAATAACTATGATTCAATAAATAAGCTTGCTTGTTCAAGATCTATTTGGATCGCAAAGTCTAATGCTATCCAGGTTGGTTGAATATTCAATTTGTATTTTATTTTGACTTGAACACCTAAAGGGTAGGGACTATGTTTTCACCAAAACCGCTCCAAAACTGCCATTTCTAATACAAGTACCAAATTTTGGAAAAAAACATTTTTTGGAAGAATAAAACCATAGGATTTATAGAATTCTAGTTCAAAATGTTGTGGGAAAAATTTCAAAAAATACCACCTTGTGGATTGCAAGATAATAGCGTTTTAATTGACAAAAATCCTTTTTTTGTCCCTGCGAAAACCCGGGCAGCTGCACTTCACAAGGTCACATTTGTATGAAAAAAATGTTAAAAATGGTGGTTACTCTTTGAATTCATTCTTTAAGGCAAGTTGTCTACATGCTTGAAAAATTTCAGATCATTTGGAATTGTACAACATACAGAAGAAAAATAGTAAGTAGAAAGACGTAGAGAATGATTCAAAACACTAAATTGTTAAGAGTTTAGATATGGAATTGAAAATGCCAATCCCAACAGTTGTAATGTTATAATAAACAATCAACACCCAAGGTTTTTATTTTTTTTCAAAAATAGTGGAAACTAAGTTAAATAAAGGACTTCAAAGTTTATTGTAGAGTAGAGATTCCATAAATACCCTCAAACTAAGAATCCTCATAACTTTTGACTCATTAATCGAAATGGAATGATTCAAAGCTTTCCACGTATATATAAATCTAAAGAACCTATTTCAAATTTTTATTTAATAAAACAGTAATTCTTAAAGAAATTTTTTGAGCTACCCGGGCTACCCTTGACTAATGAAAATGACATATTATGCAATAACTTTTTAACCATGTAGTCAAAAGCTATGAAAATTGTTGGGCTTTAAAGCTACTCCTTGGGTACATCTTGTATGAAAATTTCAAAGAAAAAAATAAAAATAAAGTTTGTAGTGAGCTGCCCAAAATCGCTATGTTTTCAAAAAACGGTGTTTGGTCCTTTAATTAGAGGTTAAAATCAAAATCTAAGCACATTTTATTTTATTTGAATGATTTATATTTGTAAAAATGACTTTGACAATATTATATTACTATGATATGATTAGATTTTGTCTCTAATTTATATTCTTAGACCGAGTTTTTTATATTTATATCCAAGGATTTGTATAATAATACTATTAAAAACAAATCAAAAATTTCAAAACTGAATGAACCAATATTTTTGTTTTAGAGGCGAGGTCGTGCTGGAAGAACAAAACAAGGAATATGTTATAGATTATATCCAAAAGTTGTGTATGATGCAATGTCTGAATTTCAACTTCCAGAAATTTTGAGAATCACTTTGCCTAAACTTTGTCTTCACTTGAAACTTTTACATTTCAATAATATTTCTTCAATATTACAAAAGACTATGGAACCTCTACAAGCCACCCAAGTTGAAGATGCTATGGAAATGTTAAAAAACATTAATGCTTTGGATGATGATGATGAACTAACACCTCTTGGTAAAAATCTTATCATTATAATCTATTTTCAATGATAATATTGAATTCAAATGTTTTTTGGATTTGAAAAAGCAAGAAAAAAACATGATTTTTTATACTTATTATTGTAGGAGCACATTTAGCAACATTGCCTGTAGATCCTAAAGTTGGAAAAATATTATTATTTGGCACTTTATTTCAATGCCTTTCACCTTCTTTGACAATGGCTACTGTCATTGCCTACCAAAACCCTTTTGTTTCATTGGTTGACCATTTAGAAGATGCAAATGAAGCGCGGAGTCGATTTGCTGAAGATGATTATAGGTACAATTTTTAATTAAATTTCAACAAAGTATATGTTGATTAGTGAATGGTATATCTAATTATGTCAATTAGAGAATATTATATCTTGTAATTTAGTGAGGTAGTTCTAATAATAAATAAATAGAAAAAAGATTTGAACCTTTTTTCTAAATTTAAAAAAAAATTCTATGCAAAAAAATCTTAAAGAATAATTCTATTTTTAGCATCTACATCAAATTTATTTTCAAAGAAAAATGAAATATCAAGGTGAGGAGTGTCTATCTTACAATTATGCTAGTAGTACAATAGGCGCAACATTTGCAACAACATCCTTGTTGCATAGGAAACATAGTATTTCCATTAATTAGTTAAAATTGAATTTTATAATTCACAAATTCTTCCAAATTTTGTTTGAAAATGACTAAGGATGAACATGTGACCATCCAAATAGATGAAATTAATTGAGACAATATGTCTTAACATTGGACACTTAATATGCTATATATATAATAGCAATAAAAAAATATAATAATTATTTTATTTAATACTATTCTGTTATTTAGTGACCACATAGCAACAATAAGAGCATATGATGGATGGCAAGAAGCAAAATTCAATGGAACTGAGCGCAATTATTGTTGGATTAATCATTTATCAATATCAACTTTACAAAAAATGGAAGAAATGCGCCACAAATTCATCAATATATTAAGTGACATCAACTTCATTGATAGATTTAAAAAAATACAGGTCACTAGCCAACTTTACTACTAGCCATCTAATTTTTTTATTAAAAATTAGATATTCATATTTAAATGTAATGATTTTCATATTTTTAAATTAAATTATTTATTTTTAAATTATTATTATTTACAAACACAAATCTAATCAAAATATAAAAATAAATTATAAAAAAAAATATGAATATAAATGCATATATGGATGATATTTTATTGGTCTTATTTATTTCAATCTAAAAATATGAATTATCATATCTTAGACTAAAAGGCTTAAAGAACAAAATCTCAATGTATTCACTTTAGAAATGAATCATGAGTTCCTTTGGTTATTTGAATTTATTGATTTTAGTTTACAAAATTTCAATAAGAATTAACACATGTCAAATAGATATATAATAAACACAGTCATGACATGGAGATGATAAAAGCAGTGTTATGCGCTGGTTTATTTCCAAACATTGTGATGTGCAAGATAAATAATAGAAGTCTTATACTATATACCAATTTTGAAGGAAGAGTAGAACCTGAACCGGCATCTGTAATTGCAAAAGTTGATACATTACCATTTTCATGGATAGTCTACACTCGAACCATCCGAGAAACACTTTACCTCAATGATTTAACAAATGTTGCAGATTATACACTTCTCATATTTGGAGGAACTTTGACTTGTAATAAAAGAGAAAATAGTGCAAAAATGTTAGGAGGATTTTTGAACTTTTCAACTTCAAAGCGAGCTCTTAAAATTATTTTTGTAAATAAAATCATACTTATCTCTTGTTTTAAACCATTTAGTTTTAAACCAATCTATAAACAAATATATAATATAATGGATGCACAATTACTACAAAAGAATGGGGTGTTTTAAGTGAGTTACTTTATATATACATAATGATACAAATGTTTAATACTATTATTCTTTTTGAAATCAATCTTTGTAGATTTGATTTTATATTTGATTGAGTTAATTAGTATAAATTAAATAAAAAAATGTTTTGAATATTTTGAAAATTAGGAATTGCGAAGGCAATTAATGTACTTATTGGATCAAAAATTAAAAAATACAACGCAATTTGACATCCATTTGAAAGCAAAACCTCTTGTAATAGCAATATTAGAATTAATACATAGCAACAATGCATCTTTCAAAAATGACGGATTGCATGGATCTTTGTGGGGCCAAGAAGAAGATCACATTTATTCTAATACCAACAAACATCCTTTGAGAAGGTAATTTATATGTCATATAGATAATGTGAATTCTTAATAGATCTATTTGATGAAATCATAATATTATACAAATGAATATTATTGACTAGTATTTTCTTTTTGAATGGTTAGGTATCCAAGTCCCCCCAAAAGGGAAGGAAGGCTTGGTCCTTTGGATAATTTATTTAGTCAATTGGTATCAATTCCAACCGATGCTTATACTTGATAATTATCAAATTGAATTAAGTGTTTTGAATTTCAATAAATGTAATACAATTAATTGATATTCATTGATGATGATTATGCATGTGCAAATATTTGTACATGCTTGAGAAAAAAGCATAAGCATGAATGCACTCATATAAAAGGTTGCAATAATTTATAAAACCAGTTTTTTCAATAGCTTAAGTTCAAGAAAATGACTTCAATGTATTAGAATGATTGGAAATGATTTCAAACACACCAAAAATCAGAAAAAAAATCACATTGCAATTCCTTCTTAAAAATTTGTAGATTTGATTTTGAAACGGGATAAACTAATTATTGTTATGTGTCCAACATATTAGAATATGCATATCTAGAGATTACATTTTTATATAAGGTAGAAATTAAGCATGAATGTATTCAATTTTCTTACTCAATTAAAGAATATCTAAGATATAAATTATAATATTCACTTAATTGGACAAGATTGGATATTGAAAGCATACCTATTCAATTCATTTATGTCTTAACCCCTAAAGGACCATAAAGCCACCATGTGGTTCCTATAATTGCATTTATAGAAAATTCAAAATTTTAACATCACTAACAATCCGTGAACAACAAAGAGACCATAGATTTTCTTTTGTTGAATCTATTGGTGCAATCCGACTGTGAAATGATCAAGTGTGCAATTTTGGTGAATTTATTGAGAATGGATTGCACTTTGGTCTGTCACTTTACAAACTCATAATTTTTTTTCCACACCTCAAAATGATTTGAAAGAAATTAGGCTTTAATGCCATGATGATATGTACTTGTGGAAAAAAAATTGATTTTTTGGAGCACTTTTGAGCATTCCAAATGCAACATTTCCATTTCTATATAAGAACAAAGTACCACCTAATCGAACATCTTTCATCAATCTTGCCAACAATGGCATTTTTCAAAATTTTGTGCGATTTGTTGATCTTTTTTCATTGCAAAGCTAAACAAATCTTCTTTAATTTCAATAGTGGCAATCATCAAAATTATTCTACATGAATGAAGAATTATGGTTGTTACAAGAGGTAGTCAAGAAAACAAGAGGTAGTCAAGAAAACAAGAGCTATGTTGAAACATCCCATGCCCTTTAGGAATACCCCTAAAGGTTTTTGACCAAAAACGCTCCAAAATTGCCATTTCTAGTACAAGTACCAATCATAGGAAAAAACAATTTTGGACACATGTAACCATAAAATCATGAGGTACGTTGGTTTGAAAAGATGTGGAAAAAGTTTCAGAAATTCCTACCATATAGATTGCAAGATATTAGAGTTTGAATTGTCAAAAATCCTCTTTGACCCAACAAAAAACTAAAGCAGTTGCACTTCACAAGCTCACTTTTCTATGAAAAAAAGTCCAAAATGATGGTGATTCATTGATTTGTTTTTCTAGACAAGTTGGTTACATGCTTGAAAAATTTCACGTCATTTCAAATTGTACAATGTATAGGAAAAAAATGGGAAGTAGAAAGAAGTATGGAATGGTTCAAAATTCAAAATTGTTAAGAACGTCATTATGGAATTGAAAAAATGCCGATCTCAATGGTTGTAATATTATAATAAACAATCTGCATCCTAAGATTTTATTTTTCTCCAGTATATTGAAAATTGAGTTAACTGAAGGATTTCAAAGTTTATTTTCAAGTAGAGAATCCAAAACTGCCCGCTAACAAAAGCTTTTTATAACTTTCATCTCATTAATAAAAATCGAATGATTAAAAGATTTCCATATATATATAACTCTAGAAAACTAATTTCAATTTTTATTTCTTAAAATAAACTTTGAGCAATTTATTTGAGCTATCCATGGCTTTATGAAAATTACATATCATACAATAAGTTTTATACCATATTGTTAAAAGCTATGATAATTGTTGGGCTTAATCCCTAAAGGCCTAAAGTCCCCTCAGGAGACACTTGGGATTTTAGGTAGGCTTGTCTAAACCTGAAATTATTTCGGGCAGGCTTATGTTATTCGAAGTCAAAAAAGCAACTCACCAGGCACAAAAAAAAATCGTAAAAAATTGTATTTTAATTTAATTTAATTTTTCTCAAAAATCATGTTTTTATCTACAATTGAAGCTTTGATTCATTCTATTTGGACGCAGAATGAGAAAGTTATAGATAATCTTCTTTTTCGAGCAATCTAGCATCTTCTTCAAAAAACAACTTATAGAATTCATTTTTGAGTGCAGTTTTCAAATTTTTTCAAATTTCTTTTTTTGAAAAGGTTAAATTTGTTTGCAAAAACAATCCCGCCATTGGAATTATGGTGTTTTAATTCTACCTAAGAGCTATTAACAATTTAGTGTTTCATTCAATTTTGGACCTATTTCTACTTAACAATTTTTTTATATGTAAAAATCAAGTTTTGACATTCCATAATTGTTTTTCCCGACTCTCAATTCAAATTTTTAGCATAAAAAAATTAACCCAAAGGTATGTAGTGCAAAATAATCTACAAATGGCCATCAAAGTCATATGAAATTGCAGGCCACAGTTCAAGAAAATTTCTTTTTCCAACTTCAAATGCTAATAACTTCCAATCGGTAAGGTCAAACTTCATGAAATTTTTACCACATAGTCCAAGACAAGTGAAGTACAAGATCCTATGGTTAGATTCTAAATTTTTTTTTTTGGTTTCTTGAGTAATCGCAGTAGAAATGGCAGTTTTCAATGTTTCGGAGCCAGAAAATGCCTTGGGCCTTTAGGGGTTAAAAGAGGCATTAATAGGAATTTGGGGCCTTTGGAATACTAAAAGTTCTCATGCGTTCATAGACTATAGGAACGCAACTGCAGCAACTTGCTAATGTGGCTCAATTACTACCATGTCATTTTTGGATTTTTTTGCTTAAAATGATATTTGTAAATTTTAATTTTTTTTAAATAAATATTTCCTAATAGCACATACAAATATTCATAGAATTAGGCCAGATTGGAGAACGGGCCTGAAACGGCCCTCCAAAGGGCCCAAATCCCCTCTAATGAACCATATCCACATGTCATGTAAATTTCAATAAAAATAAGAAGTGAGTTACCCAAAAGCATAATTTGGTGCTTTAAGTATTAAAGACAAACTATAGCATCAAGAGGCTTCCAACTCAATTAAAGTATATTAGAAAACACAAGGTGTAAAACTAAGAAGATATTATTATCTTCAAACTTGTCTACATGAATAAGGATTCATTCATTTGACTTCTATATTAGTGGAGAAATCCAGCTTCACTAGATTGATGAAGCAATTAATATCCATATCTATGGATGAAATATATAAAATATTTATTAAAATGCATTATGATATTTAAATTCATATATATTCAACCTCCCCCCAAAGTTCCAAACACCATCTTCATTTTTTGTAATAATTCAAAATGATAGTCAATGCTAAAATATGGTTTTATTTTAAAAATATTATTCTACAATTGTTTATACATTGGCCTTATTTATGATTATATATTATTCAACATATATATTGTTCAATTTTAAAATGTGGTTGCAAAAAATATCCAAACTAAATTTTATCTTTTTGTTCAAGACCATAATTTTTTGCTTGAAAAAAAGTAAGAAAATTTTAATTTAAAAAAATATAGGCAATGTCTAAGCAATTTTAAATAATGGACCCTTGGAAGATCAAACAAAGAAAATCTTTTAAATAGGAGAATTATTAAGGTATAAAATCTCAATATAATATATATTTTAATATTTCAATTTGAAAAATATAAGAAATAATTAATTAATTAGTAATTGAATTTGGACATTTGTAATAATTCTACAAGAGTATTTATACACCAAAAGAATCATCAATTTTTGTAATTCATAAGTAGAAATGCCTCTTAAAGGGAGCTTAACTAGAAACTTAAACAAAGCATGGAATTAAGATTTTTAGAATGCTTTTTAACAACAAATGGAAGTCTCTTAGAAACATTTCTTCTACGTTTTAGATTATTTTCAATTATCTTGAATGGTTATTGTATAGTATATCCAACCTCTTAAAAATTAACAAGTGTGATATATTTTTTAAATCAATATTCAATACTAAATTAAATCAAATCCCATCTATTTGTCATGGCAAAGTGACTTTAGGTATCAATCATTAGTACCTTGCTTTTTTGGTGCTAAGATATGAGTACATATAATTGCCATTTATTATAATTGAGCATAATTACAATTAGTAAACATAAATTCTTTTATCAAATTTTATTGGCAATGCAACCAAAAGATAATTCCAACAAACTTAAGAATGCATTATTTGGACACCAAATGGATGAGTTTTTGCTTTCCAAAGTACAATCTCTAGGTGCAACTAAAACAACCAATAGACTCTTATAAGCAATGTTTAAGTGTGTATATCTTGTGTAAATGAATTAATACATATCTTTAAAAATTAGACTTTTGGGTCCAAACATAGGAATCGCATTTAGGGCCATGTTGATTGTAGGTGTGCATATCTTAACCTTTTAAGTCCCATGGAACCAAAATTGCAATTATATCAAGGCATGTCTCCTTGTCTTTATAATATACAGAAAGAAGTGCAAATGATATATCCCTTCAACATGTAGCGTCTTATATATCATTGGAAATTTGTTCACATGAAAACGGGTCCAAAGATGATACAAGTGGATAGTCACTTTTGGGAACGAAGGTTGTTGTAAAGAAATATGGCATATAAAATTGTGCATAGCAATGGTTTGGATACTTTTAGGTATTTTAGTCAATTATATGCCTCAATACTAAGTCTATAAGGTGGGTAACTTTGGAATACATATACTTCTAAACCGTAATTGCTTCTTGCTTCAAACTTATTTAGGATTGTAGTACACAAAGGATACTACAACATTCATGTTTGCTCATTTAGATTTTGTCCATTTATTTTCAACAAATGGCGCATAGAGTGAAACTGAACAAAGCCGATAGACTCAATTTTTGAAGTTATTGTACTAGAATTGACTATACAACTTGCAATAGGTACTTGAGTTAGTGCTAGAAGTGTGTACAAGCCTATGTCCTAAACTAGGTATAGACTGTATTTTAGAACATTGAAATGCAAATTTTAAATTAAAAATTTAAGATAATTTTTTAGCTTATGGGCAATGCATTGTTACCAATAAGTTAGAATGTCAAATTTTATGTCTCTGTTTGATTTACTAAACTTTTTTAATTTTTTATCTCTATATAGTTGCAAATATGACAAGATCATTGAATGATGCACAAAATATCCAATTGTATGCAATACATTAAATTTTTTGCAATTACACTATTGTTTGTGTATCAAAAATGGCATATGAAAACTCTACTAATAGCACTTCTACTTTTTGGTATTTAGCATCTATATATAATCTTTCATATTTCCATAAAAAACAATAATTGTAAGTAAGTACCAAAATAACATTTTTGAAAAAAGCTTTCTAGAATCTAAAAGATTGACCTTATGAATTTGTAAGAGTCAGTTGAAAAAATAACTTGCAAGTACGTAGCCAATTCATTATTTCCATATTGGAAAATGAACTATTTTCATTTGATTTCTTTACAATATAAATTATTCAATTATTTATCCAATGAATATAAAAATTTAAATTATTATCTTTTGAATTTCAACATCCCTCACTTAATACAACAGTCATGGCTGTTTGTACGTATGCAAAATCCTAGTATTTATGCTTTCTAATAAAATAGTATCATTGTACATATTATGTTTGCTAGCTCTGTTAATTATAGACCAATGATGAGAAGACTTTGCATCAATAGAAGCCACATGTAAAGAAGTTTGAATAGAGCCTTGTTAAGAAAAAACTAGTGATACTCAAATAAAGCCTGTATAGAGTGTTTGCTAGTTCAAAAGGAGACTCCAATAAACTTAGGATTGCCAGAAAAAAGGTGTTGTTTTTGAGACTTTTTTGGGACATTTTTTTTGAAACATTTAGACATTCTTTGACATAGAAGTATTGAAAAAATGTCAATATTTTTGTTTAGACATCTTGGTTTAAAAAAATGTAAAAAAGATATTGAATACAAGTGTTAAGAGTAATGTCAAATTATTTGTTGAAAAATAGTATTGAAAAAAGCGTCAATGAATTTATAAAAAAAGTTTAATTTTTTTCTTCAAAAAATAGTCTTCACTTTGAAAATCTACTACAAACCCCACAAAGATTCTAAAGGTATGAAACAACTTGGATTTAATGAGACTTCTTCTTATTTTTTATAGAAAGTATACTAAATTTAGTTATTAAAGGATCCAACACCTCAAAAAGTATGCAATAAAACACAATATGATACCTCATTTTATATAAGTTAAAGAATAATCTTCGATTTTACATATAGCAAGATACTAAGAAATGTCACCTTCCCTAAATGTTGTTATTGGTATATATTTTGGGTATCAGTGATTCTACCTTACCAGAAGTTTTTTTATTTTTTTAATTTTTTTAAAGGGGTGTTGTATTTTAACCATATTATTTCCTTGCTTGATCTCCAGTGCAAAGCGTCCCTTACTGAAATCAGTTCTAGAAACGGACGACATTCATCCTCAACCCATACATCCACTAACCATTCATCCATCTCATCCGGAGTGGATAGGACCATCTCTTCGTCTCGACCAGCTTCGCCGTCTCGCTGTTCCTGTGTGCGTCTCCTCGAGCGCACAAGATTGCAATTCCCTGGCGCCAGACCTCTCGGTCTAATCGTTTCCATTTCAATCCTCTCCCCACACATTCATGCGCAGGAAGTAAACGAGCCATCTCGCGCATCATTTGGTGCCGAAAGGAGGGAGTTCGCAGCTATGGCTATGGCAGTAGTGGGGAGCTCTTCTTGCAGGGGAGTCACTTTTGGGTCTCTTTCACGCCCAGCGCTACCCTCTTCCGTGACGCAGTGCCCCTCTGTGTCGCTCCGCTCTGCCTTCGTGGGTCTGCGCTTGCAAAGTACGTCACTCGTTTCTCGGTGGTTGGCCGTTTCTTTGTCATGTGGAGGTTTGCTGTTCAACATTGTCGTTGCCCTAATTTCGTCGTTGTGCTAAGAAGATTCAGAGAGCTTAGGTTTTGGGGGTGCCGGTAGTGGAATTCCTTATTACTGCTGAAATTGGTTTTTGGTACCTTGTGTATTTTGAGGTCGGTTTAGATTTTTACGTGGAAGAGATTGAGCTGCAATGACTATGGTTTTCATATCTGTGTTTCACCCGCCGAATCTCATTTCCTTGGTGAATTCGGGTACTTTAGGTCATAATGTCTGCTCTGAGAACTCTCGTAGACACTTTCGGTTTGAGAGCTCAGGGGTTTGAGCGACTTTCTGTCGAATTTCTTAAGACCGCGGTATTTCGTTTTATTACCTTGCATGTATTGTAGTATGTTGGAAGAAGAGATTGAGCTGCAATGACTATGGTTTTCATATCTGAGTTTCACCCGTCGAATTTCATTTCCTTGGTGAATTCGGGTTCTTTAGCTCACAATGTTTGAACTGAGAGATTTCAGACTTCCTGCTGCGTTTTGGAGTTGAAAGCTGATTGGAATGCACTTAAACCTCTTTAATCTTACCACCTAGTGTCCCAACTTTTTCACTGCGACGTAGTTTGAATGTGTGACAAGTAAGCTAGAAGTAATTTTAGTGTGGCAAGTGTGCAGTATATTCAGGAATGTCTTTTTTTAAGAGAAGGTTATAGTAAAGAGGTTTGAGTGATGATTTGAGGTTCAGACATTGGGGGGTTCCTGTTTTGCCATGCAAGTTAGACCGTACTGAACAGCCACATGGTTGATGTCAATTGTCGAAGCAGCTGGATTTTGACGACCGTTGCTTCTCGCAGGTGTAGGATGTAGCCGCTCATTGACAGGCCAAGTCACAAGGAGACCAGTGCTGATGCGAGCTGCAGTAGCTCCAACGAAGAAGCCTGACCAGTCTGCCAAGAGAGCTCGTCAGAATGAGAAGAGACGGGTTTACCACAAGTCGAAGAAGTCTGAGATTTCGACTCGTATGAAAAAGGTAGGTCTTGTTCCTAAATTTCCCTTTTCTCATTCTCACACATGTGCGCTTCAATTCGATGTTTTTTCAATGGATTCTCACGGATGGGTGTTGCAGGTATTTGTGGCGCTCGATGGCTTGAAGAAGAAGACTGACACAACAGAAGACGATATCAAGCCAGTGGAGACCCTCATCGCTGAGGCTTTCTCCATCATTGATAAGGCAGTAAAGGTCGGTTCCGTCCATGCCAACAAGGGCGGCCACCAGAAGTCTCGCTTGTCTAGGGCTAAAAGAACCTTGTTGATTCAGCTGGGAATGTACACTCCCTCATCTTAGCTATTAATTCGACGAGCATCTTTCTTAGTAGATTTTGTTGGTTTCCTCCCATCTCCAACTTTTCAAGTGCAATACCAATTTTCGTGCGCTCGAGTTTGGCCACCAGTATTTTTTTTGTAACTTTGAACATCGACAAGCGAGAACCCATCAATGTCAGCGAACGTGCTTGAAAAGGAATTGAATCCTATCTCCTAATGTCACCACCTTATTGCTCTATACTGAACGAAGTCTCCGGGGAATTGTTGTGGGTTGCTGAACCTGAACTGCAAGCATCTCAAAAGTCTCATGAGAATCACCTTTGACACCACAATATTGGCCCTTGAACATGCTAATGGTCGATTGCTCACCGACTTAGAATTGCGACCACTGCAAATCATCCAATGCAGGCAGCACCATTCCTTGCACTGACGGACTCTAAGGAAGAAGGCTCAGAATTTGAAAATTAGGGTTTGGTCTCAGCTGACCCAAAGGCTGAACGCATCTTCTCATTAGCAGGGTTGTAGATTGTTCTGGAGCAAGTGAGACTCAATTGTGCGGGTTGAAACGTGTTGCGCAAGTTACTGGTTCGGAGAAAGCGTCTTTGAATTGTAATGCGTTCATGTTGCTGCGATGGTTCGGCGAAGGAGATGAGCAGTCGGGATGCTGAAAGATTCAGCTTTCTATCTATTCGGAGATGATGTGAGAGAGCTAGGGTTCGTCAGAATTTAGCGGAATTGGATTCCGCTTGTGCATCGATCCAGGTGTTTTGGGTTTTGATATATTTTTAGGGTATGTGAAATCGCGGGGAGAATTCTTGTCATTTGGTCGATTTAGGGGTTCTGAGTTTTGATAAATTAAGGGCATGTGAATTTTCGTTTTCTGTAACAAAGAAAGATGGCACAACGAGCTGGGCGGATTGTGGGAAATTTCTTCGTAAGGCTGTGGAAACAACAGCCATGGAGACAAGATATCCCAAACACAAAGAGTACTACTAGTAGCTTGTGCGATCACGGTAGAATTCTAGCGAATAAGGGTTTTCATGAGATTCAACGATCCGCCCCTTCCTTCCGAGCGGGGCAACAACAGTTCTTGTCCCAAAATTTAGGGGTCAAGGAACAATTCTTGCCTCGAAAGTTAGGGTTCCAGAACAGGAGGCTCTACTACACGGACTCGCGAGGGGTGGTGCATTTCAAGAGACGAGGGCCAACTGTATGGATCCAAGAAACGCGGGGCGGTGGTCAGTCCAATCAGAAGAAGCTCTTGATCATTCTTGGAGTGGCGGGATCTGGCTCTGCATATGTTTACTTCAACAATTTGCAGACGGTTCCTTACACCCATCGGCAACACTTCGTCTTGATCGGACCAACTCTGGAGCGCCAACTGGGAGAGCAGGAATTCAACAGCGTAACATTTCTCACATTGCCCATTTATTGAGTTGATCTTGTCCATTAGGGTTTCCATTTCACGTGACTTTGCTTAATGTCTATAGCACGGATCTTTCAAGGGAAATAAGGGGTTCTCTACTGTCCCTTCAGTAGTGGTCCGCAACCTCCCACTTTGAATGATTGCATAAGAAATCATCCAAATTCTTGAGTGATAAAACAGTTTGATCTCTAAAGCGAGTTTTGCTCTTGTAGTACTCAAAGTGAGCTTTCCAGGAGCTCTATTGATTGATCTCCGAGTGAAAACACACTCCTTCATATTGGTTATAATGCATTAAGAGTTAGCTGTGATTCTTCTTCTTCTTCTTGCAGATGAAAACGAAAATGTCGGCCAAGATTCTGCCTCCCATTCATCCTCAGGCAGTTCGCATCCGCGGAATTGCGAAGGACATAATCGAGGCTGCGATGGCGGGGACGAAGACCGAGAGCTGGGGTGAAGTGCAACAAGTGCATGTACCCCACCCGAGCGACCACCCTTCCTCGCAGTCAAGCTTGAAAGGAGGCAGCAGCAACTTCGAAGACAAGCTGCACAAAAGCTCGGAGGATCTGTATGGGAATGAGAAACTGGAGGATGACATGTGGGTGGAGAAGAGCCGGAAGAAGGGCTTGGATGAAGGCTCTGAGGGTTTCACTGCCCATTTGAATGGGTTGAAGTGGGAGGTCGTGGTGGTGGATGAAGATATCATGAATGCGTTTTGTCTCCCCGGAGGCAAGATTGTGGTCTTCACCGGGTTGCTCAAACAGTTTCGATCGGACACTGAAGTTGCAACTGTTTTGGGTCACGAGGTATGACATGCTCTTATGGAGCCTTTTGATGTTTTGCTGATATTGAAGGACTTGTACCGGGCTGCACATGTGGTTTCCTTATTTATGTTGTTGAGGATACTCTTTCCATCACTTTGAGCGTTTTAATTAATATGTATGTGTGTACTTTCATTGGGAGTCGCTATTGAGATGTGAGAGATCGCTTTGGGTACAAGAGACGAACTCTATTATGATGATTTCTTATGCAATCATTCATAGATGGGAGGTTGTAGATGGGAGGTTGTAGACCACTGTTGAAGGGACAGTGGACAACCTCATTTCCATTTAAAATTAGCGTTCATAGAAATCTAATTAAATCATACTTATACGCAACTTGCCAAGTGAAGGCCAACCAAGTGTATGAATACATGAGTTTTTGTTTGTGACAGGTGTCAGTATAGAAGACTGGATCAGGTCCCTGACTGTTTTAGTAGACTCTTCCTTAGCTACAGTAGCTTGAATGGAATTGGGGTCACTTTTAGCGGTCTGGGTCTGCAACCTCCCATTTAAAATTGCATAGGAAACTCACGCATGGTCAACGAATTCGGCTCTTGTACTCAAAGATCTCTCCACAGCTCTATGGAGTCTATGCTGATCCCCCCAATCACAATCCTACGTATTATTTGACCCTGGAAGGACTACGTATTAGTTAACCCTGGAAGGACCGGTTAAACCCTGGAAGGACTAGTTAACCCTGGAAGGACGTGGCCCTATCACTCAAGGTATTCAGCCAAAAATGATCAGATTCCAGGATGAATAGGTGCATTCTTTGTTTCTTCAGCTTCTGGGAAAATTATTCATCAGACGCTTTCTGGTCTCCGCTGCTTGTCAGAGTTAAAAGGTCAAATGTGACGCAAATTACCTCTAGTTTATGTCAAATTTGAAGTTGAAGTCATTTGTAAGTGCTTACTTCTTTTTCTTGGATTGAATATCAGGTTGGACACGTGGTAGCACGCCATGTTGCAGAGAAGCTTACCCAAGGAATATGGCTAGGCTTCTTGCAGCTCATCGTTCTGTCGTTTATTTACGTTCCTGGCCTTGTCTCCAGTTCTTCAGATCTTCTTCTCAAACTTCCTTTCTCCAGGAGGTGAGGCTTGGAAAGCTCATATCCAACATCTTTTTTGACCCAAAGTTTAACGTCCTCAACCTTCATTTGTTTCAAGGAGTTGCTTTAGAACTCTATAATCCCCTTTCTGTCAGTTGCCTGTAGCATGAATGTCTATTTTGCGCACGTCACAAATTGTTGTCCAAATGTTCAAGGTCTGGATAATTCATTGTTACAATTCTTTCCAACCTGTATTTGTTAAGTACATATCGTTTTCACCCCTGCAGGATGGAGTCAGAGGCAGACCACATTGGTTTGATGTTAATGGCAGCAGCAGGCTATGACCCCAGAAAGGCCCCTGCGTTTTACGAGAAGATGGGGCAACTCGGAAAGCAACCTGAGTATCTGCAGTACGTCAACACCCATCCATCTGGCAAGAAACGAGCAGATGCCCTGCGAGAGAGTGGTACCATGCAGGAAGCTGAAAGAATATACAGTGAGAAGATGGCTGGCCAGGGGCAACATGGGTTTCTGTAGATGATTTCATCCAACCCTGGGCTCCTGCCTCCCTCACTGCCAAGTGCCAACTTGAAATTTTCAACACTGGGGCTTTCCTTGTCATGTGAAAAAATAATCACCTGTTGCTCTTGCTTTCAATGCATGTTACAAACTGTCTGCTGTTGCAATGTACAAGATCCGCTAGAGGATTGATTATTAGCACTCCAGTAGTAAGATAGGTCATCAACACTCGAGGAGCTATTTGTTGTGTCTGTATTGTGTGGAGGTTGACATATAGCGACTTCGATGTCGGCCTGATTATTCATGACTGACAAGTACGTGTGAGAGGCCCTTCTGGCGTACTTTCCCACTCCATTGTGATATCTGCACTTCCTACATGTGTGTTGGAGCCTTGGAGGCTTCGTGAGTCACTTGAGTGCTCTTCCTTTGTCAAGCTCCACGACCAAAGCTCATTCAGTCATTCCTGTCTGGCTGTCTGGTGGTGCAGTGGCATTTAAGTCGTAACCAATTTGATCCTCGCATTTATTGTATGAATTTCTTCTGCCTGTTACATTCGTGGCATTTATAGCAGCTTCTCTTCTTCTGTCAATCCTTTAAACTCTGCAATTCCTTAGCCTCCACGATCCGACGTCTTGGATAACTTGGGCTGTTTCGCATTCAAACAAACTTCACAAAGAGGTGAACGTCGTCAAATAAGCTTTCGTCGTCACAGTAAACTGTATTGTTGTTTTTGCATAGAACGAAGCTTCACTAAGAAGTGAACATTGTCATCCAAGCTTTCGTCGTCACAGTTTACCGTACTGTTTTTTTTTGCAATGAACGAAGCTTCACTAAGAAGTGAACATTGTCATCCAAGCTTCTGTCCTCCCCGTATTCTGTTCCTTTTGCATTTCACAGAGAACTGAACATTATCCTTCAAACTTTTGCAGCAAATATAATGTTCCCACTCTGAGAATATGCGAATAATGGCTCTTCTGGAAGCAGCGTGAGCATCAAGACCACGCGGTCCAGTGCAACACCCGTTCGGTGAATCTCGCTGTATTTGGTAGGCCAAGCACCCGGAAAAGCTTATGTACAAATTCGTACCAATATTCAGGTGCTTTGGGAATAGGACTTTAGAAAAGTAGCACACATTGGGTGGACCCGGGGGAGTGATTTCGGCGGGGCGGGCGGTGTCCACGAATCAATAGTATATGCGATTCCCCAGGACTCTTCATTCAGAAGCTTATTAGTTGTATTTTTTTGGTTGCCGTGGTTGCGGCAATCACTTATACCAATTCCGGTGTTTCTACCGACGTTGTTGCGAGTGCAGGGGGTACCTAATTGGGTTTGAATTCTGGGAATGCACGGGCGTCGGTTCGTTGGTCGGTGTCCATTTCTTTGCTTGCACCGGCAGAGTCTTGGAAAAGCAGTTGCTCGTTTCTTTTCATGCATTCTGTGGTGAGCGCTGGCTTGCTTGTTTGCGAGCCTAAGACTTGAAGCTCACCTTCGTGTTTGTTGAAATTTGGGAACAATTGGTCCTCTGTGACCGAGAAAAAGGCGGTGTGTGAAGAAGGTGTTAGCAATTCATATTAATGAGCCGCCTCTGAAAATGAGAGCCTTCCACCAGCTTGATTGTTTGGTTGATTGTTTTAGTCGATTGATTGTTGTCGTCGTTCTACCTCCCTTCCTCTGCCTCGATGACGGGAATTCTGGGGATTTCTAGAGCGTCAGAGTTTTACTTTTGTGCGTGCTTACTATTCGTCTGAATTTGGAATTTTTAGAACTGGAACTACTTTTCCGTTTTCAATCCGGAGTATATAGAGAGTATTGGAAACTAGCTTCCTGCAGCCAATTTATTCGACGTATTTCGGATTCTCCAATAGTATATATCTTCCAACTCCGCGACAACAGAGCTTGGATCATTTCTCCATTCTTTGTAGCTGTGTTTGTGACTCGAAGATTTTTGGTTTTACTTCAGGGGAGTCACCGCTTTGGCAAACTTGGTTGCGTGGGTGTTGCAATCGGTGGAGATTCGGGATACACCCAACTTGTTTCCGCCATGGCAATCAGCTAAGTGTCGATAGAATTGGCCAATCGGCCAATTGCGGAGAGAATTGGCCAAGAGATGGCAGACATGGATGAATCAACCTGCGGCGATGAAGTGGACCGGGAGGATCCTTTGTTGATCACCACTGTGAAGGCAAGGTTGAACCGAGAGGAGAAGGTCAAGAAAGTGGGGCGCAAGACGGTGAAGCGACTGGTGAACATCAAAGGTGACGACGATAAGAAAGAAAACGAGGACCAGCCAAGCGCAGTGAATCCTCGAAGGTATTAAAATCGATTTCTCCTCCTGCTTTGTTGGGAATCTATCATGGTTGGAAATTCTGGTTCCCCTGTTGGCTATGTCGAAGCTAACAATTTCGCAAATGGAAGAATTGGAAGAACAATGCTGCGAAGATGACGACGATTTCTGTCTGTGTTGTGTAGGTATCAGCAAGAATCTTTCAATGCAGCTCTGAGCAAGAACATTATTCTGTATTTGGAGACAGGAGGTGGGAAGACGCTGGTGGCGGTGCTGTTGATCAAAGCGCTGGCGAAGAACACGAGGTTCGAGAAGCCGGACAGGCGCTTGATTGTGTTTCTTGCACCCACCGTCCTTCTTGTTCAACAGGTAACTCGTGCCTTTTTTCTATTAGGCTTCTGAGATTCTTGGGAGTGTGTTGGGAGTCGGTAAGGTTTGAATTTCTCAGATGGTTTTGGAGGTTTAGGGTTTGGTGGAGCGGAGACGAAGCTCTGATGTTGCAAATCGTAGAGCAGGCTGTTTTCAAGTCTTGCATGCATACTGTTCCAAGAACTCGATGCATATGTTCCAAGACTTGAATGGTTACGTTGGTAATTTTCAAACTTTGTGAGTATCTGCAAAGTGTGTTGTGAATCATATGAGATGCTATTTTCAAAACTTCGATGATTCTACTGATTGTTGTTTTTAATGTTGTGGGTGATTCAATTTTGTGCCAGCAATCGCGCGTGGTGAAAACTCATACCGACTTGAAAGTGGGTGAGTATTACGGCGCGAAGAATGTGGATAGCTGGGGCAGAGCGGAGTGGGACACGCGGATCGCTGACGTCCAGGTTTGCACTTCTGCAAAGACGGTTTCAATTTCGTTGAAACTATGGTGAAATTTGTTGATGGATTTTCTCATGTTGCAAGTGGTCGGGCCTGACTCTAGAGCTTTGGCAGGTCATGGTGATGACACCACAGGTCTTGCTCAACAACTTGCAACACGGGTTCATGAAGATGGACAAAATTGAGCTTCTCATCTTTGACGAGTGTCATCATGCTTATAAGAATCATGCCTATGCTCAGATTATGAAGGTAAGAATTTATTTTAAAGCGTGTGATTTGCTAACTCATTTTTTTTTTTTTTTTTTTTGGTTGGTGAATTCCTTTAGGATCATTCTGGAAGCACTTCACCAAGTGCTTACTGGTAGAATAGAAATCAAGTCATTTGATTTTTCTGAATTTACTGATTGCCTTGGTGGAACAGGGGTTTTATCACGTTAATGCAGATAATGGAAGATTGCCAAAGATCTTTGGTATGACTGCATCTCCTGTGACGAAGAAAGGTGATTACACTAACGTTATAATGAAGGATTGATTGTCAAGCAATTGCTATACCTTTCTCTGGTTATCTGTCCTGCAGTTGCCTAACTGGTGTTATTTATATTTGAAGGGGTGAAAACATATAGTGAAGCTGCTGGGCAAATCTCTGGCCTGGAGGACATGCTCAAATCTGAGGTGAATCTCCTGCATATCATTTGACTCATGTCTTCATCAGTGTTTTATATGCTTGCTACATTGAGGTATAAGAAGGTACTTCAATCTTCATATGCAAGCGAAGCGACAAAAATTGTTGTTTATTTCTTACGATGATAGTTGTTTCAATGTTGTGAAAACAGGTCTTCACTTTGAAAGATAGAGAGGAGGTTGAGTTTGTTGCACCCACAGCAAGCACTGTTGAGGAGCACTATGATGCCCCAAATCTCGAAGTTATTGCACCGTTCAAAGAAAGGATTGAGGGTCTTTTGAACAAAGTACGTTCTCACCCCACTTTTGGGTACCATTATCTTCAATGCTTTTGTCACTTTGGATATGTTGTTCATTTAAAGTTTTACGCAGGTTCTGGTGCTTGTTCACCTGAATGTCTTGCGTTCATATGAATTTATACGTGACTCAATTTAGGGTTTTTTCTATGTTTTGCAAGCTTGACTTACATCTGGACTTTCTTCTAGTATGAGAGAGCCAACATGGATGCTCTCACCAACTTGAAAGTGGGATTCAAAGATCAAGCCGAGCTGATTGAGAAGCTGAAGGACAAGATCCACAAGTTACATCGGGATTTCCAATTCTGCCTGGAGGAGCTTGGTTTGTGGTGTGCATACAAGGTCGGTGATGATTCCATCACTTCATTATTTCCATTGTAGCTAGTTAGCATTTCTAGTAAAATAGGTGAAAATCTTTAAAGATCATCAAATCCTTTAATATGTGAAATGGTGATCCGTAAGCACCTCAGAAGGATATTTAGGTCTTGGATTCATTTACTGGGCTTCAACTGAGTCACGAAGTACGATTCAATAGTGCAAATTATGAAATTGATTTTGGATTCTTTACTATGCTCTGCAGGCTGCAGAATATTCATTCAAAGTTGATAATGGAGTCAATGATTTCGAGGGTTTTGGAGATGCCACATCAGCATTCAAACGGAACAAGGATCTGTTTCTGAAAGAATCTTTGCAATTACTGCAATCAGCTGTACCTGAAGGTTTGTCTCAAGTTTTATTGATGATCTCTCGAAACGTTTGCCATTGATCGTGAAGTTGCAAAACGTTGAAGAATTTTCTTGACTCCAACTTTCACGCACATAGATGCTGCGGTGATCGTTTAATTCTTAGGAGCCTTCGTATGGCTACCATTGCATGCTGAAATGCCGTTTCTATTCAAAATACGTCACAGATTTTTTCAATTGTTTTTTAAATATTCTTCGGTTCGTATAAGCTTCAGAAGTTTCTACTATAGCAAGTATTCGGAAAGAATGATTAGCCTCAACTTTTCACTTGTTATGACTTCATATCTAAACTGTTTGACCTTATTAGTGACTTATTTCACCTTTTCAAGAAAATTGATGGTAAATTGGGCCTCTTGTGGCATTCGAGTATTTACTTACTATTGTTTTAGTATGTTTGACTTCGATAGATAAAAAGAGCGGTCGGACTGTATGTCGTATAAATTTTTCATTGATTTCTCTCTTGTTGAGACTTACCACAAGTTGCGTGATTCTCAGACTGGGCTACTGGTCGCACGGCACAAGAACTGCAAGGCGCTGTAAGCAAGGGGTACTTGACTCCTAAGGTCTATCAGTTAGTAGCGATTCTTTCCCAGAAAAGGTAAGACATGAGTATTAAAGGGGTGAATTGGATGTATGCAAGTTGCATGACTTGATGGACCTTAATTCTGGTTCAATTTAAATGTGATATTTATATGCCCAGCGAGGACCTTTCTCTTTTTTCTTTGCAATGGAAACGTGTGGGTCCGTAATTTTTTCGTTTTCTAGCTAATGTGGTCGTCTTGCATCCGTGTGATTTTTTGCAGTATACATTAATTTGTGCTATGTACTTGAATTCTGCTGATTTGGAATCATTGTGTGTCTACAGATTGACGACAAAGGCTGTAAAGTGCATAATATTTGTGGAGAGGCGAATGGCTGCTGTAGTGATCGCAAACTTAGTGAACCAAGTGCAATGCCTATCCGAGTTTCTCCTCGCACAGGCGATTTGCGGAGCCAATGCTGGTGTCGATACTACTCGGGGCCAACAGCAAAGTACCGTGGCTGCTTTCAATCAAGGAGAGGTTGGAAGTTTTTGCTTTACTCCTGTAATATGTGAAGGAATCAATTAAGTCTACCCGCACTCAAAGCCTGCCCATCTCTCGATTACGCCATTCTGTTCAAATTGCTTTTTATCTCCTAAAGGTCCAAATTGGTCCTTTTTAGCAGTTTTGAGTAATTGATATGGGAAACTTTATACAAAGTTTATACGAAGTTTCCATATTACTCTAAACTCATAAATTTTTGTTTATTTTATGTAAAACACATGTAATTTTCTTCATTATTATGGTGGTGTAGAACTTGGCCCCATGTCAATTATCTTTCCCACGGTATGATCAGTCAAATTGGTCATTTCTAAACGATGAATCCTTATCTGCGACTGAAAATATTCTGGACTTGCTCAGGTCAATTTGTTGGTCGCCACGGACATCGCAGAAGAAGGCCTTGACGTTCAAACCTGTAGTGAAGTAATAAGATTTAGCCTTCCCAAAACTCTTCGTAGTAACATCCAATCTCGTGGACGAGCCCGTCAGCAAGGATCTACTTACATTGTGTTTTTGGAAAGGTGAGTAGTAGCACAGAAATTGTGATGCTTTTGTTTTATTTTTTAATTTTTGCATTATGACCTTGGCCGTCCGAAATTGTGCAGCCTTATATGATGAGTGCTTTTTTTATGCAGGGGTAATGTGGCACAGAAGGAGCAATTTTCCAAAATTTTACGGAGTGAACCCGTAATGAGAGAGGAAGTCATTTCCCGAGAGCACATGCCTGCTAACAGCTGCTTGATTGTGCATGCATCCCCTGAGACTTATCGTGTGCCTTCCACAGGGGCCTCTGTGACTCCTGATTCAAGTGTTACTCTCATACTTCGATTTTGTGGGAAGTTGCCATCTGACAAGTAAGATGATGGTCATTTTCTAGTATTCCCTACCATTTTTGGTCTCTGGCTTGCAATAACATTCTTTTGTGCTATGTTACCTTAGTAAGGTAGATGATACTAATTGCGTCTCTTGGAAGCATTTTGTTTCACCCCATGATAGTTACCATTTCTAAGAATTCATTTGGCTCCGAATGTTATCAGATTTTACATGCCAAAGCCAGAGTATGTGTTTCAGGAGGTAGGATCACAGCACAAATGCAATCTCAAGCTACCCCCTGCGTCTCCAATACATGAAGTAGAAGGAGAGCCACAAAGCACCCCTCACCTCGCAAAGCAACTCACTGCATTAGAAGCGTGTAAACAGTTGCACAAAATAGGGGCACTCAATGACAATCTGGTACCTTCATTAGACTTTGAATTGGGTGATGATGAGGAGAAGTTCACGAAGTCGAAGAATGCATCTGGTGTTGGTAAGCACCATTTCATATGACTACTCTAAAGCTAATTTTTTTGCTTTGTTGATCTCGTATTCTTGTCAAATACTGATTCTTTTTGCATCTGTTGTGTGAAGGCACTACTATGCAAAAGGAACTCTATCCTTCTGACGAATCCGAGGTCTTCACTGGCCATTGGCACATCAGAAGCAGTGATGCACTTTTGCATGCCTATTGCATGTCATTTGACGTTCAACCTAAGGACGAAGAGGCATATGCAAATTTCGTGTTGCTTACTGGAAGTGCTCTTGACGACGACGTGGCAAAGTTAGAGACTGATTTATGCTTAACTCGGGGAAGAAAAGTCACAGTCAAACTTTCACCATGGGGAACGACTACTTTTTCAGCTGATCAGGTATGTGTCACAGGTCATACACAGCTACACTTCAAATGTCTAGTTATAAGAATTGTGCCTCATGTTTTGTTCAATCTCATATTTGTTTTTGACCAACGCATGGAATGATCTTCACTGATTCCGGTAATAATAATTGACCACCCCTTCCGAATTATAATTTTCAATCAATCAGGCATCCATCCGATGCACTATTATGGATAAGTAGGAATTGTGCTTACCAAAATTGCACTAGTCACTACTAAAATTTTCGCCAATGAGACTTCTATTCGTACTTCAGAATGGAGGGCTTGTGCATAGTATTTCAAAGAGGTAAAATATAAAGACCATCTGCTGAAAAAAACGCTTATGAAAATGCAGGCCACAAAAATAACTGGATCGATTCACACCTTCATTATCTCGTAAATGACTATTTCAGATCATGAATAGGATACGTATCTTTTATTTACATATCACATCATTCGCATCACAAGCAGATGAACTCTACATATGGATCTTCATAGAGTCTCCCAAGAAATATGAATTTTGAAAGTTCTTATGTTAAAAAAGCTCATTAAGGTGACGGAGGCAGTAGAATCTATTTTATTAGTAAACGCCGGCGAATAGATGCTTTCTTGTACGTTCATTCGAGCACGCTGCACGAAACGCTTTTCCCAGAGATCTTTCTTATTTACGCAACCATCATTCTCTCTGATTTATGGAGTTGTATTTATTAGCTCTAAAAAATACGATTATCCACCATTAGTTAGTTGGCGGCCGCCGTTTACGGGACTTCCATTAGAAGAAAATCTAGATAACCTGAGATTCCCACCGCATAACCTCCTTTGTCTGAATTCAATTTAAACCCTTTGATCAAATTCCGGTCACTTCGCTAGATTCTAGTTGGTTCAGTCCAAACTAGTTTGCTTTCACATTTTCTTTCTAGAGGTTATGACAACAGCATTTTTAGTTCACCAAGTTGGTCATTTTAGAGCATGGATCCTTGGTCTTTTATGCTGAATGCTGTATTCATTCGTTCTCTTTCTACAGGCAAAATTTGTTTCTAACATGGGGTTACGTGGTGCATAGTTGAATGATGCGAAGATATTTCAAACTGTATTGTTCAACGGGATTTTCAGCAAGATGTCGAAATCAGCTCAAGTTTGCAGGAAGCGCAAACGAGGGTCTGACGTTTGCTCTTTATTTTTAGATAGGACGGATTTGTGGAATCCAAATAACGCGTACCTTATCCTACCAGCTGTAGCCAGCAACTTCGACACTGCTATGCCAATTGATTGGAAAAGCATCCACCGTACATCTAGTGCTATGAAGAACTTAGCGCAACAGGAGAACCAGGACTTAGAGATTTGCCCACCACGTAAGAAGTATTCCCTTTTCAAAACGTTCACCCAATTCTTCACCCACCGACAAGAGCAACCCCGAGAGAGTTCCTTGACCTTGGCAGGAAACTGTCAAGTCCCCAATTCACAGCTTGCAGATGTAGCAGTGCTGACTCTTCACACCATGATGATATACCCCGTTCTTTCTGTACTGCACGACACGACAGCTCAAAGTCGGTTTCCGTTTCCTGGTGAAGAAAATCTCAAGTCTTATGCCGATTTTTTCAAGATGAAGTAAGAAAAAAATGTGTTCAAGTTTGACATATTGCTTTTTGTTTCGTTTTTCATCTTGTTTATTTGTTCTTCCGTCGTCAGTATTCAGCGTAAGCGTTTTCACATGAGTTTTGTTAACTGTACAGATATGGGCTCATATTGCAGCATCCTGGTCAGGCCCTGCTTCAGCTCAAGCAGAACCACCGTGCGCACAACTTGCTTCCTGCATGTATTGGAAAAAGTGAGAAAGGTGCTGGAAAGATTCTCAAAGTGAAGTATCCTGCTAAACAAGGAATGGAGGTTCTTAAGGTGCCTGGAACACAATCTGCATCAGTGGAAATGCCACCAGAGTTGTGTGTGGTTTTGGGATTCTCGGCAGCTGTAATACGCTCTACTTATTGGGTGCCATCTGTCATGCATCGTGTTAAGGCAGCCGTGCTTGCTTGTCAACTGCAACGGTCCATCCAGGCTCCCAGAATTCCCGTCATGGAGGTATGGCTTCTTTTGTTTTTCACTGGATAGCTGTTCACATGCAGTGAGTGCTTATATGAATGTCTAATGTCAACATTTGTAGTCTCTGCAGAATCTTGCTGTTCTCATCGTATGGTTTGGTATGAAATCTTCTTGCTAATCTATTCTTTAGATATAATTCCATAGAATGGTTGTTATCGTGATGCGACACTCACACAGAAATTTCTCTTCATAATGCTCCGTTCCATTCACGGTAAAAGATATTATTGCTACAATTTAAGACATTTTTACGAGTAGGATTGTGAGATGAATTATTCTAGTTTGTACAACAAGTGAGCATTACAAGAGGCTATATCACGCTACTTTTCGTGTATTTCAGGTACTAAAGGCCCTTACAACAACGCGTTGCAATGAAAACTTCAACATGGAAGCCCTTGAGTTGTTTGGTGATTCGTTCTTGAAGTACGCTGTGAGCCGAAAACTGTTTCTTGAGCTGAAGACAGCCAACGAAGGGGTTCTCTCCACAAAGCGTATGCACAGAATCTGCAACCGAGCGTTACATGAGTTGGCTGTCAAGAGAGGACTAACAGTTACGTTCTGTATTCTTTTCCAAATGTGTTTCCTTTGGTTTTTCAGAGTCACACAGCCTCGTTTATGATATTTGATTTATTTATTTCTTATTACTTGCCGCAACTAAGAATGAAACGCTACCCACTCTTCGATATTTTTCATTGTGTATTTAATGTTGACTTCCATGAAGTGGTATATGCTATGGTGCTTATCGATGTAGGAGTTCTGGAATTAAATTACCGTTAATCCATAGTAATTTAATTCCATTGCAAGGTAGCTAGAGCACCATAGGATAATGTGACCAGAAGGTCAAAGGACCAAACCACAGTAGGTGCCTACATATTGTATATCAGTAGCTTTGTGACGAGGTCAATTACAGGCGTGCAATTCATTAAAATAGTGTGGGTTTCATTGTTGTTGCAGGGGTACATTAGGGACTGTCCATTTGACCCTAGTCGTTGGGCTGCTCCTGGCATGTTGGTCTCGAGAGAGGTTGCTTGTCGTTGCAAGGAAAAGCAGATGTTCAAAGCGTTCAAGTCCACCACTTCTAAGGTTATAGGTGTCTTTGGAAATGAGACTCTTGCGGAGAAAATTCGGACAGATACAATTAAGCCGCGAATTGGACTGACGTGCGACAAAGGCCACCGTTATCTCTGCTCCAAGACCGTAGCGGATGTGATGGAAGCTTTAATAGGTGCTCACCTTGAATATGGAAATAACTGTGAAGGTGCCTTGAAGTTCATGATTTGGGCCGGCATAGACGTGTATTACGATCCTTCTTTGATGAAAGCTGCAAGTAAGGAGTCACCGGTGGACTTGAGCTATGATTATGGATTGGATGTGAAAGCCTTGGAGAAGAGGATTGGGTACACTTTTAAAAACAAATATCTTCCATTAGAGGCAATGTCGCATCCTTCCAACATGGGTGGGGATCGAGTTCGTTGCTACCAGGTATATAATGACTGAACTGGTCTATTCTACTTAGTGTCGTCCAAGATTAATGTGCCACCAAATAGCATGCCATGCAGTAAATGAATTTCTTTTTGTTAAATAGTGTACTTGAGGTCACCATCAAAAGCGAGGATAGAAAAACTTTTTGTGAAGAGTGGGTCAAACAAGAAGTGGCTTTCGTTAAATTGTGTCCCAATCTTATTCATCCAGGGATACACTAATACAACGTTGTCTGAATCAGCATTATACCTACAAAATAGTGTATCGTACAAGACATAGAATATACAGTGTGGTTTTGACACACGAGGTCCACTACAGCAGTTTTTTCATTGATAATGGTTTTTTCATGAGAGGTGGTTTTCGTTTGAATTTGAGAATGTCCAATTTGGGGGAGAATCCATCACTGTAAAATAATTTAAACTATTGCATGCTCACAGAGACTTGAGTTCCTTGGGGATGCCGTGCTGGACTTTCTCCTGACTCGACACCTGTTCACATCGCATCCGACATCGACCCCGGGACTCTTGACAAGCTTGCGATCAGCATCTGTCAACAACGAGCGTTTTGCTCGAGTGGCTGTGAAGTACAAATTCCATTGTTATCTGCGACATGGATCTGGTCTACTTCTGAATCAGATTGAGGAATTCGTGAAGTCTGTTGAAGCAGCTGGTGATGATCAGAGACGTAGTTCATTTGGCTTGCATGGACTTGAAGCTCCAAAGGTATGTTTTGTTTTGCACCTTGGCTTGTACTTATTGAAGAGATGACGGTCATTTCTTCAATGACTATCTTTCAGTTCTCCAGCTCTATTTCATGGTTGCATTTCAGACTCTTGTACTTTTCGTGTTGTAAGGTAGAGGATACTGTTTGTGTCACTTTAAGCATCTTGCCAATATGTAGAAGTGCCTTTTCGTGACGAGATTACTATATAGTTTGGGATAAGAGTCTAATCTGTTGGGAGAAGATTCTTATCACTGCGGATGATGATTTCTTATGCACTCATTCAAAGTGTTACGTTGTGAACCACTATAAGTGATAGTAGACACCCCATTTGCGTTCAAAGATGACTGGCAATAGACAGTTAGACAAGTCATGCTTACACTCAACTTGCTAATTGAAGGCGGACCAAGTGTGATTAGATATAGGATCCTCTACCTTATGCAAAAACGACAGTCATTCACTATTGACTTGTTGACCTGTCTGAAATATACTTAGAGTATCGAACATACATTTAGGGTATCCTTCCCCTATCTTACTCACTACTTACAAGGAATGGATTAAGTTCATATATGCTGGAGCTCTTAAAGTAACGATTCTCCTTCGCAGGTCCTTGGTGACTTGGTAGAAAGCATTGCAGGAGCTATTGCACTTGACACTTGCTTTGACCTGGACAAAGTGTGGGCAGTCATGAAGCCCCTGCTTGAGCCTATTGTCACTCCAACTACTCTCGACATGCATCCTGTGACCGAACTTGAGGAGCTTTGCTCGGGTGCAGCATATAATCTCAAGTGCTACGATCAGAATTCGAAGGATGGACGAGTCTCTACAATTAGATATGAGGTATGGCACGTCTTTTTAATCCGAGAGTACTGATATTCTCTCTGGGAACTTCCTTTTGTTCAGTTTTATTTAATTTTTTGACCACGCTTGCAATGTTCTCACTGATAGGTTCAAATCACCGAGGATTTAGGCATTGATGGAACATCTTCCCGGCCTAAAAAGAAGACTGCTAAAAAAGAAGCTGCTGCGAAGGTCTTAGCAAAGCTGAAGGTAAGCCTCGTCTCTTGAGTAATGAGGTTCGACCGGACATCCTTCGATGTAAATAATCCACTGTCAGATTCTACAGGACTGCGTGTTTTGAGGCCCAAAACTGCTTCAAAATACTTGGCCTTGCACCTAAAGCAAGGCCAAAAGCTTCATCTATATTAATTTTTTATCAAACCCAACCCTAGGATCCCTTAGTTAACTTGTTCAAGTACATTTTCCCAAAATTTGAGAGAGAAAATTCCCATCCATTGCAAGTTCATTGTGCCTAAAACTTCATAAAGTAGTTTTTTGAGCCCTTCTCACAAGTGAGGTTTTGTTTTTCAACATATTTAGAAAAAACACTTATGTCCCGTGAGTTGTGCATTTTTGTCAAAATGTTGGAAAATGGGTCGAGAATACATGGGAAAATTTTTAACCCAATAACTTTCATATTCATCATTAAAAAAATTATAAAGTGGAAGGTGGTTCTAGATGAAAGAAAAAATTAAATTGCTAATTATAAATCTAACAAGAAATTGAGAATTTTAAATTCCAATGGTGAGAATAGTAAGCAACGATTATCCTATGTTTTTGGTTTCATTTTGAAATATTCATAATTGAGTTCAACAAAATGACTATATGTTACTTTACCTTCATTTCCCTCAAATAAAACTTCTCATGACTTTCATCTCATTATTTGGATTGAATGATTCAAATGTTTTTGTGTAGGTATCAATCTAAACAAATAAAATAAAATAATTTAATATTTTTTTAGAATACATTTTTAGCTGCCCGGTTTGACATTGAAATAAAATTAAAAACGTACAGCTTTTGCATTATTTATTGAAAATGACGCGAAACAAAGCTTCACATGCAAAATAAGATAATTGTCATCCATTCTAAAGATTAGTTCTAAAGATTTCATGCAAAAAGTCCAAATTATGAAGTCAATGGAGCCTGATCTGAGTTCTTAAAAAGACCCTAAGTGGGCTCCTTGGTCCTCTTTTGGTTAATTCTCATAACTTGTGAGCCCGACTATGTTATTGCACTTTAGAATTAACTAGATTTCATTTCGTTTTCAGAAATAAGCTGATCGAGTGCGGTGTTTTTTCTATTGCAGACGCACGGGTTCAAAGAGAAGTTTGGAAAACCCTTCATCAAGTTTGAACCGAAGCTTGAGACCAGTGAAGCATTGACCAACCCTCTAATTGCAAAGGAATTGCAGGAACTCCCCGAGACGAAGTCAGAACTTCGTACCAAGAACGACGAGTCTGGTGTTGAAATTCAGGTCTGACCAAGTTAATCAATTTCGAGACCAGAGCACTGCCATTGTAACTTTAGTTTTCTTTCCTTACAGAAGATACTAATATCTACTCTGAGAGTTTGTGTTTTTTGAGGAATTTTATTTGGAAGTCCATACTTGCATGTTGAAACTATGAAGGCAGCAAGTTTTCTTCTCACATAGACTTCATTCCTTTGAAATATCCCATGTCAGACTATTACCCTGATTAATAGAATGCTGAATTCAGGCTTCGACTGTGTTTCTGTTACAGATTCAAAAATGCGGAGAGGTGCTGGGAATGGAGATGACCAACCTGGGACAGAAACTTGTGCCCAATGAAGCACTGGTGAATCCACCAAGTGCAGATCTTGTGCATTTACTTCCAGACAAGAAGGCTGAACCTAGGTCTCCAATCCGTTGTGCCAAAGTCAAACAGTCTGATAAGGTTCCACAAGTTAAGCAAGTTAAGGTTGTGAAAGTATCAAAGGTTGGGCTGATCAGAAGAACCGATCATGCAAAAGAAATTCTTTGCCCCTCCAAGATCAAGTCGTCTTTACTCTTAGAATCGTGCACAAAAAATGGAGATGAATTCCACCCGAAAATACGTGTCAGACCTGTGAACGGAAATGTACAAGAATACGCCAAGGAAGGTGTCAAGGGTACACACCAATGTGAAACTGTCAAGGTTACGCAGCAACGTGAAGGTATCAAGGTTACACAGCAACTTGAATCTGTCAAGGTTACACAGCAGCTTGAATCTGTCAAGTTTACGCAGCAACGTGAAGGTGTCAAGGTTACACTGAAACGTGAAGGTGATAACTTTGTTAAGATATCCGTCCCTGCAACAAAAACTGTGCAAGGCAAAGTTGTTCAGAAGACTAAGGATTTTCCATTACCTGCGAATGTGGTGAGGGCCAAAGACTTTAGCGGAGACTTGAAGAGGAAGGCCAATTCTGAAGGTGGTTATGACAAAGGGTCAACCAAATCGGCGAAGTTTTTCTGGTCGCAAGATATGGTTGTGCAAGCTCCAGGAACCGATTCAACAGGTAAGGCAAAATGTCGACTCTTGAAAAACCGTGAACAAAAGTTTCGACTGTCTTCTTCTCACTTTGGTCGTTGTATATATAGGACTCATAGGAAATCCACCTTGGAAGCTCATATCTAATTATATTAACTTCTAAAGTTCCAAAACAATTTTTACTGTTCGATAGCATAGGGCATGATTTCTTCTATCTATTGACATATTTTGCTCCCTTCCCTGACGTTCCTTAAATGATTCATTTTAGATATGGAAGTGGGCTCTTTTGGCAAGTGAGGCATGAGGGATGAGAGATACGAGTTAACCTACACATTGCAATTGATCTGACAATTTTTGCAAAATGTGTGAGCAGAAATGCATTCCAAGAGGGTCAAGCCCACAGATGAGGCAATTGATTTGTTGAGTTTTTGTCCATGGACCGGAGCGTTACCAGCAGGTACTGTTTTCCAGTTTTCACTATTTTAACCATTTTAACCCCTAAAGGACTATGGAGCCCACTTTGGGTTTATTAGAGTTCGGGGAGGCTCTATTGAATCCATAATTTGAATCTTTGCATGAAATCTTTCGGATGGATGCTAATCATCATAATCTACATATGAAGCTTTGCTTATGTCATTCTGATGAATATTGCAAAAGTTATTAGTTTTTTTCCTATTTCAATGTCAAACTGGGTAGCTAAAATAGGGTTATTTTATTTTATTTTATTTTTTAGATTGATACCTACATAGAAGCATTTGAACAGTGTAATTCCAAATAATGAGATGAAAGTTATAAGGAGTTTTATTTTGAGGGCAATGAAGGTAGAAAAAACATATAAAGTCATTTTTTAACTCAATTATGAAAATTTTCATATAAAACCAAAAATATAGGATATATGTTTCTTACTAGAACATTCTCATTGCCGGAATTTACAATTCTTCAATATATTTATTTTTTATCACTATGCATGAATTTCTTATGCAATTTCAAAGTAGGCGGTTGTAGATCATTATTGAAGGGATAGTAGACAACCCCAATTCCATTCAATGATGAGTGGCCATAGACATCTAGCCAAGTCTTGCTTACACCCAACTTGCTATTTGAGGGCCAAGCAAGCGTACTGGAATAGATGAGTTGCTGTTGGTAACTGTGGTCAGCATAGGAGACGAGATCAGATCCCTAACTTAGTCCGTTGTAGTTTCGTGCCCAAGTTGTCATAGGAAGAAAATAAATGTTCCCTATTTGTGCTCTTACCTTTTTCCCACTGGATTGACATTGACATTGTGCCATGAAATACTTGCAGAAAGTTTTGCTCAAGGCAGGAGCACAGCCACAAAGTCCATTAAGGGCACTGTGGACGTACTACTGCCGGGTAAGGGACTCTTACCATCTCTTCAATCAGCTAGAATAGCAGTCCCTGCCAATAAATCAACGCTATCCAGTATTCCTGCAGCTCAAGGAACGAAGTCCAATAGCAAAGCAGCGATCAATTGTAGGCAGATCTTGAATGAAATTCGCATGAAGAACAAGTGGTCCAATCCAGTATTCAAATTGATGAACGAAGAGAACTCCTCTCATGTCCCAAGGTTAGTAACAACTGCTAGTTTCTTGTTTTGCTCTTTTTCTTCGCAATTATGGCACTGTTGGTATTCCAATACATAAGTAACGACTTTGTATCATTTCTTCACATTCGACAGTAATGAAAATCATGTCCTATTCCAGCCACGGAGTCCAGCCAACGTGGTTGGAATTGCTTACTAATCTTTCCAAGTCGGGTGAACTCCCTAATTGGAACAGGACATGCTTTCCTAGTCGAAATATGTAAACTTGTTCGATGAGAAAGTTTGTCGCGTATACTGTTTGTTTCAATTACTTCAAAACAAACTGATCGTTTGTATTGCATTTTTCTAAAGAATACAATTTTCTGTAATTTTTTAATGACTGCTTGGAAAAGAACAAGTCTAATCTTGTCCTTGTCCTTCTTGTCTTTGAATCTTTTCATACATATTGTATCCTCGTAGAAAAATGAAGTATTAATAATTTGTGGATCTTGCGGATAATTTCAATAAACGGTGTCAGTAGTTGTTTACGTTTTCTTGACGATCCGCGTTTTCACAAATCTGATTTTGAGAGTCTCAGAATGCCACACAGGTTTTTTGACTGTGAATTGGCCCTTGGGAAAATTTCTGACGTGAAGTGTGATGCCATGTGCAGATTTCGGTTCTCCTTGACCGTCGACACAGGAAAGGAGAAGTATGAATGCCAAGGAGAAGCCAAGCCTGACAAGAAGCAAGGCATGGAATCTGTAGCATCCATCATGTTAGCCATTCTAAAAGAGAGGGGAGTTGCTGGACTTCCTTGAAGACCTGCTCATTGCTCTTTTTTGATAGAAGTAATTGTAGATTATGTCATGTTTTGTATATTGGTCACGCTTTCACCCTTAGACTGATTATTTAATGTCAAGTGGGTGAAGCATCTTACTTTCTGCCCCCAACATCATCCCAAACACATTTGACCATGATTCAAATCAGAACAAAGTCTGTTTTGTGGCAAGTGCATCATAGCTGCATATTTGCAATATGGCACTGTACTTAGTTTTGAAAACTTGCTGAATCTCTCAGAAGTTAATTCACTGCTGTTGAGTTCCTAGCACGTGCATTCTTGATTCCGATTATTTAGTCTGTTCGGTTTCACAATTCTGATGTTGCAATAGAACAACAAATTCAAGAGTTTTTCACATGTATTCTGGTCAACTCATTTTTCAGTAAAAAATTAGACATTATAGGTGGTCAAAGCAAACACATATAGTTTCCCATAGTTGTCCCGGGTGGTACTATTCTTGTCCTTTTGGATTCTATTGTGGTTCTTTGAACTTGCTATATGGTAAACCAAAATCATCCCTTCAAATGGTGGGTACTATTCTTGTCCTTTTGGATTCTATTGTGGTTCTTTGAACTTGCTATACAATTGCAATGGTAAACCAAAATCATCCCTTCAAATGGTGGAATAATGAAGGAACTTTTGCCAATGTGTCTAAACTTGAATGGGGGAAATTAATTCAATTCCAACTCTTTCAACTCCAATTCGACTCCATGTACAATTTTTACTACATAGAATGCCAAGAAGGCACAATTGACCCCAACAACAGGGGTCCAAATTGGACAGATGCCATTTTGGATATATATACTTTAACCACAAAAGGATGGAGCCTATGCCTATGTAAGCAAACTTTCAAGAACCTCACTTTGTATCCTCCATTTCTTCACTATTTATAAATGAATATTTTTGGTTTTATTTTTCAAAGATGAAATCACATGTCTAATTTTGTCCTAAAAATTGTCAATTTTTTTAATAAGAAATTCAAATTGCCATAAATTTTTGAAGAAAAAATAAAGAATATTCATATAAAATATACAGCATGTTCAAAAAATCTAAAAGTTTTGAAAAAAGAAGTGAACAGTAGTGTAAAACATTATAGTGTAAAAAAAATGATTTTTTTTGTATCACACCATATATAGAAACATGGCTCTAGATTTTCAACTTCAAACCTCACTAAAATGCTCATTTTTCAAAAATTTCCAAAATTTCCAATTAGAATAGAATTTCTAAACTTCAAAAGCTTCATTTGTTATTTTTTTCTCAAAAGCTAAAGAAATCATTTTGAATGTCAAAATCAAGGGAAAAACTCAAGGTATTGAAATACACTGGATAGTGTATCATTTTTTAATAAATGACCCTTTATAAAATAAAACAAAAAATGAAATGTCTTGAATTCCATTCAATGATGTGGAATTAACATCAATAAAAATGAGCACCCAAAATCAAATAAAAATCATCCATTCTTCAATATGCACAAAGCTTGTCTGACCATCCAAAGGACACAAAACATCCCTGGTATGAGATTACCCCCCAAGTATTCAATCACAAAATAGAAACACCACTTTGGAAGTTAATAGTTCAATACTTGAATATAGTGGCTTGCAAATCATGAATATTGTTCAATTCCATTGTTTAATACATTGGAATTAGATGACCCTATAAGTAGACAAATTTGACCTACAAACTTGATAACTACTTGCTACATTACCTATCAATTACAAGAAAGCAATACACAAATACTTCTACTTCAAGCTAGAGACGAATAGGTATAAGTTAGTACGACGTTTAGAGTGCAAATCTTCTTCTTTAGAGCACACTCAAGTTGCAACACTATAAAGAACCGCTACACAATATATGTGTATTCAACCATTAAATATCTACATCATTACCTTCATGAGAGGCCTAACAATATAAAATAATCCGCAGTAAAAAAATATAACTAATGTATTGGGATCAAAGTGGGGTATTAGGAGCCACTCACGACATGCGGAAGAGGGCCTTTTGGAGGTCCTTCTGAAATGTTCTACTCAAGAACCATATCAATTTCATCAAAATTAATTCTAAAAATTATTCAAAGTTGTCAATAATGACCACTTCTATTCAAAAGATCATCACTTTTACTGAAAAAGTTTCTAAATCATCTAATTTAAAATTAAAAAAAGGAGTAAAAAGCATTGGTTACATGAGGTTTTTGGTGCTTAATTAAGATGAAATGATGACATCATAAATTACATAATAGTAAAACATGACACTATAACATTTATTAAACATGAAGCATAATTATTTTGGAGAAATCTAAAAAATTTGAGCTACACAATCAACAAAGGTAAAAACAAAGCAATGGTTACGGTCAAAGTTGGCTCCTAATACCTCATTTGGACCCATTGTTGAAAAATGGAATCAACAATAGAGTTGTCCTCAAAGTTGTAAGGATGGACCAAAACCTCAATTCAATGTAGAAAAGATAATTCAATGTGATCAAATTGCATGCAATCATGGTGTTTCTAATTAAGTTGCATGGATGATACTAAAATTGACAAATCAATGTGACTATAGCACATGCAATCATACCTTATTGCCATTCCAACTAAATAACAAAACTCAAATATAATCTAGAATTGAGAATTGAAAGATGGAACAAATGAACAACAACATTTCATTTCCTGACATCAATTACTTCATGACAATGAAATTGAAGCTACCAAGATGCATTGACTCAGAATTCCAATTAGCCATCAGATCAACAAATTAAAGATTTGAAAGACTACAAAAATTACCATTTCTAATCCATGTAGGATGTGCCAAGGAAAGTAGAAGCTTACAATACCAGAAATCTCCCATTTGTGTAACTTTTTTCTACAATAGAACTTCCATAAGGTGATAGCCCTAGGTCTGGTAGAAAATTTAACATTAGAGAGGTTATTGCCATTACAAAAGTTTTCAAGCCTCAAGAAGGCCGTTAGTTCTGTACCCCCCTTCGCAATTTTGGTGCAATTAAAGAATTTTTTTTATATTAAAAAATTGATCTGATGTGGCACTACTTGTGCCACGTGAGCACCACATCAGCATATCAAATATTTTAATATTTTAATATTTTTTAATATTTTTTTTTGAAAAAATAATAATTTTTTATTTTTCTGTACTTGCACTGCCGGGGTGCCGAAAATAAAAAATTGGCGGCCTTTTGCAGGCCTCAAAATTTTCCTAATGTTTAAAAAAGGGGCTTCTACATTAAAGATGTTTGAAGATTTTTTTAGTAGATTGCAATTTTGTGGCGTTCTTGGACTAAATTCATGTTCACTAGAGCGACATTTGGATTCTAAATTCAATGAAGGTTTTTTTTTTTATAATTATTCTATACATCTTCAATGCGTCCAAGCTATGACCGAAGGAATAACATCACTTTAAAGAGGTTATTGACTTACAAAAGTTCACTTTATAGAAATCCATTGTACTTCAAAATATAATGCTTTCATATAGCTTAAGAGAGCCAACTCATTTCCAACCACTTAAGCAATTACGCATATCTGGAGCACAGCATTCTTAGGTGGGGAAATTCTCCTTTGTACAAAACTAGAGTTTAGAAGGATTCTGTAATTTTTCACAATTTTATTTTACAAAACATAATTACCATGAATGTTTCAGTTGAAGATTATGTTTGACCCATTCTAGTCATATACATCTTCCTATTTTCGATCAAGGACTTAAAACAAAATCGACCAAAGACTGGTTGCAATATCAAGAGACTTATAGCCAATCATAATGTGCCACAACTATGCCAAGAACTACACCATAACTGATCACTACTCATCTCTACTTGCACGGAAAGAGAACAAAGAACACCCTACGCTGCCAAAATAGAAGGGGTGATCAAGAATGGATCGACTCTCTTATCAACAACAAATGTCATGCTCTCGGAGGTCTGATGTTAGGGGTGATGTTTGCAATGTGAATCTAGTCCAAATTCAATGGATAGATAGTGGGTCTAAATTCGTTCCTAAGACCCTCAATAACAACACTCTTCAATACCAAGTGTGAAGAGACCTTAATTTGCAAAGCAAATATTGATAATTTCAATGGATATAAATAGAAATGAAGCAGCTAGGATGTTGGAGACAAGAAGCAAAAGAGCAACGCAAACCTTTAACCCCTAAAGGTCCAAGGCCCTTTTTCTGCCAAAAAACTCAAAACTGCCATTTCTATAGCAAAAAGTAAAAAAATTTGAAAAATGTTTGTTTTCCACATCTAATCATAGGATCATACACCTAACTAGTATGAGAGTGTGTGGAAAAAATTTCAGAATTTTTGGCCGCACAGATTGCAAGATATCTGTGTTTAAAGTGGAAAAAACAAGTATTTCAGCACATTGTGGGACTAGATTTTTTGACTTTGAACATTTTTAACTTTATTTTTTTGCACTACAGAGTTTTGAGCTTTTAATGCTTATGCTGAATAATTGAGTCGAGAATCTAGCCCAAAAAAAAAGTTCAAAAAAACTTAATTTTCATTATTAAAAAAATTGTTAAATAGAAGTTGGTACAAGATAGAAGGAAAATCTAAAATATTAATATATTTTAGGTGGGATTAAAATGCATTACCCCAATGGTGAGATTGTTCTAGCAAGTAGACTAAACTATGCAAAAAAAAAAAATTTAATTTTAAAAATTGCATTTAGAAATGCATATTAGAAGTTATTTTTTTCAAAAAGATGCTCTAACTGCCCGAAAAACAAGAATGTCCATAACTTTCTCATACAAAATCCAAATTGAAATGAATCAAAGCTTTCTAGATAGAAAAAAATCTAATCTATGTGCAAAAAAATACTTAAAAAAAAAAAAAAAAAATTGCAAATTTTTTTGCTGCCCGCCGTCCCCTGTTTTGAGCTTATTTGGTCATAACTTTTGTTCCCGAGCACCAATTGTGAAAAAATTATACTTCCGTGAAGCTAATCAGATTTTCTACCTCCAAAAAAAGTTTCAAAAAATCAGAAGAAAATTTCGGCCCGTAGGTACCTGCCCGAAAACGCATTTGTCCCCCAAAGGGACAATGGTCCTTTAGGGGTTAAACCCTAAACCCCAAGTAACCCCAAGTGTACAACCCCAAGTGTACAACCGCAAGTGCAAACGCTCACACAAATCTAGCTTGCAGAAGAGATATTATTAATCAGGGAAAAGTATCACCCACTTGGACCCCATAACCGAATTTCAAGCTCCTTTGCTCCAACTTACCGACATCTTGCTTCCACGAAATTTATGAGAACATCACATTCAAATCTCAAGCCCAGTATACAACGAAATCTGCGACGACATACCACCAGCAACGAAGCTGCAAACGTTGAACCAAGCACCAAAATTCTGGCGAAACATGGATTCCGAATTCCGGTACGCAGGCATTTTCTTCAAACTAGGTTGGGTAGAAAATTCCTATCTGCGATCGACGCAAAACCGAATCAATCCGAATCGCAATACCGGCAGAAAGAAGAAGAGGAAGAAGACGAGTGAAAACAACCCTCAACTAAGCATCCAAGACAGGGGAGAGAAACAAGAACGCAAGGAAGCGAGCGATTGTGCACGCTGCGGAGTAGTGACTGCCACGATTGACGGGCAGAGCTAACAATATAATACTCCGAAATTAGTACCACGACAGAGATGCTGAGTCTCGGGTACAATCACAAACTGTAATTAAGCTTAATATTCCATTCATTGAAGCCAATTAGGGTTTAGCCCTGACGTCTGCAGCAACGACGTGGAGCTTTGAAGGTGGAAAATTCTGTCGTTGCCTCATATTGTGGCCGACTGACTGACTGCAGACTGACCCCTTCCTTTGGGAATCGATTGACTCCATGAGCCTGGATTTTGCTTTACACCAAAGCAAGAACCAGCATGGACCATGCAATGCCGTGCGAATCAGTCGAACTCTTGTTTTTTGCCAATTTCCCAAGGCAGGAGTTCTTTTGGACACTCATCTTGTGTTACCAGCTTGATCATGTCGCTTTGAGGTTTTGGTTCTTTGGTGTTGTTAGTTCGGACGGGCGATGGCGGCAATGTCTCTGTCGGAGCGATTGCGCCAGGCTGCTGATCGCTGCTGCCAGGTACCCTTTCCTCTTCAATCGTCTTTTCTATGTCTTAGCGCTTCGTCGGTGATCTGGCGATGATGGAAATTCAGTTGAGCTCAGTTAATCGAATTTTCTTTGGAGATTTCAGGATGAGGGGTTTGAGGCAATGGAAGCTTCCAATCGATTGTTTCTGGATCTGCTTGAAAGCCCACTTTATGATCGGGAGCTCAAGCAAGCATCGCCAGCGAAATGGCTGACTGAATGCGAGCAAGCGCTTCAGCAGGCTGGGGAGTTGTTGGATCCCTCCTCTTCTTCTGGTTTGGTAATTTATCGATTGCTCATGGTATTTTGCAATCTACAAATTTGAGACAATAAAGACATTAGCTGCTACTAAAATTCTTGGGTACTCATGCGTTGGCTGGACATGGCGTGCAGGTGCTATGTGAGAAAATAGGGTTGGAGCTTCCGAGGGTGATGGTGAAGTTCGTGATCCTGTCTCAGACTTGTCAAGATCACTGTCTGAGCATCGTCGAGGCTTTGGGGGAGAATTGCAGCCCTCGCGAAATGTTCACAGCTTTCATGGAGGTAATCCTACTAATAACCTCACTCGAATTCTCGCTCAGAGATAATCTGGGTTTTGAATCTGGATTTGTTGAAAACCGTGAAGCCTTTGGTTATGGTGTGACCTCGTTGTGCAATGAATCAAAGTGGCTGAGGAGGAACTCGTATGGTCGGATATTGTGTTGCAGGCCTTGAATATGTATACAGCTCCTCAGACTTTGATCTGCTGTATTCCTCTCGTACAGGGACTCTCTTTGGGTGAGTTCACTCCCACATGTCGAAAGACCTGACCCACCTTCGTGGTTGGTTTTTTGTTCAAAGTTTTGGCAGTGTTATTACATAGGTGTGCAGATTGCATAAAAACTGCTTTACTAATCGAGTTGTGAGGCTCCATTGTAGAATCATCTCTCAATAGAACAGTAAGGCAATGAGTTCAAGAGTGGCTACATGCTCACAAGGCATCTTTTGAGCTCAATGCTAGATACACATATGTATTAAAAGAATTGTAAACAATGAGTTCAAGAGTGACTACGTGCTCTTTGAGGCTACATCCTATCTATCAATATATATATAGAGAATAATAAAACCATGAGTTAATGAGTGGACATGCTTACAATGAATCTTTTGAGTTACATACTTGAATTCCGGCTTTTGTGCAGCGTTCTCACGCCTTCAGAGGCGGCAGGCTCGGTTTTTTCAGGAGGCTAGTCCAGGGCTTCTTGCTTTAGTTCGTTTGACCGCGCAAGATGAAGAAGACGACGAGGAGGACGAAGAAGAGACTTTCATTGAGACCGTTCAGGGGATGGACGGACAGAACGTGGTACCTCTCGAACTAGTTAATGCTGCAATCATGAAGAACATTGTGCAGCTTGCCCAAATTGTCAGAGAAGCATGCAATGCTGTGGATGTAAGTTTCTCGTTCTGAGATGTGTGCCTGTGTTGGCTTTCATCTACTGTGCACCCTCTAAAGTATGAGCATGGCTTTCTGCTGCTTTATGTGGTTTCCCTTATTAAAATGGAAGACATTGTAATATTGTTCTTGTCTTCATTTTTGAGTGTTCCAAAGCTCCAAAAATGCACTGATATCATTTGGACATTTTATAAGGTTACGAATTCTCAAAGTTTCGGTCATAGGGTGAATAAAACCGTGGGTAAGCTTTGACTATTCAGCTGCTGTACGCAGTCACTAGATTCTAAATCCACTTATACAGCAGAAGGTCTTCTATGAGAAAGGGTTCACTACCTTATAATTTAAGATCGTCAACGTTGCCAATTTTGTCCGTCTACTTATGCTCAAGGTGTGGGGGAGCTGCAGGTTGACGAACAGCGTGAAGATTTTCAGCGAAAACTTGGAATGTTTGCACTTCAGATACTGGTGGGTACTCGTTTCTTTCACTTTTGAAAGCTGGCAATTGTTAGCCCTCAGTTTACGCCCAAAATCTTGTTCATTGTTCCGATTATGTGTTTTTTAGCTTTTATTTGAAGAAGACTGGGAGAATGTCTGTCGTTGCTGAAATGAGTTTTTATTTTTGGTTGTGATGTGATTGCAGGGCATCACTGGGGAAAAGATTGCTCGGACAGAATTGGAAGTTTCCGCTTCCATGATGGAGCTTGTTGCGCTGCTACCGCTCTGCAATCTTTCCATATGTCTATTGCTTAAAAAAGATCAGATTGAAGTTCTTGTTGAGACGACATCCGATGGTAAGAACTTCCTCTTCGTGACACACCGGACCGATATGGGTGGTGATTATGTTGGTTTTCTTTGCGGCTCTAATTAGACAATTGATTGAGGATAGAAAACTGTCTATGAAACACAAGAAAAAATTAGCAAGAAGAGGCGGTGCCTGGAAATTGTGAATATCATGCATGACGAAAGTGTGGGGCCAACACTTAGTCTCTACTCTTTTCAGCTAGATTTAATAAGTGTCGCTTCCTCAAGTATTCTCTTCTCAGGTTTCCCTTTAGGCATTGTAGTTAAGCGACAGGTTGCCATGTTTATGTTAATCTTGCTTTAGAAAAATTGATGTCTTTCATACTTTGCTATACTGAATTTGTGATCTCTTTCTGGGTGTGACAGGAAGTCCTGACGAGACGGCTAAAAATGAACAGAGAAAAATAGAAGTCACAAAAGGAGCCGCGCTTGCAGGTTAACTATCCTAGAATATTCACCGTTATATTTGTAGCTTCTATTTTTCTATCCTAAGTGTTTTCTCTTTAAGCAAATGAACAAATACATTGTTATCTGCTTCTGTGGACATACACCCGATTAGGTGTGCCCAACTTTGACGAATGGGGTAATATTCCAATGTTATCAAATAATATGAGTTCAACTTACTGAATATGCTTTGATCAACAGCCACAATCATGATTTAAACTTATTAAGAGCTTCGACATCTAGTACTCTTTCGGTCATTTTAAGTGGAAATCGGACTTTCTCAAGCAAGAATAACAATATAAAGGTGGGCTTGGCCTGCATTGTTGAGCTTTTATCTCTTTGAGAAACGTTTCAAGATTCTCCTGTCTCGTTCCTCTTGCGTTTGAAGCTATTCGCTTAGTGCTAATCCAGGCCTAACTCTCCTGTGGTCAGAACAGCCTACTGGACTCTATCTAATAACCAAGGTGCAGAAGCTGCCAAAGTTACCCTCAACTCTATTAGAGAAGGGCTCCAGACAACTGGGTGGAAAGGGATCGTCTCTTCTTTGTCCGTTGCATCATTACTGCTAACGGGACGTTCATCAAGGCCCTTATCGTCAGTGCCTGCATTTGGATTGACGCTTGTTGAAACAATTCTTAAGTTGGCGTCTTCCTTGCAATTTTCTTCTGATGTTGAAGAGGAGGATGGTTGCCTAGCTCTGACCTTACAAATTTTGCCTGCTCTTCAGGTTCACCCTGTCCATTTCTTATCAACGTGGTCACGTTATTCCTTGAACGTTTTTTTTTTTTATATCTCTTGAAATCTTCTCTTGCAGTCTCGAAGCTGCAAGGTCTCACGATAAGGTACTGAGTCGTAGATTAATGTGATTTTGTTGCCGATGCAAAACAATCATGGCAGTCAAAATCTACAGAACGTTGAACATGTGATTGTTCATTCTGTTAAGTTTAGTTTCCGCACATGAGTCATCCTAATCCTCGAATCTGTGTACCTGGATTCCAGAGGCTTCAAAACGTGGTTGTGTATGCATCCAGCGTGGAGATCAGGCGCCAAGGTTATGCTGCCTTAAGAAAAGTGAACCTCCTCACTTTTATGGCATGTCTTTGTATTTCTTGCGTTATGATACATGTGAAATAGTGGCTCGAAGGATATATTACCCAAATCTTGCGAGCAATTAGGTGACAATATATCATGCGAGAGGCATATTCTTGTGATTGACGCCATCCTGCCTGTAAATGTTTCTACGTGGGTTCTACTCTTTTTATTCAAGCTACGTGCAAATTAATACCAGGTCGTTCAAGAAGTAATTCCTCCCACTTCCAGGTTGCAGTGTCTGCAAATGCTCATCGACAATTGCCTCTTCCCGTCGATGGTAAATCTCACTTAAGCTTCTCGAATTCGATTTTCTAATTTGGATTTTGTTCATTACAATGAATCTTGTCTTCGAGGATGTTAAATTTCTGGTGCACCACGTTTCTGAACGAGAATCCTGTTGCAGGTATCACTTCACTTGATCTGTGTAAGAGATGAAGTTGACAGAGCTTGGCCTTCAAGACCTCATCAGCAAGGTCATTCAAGTACTGATGTACATCCTATAAGGAACGGACAACGAATTGAAAATGTGACATCTCCTTTCCTCAGTGATGATATTCTTGAAGTAATCGGAAATATATTGAGACCAGGGACTGGGGCTCCCCCTGATTTACCAGCCCAAATTGATTCTGTAAGTTCAGTCATGGGAACTTTTCATATTGTGGATGCTTTATCCTGTGGGATGAAGCAACTAAGAATGTTGCTATTAACAACATTGCAATGTGATTTCAGTGGCTTAAGTATTCTTGTAACTTGAATCTTTTGAAGTTTTTTGAATCTTGCGAACGCACTTCTTTTGCTTCTGTTACTGAGTCTTTTTCTACGGTACGTGATATAGGTACAAAGTGCTCTCAATCTCTACCGATTTATCCTCATCCGAGAATCCTCAGGTTCGTCTACAAACTCGCAAATGTGTCCCCAAAATTTTACTATGGTTTTCCAATCTACAGTAAGGTAGAGGATTCTATTTGCGTCACTTCCTGCGTTTTCAACAATATGTGCCATCATTGAGAGACCAGCATAGAGCTGTGCAGAGGCCACTTTGGGTACTACAGCCAAACTCTCTTGAGATCGAGTCACAAAGTATGATTTTTTTATGCAATCGTAGTGGGAGTTGTTGACCACAATCGAAGGGACTGTATACAAGCTCTTTTCCATTCAAAGATCAGAGGCCAGATTCATTTAGCCAAGTCATACTTACACCCAATTCAGTAATTGATGATCAACCAAGTGTATAAATAGATGCGTTGCTGTTGGTAACAGAGGTCAGTAGAGGAGACAGGATCGGGTCCCTAACACAGTTTTCGTATCCTCTACTGAAGTCAGGAACTGACCAACTTCAAATCAATGTGCATTGATTTTTTCTCGAGCAGGGAAGACGAACTACACGGGAGTGTTGTCAAAAGAGGCCTTGACAAAGGCTCGCCTGCAGTGGTTGCTGCCTCTGCGTGAACTCCTGGGAGGGGTGAGCTTGGGACTCGTGATGGAGGACAACGAGATGTCGGCCGACATGAGCCTCGCCATCGACGCATTACAAAGCGTCGTATATCGTTGTATTGAGCTCAACGAGGAAGCCCTTGCTCGGTGTGAGCTGCCCCTTTCACCACCTCTCAAGCAGATCAACGATCGCACTGTCTCTGTCTCCGATACTCCTCTGGTGTGACGACATTTGCTTTTCCTATAGTTCCAGTCTTGCTCATGATGGTCGTCCATACCGAAAACTTTAGTACATAGAACTGATTCCATCAACATGAAGTATGTTGATGTACTTTCTGTACAGTACAATTGGCTGAGTTTGAATTGGCCCTCAATCTTTGATTCAACACAACACGTTTGTTTAAGGTTCTTGTTTCTCGTATAACGCAGGCAAAACGAGCAACGTCGAAGTTGGCATTAGGGCTTTTTTTTTCCATTTTCAAGAAGTGCCAAAGTGGCGATATAAAAAATTCTAGTGGTGCTCCAAATTTGAACATTCATCCACATATTGGATAGAAAAGATCACATTAGTACATATCACATGTCTATAATTTGGTTTTCATCCACAATCTAGCAATTTCATGCAAGATTTTTTTATTTTGAATTTTTTTGGCGATTTCATCCAAATTTTTTGGCATTTTTTAAGGCATTTTTTAGTCAGATTATTTTTTTTGGTGCAATTTGGCACCAACAAGCCAAAAAAAACAACCTTGGTTGGCATTGGCACTCTAGTAGAAACCCATTTATTGGCTCTAAACTAAAGGGGTCAAAGCTTTTCATCAACAAAAGGCTACATGTGAAGACGTTTGAGTAGGACCTTCAAGAACAAAACATGACACAATGTTTATATTTAGAGAATGTGAGATTTGGATCCCACTTTATCATATCTATTGAAATGGTGAAATCTTTGAGAAATTAGCAATCTGTTCCAGTCCTAGACTACACAATTTTGGCGCTTTGTCACACTATTTTAACAAACACGAGCATGCAAGTAGTCCCGCTCCGTACTACATTAATCCCTAAATGCCCGAGGCACCACATTTTGGTGTCAATAAAATTTTGAAGTTAAATAAGATCTAACTAAGTTTCTATTTTTAGTTGTTTATATTTTTGACATGTTCTTCTTAAAATCTAGTCATTAGCATCAAAAGTCTGATTTTAAAAATGAATGATTATGATTTTGTGCTTTAAGATTTTGTGCAAGGGTACCCATTGCAATCCTGACTTTCCATAGTGTTGAGGACTCTTGGAAATGAGATTCAAATACACTAGATCCTGGAGAAAAAATCACACTAGAAATTCATTTAAAAAAATTGTAGAGTAGATTTTGAGAAGTCAAAAATTGATTGGAGTTATGCATGTGAGGCCCTTCATCCTCATATTTTTTTGGTGATCAATTTTTAGATTTGACATGCCAAAAGATAGCTGAAAGATTTTCATAATTTTAGCACCTTCATGATCAAACATTATGGTCTTTCAATCCTAAAATGATATGTTGTGTTCGCTTTTCCTATGTGATCTATAGCATGTCTAGTTTGAATTTGTACAGTCACATTTCAAAAAAATTGATTCAACTTATCAAAATATTGGCTTTTTGTTCAGTTTAGAGCAAATTTCAAGAAGCTCAAAACAAGCCTTGGGCATTTAGGGGTAGAGCTCATGTAAAAAATTGGCAACACTAATAACGTCCTCAAGAATTGGAAGGTACATATTTAGTGATTACAAAAACTGAGTCTATGGTTTGTTCAATTTCATTTGTTCAATTTAACATTTGTCATACATTGAAAATGGTGGACAAAATTCAAATGAGCAATCATGAATGCTATAGTATCCTAAGTGTACTACAATCTTGAAAAAAATTGAAGCAGAAAGTAATTTTAGTTTGGAAGTAAATAATTTCTAAAGGTAACCATTGCATAAACTCAATTGTTGAGGCGTTTTTGATAATCACTCCAAAAATCACATGTGCCTCTTTTTTGACCCACGATGGCTTCAATATTTTATTGCATGTTGTTGTACATCATTTATGACCTACCCTCATTAGTATTGTAAGAAGTTGACATTCGTGTACTTCAAAAAAACTACATGAATTGTATAATAGAACAAATGTCTTCAAATCAATTCAAAGTAGATACAACAATGAGTCAAATTGCAACCCATAGATCATCTATAATAGTAAATGAAATCTCAAGTTTTTAATTCATTAAGAATCTTCAAATTCCATTCAAATTAATATTATCTACATTTTTCTATAGGTATAATCCATAATCCATCCATTACCTCAAATTTGGCTGTTTGTTTTGTTTGTTTGTTTTGTTTACTTGTTTTGTTTGTTTGTTTGTTATGGTGAAATTTCCTAGACAATGAGTCCTCCGATCAAATTTTTGGTATTGTCAGAAAATCCTTAGCAAAGAGGGGTACAAACTTTGTTTTGTCAGTGGTGTTTGGAACTACGATGTGAAAGGTATAGATTTTTGAATTATTTTTGGGTCTTAAATAATGAATTATACTAAATTGTTCTGTGGTGTTTAGAACTACGATGTGAAAGTTATAGATTTTTGAGTTATTTTTGGATCTTAAATAATAAATTATACTAAATTATATTATCTTATGAATTGTGTCAACTAGAGACATTTTTGGTACTATTGGAAAGCTCTTTGCCATAAGAGGTGCATGGACTTTGTTCATATAGTTGAAATACCTTAAATTAGGGTGGTTGATTGGTTTGTTACGATAAGATCTTTTGGATTTTACATCTCCTAATCTTGTTATTGGTACCCTCAGAAAGCTCTTTGCAAAGAAGGATGCATAGTCTTTGTTTTTTGGCATTTGGACCTACAGTGTGAAAATTATTGAATTTCAATATTTTTATGAATCGGCCCAGGCACACTAGTGATTTTCGAAGCAAGACATATGTCAACTTATTATAATATTAATGGAGGTAGGTCATTAATGACAACATGCAATCAAATATTGAAGCTACTGAGGCTCAAAAAAGGAACGTAGGCAATTCTTGAAGTGATTACCAAAACTGCCTTACCAGTATTCCATGGGGTAGTCAGCTTTGGAATTCATTTACTTCCAAACTATAGTTACTTTCAGGATTGTAGCACACATACTATGGCATACGGAGTGAAACTAAACAAAAAAATAGACTCAGTTTTTGCTGCAGTCACTGCAGGTACCAACCACACATCACAGCACCCTCAGAGTTGGCAACTTCAGCAACATCCACTTATTCTGCAACAATCGTTGAAAAGAGAAACACGAAACAAAAGTAAAGAGAAACTATGACCAAAACTACGTCCTTCCCTACTAGAACAGCCTCATGTGATTCGTGGCGACATTGACAAGAATTGGAAGCAACAAAACCACATCAGCAGTAACAAAACTGCCAGCTTCGTCTCAAAAAAGCAATGCACACCCAAAAATGAGTCCGCGGAAAGAGGCTTGTTTCGTTTCCTCTTCCACTTCGACAAATCTTCTCCTCCTCACCTTCACACACTCTCTTTCTGCAAATCTGTCTGTCTCTCTCTCTGTCACTTTCGCTCCGTCTTGCAAACCCGGAACTTAGCAAACACATACGGATACTGTCGCTGGTAAAAATTGCGGAACGTATCCCTCCACATGCACCGATGCGTCACGGGCGAGGCGCCTTTCAACACATAATGCGAGCCGTCGAAGAAATCCGCTGAGTACTCCAGATACTCCTTCATGGGGACAAAACCTGGGAACGGCTCAAACAGCGTGGAAGTCCATTCCCATCCTCCAGATCTCAAGTTCTCAACATTTTTCTCTTCGGGACTTGTGAGAATCCTGTGGTACTCGGCTTCTGTCATGACGCGCCCGCGTGACCACGCGCAATACGCTTCTGCTTCGGACAAGCTCGCGTACACGGGCTCACTCGCGACGCGACTCCAGTGGCTCGTAGTGGACGCATTGTGGATCCAGTAGTCGCCGTCGATCTCGCTCCACGTCGCGGGCGTTGTGATATGCTCACGCTGGAAGAAGGCGTAGTCTGGTGGCTTCCAGTACATGGGTTTTTGGTAGCCGCCGGATTTGATGAAGGTGAGGTACTGAGACACCGTGACAGGCTTGCAGGAAACGCTGAAAGGCTCACGAACTATGGTGACGAGCTTGGGGTACTCGTTGTCCCACATGAAAGTGTCGCCCTTGGAGTCTCCGCCGAGGGTGACCTTCCCGGGAGCGATCTTCACCATGGCTGATGATGCGGGGTCGTCCTCGCCAATATTGTGCACTCGGGCGCCGTTGGTGTGGTGGTAGCTCTTGTGATGCACGCCGTTGGAGACACCGTTGTGGGCGCCATTGGAGTTTGGGTGTGCACCATTTATGCTCTGATGAGCTCCACTGGAGACGCCGTTAGAAGTATGGTAGGCGCCATTGGAGCTTGGGTGTACACCATTTGCGGTCTGATGTGTCCCATTGGAGGTTAAGTATGCACCATTTGCAATGCCATTGGTGGCAGCGCCGTTGGTGTGATGTGGTACATTTGTTTTCCGCATCTTTTTCTCAAAAGTGGTCTTGCGATTCTGCGCGCGCATGTACGCTAGGGTTTCCAAGTGCATGTACTCGTGCTCGATCGCGAGGACGATAAGCCTCGAGGGAATTTCTTTGTTCGCCAAGGCACTGAGGAGCTCGCCTCTAGTTTTGTTTACATACGTCTCGATGTCCTCACGCGTTGGCCACTCCTGGGGTACTTCGGGATGCGAGTGGCACTTGGTAGGATCAACCATGTTGGGGTCGATGCCTCGCGAGAACATAATGTCCGTCGGGGAGGACGCCTCGTCTGGACGGAGCTTGAGCTTGGCGAACGCTTGGATATGGCCGTAGTAGAATTTGAACGGGTGGCGGACGTCGATGGGCTTATCACACCAATCTGGGACGGCTTGAAAGAATTCGTCCGTCTGGGCCCAGCATCGCAGGAGCGCGTCACGGAACGGAATAAGCATCTGCATTCCCCACATGGAGTCTCGCCACGCAACGTCGATGTGGAACCCCGCTTCGTTCGCCAAGCGGTTGAAGTCCCCAGCGGTGAACTTGCGGGAGACTTCCACCAAAACGCGCTCGCCGCGACGGATGTGAATCTTGTGCGCGGGGACTGAAAGCTCCTCCGTGAAAGTGAGGTACATCTCCACTTGCCGCAGGGTCTTGTTCACCACCACTTCGTAAACCCACGACGCCTCTTCGGCTTCGGACGTGGCGTGGTTGAGCAACGCGAGTGCGCAGCGCATTCCGTTCTTGATGAATAGCTCCGTCACGCCGGAACGATCGTGGTACGCAGCGTAGAGCTTCCTTGCGTCTTTCCACATGTCTGCAATGGGATCCATGGAATCCAGAAATCAGGGTTCGGGATGTAAGAGGGCGAGGAGCATATGCTTTTTCCAATCCTGGGGTTTAGAGTAAGTTGCGTACCAGCGCAGAGGAAGATTTGGCACCGCGTGCCGACGGCGGCGGAGATGTCGCGGAAGAATTGGATGGCGCCCGCATCGTTAAAGTTCCCCACGGAGCTGCCGAGCCACATGATGCACAGGTTCGCGGTGGGGTGCATCGCCCGCACTTGCTTCAGCCCTTGCATGTACTCGTCTTCCACCATGTCAATGCACTCGGGCGCAATACCCTGTTCCACCAGATTCGCGCGCGCTTCGGCAAGAAACGAGGCCGACACATCAATGCCCACAAACTTGCACCTGGGGAGGGATCATTCATGCACAAAACCGAAATTAATTCGAATCCAATTTGCGCGCACGCACAACTGAGAGGGTGGCGGTGATTGTGCAGTAGAGTGCTACCTTCCGCAAAGCTTTTGCACGGCAGTTAAGACGATGCTAGACTTGCGAGCAGTGCCGCACCCGAGCTCCACGATCACGCTTTCGTCAGGGATGGCCGCGGCGATTTCGTCGCAGTGGTCCTTGAGGCGAAACTCCTCCACGCGAAATGGGTAATACTCCTCCAATTCGGTAATCATCTCGTAAAGCTCCGAGCCGCGGTCGTCATACAAGAGGCTGCAGGGGATTTCTTTCTGCTGGAACGATCTCCGCAGTCCCGCCAGGACTTGCGCCTGCGGTGATTCCTGGCCATTCCCCATTTCGGTACACACCTGCTGCCCAACCCGCATTACTAAACATCGGAAACAACAATTGGGCGCGTTACGCGAGACGGAGCCCAACCCACCCACATTGAAAGCTACCTGTAAATAAAGGAGAAGAAGAGCGCTCACCAGGTAAAGAGAGAGACGCCGTGAGGTAAGTAGGGGAAAACAGAGAACGTCGACAGTCGTCAAACCTCAGACGCGATGTTTGCATTCAAATGTGCAGCACCTTGGAAACAGACAGGAGCGTCAAGAGGAGCAAGAAAACCATGAGCCGGTGCAATCCACCAAGGCGCAGGTTCATTGTCAACAGTCAGTCGAATTCTCTGGCAACGAAGAAGCTATCGCCAACCTACGCAGCACCACACCCCAAACCATCACAAGAGGCTTCGATTACCGAGACAAGAAACCAAAATCTTCTCACACTCAAAACTCCCAATTGTCACAGCAAGAACACCATTTATACCTCCCAAACCACCAGTCCGATACTCACGACACACCAACGTTGAAAATTGGCACAAAATCCCACAATGCCACGCTACACACAAATTGAGACCTCCCCACCCACAAATCGAGCACTCCACACAAATTTTGCGCTTCACACAAATCGAGAGCTTCCCACAAATCGAGAGCTTCCCACAAATCGAGAGCTTCCCACAAATCGAGGCCTCCCCCCACACAAAATTCGAGAAAAAAGTGGCGTGCGGCCTCCAGTGGCCCTTTGCGTACTCACCTCATTGCAGGCGCTCGTCTAGCAGGCACGCAGATTGGGGCGCCTACACCCCAGTTAGCAAGTCAGCATGTGAAGAATGTGGGAGCAGTCCGTCTCCGTCCAACCAACCGTCCGTCCGTCCGTCTGTCCGTCCTGCCTGCCTGCCTGGGCTGCCTGCGCGCTCGAAAGCCGCAACGCAACGGTATTGACTGCCTGATGACTACCGTATCAGGTTCTGCTGCAGGATCCAAATAAATAAATAAGCTTCGCAAGGGGATGATGAGACTAACTGTAGAAGAGGACGGATGCACGGGAGCTCCTGACCCGCCGTCCGTGCAGAGAGTGTGAATGCGTGATGAGGCCGTAGTGAGACTCGACCGAATTCCGCAGAAGCGTCCGTCACGCGTCGTCATGCAGTCAGGGAGAGGAGAGTGCGTTCCTGGAGGGCTGCGCGTGCCACCAGTCCGCGAGTGAAACCACGCGGCGGACCTGGGGTGGGGCATGCTGAAAGGCATGTGAGAAGGCCAGATAAGGCCCGTCACGTACACCGCGAAAGGCATCCTGCAAGCCCGGCGCAAGGTTCAAGGCTGAACCGCTGAACTCGCAGAACTCGCATTTGCCCACGCTTCCTATTATTAACCCCTACGGACTACTCACTGCGGCTCTAACTGAGATTCCGTCCAGAGCAGTCTGTAATTTACTTATTAGTTTTTTACACATCAGATAAAGATGCTGATTTTTTATTCCCTTTTTAACCATATGGATTCACTCACTTGGGTTGTAAAGTTTACTATAACAAGAAAGAAAATATTTGGTGAATCCCGAGTCCAACAAGGGTTAAACCATATTTGGCTTAACATTATTAGCCAACGCTTGGGGGTCCTTTTTTGCTTCTACAAGAAATGGGAGCCATTGAGAATGGTAACTCCCCAACTAGCCTATGGCTTTCTTGCAACTTTCTACTCATCCAATGAAACTAGCATTGTAACTTCTAAGCTATCCAATGATTCTATGGAGATTGTAACTAAATTCTTTTTGAGGTATCCACTTCCCAACTAGCCAATGGCTCTCTTGCAACTTTCTATTCATTCAATGAAACTAGCATTGTAATTTCCAAGCCATCCAAAGATTCTCTATAGATTATAACTAAATTCTTTCCCATCTATCTAGATAGGCATTATCCCTCTTCCAAAAGGACAGGTTTAGGCTAGTTAACGATGTTATGGGTCTCGTAGGATTTTCACTTCAAGGAAATTGAAAGGAGTTTTTTCTTCACTCTGAATGATAAAATTTGGAAATTTGGAATTTATAGTTGGAATCATTGATCCAAAATGAGGTATTTGGGGAGCATGAAATACAAAATTGACTCCTCTACAATAGGAAGCAAATTCTTTATATTAATCCAATGGATGAAAATTTTGGAGTTTTACAATGCAAATACCATATGCAACCTAGCTTTGGCTTGAATAGAATTGGTGAAAAGTTGCCTCCAAAAAAATTACATGTGCACACAAGTGTATTCAGTCGGAATTTCAGAATTTTTGACCATAGAGATAGCAAGATATCTGCGTTGAAAGTGTAAAAAACAACTTTTTTAGCACATTATGGGATTGGATTTTTTGACTTTGAACATTTTTAACTTAAAAATTTTGCACTACAAAGTTTTGAGCTTTAAATTTTTATAGTGGTAAATTGAATTGAGAATCTAGCAAAAAAAAAACTTCAAACAAACTGAATTTTCATTATTAAAAAAATTGTTAAGTAGAAGTAGGTACAAGATAGAAGGAAATCTAAAATATTAATATCTTTTATATGGAATTAAATAGCACTAATCCCAATGGTGAGATTGTTTTAGCAAAAAAACTAAACCTTATGGAACTTCTTTTTTTGAAAAATTGTAAGAAATTGCATTCAGAAATGAATCCTATAAGTTGTTTTTTTCAAGAAGATGTTCTAAGTACCCCAAAATCAAGATTGTCTATAACTTTCTCATAAAAAATACAGATAGAATGAAGCAAAGCTTTCCTAATAGACAAAAATATAATCTATGGAAAAAAAAAATTAAAATTTTTGCAAAATTTTTTTTGCTACCCCTTGTCCCCTGTTTTGAGCTTATTTGGGCATAACTTTTGTTTTCGAGCACCAATTGAAAAAAAAATTATATTCCCTCAAAGCTTAGCAGTTTTTCTATCTTCAAAAGAAATTTCAAAGAATCTAGACAAAAATTCAGCCCGTAGGTACTTGCCTGAAATCCAATTTGTCCCCCACAGGGACAATAGGCTTTGAGAGGTTAGTTTTTTGTATACAATATCCATATCTATTATGAGGGCCTTAGATCAAAAAAATTCCCTTCAAGATCGGCGGTTGTGGATTTTTGATGGAGGTGGCCAAGCATAGGGCTACAAACATCTTTTCGTTAATGTTACATTGTCGATGTGAATGTCCAAAAATAGGTGGGTAGTATCATTAACACATTGGCCTCATATTTGATGTAGCCAGATGACAATTCTTCTTTCAAATTTTGAAATCAAACTCCTAGAAGAAAATCCAAAATTTTATAAAGAAAGAAAATTTGAAACTTTTTTGGACCTTTTTACAATTCCAGTTGTTGCAAATTTTTAATGAAATTTTAATCTATATTTTGAAAAGGAACAAAATCAAAATGAAATCAAAATTCATTACAAAATATGAATTTCAAAGACAATATGAGTAGCTTCCAAATTTTGTTCATAGACCAAGGTAAAACCAACTAATCAACAACAATTTGTTTATGCAATGGCATATTGCAATAGGTTTAATAAAGCATCTTTTTTATTCTCTAAAGATAAGATTAGAAATTATTGAGATTGGGATTAAACTATTTATAACAATCAAGATAGTAGTGTTGATTTGACCTTAGTGATCTATAATTTTGAAAGTCAACCAATTTATTAGAAATAGTGAAAATTTTGGAAGCATCAATAAATTAGGGATCAAATAACACATTAAAAGTGCTGACTCAAAAAATCAAGGCCTTACCATACAAAGCTTAAGTAGACTATTAAACTTATTTGATAAGTGAATCCATTAAAAATATAGCCGGGATTTTTAAGTTGTATGGTCTTCTTCATATTACTAGTCAATATTTCCTAAATTGATGGTCACCCAATTGCAATATTCTAACAAACAATAGGTAAATAATTGTATTCAAATTGCAATATCAAAACAAAATCTCACCAAGATTTTGCAACAACATTGCCATATGTCTCATTTGTTACTTCACATCAAAGCCACACTATCTATGGTAACCAATTTAGATGGATGAAGACGTATTAAAGCAACCTCAATACACACTTTATGAAGGCACATCTATGGCAAGTCCCACAAGTAGCCAAAAAAAACTACCCAATGCTAACAGCACCTTCCATATTACCTTCATGAGCATGCCACTTTCTGGCTCTTTCACAACATCTTTTCTCTCTTTTTGATGCCATCAATGAGAGCCAATAACTCTAACAACTTAATCATGCATAACCTAATTCTTACTAAACATCTTTTGTCTCTTTCTCTTGCCATCCAAGAGAGCCAACAACTTGGACAACTTAATTATGCGTAACGTGACCCTTGCAAAACATCTTTTGGATCTTTCTGGTGCCATCCAATAGAGCCAACAACTCTGACAACTAAATGATGTACGACCTGGCTCTTCCACGACATCTTTTGATTTATTTGATGCCATCCAAGAGAGCCAACAACTCTGACAACTTAATTATGCGTAATGTGGCCCTTGCACAACATCTTTTGGATCTTTCTGGTGCCATCCAAGAGAGCCAACAACTCTGACAACTTAATTATGCGTAATGTGGCCCTTGCACAACATCTTTTGGATCTTTCTGGTGCCATCCAAGAGAGCCAACAACTTTGACAACTAACAATGTACAACCTGGCTCTTCCACGACATCTTTTGATTTTTTTTATGCCATCCAAGAGAGCCAACAACTCTGACAATTTAATAAAGCATGACCTAGCTCTTACACAACATCTTTTGTCTCTTTCTGATGCCATTCAAGAGAGCCAATAACTCAGACAACTTAGTTATGCATGACATGGCTCTTGCATGACATCTTTTGAATCTTTTTGATGCCATCCTAGAGAACCAACAACTCTGACAACTACAACTAAATCATATACAACCTGGCTCTTCCACAACACCTTTTGGCTCTTTTTAATGCCATCCAAGATAACCAGCAACTTTGACAACTTAATTAACACAATTGGGCCTTACACAGCATCTTTTGGCTCTTTTCTGATGCTATCTAAGAGAACCAACAACTTTGACAACTTAATCTTGAATGACCTAGCCAATGAAGGAGCAAAAAGGGACCGTGGTCAACTAAAAATATTTGTCATCATAATGAATCAGTAGTTGCCTATTCGTGAGGAGGCCCCTAATTGCTACATGCTAAGGTTTTATTGAGCTTCTAAACACTTTAAAAAAGAGGGCCTAAAAAGAGGCATTGCATCTCCATTTGAAGTAGCCATATATTGTGTGTGGATTTAGGATGCTCTTATGTATTTTTGTAGGATGAAGGGACTAGAAATTAAAAAACATCCATTTGTCACTACAATAGTAAAACACAATCTTTGGGCACAAATTAACCCCTAAAGGACCGTCGTCCCTTCCGGGGACAAATGCGTTTTCAGGCACGTACCTACAGGCTGAAATTTTCTCCTGATTTTTTGGAACTTTTTTTGAGGATAGAAAAATTGATAAGCTTTGTGGAAATATAATTTTTTTCACAATCGATGCCCGGGAAAAAAAGTTATGACCAAATAAGCTCAAAGTAGGGGATGGTGGGCAGCAAAAAAAATGGACAAAAATTTGAATTTTTTTTTTTAATATTTTTTTCTCATAGATTATATTTTTGTCTATTTGGAAAGCTTTGATTCATTTCATTTGGATTTGTTATGAGAAAGTTATGGTCATTCTTGATTTTTGGGCAATTAGAGCATCTTCTTGAAAAATATAACTTCTAGGATGCATTTCGGAATGCAATTTTTCAAATTTTTCAATTTTTTTTTTTTTCCATGGCTTATATTACTTTCTAAAACAATCTCACCATTGGAATTAGTGTATTTAAATTCCATATAAAAGATATTAATATTTTAGATTTTTCTTCTATCTTGTACCTACTTCTACTTAACGATTTTTTAAAGAATGAAAATTAAGATTTTTTGGATTTATTTTTTTCCCTAGATTTTCAACTCAATTACCCACAATAAAGATTTAAAGCTCGAAACTCTGTAATGCAAAAATTTTAAGTTAAAAATGTTCAAAGTCAAAAATCTAGTCCCGCAATGTGCTGAAAAACTTGTTTTTTTCACTTCAAACGCAGATATCTTGCAATCTATGCGGTCAAAAATTCTAAATTTTTTTCCGTACACTCTCATACTAGTTAGGTGTAGGATCCTACGGTTAGATGTGAAAAAAAAATTTCAATTTGTTTTACTTTTTGCTATAGAAATGGCAATTTTGAGTGTTTTTTGGCAGAAAAAGGGCCTTGGTCCTTTAGGGATTAACCCGACTGATATTGGTAACATGCTAGTGGCACAAATTCATTGATGTCCAAAGTGACATACCTTTTCTACCAAATGCAAGCAAACAAGAGGGGCAATGACCTAAATATTGTCACTTGGATTATTAAAAGTTAACCCCTAGTGATCAAAGGTGGGTGTTCTTCTAAAATGGGCCAAAATGGCTGCCAAGAATTGAGCAATTTGTTTGCACATTTTTTTCTAGAAATTGGATCAAATGCAACCATAGGATCTTGAAGTTCACATTGAGAATGAGCATCTCAAAAAAATTTAAATCATTTGACTGCATAATTTAGTAGATATTTAAGTTTGAAGTTTTATTTGGGTCAATGGAGCTGAAACAAGGCAACGCATTTTAAAGGAGCATATCTTAGTAAGAATATTTCAAAATGATGACCTTTTTGTGCTCACTAAAAGACAAGACTAAAAAGAGTTGAGAATGCTCATCTAAAATTTCACAACATTCCGAGCATTTTTCAATTCATGGTAGAGCTTGCAATGCACTCATAGTGGTCACTTAAATGAAAGGAGTGTTTGTAAGAAACAAGACTAGGACACTTGTCTTCTCCTTGAATTCTTTGGGCTGACTATTCAATCCATGCCCAAACGGAACCCCCAAAAATGAGCTGTAAACTACACTACACCACTCAAACTTTAAAAAATTCCACAAGGCAAAGTTTAACTCGGAATTTGATGAAACTACCACCATTGGATTCACAACGCAATCTATTTTCTAGGGATATTTTTCTTTCAAAGGAAAACTCAAAATTTGAGAACGGGCAGCTCAAAAAAGAGGGGCAGCGACCAAAAAATTGTCACTTGGGTCATTAGGGGTTAAGCCGCATTTTAGGGGTCAACCAAATCAAGTTTAAGTTCATTCAACACAATTGTGTCAGAAAAATAATAAATAATAAATAAATAATAAATAATAAATAAATAATAAATAATAAATAAAAAATCAAGCTTAAAAAAAAGGCACTGCACATTTGTTACAACTAATAAGTCTGTTTTTTTTGTTTTTTTCATTTTTAATGAAGTGCTGAAGTGGCGATATTGAATGTTATAGTGGTGCTCCAAATTTCAACATTCATCCACATATTGGATAGAAAATGTCATATTAGAACATATCACATATCCATAATTCAATTTTCATCCAAAATCTGGTGATTTCATCCAAGATTTTTTTTTTATTTGAAATTTTTTGACGATTTTCCACCTTTTTAGTATGATTTTATTTTCTATAAGCTTGGTGCCAAGCCATAAAATTTGGTGCAATTTTGCATCAAATCGCCGGAAAAAAACACATTGGTAATAAGTAAGCTCTTTGTTATTCAGTTTGTTCCAAATGAACCCAATGTGGTCGGCCCAGTCCCAGACTGAAATCATTTGCCCTGTGCCAATTGTGTCCCTGGCGTGCGGCACCCACGTCGGCCATTTTATCCAGATGCCAGCGTACAACCCATTACGCCCGCCTCCCTCCAGAATCCCAATCGTCAGTCCACTCAGCACAAAAAGGTACCTTACTACCTTAGCCACACCACTGCAGCACTATAACTATAACTAAAATACAGAAATATTATGACCATATGGGAAGGTATGATTGGGCACTCAGATGCCAAAATGGAATTTCCATGTCAGATTCTTAAGAGTCCACGTCACTGGTTTCACAAGATGATGTGTGGCACTTTTTTACAAAAAGGACTTAACCTCTAAATGTTTTTGCCACTATGTTTTCACCAAAATTGCTCCAAAACTGCCATTTCTAATACAAATACCAAATTTTTAAAAAAAATCATTTTTGAACACTTGTAGCTGTAGGACCTTGTACATTAGTTTAACCCCTAAAGTCCCAAGGCCACTTTTCTGTCAAAAATCACTACAAATTGCTACTTTTATTGCGTTCATCCAAGAAATCAAGAAAAATAAATTTTTTTTAGATCCTAACTGCATGATCTTGTACTACACTCTTTTCAGATCATGTAGTAAAATTTTTGTGATGTTTGACAGTATGGATTGAAAGATATCAACATTCAAAGTGAAAGAAAAAGTTTATTTTCAAGAAGATGCTTTGATTGCTCACAAAACAAGAAACTCTATAATTTTCACATCACTAATCCAAATGGAATGAATCAAAGCTTCCTATTTAGACAAAAATATAATCTACTAGAAAAAAATAATTAAAAAATTTATTTCAATTTTTTATGGATTTGTTTTGTTGCCCGGTCTCCCTCGTTTTGAGGTTATTATAGCAAAAATTTTTCTCCTGGGCACCAATTGAAATAAAAATTACATTCTCAAAAAGCTAATAAATTTTTCTATCTTATGGAAAAGTTTCAAAAAGTTTCACTAAAAATTGAGCTCATTGGAACCTGCCCAAAATCCATTTTGGCCCCCATAGAGACAATGGGACTTCAGGGGTTAAGAAGATGTGGAAAAAATTTCAAAATTTTTCATTGTGTAGATTGCAAGATAATAGTGTGTGAATTGACAAAAATCTTTTTTTTGTCACTACAAAAATCCGTGCATCTCAAGGTCACATTTGTATGAAAAAATGTCCAAAATGGTGGTTACTCTTTGGATTCATTTTTCAAGGCAAGTTGTCTAGATGCTTGAAAATTTTCAAATCATTTGGATTTGTACAACATATAGGAAAAAAACAGTAAGTAGGAAGAGGTAGAGAATGACTCAAAATACTAAATTGTCAATAATTTAATTATAGCATTGAAAAATGCCAATCCCAGTGGTTGTAATGTTGTAAAAAACAATCTACACCCAATATTGTTTGTTTTTTCAAAAATATTGAAAATTGAGTTAGATAAAGGACTTCAAAGTTAATTTTAGAGTAGAGATTCCATAACTACCATCAAACTAAAACTCGTCATAACTTTTGACTTGTTAATCCAAATGGAATGATTCAAAGCTTTCCAAGTATATATAAATATATAAAACCAATTTCAAATGTTTATTATTCAAAAAAGTGTTTTTTAAAGAATTTGTTTGAGCTACCCGGGTTGCCCGCCGAACACGGAAAATTACATATCATGCGATAACTCCTTACTCATGTAGTCAAACGTTATAAAAATTGTTGGGCCTTAAAGCTACTCCTTGGGCACATCTTGCGTGAAAATTTTAAAGAAAAAAATTAAAATTTCCATTTGTAGTGAGCTGCCCAAAATTGCTATGTTGCCAAAAAATGGTATTGGTCCTTTAGGGGTTAATTTGTACCGAATCAGACCTTTCTGCAAGGTATTCCACATTATTGTGTATTTTATAGCCTTCTTTTGTTTAACATTGATTACAAATGAGGCAAAGGAACTTTTTGCATCCTTAAAAGAGGACCTCCAATCTCCTTACAGTGAACAAAATTGTCTTTAGTATATATGGCTCTTCAGCCACCTCCAGTCTTTGAATTAACTGATAAATCCCTCCTAGGCATCTAGCAAAATATAATACCTTCCCTACATACGGTGGCTAGTTATACAATGTTATATTAGGAAGGGTAAAAATTTTAAATTTTGCTCCATAAGTTTTACCTTAAGAAAAGCATAGATGGCAAATTTCATTAAAATGGCCATATTCCATGGGTAGCACCTTCACTAAAGGAGAGTTCAATGTCCATTTTCAGTTTGAATCATAAAAGTGATATCTAAGAATGGTATACATTATAGACATCTAGGATAGTTATTGATTTCAAACATCTAGGACTCCTATAGATTTCAAACTGCACAATTTAAAATATCTAGGAATAATATAGATTTCAGAAATCTAGAACAAACATAGATTTTAGGCACAAATTTAGCAGTTTAGATTGCACGGTCTGAGCTGTTACAAATGCCACATTAGAGGAAAAATCAGCCCTCTGGAGGGTTGCTCCACAGCCCTCTGGAGGGTTGCTCCACAGCCCTCCGAAGGACCTCAAAATTTTGTTTTAGACGATTGAAAAATGCTTTTTTTCCCTATTTTTGTGCAGCAGAAACTACAGTGACAATGGTGCAGAAACTCAATTTTGCAAGTAAAAAATTAATTAATTAATTAATCATTATTTTTTTAATCTTAAAAAAATATTCTAAAAATAATAATAAATAAAAAATAGAAAAAATAGGAAAAAAAATAGGAAAGCTGATTGTTTCGGCAAGCAGTTAGCTTGTTTACTGGGGGCCTTTTTCAGATTGACAGGCTAAGCTTGAAATAGCTTGGCATGTCAATCTGGAACAACCATCTGGAGGGTTGCTTTATTCTCTAATGAAAGTAACGGAATATCGCCATTTTAATGAAATTGAACATATTGGAACAAAGCAATTACTATAGACGATGAAATTTTGAGAATTTTGAATTCATATTTGGAATCCTAGACCCTAAAGTAGATAGTGCAAGTGACGAAATACAAAATTGACAACCCAAAATAGGAGACAGATTTTTACATACACAAGTGAGAAAAAAAACTCTCGCCCTTCCATGAAAGACTCGTAGCACTACAGTACTGTAGTACCGTACTTTACACAAATCCCTTTTGAGTGGTAAATCGCGCCCATTGAAGCACACCGTTCGAGACGGACCCGAATCGAATTCGTTGAGTTCCGGACTCCGGAGATCCTGGAAGCGAATTCCGCGAGGACGCAGTCCGTCCGTCGTCTCCTTCATTCTCATCATTCCCTGCCTGCCCTGCATGGGACTCTGGGAGTCTGCAATTACCGAGAGAGTGCAAGCCTAGCTAGTCCTGACTGACGAACTGAAGTACTGTAGATTGATTCGAGATTGCATCGGGAAAGCACCCCCTGTTGCAGCAGTATTGCAACAGTACTGACGCAATTATTATAGAAAACAATACTGATGCGGTACTGAAAGTATAGTAATACAATACTGTTAAATTTGTAATTGCTTCAGTATTGCATCAATTGAAATTGCCGCAGTACTGCTGTTGTTAGTAGTATTGTGACAATACTGCAATAATATCCTCTATTGAAAGCAATATTGAATGTATATTGCAAAATTTGAATTGAAAATAAACATTCTGTATTGCAACACTATTGTAAGAGTATTGATTTCATCTCCAAAGGTTCTTACAATGAAGAAGTTCAATTCGTATGTGCCTTTATAAAAGTCTATTTTAGCCCTTCGGTGAATATACTAAAGTTCTTTGTTTATCCGTAATGAACAAAATGATGCTCATCAATTATATTTCTTCATAAATTCCAAAAAATTTATTGTTCTAAATACTCAATGAATTATGGCAATTGTGAAGTGTGCATTTCAAAATATAAATTGCAAATTGCAATGGAAATGAAGGTATACACATTAAAGGTTTGAATCCACTAGGTGTACATGATTGACTTGCGGATTGACTTCTGTTCATCGCAGCAGCGTCCAAGACTCCGAAAGTGCAACTCTAGCTCGCAGTCTAGCTCACACGACAGCCAGTCAGTCTAGCTCTCTGTCTAGCTCGCAGCCTCCGTGGCTCCATCCGTCCAGAAATGAGCAATGCCGTGGGTGGTGGACGAATCATGCGAACGCTCTCCGTCCTTCATCGATCGTCGTGCCCCATCCGAACTTACTCAGCAGGCTTTCAGGCGGCGGGGCCGAGGACGGATAGATGTGCACGTTTCGTGCCGGGAAGTGACGAGACCCGCTTTCGGGACCCGCGACGGCAGCTTCATCAGGCAGGTGAGACGTCGACGACACACTACAGTCGAGGCAGTGACCCGCCGGAGAGGGCTTTGCATGTGCGGAGGAACTGGGGAGGAAGGCCGGGGACGGAACAAACAGACAGGCTTTGCATGGCTGGGCCGTCAAAGTTCAAACTAAAAATAGGAAGATCACTTTTTTTACTTTGAAAAAGATGGTGAGGAATCCTTTAACTTTGAAAGTGCTTTTAAATTATTGATCTGTTGCATTGACTTGACTTTGGGTAGAGAATTTGTTCTCTTTCTATTGTCACGTACACTGGAGGAGTTCTGCTGAAGTTTCCTCTATCGATACAGTGGAACAGTTCTCATGATGTTCCTCTACCGATACTTTGGCGGAATTCTCGGGACGTTCCTCTAACTTATCGATGTATCACGGTGGAGTTCCGTCACATGAAAGTTCCTCTATCGATACATTGGAGGAGTTCTCATGAAGTTTCCTCTAACCAACCATGTACAACCAACCGTGTATAGTTGATCTAAACTTTTTGTTTTTATTTATTTTTTGAATAAGGTAACCGACCCATTTCCAACCACTTAAGCAATTATGCATATCTATATATCTATATCTATATTTATTTGGAAACATACGGCCTTCGAGGGTTGCAGCTACAATAGACCTGACACAGCCATGGTTTTGCCATGGACTTATTCCTTGAAGGACCAAGCTGTTTTTTCTATCAAATAAAACTCAAAATTGTCATTTCTATTGCAAAGAGTAAAGAACTTTAAAAATTGTTTTTCTTTGGATATCCAACCATAAGATCTTGTGCTTGACTAGTATATGAATACATGGAAGAAATATCAGAAACTTTGACCATGTAGATTGTAAGATATATGCATTTAAAGTGAAGAAAACAATTTTTTTGCACCTTGTTTGACTAGATTTTTTGGCTTTGAATCATTTTAGTCTAAGTTTTTTGCATTACCAATTTTGATTTTCTACTTATTTATGTTAAGTAGTTGAGTTGAGAATCTACAAAACAAATTTAGGAAAAAAAACACTAAATTTTTACTCATTAAAAAATTATTATGTAGATGTGGGTTCAAGATTGAAAAAGAAACTAAATTGTTAATAGCTTTTAAATGGAATTGAATCACAAGAATTCTAATGACAAGATTGTTCTAGCAAGAAAATCTAACCTTATCTAATAAAAAAAATTTGAAAGATTCTAAAAATTGCATTCAAAAATGAATTCTACAAGTTCTTTTTTCAAGAAGATGTTTAAATTGTCGAAAAAACTAAGATTGTGCATAACTTTCTTATTATTAGTCCAAATTGAATGAAACAAAGCTTCACATGTAGACAAAAATATAATCTTTGAGAAAAAAACTTGAAAAAAATTATTTTGACTTTCTGTGAATTTTTTTGTATTGCCCGCTAAACTCCATTTTTGCTTATTGTGCCACAACTTTTGCTCCTGGCATCAATTAAAATAAAAACTATATATTCACAAAGCTCTCGCAAAAATATACAACCTCAAAAAATCCCAAAAAATATCACTAAAAATTGAGATAGTAGGAACCTGCCCGCACCCAAATTGTCCCCCGAGGGGACAAATCGTCCTTTATGGGTTAATCCCCGTTTAGACAAGTGGAGAGACAAACAAAAACTCCTGGTATGCCAACACAAAGAGCCCCTATGCAAGCAATGTCAGTTTAGGGAATTGAACCGGGAACCTCGTGGATTCCAACAAAAGTCCCTACCACCTGGCTATCACCCAGGGTAGTTTAAGGTCATTGTGGACCGCAATTGGGTGATTGCATGAAAGACCGGTACTAAAACATTGTCACAAGCGCAGTGCCGAAGCTTCATTTTGCAATAACTTTAGAAGCATGATTTGTATGAACTTGAAATTTTAATGGAGATTCTTCTTACGAGTTTAATCATATCTCATATTTTGCAGAAATTCTCAAAAGTCATTTTATATTTAAAAATCATTTAAACTAGTTTGTCATGTTTTGAGTTTTAGGGTTTTTACTACGTAAGGAGTCCTCAAATTTAATGATTTGGAGCTGAAGTTTCTATGGTCTATTCCCATAGTAGGAACTCATATTTCTACCAAGGGGAATTAAAAAATATTTTATTTTATATCCTCTACGTCCATGCAAAGAGGGCTCCCTTGCGCATGCAATTCTGAACATTGAAGATAGTTTTAGGATCATTTTTTTGGTGAAATATCTTTACCATGAAGTCTTCTCAAATGGCATTTTTTAGTTTTTTTAAAATTACTTTTCCTATTTTTTACAAATTAAAATGTTAAAGTATGTATTTTCTTGCGATTCTGCACTTTTCTAGTTCTCCTGTTTAGAGAATTTCTTTTTGCTTTTCCTTCATAGGGTATCTTCTTCTTATAGGTGTATACATTTTTCATATTTTTTATTTTCTTTTAAAAATGATTTTCTATTTTTATAGTACTTCCAAAAAAATGGCTGAAAACGGCCAAAGTGGAACAAAAACAGAAGGTCATTCTTGCAACGACCCAATTACGCATATTTGGAATGCAAGTTTTCTTAGTGCGGAATTTTTTTGTGTACGGAAATAGAATTGGAAAGATTGCATATTTTTTCATAATTTTATTACAAAAATTATAATTACTATGAATTTTTTAGTAGAAGATTGTCTATGACCTATAATGGTGATATAGACCTTTCTAATTCTAACCATAGGCTAATTGCAAAACCGATCGAGGGCTTGTTGCACTATTGACTGCCTTACAACCAATCAAACTATGCCACAATTACTCCAAGAACTAAGCTAGACATTTACAGAAAGGCAACAACCTATAGATTGAAATTAGGAGATGGCTGGAAATAGGTTGGCTACCGTAAATGGAAAGAACCATTGCATTAATTAGATATTTATCAATTGTCCCCAATTTGGTGAAATTTTGGGAATTTTGGGCAAGACTCGTGAGGTTTGACACTTTTCCTTTTGTATAGTCAGTTAAATTTTTTTGACCATTTAACCCTTAAAGGACCAAATTGCGTTTTTGGCAACATAGCAATTTTGGGCAGCTCACTATGAACAGAAATTTTATGCGGTTTCACAAAACATGTGCCCAAGAAGTAGCTTTAAGTCCCAACAAATTTCAAAACTTTTGACTACATGGTTAAAAAGTTATTGTATGATATGCCATTTTCAACGGTCAGCAGGCAACTCAAAAAAATTCTAAAAAATCACTTTTTAAAAAAGTAAAAAATTGGAACTGGTTTTTAAGATTTACATATGCATATATAGCTTTGAATTATTTCATTTTGATTTATGAGATGAAAATTACGAGGTGTTCTAGTTTGCGGGTAGTTTTGGATTTTCTACTCTAAAATAAATTTTGAAGTCCATTATTTAACTCAATTTTTAATATTTTTTTGAAAAATATAAAAATATAGGATATAGATTGTTTATTACAACAGTATAACTGTTGGGATTGACATTTTTCAATTCCATAATTAAATTCTTAACAATTTAGTATTTTGAATCATTCTCCACTTCTTTCTACAACCTATTTTTTTCCTATATGTTGTAAAATTCCAAATGATCTGAAATTTTTCAAGCATATAGCCAAATTACTTTGAATAATGAATCAAAGGAGTAACCACCATTTTGGAAGTGCAGCTGCCCAATCTTTTGTAGGGCCAAAAAAAGGGGTTTTGTCAATTCAAACACTAATATCTTGCAATCTACATGTTGGAAAATTTTGAAAATTTTCCTACATCTTTTCAAACAAGCTTATAATAAGATCCTATGGTTACATGTGTCTAAAATTTGGTATTTGTACTAGAAATGGCAATTTTGGAGCGTTTTTGGTGAAAACATAGTCTCTGATCTTTATGGGTTAAAAAATATTTATGGGCAAAATTAAAGGTTAATCATTGAAATTTTTTATTTTTCACTTTAGAGGTTAATTAAAAAGTATTCCGCCTGTTTCAAATCTGAACAACCAAGCAACCAATAGAGATAACTTAGTTCTTAAAGGAAATTTTAGGCCCAAGGGCTATGCTATCCACATAATAGCGGGAATTGCGGGAACTTGTATCAACAATTCTTTTTGAAAATTGGCTCTTTTTTCTTCTCATTTGAGGAGGCATGGAATGAAATTTTGCTTCATTAGAATTGAGATCATTGCAAGTAGAGCAATCTTCATTGTCTTGTACGGAGGAAGAGACACTTCTTTCTCGACTTTGCTTGAAGGAGAGCAATTGTCCAACTTCATTCACTACCTAGTTCTACACCTTGCCAAAAATCCTACAGCTCTTCATCGCCAACTACAAAAGCACTATGATAGATTCTTTGGGCTACGCGCTGAGGACCTAAAATGGCCTTTAAGGGTTAGAATTCTCTTCCTTGATCTCAAATGCCGAATGTCACTCTCACACAGGGTTTTTTCTTAGGCAATTTAATGCCCAATTTCCTCAAAAAAAAATGTACAACTTCAAGCCTATAGAAAAAAAAGGGGTAATTGTGTTAAAAGATCCTAACCTGTAATGATGGCCGTGCACACTATTGCCACAATGCTTCCAAAACCTCATTTCATCCATTGAGCATAGCCAACATATACAAAATTTGCATACAAAAATTACATATTCAACATTGCATACTCTGAATTCGCCTCTTTGAATTCAAACCCCAAAATGAAGGAGCCACAAAACTCAGAACCTTCTTGAAAGAAAGGCCACATAATCATTTGTCCAAAAATCAAAAGAAAAACCCTGCTCTCACATGAAACAACATGAAACAAGGCTGCATTCCAGTCCATTTGATAACTGACGTCGCTCTCCAGCTATTGACTGAGAACCAACGGCTCCTTTGCATTGCGTGTGACCAAATTCCCTTTTTTGGCAGTCAAGTGGTTCTAATGGAATTCCTTTTGTTGTAGATAATTGGTTGTACGTGTATATCGTTTGTGCAATCTGCATTGGGTCACTTGGGTGGAGGATTTGGGTGTCCTTGGCACGGAGCCATGATTCATTTCCTTATTCTATTTCTGTGCGCGAACCCTTGTGTAGTACGAACCTATCCTTCTTCTTCTTTACCAATGCTAGAACAAAGGGGACTCAGCCGGGGACTTGCATTGACATTGATATCTAGGTTGACCCTTTTGAGTGGATATGGTAGTAGTGAATAATTACATGCGAGAAAGCTTGAAAAGTCCTGATTCCGAAAGAGAACAAGTCCTACACGGACACAGCCTCTCGGATGTAGAAGAGTTGCCTATTTTGTTTTGAATGTTTTTATTTACTAGACTTAATTGTAAAGTGAACCCCACTTTGTTGTAGAAGGGGTGCTAGAGGAAGGTTTAACTAAGGTAGAGGCACCTGAAAGCATCCCTGGACCCAATGGCATCCCTTTTTAGGAAGGGGAGTAATTTTGAAACGTAAATCTAGGTGGACCATACACAAATACTTATCATTGTGGTCAATAAACAATAAGCTATGTATATTTGTCTACATTTAGGTTCTGAAATGAAGAACCTTCCAGGAAAAGGATGCCATTGGATCCAGGGACGCTTTAGGGTGCCTCTACCTCAAAAATAGTACAAAACAAAAATACAACATCAAACTCCATCACACCCCATTTTGGATGTTCCAAGGAGTTTTGTCTTGTGTTTTTTTCAACCTCTAGCTCTTGGTCCCTCATTGCACACACTTTACAATTAACTCTATAGATTAATAATTCTTTGTTTTTCTTTGTTTTTTTTAATTTTTTTTTGTTGGAGGGGGGGGGGGGGGGGGGGGGGGGGGGGGGGGGGGAAGTGAGCAAATTTATTACAACTAGGGGCAAAAAGTAACTTCAAGCATGGTGTGCTTGACTTTAATCCTTAAATAAAGGATCCTATGGTCGAGTTTGTTAAAAAAACAAATATAAATGAAGCTTTTAGCTTTCCTTTGGGAACAGGGTATTTTGAGCAATTGAAGGCCTCTCTAAACATCAAAGAACTTTAGGCATTAGAAGAGATTTGAGGGCATTGGAGGGCCTTTTCAAGTCCAATCCCCAATCTGGCAAGATCTATGAATAGTCGGTATGGGCTGTCAGAATTATTATTTTTTTTAATAAAAAATTCTCTCCCAAATATTATTTTGGGCCAATTTTTTTTTTTTTTCCGAAAATGATGTAGCTCTGTCTTGGCCACATCAGCCAGCAGCTTTGCTGCATTCCCGTAGTCTGGGAATGCAAGAAAACTCACGGGCTTTTGGAAGCCTCAAATCTCTTCTAATGGTCTTATTTACTTTGAATGGAGTTACATTGGTTGTTCAAAGTCCAAATTTGGACATTCTTTGTGTCAATTTTTAACCCCAAAAGTCCCAAGTCCATTTGGGGGTCAAAATAACATTCAAAACCGCCATTTTCAATACACACGACAAAAAATTTAAATATTTGTTTCTTTTGCATGCATATCTAACCATAGGATCTTGCTCTAGACTAATAAGAGAATAAGTAGAAGAAATTTCAGAACCTGTGACCATATTGATCACAAGATATAAGCACTGAAAGTAAAGAAAATGAATTTTGTTCTCTCCTAGCCAGAATGAATTATAAGGCTTGAAATCCTCTTAATTTAAAAATTTGTGCCATAGATTGTAAATTTAATTTTTGTATATTGAAGAATTGATTTGAGAATTAAAAATAACAATAATAATAATAATGATTTTATTCTTAAAAAATTGTTAAATTGAAGTAGGTACAAGATGGAAGGAAATTGTTGATAGTTCTAGGATGGAATTGAAATACACTAATCCCAATAGTGAGATTATTCTAGAAAGCAAAGTAATCCATGTACAACTATTTTTTTGAAAAATACTAAAAACTGAGTTCATAAATGGATCCAATACATTATTTTCTCAAGAATTTGCTCACTAGATTGCTTGCAAAACGGCAAGCAGCTTCGTAACTTTCACATCACTTATCCAAGTGGAATGAATCAAATCTTTCCACATAGACAAAAATATAATACTTAATCAATATCTTTTTTAATTATTAAAAAAAAATGTTGCCCTCGCTCTCTTGTTTTTGGACTTATTGTTGCATAGTTTTTGCTCCCAAGCACCAATTGAAATAGAAATTATATTTCTAGATAGCGAATTAGTTTTCCTATTTTGAAAAAAAGTTTCCAAAAATCTTGCCAAAAATGGAGACCATAGGTACCTACCTTAAGGAGACTATTGAGATTGTAGGCGTTAGGTGATTTTTTAGGGTACTTCCAATGATAGTACTCCCATTTACTAATCCCATACCAGTAAAAGTTAGCAATAATGTTTTTGCTTGGCCAAAATGCCAAGGTCATTGAGGATGCTCTATGATAATAGAGTTAATTGTAAAGTGTGTACAATGAGGGATTAGAAGCTAAAATTTGAACACATGATACAATTCTTTGAAGCACCACAACTAAATCTAATGGAGTTTGGTTTGTGTTTCTTTTGTACTATTCTTAGTTGATCCCTAATGACCCAGGGGGGGTGGGGGGGTGTATTTGTAGAATGGCCCCAAAGTGCCAAGAACTTGAGCAATTTGTTTGCTCATTATTTTATTGAGATTAGATAGAATGTAACTGTAGCACTTGGAAGTTCACATTGAAAGTGAAAACTTCAAAAAAATTTAGATTACTTGTCCACATGGTTTAAAGGATATTTAAGTTTGAAGTTTTATTTGGATCAATGGAAATACAAGGCAGCTCACTTTGAAGGAGCATATCTTTGTGAGAATATTTCAAAATGATGCCCTTTTGTATGTTGTGAAAGATTAGAGAGTTGAAAATATACATGTTTTTTCACAACATTCCAAGCATTTTTCAATTCACAATGAAGCTTGTAATGCACTGTGGTCACTAAAGTGAGAGTAGTGTGGTAATAAAAAGAGAAAGGAACACTTGTCTTCTCTTTGAATTCTTTGGATGTGCCCTTTTCAAGGTGGATCTAACCTTTTTGAGGTGAGCAAGAATCACATTTGTTGGCTGACTTTTTTGTCCATGCCCAAACCAAACCCATAAAAAATGAGTTGTAAACTACACTACACCACTGAACTTTGAAAAATTCCACAAAGTTGAGTTTTAGTCAAAATTTGATGGAACAACCGCCATTGGATTCATAACATAGTCTTTTTTTAGAAATAGTTTTTGTTTACAAACAAAAGGTCAGAAAATGGTCAATTGGGTCATTATGGGGAGAGCCTTCCTCCGACTCCCCTTCTACAAATTGGTGAGACCTTTATGATTAACTCTAAGGTAGGAGGTTCTAAAAGCGCTCAAGCTCTAAAATTGCCCACTTCTTCAAATGTATACTATTTGTACATATGTCTTTTTTGTTGTACAAGCAATGTAGAAACAATGTGCATTTGAGGAGGTGGACAATTTTAGAGCCCTATGCCATTCCAACTTCAAGGATTCATAACTAATTCCACAAAGCTCAAAAAAATATGAAACGACTTGGATTAAATGCCAATTCCACTTGTCTTTCAAGGAAAGTTCATTGGGGGAAAAAAAATTCAAGAACTTTCACCTCCAAAAATTCGATTTCAGTTGTTAGATGGGGGCTTTATGGACCTCCTACCTTAGATATGCATTGCACTACCGTACTGGTACTGAATTCTTATTCTAGTCCAAAAATAAATGAATACATGAATCCTTTGGTTGGACCCTTTTATTTGGTCGAGTCTATAGTAGTGCAACGAGCTTCCTATGGAGGTAAAGTCCAAGGTCAATGTAAAAAAAAGATCCCTTTTTTAGATCGTCTTCGTTCAATTGTTAATACCTCTTCTAGCTAATTTGGAGACTCTTATTGCAAATATGAATTCAAAATTTGTAAATTTATCATGCATTGCAAATAAAACATTCATGAGTTTTCCCAAGGGTAAAACGGGTCTCCGCAAGAGGCTTGTTGCACTACTATAGACTTGACCATGGCTTTTTTTTTTGGCTTTCTAGTGCCAGATTGCACTAGAAAAAAAAATCTGGCTAAAAAGGTTATAAAAAATGCCAAAAAAATTGGATGAAATCGCCAGACAGCTTTGAAATTAAAAATTATATTAGATGAAATCGCCTAATTGTGGATGAAAACCATACTATACATCCAATAAGTGGATGAATGTTGCAATTTGGAGCACCACTGGAACATTTTATATCGCCACTATGGCACTTCTTCAAAAATGAAAAAAAAGCCCTGGACTTGACCCTTTTATTTCTGGGTGAAGGGAGCATTAATAAGAAACACTATTTCAAGTTCAACATGATTGGACTTTGGATTTGGATATATGCTCAAATTGATTCATGGATGGATCCTGCATGTGCATTCTACTGCCATAGCACCAGCACAGAGCCTTTTTTTTTTTATTTAACAAAATTTGAGTTTCTTAATTGGTGCACAAGTGTTCAGGCATCACATGCCGCCACTCCCGCCAGCATCACCTTTTTATAGACACAGAGGCCCCGGAAATGATAGGCTGATGACTAAGGATTCGACAATCATTTGCCATTCAAACGATTCCCACATCCGACTTCTAATTTGACATACTCTATTTTTTTATGATTATTATAGTGTAGGATCAATGAAGATTCTGTACTGTACTGTAGTTTTTGTAGTCCTGCTTTAACTTTATATCATCTGATGACTGGACTCCCACTGGCACGCTCCCCAACTCCGCCATTCCTTTTTTCTTCTTTTTTTTGGAAACAAATGAGCTCCGCCATTCCTTTTGTCAACAAGCCCCGCCATAGCTGATTTCCTCCATTTCTTTTTGGGGAGGGATGCAGAAAGGGGCGCAATCTTTGATGAAATGATGAAGATCTTGTTACGTCCATGGCAGGGACGAAGCATGCGATGTATGCAAATCAAAAAACAGTCGTACAACCATGCAATGAAATTTTGTTTCATTTGTGTAAAAAAAAGAAAAAAAAACTTCAAAAGTATGCATGTACGATTGCCTTTGAGAAAAAGAAAGTACCCTTTGAAGATTTTGTAGCATGCTATGTAAGTTCATCCACTCATACAAGGTGAAATGTAGGCTGAAAATATTCTTTTGTGAAGGTGGTCCTGCTCCTCCTCCAAGTTCTAGTTTTAGTATTACAAGAGCTTGGTTCTAGAGGCCCACAAAGATATCAAATTGGAACCTACGCAAGCTTGTTGTTGAATCAAAGTTTCAGCCCATGAGAGTCCTTGATACGGAAGGGACTGTAAAGCTTTGTAGCTAAGGAAAAATTTAAATCTAAAATCTTCTTCTTCTTCTTTTTCCAAATTTTTCCCCCTCCTATGTTTAGATGAATTGATTCCAATCCTTGCACGAAAGCATGACGCAACGAATGATCACGTTCCTAAAGAGTAGACAAAAATGGTTTTTCCAACATCTGTGGATGCAACTTCCACAAATTTTTTTGTCAAAATCATCATGAAACACCTAGTGGATGCAAAGACCTTTACGTGCAATTTAAGACCTCTTTTCTCACCAAGGCAAGTCAAGTTAGTTGTTTTTTGATTCTATATGGTATATGGTACTAAAAGAAAACTATATGCATTTGTAGTGTATTTTAGCATTTTTGTCCTTATATTTAAAAAATTTATTTTGGCATTGAAAACAAATTATTTAGGGTTGTTAAAGTATGAGCTAACAACAACGAACTTTGAGTATTGAGTGATTCTGGAAAAGCTTGTGAAATATTGGAAACCAATTACCGTAAGATGCCTATGTCCATGGTTTAGGATATCAACAATTTGGCTATAAATGTGTCTAAAGAGAATGAATGGGGATGAACGGATATCAATAGAATTTTTAGAATAATTTTTTTTGGATGAAATACATCTATCATTTATTGCATTTTATGAAAACAAGTTTGAATGATTGTTGGATAGGACTAAATTCTCAATTGTATGCCACTTACAAACCATAGTTTTGGATATTAATTTAAGCACAATTTGTATTTTGAAAATGCTAAAGTGCAACGAAATCAAAATATTTTTGAAAATTAAGCCATAATATTATAAAATGTTTCAATTATAAAACTTTATTATCCTTTTGCCCTCTAGACTCTAATATATGAAAATAAAGATTTTTTTTAGGAAAACATAATAATTTATTTTTCTATTGAGGTAAATCTAAAGATACATATTTTTTATTATATATTTGTAATCTTATTTGTATTTAAAAAAGATAAAGATCTCTAAACCCTTCACTGATGTATGGTGCATACTCTATATTAATTTTATATCCAAAAAATATTTTTTTCCGGTAAAAATATGTTTGAAATTCAAAAGAGCAATCCCCATGTCATTTAAACCTGTAGAAATGTTTTTTTTTACATATCAAAAATAAAAATATTCATTAACCGTCACATTTGAACATTTAAATACATAATTAAACAAATCCTAATGAAATTGACAAATAGTTTGAATGGAGTGGTAAGTCAAAAGCCTCTCAAATGGCATTCAAAAAAAATTAAGGGAGAGTCACTTGGCACCAAGAAATGACTTCTTGGATCGAAATATTCTTGAAATATTCTTCGAGGCAACTTTCTTTTGACTTTCATGGACCTTCACCAAGAACCAAAGGACTTTCTTATAACAAACCTAAGATAATTGAGAGAGATTATTTTGTGAACGTGGTCAGATTGCTAGAATCCAAGCAATGATACTAGCGCATGAGTGTAGTGTTTTGAACCTACAAGCCTTGCATCTTGTTGTAGGTATGTATCTACTATTATATAAAGGTGTTTATAACATGTACATATCTATAACATCTACTATAACATGAAAAGAGTATAACATAGGTGCCTATAATATAAATCCCTACAATCATATAAGGTGTCTATGATATAGACTTCTAGCTTCCTAGGCTCATAGATTCTATGCTCTCATGCTAGTACTCTATAGATTGGGAGATCCTTCTATGACACCAAAAGTTTCTATAATGACATATCAAAAAATCTAAAGGAGTCTTTGACACCATAGAAGGGCTCTTTGGCGATTAGGAGACTTTGTTCAAGCTCTAAAGAGCCTTCCCTTAGCTTGCAAGGAGCATCACATAGATCCAAATCAATTCAAATGACCTCAAAAGAAATTTAAGGGAGAGTAGCTTGGCACCAACAATCATGACAAGTTGTTTTTAAATGACTTCAATGTTTATTATCACCATCCGCTTTTTCCTTGGATGGACGTTGGATGACAAACATTGCAAGGTCAGTGACATGCTTGGTTGGATGAAAATTTGTGTAGTAGTCTAATGGAATGGATGTTTTCTGTTCCTTTACAGCTTTACAATCTAGTCTTTTCTTCTGCACCATTGCAAACAATTTGGATGCTTCACTTTGGATGCTTTGAATGTTGTATCTTGCTTCACTTTAGGCACTTTGCTTGCATGCTTTGAATCTTATTTCTCGTTGCATCACTAGATTCACTTTCCGGTTTCCAAAGAAAGGCCTGAATGTGGTGTTTGTAGATGTCGTCACTATGAAGGTTTAAGGTTTATAGTGAATTACCCTTGTTGAATTTGCATGTTCTAATTTAGGCTTTATTGCTGCTATTTATAATGGCATTTGTTGGTTGTGGTTAATAGCCTTGCAAGGTTTTTATGGTGAAGGATGAAGATTGGTGCAACTTGTCATTCTTGTCGCAATTCCTACAGCTAATGTATGAGAAGATTTAGCATTTGTTTTTTTTCTCTTAACTTGGGGCATTTTTGGTTTTGTAGAATTCTATATAATGTATGCAGATATTCTCAATTTACATGATGAAGGCAGCCATTTACTTCATGTACTTACCATTGTGTTATGAATATATTTTAGGCTTCAAATAATTTGATTTTATTCTTGTTGATTCACCACACGTGCTAAAACATTTCTGGTTTAGTTTTGCCTTTTTAGATTTTTTTTAGCTACACGCATTCTAACTTCCTTGCATGTTGCTCTATGTTTTATGTATATCACAATATTGATGGAGTTGTGGTGCTTCATTTTGTTGCTCACACTCTTTTGAAAGTGACTGTACTATTAGTTTCTAGTTTCTAATTTCTAATTCATGTGTGTTGTTTTCATCTTTGTTTTGTACTATGGCCCTTCTGAGGGCCCTTCTTTGTTTGTATCGGTTTACAATTTGAGGATTCTCATGTATTGTATGCTTTATATTAGGAAATAGGCAACAATGTATGTTAAGTGCTTCAAATTATATTAAGTGAATGCTATGTTTGTAGTTCATGTGTTATATTTTGCCTTTAATCTTTGTATTTGCCTCTTTTTACTTTATTTTTCTCTTATAACAAATTATAGATGCTGAAAATTGCTTCTTCTTAGAATTCTAAATAATTATAGGCGGTTATAAAATACCATGAATTAGGAAATTAGGTCATAATAATAGGGAACATCATTCATGACCATCAAAATATCTCCCAAAATAAAACCCATGGCCGCATGTGATGTGCAAACCCCCACTCGGAGTGACCCTTCGAGATTCTCTCTAGACCTTACAGCAAGCTCTTTAGGCATCACAACAAGTTCTTAGTATATTTTGAACTATCTCTAGACCTCACAATATCTCTCAGTATTTTTAAACCCCTTCTCTAACTTTTTAGGAGCCCTAAGTATTTTTTGGAGGCTGATGCTCTACATGTATGGATGTGTTTGCTAAATCTAGGTACTGACTAGTTCCAACTTGTTGGGACTGACCTTTGGGTTCCGACTTCTAGGGCTAGCTTTACAAATTTGACCTCTAGTCTAAACCTTACTAGCTTGGTCTCTAGGTTATTTTAAAAACAAAAGATTCAACTACTAGTTTATTAGTTATTTTAGAAATGAACAATTGAACTACGGGGTACTATGAAGGCTATAGACCAAAGTATTTTTGAATGAAAAATTCTTACAAAAATCAGTAAAAAAAGTCAAAGCTTCACCATATGAAATGAGATTGTAACAAGAAAAAGACCAAGAGAAATAGAAAAATTAATAAGAAAGTCAAGGCTTTGCCATATGAAATGAGATTATAACCAAGAGAAATAAAAGGGTTAGTAGTGCAAAGTCAAGGCTCCGCCCTGTAAAATGACACTTCAACAAAAGGAATAACCGCAAGGTATAAGAATAATAAATTAATTGAAAAGCCCAACCCCAAATTGTGCACCAAAGTTTCCAATCTCCCAACACAGACCACTTGTTTTGCAAGTCCTTCTTAGGAGATTTCTCTGAAAGTAGGAATTCCCACGCAAGGAACTAGTGCAAAACGGTTAATACAAATCAATGATTAAGGCTTAGAGAAAATCAAAAGAATGTACATGAATTTTAGTAAGCGAACTCCAAGACATAAGCAATATTAGGCAAGACTCAAAGGGACCCTGTGTTCTCCAAGAAACGTTTCAAGATTACAAGCAATGAGCAAAATTGCTCTAAAACAAGTAAACATCAAAATGGCTAAATTAGCCAACAACACAATTATAAACAAAATGTCAATGAATTTTGGCAAGACAACATCAAAAAAGGAGTGGTTTGAAAGAGGGAGAGAAGTCTTTTATACTCTTTCTAAGGCCTATTCTAACCTCTAGATTTTTTTAGAATCCGCAGCTAATTATTGCTAGTTACTAGAAAAAGTAAAATCTACTGCTGGATCCTACTCAAATTTTGGAGAAAATTCCAAATAACAAGCAAATTGCAACGCTAGCTTTTGAAGGTCCAAATTAGACTAACCTACTTTTTCCTTTTAGGTCATTAAGGCTTGCAAAAGCCAACAAATTGTCAAGGCAAGAAAATACAAAAATCCTAGATAATGGAATTTGCATTTTTCAAACACTTTGACTTGCCTAGAGTGTCTGGATGGATTGTGGGGGGTAAAGAAAGGCTCTTTTCTAGCCTTGTTTGGATGTTGTAAGCACCTAGTACGTTTGTTAATGCTGCAAACTTATTTAAATTCCGCCTAAACTCAAGAAAGCTACCAGTTCAGGTACTTGTCGGTGTACGTAGGAAAGCTTTAAAACTTTTTGTGGCGCATTATTAGCACAAAAATTCTATCTTAGATTTTCGTGAAATCTACCACAACCTAGGTAATTTCAAAGAATTTTCCAATTGAATCATTAGTTTGAGCGGTTGAGTTTCTATATAATTTTTTGTATTCCAGAATAATCTGAAATTTTTTGGATAACCTCTAAAAAATTTCCAAACACTAAGTACAGGCTCATGTTGTTACTCTGCATTGTTTACAAAAAGGTTGATTTTAATTATCTCTTTTTAGATCCAATGATTAAAAAATCTTTTTATTAGAAGGGAATTTTAACAAACCACTTTGTCGTTGAGCTCTTAGTGTGTTTCTGTGTCATAAATAACTCTCTTCAATCTTTGGCTTCATCATTTCTTGTACTACTTGAATTTTATCTGCAAAGTACAAATCTAACTTCTTTGTGGTCTTTTGGAATGGGTGGTTATTCTAATTTTTAGTAACTTTAAGTGTGTCTAAGGCTAAGAGGTACTCTCCATCGCAAATTAGTAATTCTCATTTAGCCATGTTTTGTTACATGCACTTGCAAGTCTAGTTCAATTTATATTTTAAATTGGGAATCTTACAACTTCTTTTGCAAACAACACCCGAATATCTTTTAAGCTCTTAATTGACCTCTCAGATTCGTAACTTATCCTAGAAAGCATGAATTGGTATATTTTAGTCACTCCAAGTTCTAAAGGGAAACACCATATTAATAGAGACTTTATAAATTACAATTTAATCATTCTTTTATGACTTTTTGACTATAAATTCTATTAAAAATACACAAAAGCGAAAAAAAAAAAATCTTGAGACCAAAGTGACAATTGGAGGCTCATAGTGGGAGCCTTCACAAAACAATAAGATACTCTTTTGTAAAGGATGTCCAATGAACGACCTTCAAGGATTTGAAAGAAAGAATGCTTACATTACATCATCCACGAGTCTGATCATTTTAAGATGACTTATAGAAATATTAATGTTAGTATGATGATTCTAATCTTAAAGTCGATTCAAGAAGCTAATTAGTCATTTGACTAGGAAAAGTCTTCATTCAACGAATGCAAGATATATTCCCAAATCACCATTGCTTATTTTGCGCCACCTATATTTGGGCCTTAAATGTACTTATATAAGGTCTTTGGACTTCAGGGTTTAATCCCTAATGATCCAAGGAGGGTGTACTTTCAAAATGGGCCTAAATTGCCAATAACTTGAGAGCAATTTGTTTGCTCATTTTTTCTTGAGATTGAATAGAATGTAATTATTGGATCTCGAAGTTCACTTTGAGTGAGTACCTCAAAAAAATTTGATTATTTTGAGAGCATAGATTAGTAGATATTTAAGTTTGAAGTTTTTTTTTGGTCAATGGAAAAAGAGATAGCTCAAGTTTTATTGAAGGAGAATATATAAGTGAGAATATTTTGAAATGATCCTCTTTCTGTGCTTAGTAAAAGACAAACGAGTTGAAAATGCTCATCTAAAATTTCACAACCTTCTGAGCATTTTTCAATCCATGGTAGAGTTTGCAATGCACATAACATTCAATAACCTCAAGAGAGATTGCTTATTTTTCATGTGAGTCCTCATCCACAAAGTTCATCTACACATTATAGAAAATTAAAGTAAGCTTCAGTACCATGATAGTGGCAAAATATATATGGTGCACCCTATGCTTGGGCTAATTTTATAGTGTTTTATATTCTTTAGCTAATTTTGGGATGAAACAAACAAATCTACAAATAAATACAAAGATGGTTCATTTGCCAAAATCCAAATTTAAGAATCCATTTAGTCAAATACCAATATAATTTGACCATCTTCCATTAAGAAATTTTTTGATGGAAAAATGAAAGGATTGCTTCATTAAAATTTGACTATATGGTGGGTAGAGTGGTTGTTTTTTGAATGAAATTCATTATCCATCATGAGTCCTCACTGGATATTTTGATAATTTGAAGATGAGACTTGACCGCTCAAGGTCAAAAGAAAGGAATTGTGTTTGAAGTAGAAACTTAGACCTCATTCTGGCATAGTAGAATAACTTTTTCCAAAAAAATTTGAACTAAGAAAAGTTGGGAAATCAAGCAAAATTTAATATCCAAAATTCTTTTTGTAACTTTGAGCCTCAAATCAAAATCTATAGACAAAATCAGACAAGATGTTTAAAATGTCAAAAAAATGTCCCTTCCAACCCCTCTTTGAAATTTGTCTATAACTTTTGATTGGAGGCTCAAAATCTCAAAAGAATTTTTGGACATGAAATTTAACTTGATTTACCAACTTTTGTTAGTTTGAAGTTTTTTCAAAAAAAATATTCTACTATGCCTAAATGGGGTCTGAAATTCTACTTCAAACACAATTCCTGCATTTTGACTTAACTATGAGCCGGTTGAGCTCCTACTAATTCTAATTTACATATCCCACATGGATTGTTCTACCTCCTACCACCCCATACATATATAAAGAGCTTGTCTTCTCTACATTGAACGCAACTTAGAAAGGCTTGTGAACCATAAAGATGTAGTTGTTGAATTCGGTGTTGTCAATGAATTTATTGCTCAGTATTTTAAAGTTAAACTTTAAGGTATTGAAGCTTATTTTATACTTTGATTAAATATTCAGTGCCAGATAGATGGAATATTCTAACAGACTATTGTATTATTGAAAGTTATGCACAATGGTCACTGAAATGGATCTGCCCTTTTCGAGGTGGATTTGCTTTTTTTGAGGTGGATCTGACCTTTTAGAGGTGAGCAAGAATCACATTGGTTAGCTGACTTTTCAATCCATGCCCAAACTGACCCCTCCAAAATTAGTTGTGAACTACGTACACTGCACCGCTTAACTTTAAAAAATTCCACAAGTTGGAGTTTAACTCAAAATTTGATGAAACTACCGACATTGGATTAATAATGCAGTCTATTCTCTATAAATAAATTTTGTTAAAAAAACTCAAATTTTGAAAATAGACAACTGGGTGAATGCAAGAAACACTTATATTATTTGTTGTGTTTTGTCACACCTTAGTTTTTGATTTTTTTTTGGCCATAAATTTTGTATTTTAACTCCAAGTGACTCAAAAGTTATAGGGAAGCTACACATAACCATTATACACCTTTTCCAAAATTTTCACAATTTTTCAAAAATAATTTACTATTTTTAAATAGCTCCAATAATTTCTCTCAATGGATGATTTAGGGATTTTTTTGCACTTTTTTAACCCAAGAAAACGAATTTTGAGCTAAAATTTGGAAAGATTGTCTTCTAGTAGACTTATAGCTACCGTCCAAACGAGTTTTAAAAATACTTATTTTTATGTGGTGTACAAGTCCACAAAAAGAGCTCCTTTATGCATTTTTTTCAAAGGTATGAAACATTATTTTGGTGCGTTTTTTGGTCAAAATCCATCACCAAAAGTTTTCTCAAATGGATAATTTTTAGACTTTTCTTTAAAGAAGAAAATACCACTTTTGACATTTTAATTTGTAAAAAATAGGATTTAAAAAAAAAAATCTACAAATTTTCCATTTAAGAAAACTTTTTGGTGATGGGATTTGACCAAAAAAACTCACCAAAATAATGTTTCATACCTTTGAAAAAAATGCACGAAGAAGCTATTTTTGTGGACTTGTACACCATATAAAAATAAGTATTTTTGAAAATCCTTTGGACTATAGCTATAAGTCTATTAGAAGACCATTATCTCCACATTCAGCTCAAAATTCTTTTTTTTGGGTTAAAAAAAGTAAAAAAAATCCCTAAATCATCCATTGTGAGAAATTATCGGGGCTGTTTAAAAATAATATATTATTTTTGAAAAACCTTGAAAGATTGGAACAGGTGTATAATGGTTATGAGTAGCTTCTCTATAAATTTTAAGTCATTTTAGAGCTAAAGCTCAAAAGTTATGGCCAATAAAAAGTCAAAAACTAGGATGTAACAAAACGCTTTAAGTGTTTCTTGCATTCACTCAGCTCAAAAAAGAGGGTCCGCAACCTGGAAATGGTCATTTGGGTCATTAGGGGTTAAAGGAAGTCTAGCAGTATGCTTTAGTATTATATACTTTTAATTTTGAAATTTCTTAGAATATTGTGAGTACTAGATTATTACAAAATGACATGAGTTAAAAAAAATTGTCTAAAGAGACTCACCTTCTTTTAAAAAAAAATCATCATTTAAACCTTTAAGGACAGAGCCCCCCATGACCAAGGTAGTCATCAAAATATTCCAATTATTGAACCAATAGATGCATTCTTTGTTTCTACAATGAATAATGAAATCATTCATCATACACTTTTTGTTTTTAATGTCCTACAAGGGTTAACCCTTAAAAAGACAAATGGATAACTTTGGAAATCATCCTTTTTCATTACCATGTGAATCATTGGCTTAAGAAATAACAAAAGCACTCATAGGAAGTCAAACTACTATAGAAAACCTCCTTCTTTACAGCAAAATTTTGAAGATGAATAGTTGCACTTATATCCTAATAAAAGGATTCCCTGTCTTCTATTGGACACCAAATGTCCATGTGAAAGTTTAAGGCTTAATAAATCAAGTGATGCATTCTTTGTTTCTACAATGAACCTTGAAATCATCTATTGGGCACTTTTTGTCGTCAATGTCCTTTGAAGGTTAATTCTTAAACGTCAAGGCGGATGTTTGGCATTTGATGAATCTCTTGTGTAGGACAGAAGTTCAACTATTCATCTTCAAAATTTTGTTGTGGAAGGAGAAGTCTTCTACAATAGTTTGACTCTTCCAATGATTGCTATCACAATTTTTTAAACCAAAGATTCACACGGTAATGAAAAGCGATGATTTTTGGGGTCACCTCGTTTGTCCTTTAAGGGTTAAACCACCCACTTATCTAGAAGGGGCTGCTAAAGTGGTGGTTTTGGGGTGCTTCCACCATATTTGGAGGTTCTTGCAGGTGCCAAGAGTTGACGCAACTCCCCCCAAGTCCCAAATGGAAGGCATTGACCAAAAAGGGGGAAGATGAACAAAACTAAGGGCCAGCTTACATGTGAACCCCGATGGATAGAAAAAGCAACTAGTAGACAAACACAGTACCACCGATGATAACTAAGCATGGAAGGAAGAGGAGAATTCTACTGATTTCTTTGTATCTCACACTGTAGAAGGAACACAAAAGTGCCTTCTATATTTTGGCATTGTTGACTGCACCCACACACCGATACATGTCTTCAAGGAGGCCCTAAAAAAGTGGGCAGGAAGTGGGTTTGGGTGCTTCTCCTCAGTTCTCTCACTTCCCTCTACAATTGCCAAGTGGAGAGAAGGCAAGATGAGAAAGTAACTTAACCTCCAGTTTTGTGATTTGGTTCTTGTGGGCTGTGACGGCATTTTTTGCGGCCATATGGTGAGGTCGTGGCCTGGTCGACAACCTCCAGTGCAAACGGCATTTTGTTGATGCTCCTTCACCCAATGCTCGCACTCCCTTTGTGAGGCCAGAACTTCAAAAAAAGGGGGGCTGCTAATTTTAAGTGCCCACCCTTGTTTATGGGCTTTGGAAGAGCACCATTTCCAAGGTTCAGTTGGGCTGGACAGACATGGTCCCATGTTTCCATATCCCTAAGAAGATTTCTGGGCCACATTTGGAGAATGGACAGAAGCAACAAGTGGTGTTGTTCACTTTCAACTCTCTTCTCAGTTCTTCAGCGCAGATATTTGCATTTGGAAATGTCAACTTCACTTGTTAACATTCCAACAAAGCAAAATCATGCAGTATGGCATGGCATCAATTATCAGTAACATAATAGAAAGGGTGGTCTGTGGGCATCAAGGAATCATGTCACAGCATGGTGTGCGACGCCCTTGTTGGCAGTTTGGCAATAAGTTAGCATGATGTCTTTGTGGGCCTTGTTAGGCCACATTTTGAAAATGGAAAGACTACTAGTGTGGTTCACTTTATTCTCTTCACCTCTTCAGCGTAGAGATTCCCATTTGGAAATGTTAACTTCAATTGTTAACATTCCAATAAGCAAAATCATGCAGCAATGGCAAGGCATCAATTATCACTAATATAATAGAAAGGGTGGTCTGTGGGCATCAAGGAATAGTACCACAACATGTTGTGCGACGCCCCTGTTGGCACTAAGTTAGCATGATGTCTTCCTGGGCCTTGATGGCCCACATTTTGAGAATGGAAGGACAACTAGTGTAGTTTACCATAAAGTTTACTTTCTTCAAATCTTCAGCACACATTTTCCCATTTGTAAATGTCAACTTCAATTGTTAATGTTCCAATAAGCAAAATCATGCATAATTACGACATGGCATCAATTATCACTAACATAATGGAAAGGGTGGTCTGTGGGCATCAAGAAATTGTGCCACAACATGATGTGCGACGCCCTTGTTGGCACTAATAAGTTAGCATGATGTTTGTTTTGTGGGCCTTGGTGCCATGCTGTGACACTAAGTTATTCATTTGGTGCCTCAAGATCACCATTCTACTAGTGTATAGAAAGTACACATCATACAACTTTTGACGGATGCTTGCATATTGCAGTACAATTTTCATCTCATTGAACTCCACATACTCAGATTCTTAGCCAATAGCCAATCAAAAGTGGTGTAAAAACGGTCCTTCAGCTCAATCCACCTCAAAAGTTTCATGGTTTACAACACTAGTAGAAAGCTAGTCTTGGAGTATTAGTAAGAGCACTAGTAGGACTTGGTGTTCATATGGGCTTTGGGCATCAAGCTCTGATGCTTTCATTGGTGCTCCAAGACCAACTTTCTAATAGTGCAAACACATTCAGTTGGTATAGGTTGCACAAATTGAAGAACAAAAATTCATTTCATATTTGGAGAATTGTCAACAATGTTCTTCAAGAACAACAAATGAATTCCTAGAAAAATATTGACTATGTTATAAGTTTCATGGCTTGAATATTACAATAGTATTATAAAAATAATATTATATCATTGTATGAAGCTGACAATTCCATTACAACACTATGTGGACGAAACACCAAAATATAGATTAAAAATAACCACTTGCAAGACATGGATGAAATTGTGACAAAAGGCCATGACATTTTGTATTTTCTGTAATATTGAAAGTATTTCAAAACATTTTTTCTACGTACAATGCTAAATTCTTTTCATTATTACTTCCAACTGAATTTTTTTCTACTTAGCTTGTTGGAGTATGTCCTAGTATTTTAATCTGAAAAACCTCATTAATTGCAAGATCATAATATTAAATATCAAATAATAAGTTCAACCTTTCATGGAAGTTATATCAGTCTTCAATATTTCTATCAAACATTTCGTTGGCCCTACAATTCATTCAAGTAAAAAAACTGATAATAAATTCATTTTCAATTAGCAATATTTATATTTTCATATTCAATCTTGATTATTTTTAAGTAGAAGGGTCATACAAATAGCAAAATAGATGAGAAACATAAAATTGCTAATGTTTCAAACAAATCGTTGAAAATAAGAATTTCAGCATGGTACTGCTAGTTCATCACTTTAGTCGGATAAATTCATTTACTTGAATGAAAGTTTTTCATCAAGCTTTTCTAGGTTTTTTGAAGAATTTTGTCACTTGTTGAAATATGCAATGCAAATAAATATGTTCATAAAAGAGTGTTGTAGTTATCATAGCAAGGGATATTGGTTTGCAACCTTGAAGTCAAAGTTTTTATCCTGAAAACCATTTTTTGTATTTCAAAACTTTTGATTCTATAATTACCTGTTGAAGAACGTAGGTCCATGCTAAAATAGTGAGAATGTTATAGTACACTCTCTATGTAAACACATACCTGTAAAATCATATACCTTCTATATTTAATAGAAGATGAAAATTTCTAAGTTGCTGAGAGTACCCAAGTTTGTTTTCAAACCAAAAAAGCCTCATTGCTTTTGCAATATTTATTTGGATTGCAGAAATCAACAAAGCAACAAAGCTTGACACAAAGAAGATGTTTCCAAACCAACAAAGCTTGACATGAAGAAGATGCTCGGAAGATATTCTAAAAATAGTAGAAAAGAAATCAACATTATTTGAGTAGATAAGGTAGGAGGTTTTAAAACAAAATGGACATTAGAGGAGTTTCGGGCCTCCTAAGAGACTGTGAGTTTCCGGACTGTGGGAACTCTGCAGGAATGCTAAAATGCTACCAAATGGCCAGGTTGACGTAGCCAAGCAACTGCCACGTTGTTTTTTTTTTGGTTAAAATGATATTTTGATAATTTTTTTATTTTTATTTTTATTTTTTCGAGAAAAAAAAAGATCTGACATGCCCGTACCGTTGTTCCTTGAATCTGGGCAGACTGGGGAACGGGCTTGAAACAGTCTTCCAAGGCCCCCGAAACCCCTCTAATGTCTTAAAACATTTTTTAATCCCTAAATGCCCAAGGCCTGTCATTAGGGGACATTTGAGGCCTCTAGAAAACTGCAAGTTCCCCTACGTTTCCAGACTGCAGGAACGCAAGGGAAGCAGCTGGCTAATGTGGTCGACATTGTGCCACGTCATTTTTCAGAAAAAAAATTAGAAAAAAAAATTGCTTAAAATGATATTTGGAGAAAAAAATGATCTGACAACCCGTACCGGCTGTTCATAGAATCGGGACAGCATTGGAAACAGGCCTGAAACGGTCTTCTATAGGCCTCTAATGTTTGAGTCAAACATTTGAGGCCTATTGCAATGGGTACCCTTGTATAAAATTGTAGACAGAAAAATTATAATCATTCAATTTCAAAATCAGATTTTTGACGCTAAAACTAAACTTCAAAAAAGAATTTGTCAAAAAAAGAAACTATCAAATATAGAAACTTAGCAAGGTCTTATTTAACTTCAAAGTTTGTCGACATCAAAATTTTGGTGCCTCGGGGCATTTAGGGGTTAAAATAGACATACATATTACATTCTTAACCCTTTAGGGCTGAGCATGCCAATTTTGGTCTTTTTAAACTGAATTTTGAGTATTGGAATACTTTCCTAGCCTCAATTGCATGTGAGTTGTGAACAAGATGTGAGGGCACGGAAATTCCGCTTCCAATGAGCCATTGGCTATCAAATTTGGAGCAATAATGATTTGTCTATGGCAATTTGAAGTTGGGATTTCTAAAGTTTCAAAATGCACTGTGGAATATGTTTCTCTATCAAATTTATTTGTGTATAACTAAAGAGAGCATGCCAACTTCACCATAATGTTCATTATAATTTCCTCTATTTTCTATAAAAAATTTCATAGTAAAGTGAGTTTTTTTGTGATTAATATGATTTTTCAAAGATAGAAACTCTAAAAAATCTTATAAATTTCATTTTTTTCCCAAAAAATATTAAAAAATTAGATCAAATAGAAGATACGCATGATTATTTGTGGAAAAATAATAACTTTAATTAAGTTATAAAATTTTAACACGCAAATTTGATTCCAAAAGAATTTAAGAGGTTGCTTGGGGCTCCTTAGGCCCTAAAGGGTTAAATTACCAATAATAAACATTTGAGGATGGAGATGCTTTTAGAGCCTTATACCATTTCATGTTCAAAAATTCATAACTAATTCCACAAGTGTCCAAAAAATACAAATGAAATTGAAGTCAATGCAACTTACATTGGTCTTGCAGAAAAATTACTAAAAAAAAATGCTTTGAGGTGTGCAAGTCCTCCCAGAAGCTAAATCAATTCTTAAAAGAGATGTTTTTAGGACCTCCAACCTTAAATTTATCACACTTATAAATATGGTTGATTAAACATGTGATGATCCTCATGAAGATCATTTTAGAGTACCTTTTGCTCAATGAGTTCAAATTCGGATTCAAGATAGATTTCGTACATTTTCTTTACCACAAAATTGTGTACTATGTATGTGAGATGCATCTATAGCCCAATATACTCGTTTTCTTGGATTCTTTGCTTTCCTTATAATTAATACTTTAGTGAATAATATATAGAATGTATCCAAATGTTCTACTGCTACCTCAAGTTCATGAGAATCAACAACTCATACAACATGTATTCATAGTCATTGGCTTCTTACAATTCCAAATTGGGAAAGTTTAAACCCCTAAAGCTCATTGCAAATCAAAATGGATTTTACAAAATTTGGGCATCTAAAATAATATCAAATTTTGGACTTTATTTCCTCATATATATTTTTTAGAGCAAAGAAACAAACAAAGTTTTAGGGCCCCATTTGGAAATGCAAAGTGCAAGATCATTTTATTTCGAAAATTTTCATATTTCTTAACATGAGACTTAACTCAAATATGAAATCCAGGGATCTTTCTTGTGAACAAAATTTGAGCTTTCAGGCTTATAAGCTCAACAAGCTACATTTTGAAAAACCCAAGCGTTTTTGAAAAAAAACATTGTGCTCCACTTTGTAGGCTTTGTTCTCACATGTATTATCTTGGCATGTGGCTTGTACCAATCAAGAATAAGGTCCTATTGTTACAAATTCTAAATAATGAATAAAATTTGATTAATGGCCCTTTTCTTTTAGAGTGTTGACTTTTGGTAGTTTTGGGAGTATTTGTCAATTTTTAGTCCATGCATCTTTAACCCCTTAGCACTCTGACGCCCCAATTTTGGACGATAGATAGAGAGGTTCCAAAGGATCTTTTGACCATAAACTTTTCATTCATCTACAAACCAATGCTTCATTATGATGATTGTCAAGACTTATAAAGTCAACTTATTTGGGTGTTCATGAAATTTTGACACAAGGTGCAAATATGTACCTTCTTAGAGCAAATATAATTTTTTTATTATCACATACCCGGATCAAAAGTTATACTTTCTTGAACTTTTTTTGTAGTGGGAGCAATTTGGGCATCCTTGGAGCATCTTTTGCTAAAACCCTCATTGACTTTTGAAATTTGGTTTATATGTAACTTGTAAAATATGACATGTAGTTGTCCAAAAAAAAACAAATTTTAGTTTTCAAATCACATTCTAAAACAAGTCAAATTTTGTTAGCTATGTTGAAGTAGTTTCAAGATTTGACCTTCTTGTAATTTGTGAAGTCAAAGTTCTTGAAAGTTTTACAACATATTCCAAATGTTTGTCTCTAACTTTTCACCGTTTGGGTTCAAAAAAAATTTCTTCATTGTTCAAGAAATCGTCAAGAAATGACTAGTGCATTGCCAATTTGATGATTTAATCCCTAAAGGACCAAGGTGATTTTCCTACCAAAAACCACTCAAAATTGTCATTTCTATTGCAAAGAGAAAAGAGTTGAAAAAATTGGGTTTTTTTGCATATCCAGTCGTAAGATCTTATACTTGACTAGTATATGAATATGTGGAAGAGATTTCATAAACTTTGACCACATAGATTGCAAGATATATGCATTTAAAGTGAAGCAAACAAGTTTTTTTCCACCTTGCTTAACTAGATTTTTTAGCTTTGAATCTTTTTAGTTCAATTTTTTTGCACTATTGATTTTGATTTTCTACTTACTTATGTTAAGTGGTTGAGTTGAGAATCTACCAAAAAAATTTAGGAAAAAAAGCACTTAATTTTCAATCATTAAAAAATTGTTAATAAGAGGTGGGTTCAAGATTGAAGAAAAAACTAAATTGTTAATAGCTCTTAGATGGAATTGAATCACAATAATCCCAACAGCGAAATTGTTCTAGCAAGAAAATCTAACCTTGTCTAACAATTATTTTTGAAAAATTCTAAAAGTTGCATTCAAAAATGAATTCTATAAATTATTTTTTCAAGAAGATGCTTAGATTGCCCGAAAAACTAAGATTGTCCATAACTTTCTCATAATTAGCCCAAATTGAATGAAACAAATCTTCACATGTAGACAAAAATATAATCTTTGAGTCGAAAAATTGAATTTTTTTTTTTTGACTTTTTCTGATTTTTTTGTGCTGCCCGCCAAATTCCATTTTTGCTTATTGTGCCATAACTTTTGCTCCCGGGCATCAGTGAAAATGAAAATTACATATTCACAAAGCTCTCGCAAAAATACACAACCTCAAAAAATCCCAAAAAATATCACTTAAAATTGAGACAGTAGGAACCTGCCCGGACCCAAATTGTCCCCCAAGGGGACATCCGGTCCTTTAGGGGTTAAGGTAGACTACCCCATTGTGGTCAGATGACCCATAGTGGACACCTAATGACTCCATGATAGTTTTTTTAGCCACAATCAATGTCTAACTTGACACCAATGGAGCGATTAGTGACCTCATTAGGAACGCTTGCTTTTTTAGTATAAATCATTGTAGGAAGTGACTTTTTATGGCCTTCTACATTAAAAATTATTGTGACCACTTTAGGTGATTAAGAAGAGCATACTGGATACACTTTTTGTTGGTTATGGGGTAGTCTACTGACCCTTTTGCACAGATCACTTCAAAAATCCATAACAAATTCATACTTTGTTTGAAAAATATAATTTCAATTGCTCTCACTATTTCTCACACTTGTCTACATGTGGGAAAATATTTGAAAACTTTTAGCAATGGCATGAGGGTAGACTCCAAAGTTTGACCACAATGGGTTGGTTTACCTTAGAATAAACTAGACTCCATATTTGCTTTTGAAATTTTTCAAGAGTGAATCTAACATCAAATACTTATAAATGGTGGAAATCCTCATTTTTGTGTAGAACAAAATTTTACTCCATGAGGGCTCAAAGTCTGCTGACCCCATTTTGCACGAATGAAAAAAAGCTCTTATTCTCACTTCAACTGTTATTATCTTTCAATCCAGACAATCAAATGGGCTGAATTTTTTTCCACACATTGCCTTATCTGTTTTACACACTTTTGAATGGTTGGAATTCAAAAAAAAGTTTTAGTTTCTGATTTTGGACAATACATCAAAAATTGGCAGTTTTGGACTCTCCGTCCTCCAAACCACCCTCCAACGCTTAGGGATTAATATAATAGATAAACAAAAATACGCAAAAATTTAAGAAAGGATTCAGGTGGTAAGGGATTAAAGAATCACATTGCTCTTTACACCGAAAGACTCCGACCAATAAATGAAACAACAAAAAGATATCGTCACTGTCCAGTCCTCACTGGAAATCTCAATGAAATGCAACTCACTCAAGGGATTCTTCGCACAAGTGTAAGGAAAACGTAAAATATGATTCAAAGATCACGGCCTCCACATCTGATCTGGAAAAGAAGCCCAGCCCAATCGTTTATCCTGACAACCACGACTCAAATATTTGGTGACAGCTCACTGCTGATCCACTGAACGGTATCTCAAGCATTTTATAATCACACAATGCAGTATTTCTGGACCTCCCTCGGGAAAGAGAAACGTAACAGAAATTCACTAAGTCTCCATCACAAAACAATAATAGTGCCTCAACAGGCTTTTGTTGCAATTGAACAGGTTGGCCATAAACAGAGCTACTGTACACGTACCAACAAATGTCGCTATTCAGGAGACAAGTAAGGTTGGTATTCAACACCTTCTTTCTCATAAAAAGTCAGGTTGCCCAGTCGATGTAAGACACCTGTGCCACATGCGGCTGTTGGGATCAACATTTCTTGCATACGCAATCACCTCTGGAATGGGTAGAAGCACGTAGTGGTTGTTGGCAATTCCTACGGTGACCCCAGTGAATCCGGCAAAACCTGCATGAACCTGCAGGAGTAGTTGTATTCAAGATAGCAAAAAATCAGTGGAGACTCCAGGTTTGAGTCTCAGTCTGAATATGAAGGTGACCTTAGAATATTAGATGCATGCAACTCAGAAACCTTGTCATCAAAGTGAAAGCACAAAGCGACTTTAAAGGGATAAGAGCTTCGAATAAGAGGATAATGAAATTTCAAAAATGAGCTGCAGTGCACAGATTCCAATTTAAGAGTTGCTTCGAGAGAAAAAGAAGTCTCTTCTAGAAGCAACAGACGCACCGCATTCTGCCCAAGTACAGCACACAAGATGCGATCCGCAGCATTGGCACGACATGCTCGGATCATGTACGTAGGATCAATGTACTTCACATCTGCTTGTGCTCCGATATTTTTGAAATGATTCTTGACCTGCATCAATGGCATTTTGCAGAGTACGTTAATTTTTACAAAGCCTCGGAAAAAAGTCCATGAAGCATTGCACAACACTCAACAGAACCATCAAAACTCACGCACGCAACAATGCAAGATCGTGAGTGTCTCGGGGACTTCCGTGACCCAGCTCTTTCAATTAGTGATCAAGTATTCTAATGAAACCCTTCCATTGCAGATTTTTGGTACATATGCACTAATTTTGGCAAATAAGGACACTCGTTTGTCGGAGGTGTTTTGAAATCCAACATTGATGTACAACAGAATGCAAGAGATCAAGAGGAGGTAAGGGAGGTCAAGAGGGATATCATCGGTAGAGAAGTAGGCATGCAAACCTCTTTTGTAAGATGAGTGCCAATGTCTCCCAGCGTTGGGTTTCCAGAAGCATCAGTGGCATTTGACAGGCTTGCCATCAAATTCTGAAAGCATAGAATAAAGTACCGTCAATATCCTTTCCTAGATGCTTGCAGCAGTATTATTCCAAAATGCATAAAAAACACTATAACGCATTTCGAGAGCTCAGGCGATTGCAAAATTGCTTGTAAGGTATTTGGATGCAGTAGTAATGTAGCCACATGAATGTAACCACATGAATGTAACCACCCAATAAGGGCAATTACCAATGAATTTGTGCTTCTAAGGGACGGTTTCCATGTAAATCTAGCAGTCAAGAATGTGGCCCGAGATTCTGAACGGGTGGAGGCTGCACAGCTCTATATCGAAACTAATGCCTACAAGAAAGTGCAGTGGAGATGATTCAAAAAAATTATCTGGCACCATCAAGACAATTGCGATACACCGACTTTTTAATTTCTAAGCCTTTGAATGCCTCAGTATGCGAACTAGGCCAAACATAGAGCCAAACTATCAGAGTTTAGGACAAAATAGGAGATTGAGAGCAGCTGACCTGACCGGCACCTTCAGCTACACAAATGACAGCTCGACCTTTAGTTTCCAGCAGGTATTGGATATGCTGCAGCATTCCCTCGGGTCCATCCAAGGTGAAGTTCACCTATAGGGCACATGACTTAAATATTTTGTCAGAACTGCTCTCTTTACACCAATATCCAGTAGCACGAATATCATCTTTGACAGTGCGGAGGTTTGCACCCTCTCCGCTGTCTCCACTCTAAATTTGTAAGCATGTCGTTCTGCCAACACAGCCCTCATTGCCTCCTTTCACTGATAGTAATGGCAAGAGTGGAAGAAGCTTTCAATGTTCTATCTAAAGTTCTATCCAATTTGGAATCATTTCAGCATGCTTGGGCTGCACAAGAAAGGCTGTAAAGAATGTTAAGGTAATTGGGAGCTATGCAACGGTACCCGATTGGGGCTCTAATTACAATACGGTAATAGAAACCTGAGCACTTCAAGTCATGTTAAAGTTTTACTTAAATAGTGGAAATATATTTGCTTGTTGATTACAATCTTAACTCACCAAACGAGTGAACTAATAACAACAGTCTTCCTATAAAGTTTCAAGTTGTCCTTTGGATATGGAGGAATGCCCAGGGAGAGCAACACATCTTGCTGAACAATGTCAAAGTAAGCAGATGCCAAGCTCAATTGTTCAAGGTTCAGGAGCTTCCAGACAAGAGCCAACTTTAAAATCGAAACAAAGTCAGGAATATCACCTCTAGTATCTAGCAGACGTCGACCTGACCGCTCGCTAAAGACGCATGCATGGCAACGAAACCACTTTGCCTTCCCATCAATTTCACAATGCCCATGCCATTGTAAGCATTGGTCGCCTGCACGGCATTGAGACGATTGTGAGACAAAGGTGGAGAGTGCTTGTCACAAATACTCGAAAGCATCAGGCCAGAATTTGATCGTGATTCAGTTCCTAAATCCTATGAAAAGAGCTCATCTTGAAATAAGAATACCTCAATGTAGGCTGAATTGATGGCTTTCTGGGCTTCCTCCACAGCGGTATCAAATCCGAAAGTCCTATCCATGAGCAGAATGTCATTATCGATCGTCTTAGGAACCCCCACAACGACGACTTTCTTCCCTCGTTTATGACACTGAACACAGCACGGCACGAAGTCAGTAGCCTAGAGTCTGCAATCTTTAATCTCTAAGATTCTGGCAAGACCTGTCCATCTGCATTAGACGCTGTAGTCGTCTATTTGAAAGCCTATGAAAAAAACCCATTTGGAATCTCCATGATAAGAATAAAGTGGCCTTCCCTTGCACAATCAGGAACGTCACTACATGCTTTCCTAAGTCTTTGTCTATATATGTATATACATGCGTATGTATCTAAAATTTCTTTGTTTGAAGATTCACTAAAGGAATTTTTAAGAACTAAAACACATTAAATAGGACACTTAGAGGACTTACTATACCATGTTGATGATCTCAAATTTTGCCAATCGTACCAAAATTCAAGTACCACAAACTAACATCGTATATTTGGTGAATCTTTAATATCAAATGCTTCGAAGTTTATTGGGCAAAGGTTCGAAGTTTATTGTTCGACGATATGGGATAATTTCTAATCATTATGCTTAACACGTTCCTTTCAGAAACTAAATTCCAGCGGTTGTAGAACTCATATGTTCTAGCACATCCAAGTTTTGTTCAAAGTTAACAGTATTTAAACCTGCAGCACCCAAACCAGATTCATTTACCCTATGCACCCTGTATGTAATCCCTGATTTGCGACCTTCTTAAAATTGCAGTTGTAAACCTTGTGCCCAAAATGGAAAAAAGATTGTGGGACGAAAGAGAAAAGTTAAGGCATTACCTCATTATGAATGGCTAGTGCACCTGCATGTGTTCCATTTCCTCCAAGGACGAATAGCATGTTGATACCCTTCTTCTGCAGGACACAAGCGCTTCAAAGTGAACTAGCAATTTCTAAATCAAATTTCATTAGCCCCATTGAAAGGAGGTGAATAAGTGTGTTTCAAGAAGGTATTCTTACTGACCAAGGGCGTTACGGTAGAATGTGATGCAAGACTCAAATAGAGTTGCAAGGGGACAACGCATGAGGGACATAATTGAACTTACCTCTAAGCTATCCACAGTATCGGTAGTTCTAGCTCCTCCACGGGAAACACCGAGAAGACTTCCTCCTTCAAGATGAATGTTCTGTACTATTTTCCTTGACAGCTGCACCCCACAAGCCAACAAAAAGACAGCTTTCATCAATTGAGCTCAATTTTTCGTTTTATAAAAAGAGACAACAAGAAACTCAATTGTCTGCTTTAATTATTTGCATATTAAGCTGTCAGAATGGTTCCGAGTCTTGGTGGAGAAATGGAGCATACAGGAATGTCGTGAAGGTTTTCCTCAAAAAATCCTCGGTAGCCATTACTAATTCCTCGAATGTCCTCGACTCCATAGCAATCCAATGTCAAGACAATCTGCAAAAAATCAAGTGAAAATCAGAATTCATGCTCAAACTTGCACAAGGATCATCCCATTCCCTTCCTCAATGGGTCTCATATATCTTGATAAACATACAGAAATTAAAACTTCTCTTCTGCAAGTGGAAAGGTCACCTGTCGAATAACGTCATTGAGACCAGGGCATAGTCCTCCACAAGTGACAATGGCTGCCTTGACCTTTGCCGGATCGTAATAGGTCTTCGACCGAGGTCCAGCCCTCGCAACCCTTCAGAGAACAAGACAAACCACTAAAATGGTTAGACTCCAATATGAAGACCATAACATGCAAAAAAATGCAAAATAATGACGATGATGATTCTGCGAAGAGCTCGTTCTGATAGCAACAAACGCTGGAAGCAAGTCCCTTGATATATTCCTACTAGTCTACTATTGTAGAAGGGACATTTATCCATTCGGAAGTAGCAAAACTATCAATAATCAGAATACAAAAGTTCCACGCAGGTTCAGGCAAAAATATTTGTTTTTTTAAGAAGGCACTCAAGAGTTTCTTCCTCCTTTTTGTGTTTGATAACCAGGATACCCTACCATTGATGCTGGAAATTGCAATCGCGGTCTACACATTCAGCTCTAGCTGATGCTGGTGATGCATACTTTATCGTCTGTTCACAGTCGCACAGGCTCAGAGTTCTTGCAGGAACAATCTCTTGGGTCAATCCAGAAGGGATAACAATTCGTGGCACCCAGTTAAAATTACATCCAGTAACCATGGTCCAATTTACATGCTAATAAAAAAATACATGAGAAGAAATTCTATAGTTCTTTGGCCCTCAAGATTCTTAGTTCTCTGAATTCACTACTGCACAGCCCTTGGAGAACTGTGGCCTCACAAGCGTGACAATAAAAAATCTTTAATGGCACAAACCCTCAGTCTTAATAAGTACATGACTATTTGACACATGGATGGTCTACTAATAGGGAGTTTAATGAAACGTAGAAACCAAATCTGAAGAGTATTCTTCTAATGACAATCTTGAACCAGTTGGAAGACCATCTTTGGGGGAAGAACCAAGTGAAGGCCTGTGTGGGAAAGATATGAATGATGGGAAGAATAAGAGGACGGTGGAACAATCAAATGGCTCCAAGACTTGGAGGAAACCCAAAAGCATCTTTGTGTGCAAAACGTATTTCCATAGTCAACTCAAGAAGGTCATGAAATTTCAGTTTCGTTCACCACTGCTCTCTTTTTAGCTCACTTTTGGAGTGGAAAAGAAAGACCATCGGCCCTGTTCACATTCATACCTTGAGAAGGACACGATCGTCTTCGTGGATGAACATTTTCCCAAGATCGTTGCTGAAGCGATTGGTTGTTCGGCCTTCTGGCAAGGGTAGACTACACAGGAGAATATTCAGTTTTCCTGTTAGTGTTCCCAAATTATTTACTTCAACAAATACACCCAGACCTCTTTAATGTCACGCCCAAACTGCAAGTGACTATCAATGGCTTCTGCAACATTGTGACAATCAATAGTGGTTACATGTAAAAGTGAAATTAAACAAGTACTCAGGGTCATGAGTGTTAGGAAAGTGGTCTACAACCCAAAATTTTCACACTTATTGAATTCCTTATTATCACATTTGTATGCAGCTTCCTGCAACCTAACAATGAACATAACAATGAGAACGAAGAGAGTTTTAAACTGGGTACAAACCCAGCGTTACCCCAAAACTACTTCTCTTTTATTCCATTATTTACTTGGACTTTGATTGCCTTAGACTAAGTTAATTCGGACACATTTATAACGACTAAGTTCACAAATATACAAAGACTAAAAACGTTCAAAAGCAATCAGATCATTACCGAACTAGGAATCGGAGAACACAATAAAACAAGTTTACTCAGTTCTTGGGTAACCCTACCGTTTCCTAATCTTCGGTGTGATATGAAAGTCTTTTGAATCTACTAGCTCGTCGCATTTCAATCAGAAAACCATTTCACAAACATTTTTGCATCATTTCGACAGTCACTACTGTTGCATGAAAATTGGCACTCCAACAGTTCGATTCAAGAAACAGAATATGGGACATTAAAGAGCTCTAGGTATCCAAGAATTTGAAACCTAAAATAATTCGAGGATGCAACATTACAAAGTGCAGTACAAAACACTTTCAAATGTACTCCTACGTCGTCCCATTTCAATCCAAAGACGATTTCCCAAACATTTTTGCATCATTTTGACAGTACATTGTTGCATGAAAATTGTCAGTCCAGAAGTTCGATGCAAGTACACAGAGGATATGACATTATAGAGCCTCCAAGTCTCCAAGAATTTGAAACCTAACAAATAACTAAATGCGCAACGAGAATCAAACTCCCCACTGACCTCGTTTTCGCACAAAACGACGAAGGGTGCGCCGGCACATCGAACACATCCGTAATGTGCGGCGGTCGAAAATTCTCCGCATAATCGTCCTCGAACAAGCTGAACTCATCCCGCTTCTCCGTCGTGCTCACCGCATTCGTCACAACCAAATGATCATTTCCTACCGACACCCAACAAGGCACAACGCGGCAATTCAAGAAAACTCTTCTTGACAGGAGGAAACCCGAGGAGCCCAGGCGGAGCTTCGGGCGAGCATTGTTTCCCACCCTACTAAGAACGGGATTCGGCATCATCACAACAGCAGCAACACTTGTCGCCATGATGATCCTGTGACAAATCGAGCTCGTCAGGGAGCTATCTAAACCCGAGATTTAGTCACGGATCTCTCGATAGTTAGTTGTGCGGATCGAACCCCTAAAGAATGTGCTTCATAGTGTGGATTTTGAAGGGCAAGCGGTTTGCGATTGGGATCCAATCGTGCTGAATGCTTCAAAGGAATGGCACGGGTTTCAATCTCGATGAATCCTGTCAAGGAATTGTGGCATGACGACGCAGAAATATCTCAAAAAATGCTTGCAACCCCACCAACTAAAAGTGCGGAATCTGAGCAGGGGCAGATGCGCAAGACATTCTGTTTGGAGCCAGTGGGAGTGAGAATTGTAAGAGCATATCCAGTGATGAGAATCTACGGAATTTTGAGGGGTTTTGGAGCAGCTTTTTTATCAATTCCATTCAAGTTTGGGCCAAGAATTTGCCGAAACTTTTTTGTTATACTTTTTTTTTTCATTTTTCTATCAAGTGCCAAAGTGGCGGTATAAAATGTTATAGTGGTGCTTCAAATTTCAGCATTCACCCATATATTGGATAGAAAATATCACATTAGCACATATCACATGTTTATAATTTAATTTTCATCCACTAAATCCGGCAATTTCATCCAAGATTCTTTTTTCAATTTGAATTTTTTTGGCAAAAAACTTTACGGTCATTTGTCATTTTTTAGCCAAATTACTTTTTTCTACTGTAATCTAGCACCAGAAAGCCAAATAAAAAAGCCCTTTGTAGTAGTAGAATTAATCTTAAACTAAAGTTGTTCCTAGTTGTAACAATGGTGCTGAGGAAGGTTTAACTAAGAATAGTATAAAAGAACCACAACACCAAACTCCAACGACTTTTGTCTTGTGTTATTTTCATACTCCGGCTCTTAGTCCTGCATTGCACACACTTTATGATTAATTCTAATAAATTAAATAATCAAAATGGATCAATAGGGATCAAAAGAATTAAAAATAGAAAAAATAGGCTTCTTTATTTTAGAGTTGATTGCTACATTAGCAATACGTTGAAATCCAATTATTTTTTCATGTTGATCAAGTGGTCCAAAATTAATCCTTTAAGGCACATGAAGTCAATTTTGGACATAGCATAGTGTTTTTGTATACACTACAAGAGAAAGGGGTGTTTTAAGTGAGTTTTTAAGTATAGTCCTAGACACCTGATTTTAAGTAGTAACCTTCAAGGAGATTTTCAGCAAAATTTTACTTAAAACACATGTATTTTAAGTAAAATTTTGCTGAAAATCTCCTTAAAGGTCACTACTTAGAATCATGTGTCTAGGACTATACTTAAAAACTCACTTAAAACATCCCTTTCTCTTGTAGTGATACTTGATTTGAAAGGTTCATGAATTGAGGTATATAGTATAATAGTGACAAATCTTTATATTTATGTTGATTTGCTTCCAGTGACACACTGAACTTCCACTTGGGAACTCTCAATTGGTGTTGTATCTGAGTGTGATAAGGTTTAGATATTAGAATGACATTCAAATGAAAGATGCTAATTGTTAAAATATCATTCCAATAGTGTAGGCCTTGCCATATTTTAGTACATAATTTTTATTCTAGAAATCAATTATGGTTACATACATATAGTTTATTTTTGCCATCTACAACTTGAAAGAAATAAACTATGACTGATTATTGATGCTAAATTTCAGCAAGCACTTGTGATTTTAACCCCTAAAGGACCAACATGTGTTTTTTGGCTATATAGAAATTTTGGACATGTAAGTGACTAGAGATTTCCATATTTTGCAGGGTTGCTATTCTGTGAGCGTGCAAGCGTGAGCCTGTGAGCTTGTGAGCATACATTCTTTTAGAAAAAATTCTATGGTGGAACCTATGACCGTGGACATTATATCATTCAAGATTTAGAATTGAAAGACTGAAATAATCTACTCATTTTGTCAATAAATGGAAAGTAGAGATGTCTTCTACTACCGACATTTTTCCAAACCATGCTTGATATTTTTGGAAACCAACGTCTACATTTAGGAGCCTTCATCCACCATAGAAGAGACTGCAACAAGTTGTTTAGAAGACTAGAAGTAGAAGCCACAAAGCTAATTTTTTTGCAATCTCTATAGGATATTCTCAATGGCGCAGTTGTCGATAGGCTCATCAGCATTGTCATCTGAACCATCAGCATTGTCCTCTGAAACATTTAATTTCTACCATAGAGCAATTGTTTAGTGGCATGAGACTTAAGTTTCACAAATTTTTCTATAAAAAAATTGATTTAGATCAAATTTGAAAAAGGAAAAAAAATAATTAAGGTCCAAGTGGTTGATGCATTTAATAACATTGCTTACTATATAACATGCAAATGTATGATAGTCAATAAGATTAGAAAATTTAAAGCTAGTTCCACGCTAGATTGTAATTATGGGCCTTATTGCACAAGAATAGCTAGAATACAATCAAGTTGCAAGTCTAAACTTTTAATAGAGAATCTTGAATACACAAATAAGTCTTCAAAATCATCATGGTTAAACTAATTATAAATTAATTCTTTTTTGATCCTAGTTATTGGAGTGTGGGCTCCCATTGGTGCCAAGAGCTCTTCCAAATAATCTAATATGAGACCAAAAGAACCAACCGACTCTTACACAAACACAATTTGATCAAATCCAAGCTTCAAGCCAATTTTATTATTCATTTATCTTATATACATGAACAAGTCCTTCATAGCTAAATGAACAAGCTAGAATATAAATTTGGTCTTTTCTTAATCACTTGTTAGGATGTGAGGAATACCTCTTGACATCGTTTGTAGCTCTTTGGTGGCGGAATCAAAAGACAATAATAACAATTACTTTTTGTTTGCAATGAAAGGCCTCTTGTAGGTGCCAAAAAGTCCTGCTCACATCTTAGCAAGTGATCAAGAAAAAAAAAGAATCCTTACAGATGTGCAAATCCTACAGATCATTTTATTCAAGCTAGAATAAAACTTTATTTTTTCTTTGTCATTGGTTTATGAGCTCAGGACTCCCATTGGCGCCAAGAATTCCTCTAAACAATCCAATATGTAATTTAAAGATAAAACCAACCTTTGCAAAAGTAAAAGCAAATTGAACACAAGCTTATAATAAGGCTAATTTATTATTTAAGAACCTTGTGTACATGGAGAGATCCTCAACATCTAGATGAAATAGATTGCATATAGATTTTATTTTCTCTTGATCATTTGCTAGGGTGTGAAAAGTACTTCTCGGCAAAGAAAAAAAATCTATAAATAAACAAAAAAATAAAAATAAAATAAAAAATTGCGTCTAAAGGTCTTCCTTTGGCGCCCAGAAGAACCCCTAGGAATCTCTTTTTGGCGTCAAGAGGTACCCTTCACATCCTAGGAAGTGCTCAAAGATAATCACACCACCTTTGTACAAGCTCAAGTCCTATAACCATAATGGCAAAGTTAGAGTACAATTTTTTTTCCACGATCATTGCCTAGTGACTGCAGAGCTAGGTGCTTCCATCTCAGGGCTGGCACTGGCGATTCTTTAGAAATGATGTGCGATAAAAAATAGGGTATGATTTATTAGTTGAAGTAAATTTTTTGAAGAAATTTAGAAATAAATTAGGGGTCATGAAAATATAACAAGGCGTTTAAATAAAAATAGGGTTCACTATAAAGGTAATTTTTAAATTTTTTTTAGATTAAAATATAGGGTTCAAGTTGGGGTTAGGATGGATTTGTAGGGTTGGATGTGGATGAAATTTGTGGACTCTAATGAATTACGGTCAAATGACCAGATGAGATGTGGTTCAGTAATGGCTTCTTGCTAAAGTTGAAAGTGCCTAGCCTTGGATGCGTTGTCTATATTCAATGTGCTGACTTAAGGAAGGTTAATTTCTATTGCGTTTAAAGTTTCCTTATCTATTTCGTTGGATACCCGTTGGCTTTTTTAAGCCTTCTAATTTTAATCAATTTTCGTATTGTAGAGACTCTGTATGGCCGTCGCCGCGCCATTGGCAATCCCGATTCATCGTTCAAGTGTCTTAGGGTTGTGCGGAGGGAGAAATGCGTGGTTTTGTTGCAAATCAAATTTTGCTAGAAATTGCTTGGTTGCGGTTTAGGATTACTACAGTAGCTGTTACTTTGGCGATTTAGATTACGCATGGAAGCAACGTTGTTCGGGGGGCTGTTTTCCTAAAATTCTAGGGTTTCATGCTTCAATAAGGTGGTCACTGCTACCCGACCGATTTGGATTTCTATGGTTGTGATTGTTATTTGTATTGCTTAGGGTTCAGATTTGCCTTCACAGATTCCTTTAGATTCGGTCTCATGCGTTCTAGTGTGTGTTTTTGGCATCTTCATTTTAGGGTTCTCTATGGCGTCCAAAGTGAAGTTATTTAGGTTAGACCAGGACGGCAACAAGCCGCGAAGCATGGGGGAGATCAATTCAAAGGAAGATGAGTCATATGCTGACCTATGGGAGCGTTTGGAGAAATCCGATGCCATCCCCTGGCCGTTTGTCTTCTGGGACGCTGAGGAAGAAGAGCGGATTCCTGTGCTGCTGGAGGGCCTCAATACTTACAAGGGACATGTGTACGTCGTGAAGAAAGACTGTGGAGATTCGGCAAGTCATAAAAAATTTTGTCCGGGCGATGAAGGTTGTGGGTTGGACTCCACAGTTGATGTTCTTGAAGAGGACGCGGATCGACCACAAAGCAACACGGTTACTGTGGATGGTGCTCCTCCAAGCCCCTCTGCAAGCTCTAGGGTGGATGGTGACTCCAATGGAGAGGCGGTGGAAGGGCTTCAGCCACAGCAATGGCTAAAATCATGCATACTTGGAGCCGAGGTGATAGATAAGTATCGAGATTTCAAGCAGAAGACTAGGAAGGAGCTCTGCAACCATGACATGGAGGACCACAAGTGGGTTCTTAAGTCATTCGACAAGAACAAAGTTGCTACTATGAAGGTATATTGCCTGGAGTGTGCAAAAGATTGTAGTGGCAGTAGCGGAAAGCACTCCAAGGATGTGATTTCGAGTTTGTTCAACAATTTCAAAAACAGCCACATCTACAGCGATTCTCACATTCGTCAGTATTGCAAGAAGAAGAACATCCCGTATGAGCCGCAAGCATTATCCAGTAAGGAAAAATTATCTTCGACAACAACACCTGTGGACCACAAAGAGCTGGTTCAAGAAGGCATCAAGGTCATTGATTTAGTGAATGAGGCTTGTGCGGCAAAACGACCTCCCTTTGTTGCTGTTGGGGATGTAGATGCTCCATGATTGAAGAGCTACTTGTTCAAAGCTCGATGCACATATTGCAACAAGTGTTTCATGCTTTGCTCCGCAAAGAAGCAACTGGATTCCAATCTCAGAAATCATGTTGCATCAATTAAACATCTGGAGAGAGTAGAGGCTGTGGATTCAAACAAACCTGGTGGAAATGCTTTATCTTTAGGCAAAAAAGGGAGGCCTAGTCGTTCTGCCAGAATGAGTGGTAGCTCCAACTAGAAGGATCTGCACTGATTTATGAAGGCCGGAGCAAAAGACACTTAGGTAGGTGACTGGAACCCGTGTGATAGGGGGGAATTGCAAAGTTTGATGTGTTGGGGATTTAGGGCCGATACCATTGTTTACAATGGGAAATCTTACAAGGTCAACGCGATAGTACATGACCCTCATCCCAGAGTGAATTGGTATCTTGAACCACATGTTTCTGCTGCCTTCACTGTGGATGGTCTTCCGGTCACTGTCAATGGCTGCTTCAGACATCGAGATTGCGTTCGATTCTCTACGTCTGGTAAAAGCTTTGTTGATTTCAGTTGTCTTCCTTGTACGTGTATACCACTGGAAACAGACTTCTGCTTACGGGTGGTTAGGGAAGACCGGTCAGTTCAGAAAAGGGGTACTCGTGACATCGACTCAGGTAGACGTTTAGGGTACTTGTCTTTGAATGAGGTTGTGAGTCAAAGCCGCTTAATGACTGTGCAGTTTAGACATCAATGTATGATGCACTGGCATGCTAAATCTAAGATAGCACAATTAAAGATTACCATGCCAACGATTAAGGAAGCTACAAAGGCTGCTGATGGAACAGGAAAAACTCGCTAAAATTTCTTGGCAACATCATAGCTGCTTACAGAATTGGTGCCCTAAGGGGGAAAACCGGCCCTTTGGAGTTTCATGAAGGACATAGCCTCTAATCTAAATAGGAAGAAATCAGGACATAGATTTATAACCAATACTAAGTGCTTCACCCAAGCTATGAAGATGTATGGTGGAAAAAGAATGGTTGATTTGTTTTCACTGAATTATGGAGGCCTAGTAATGACCACGGTGGTCAGGGAAAATAGAAAAGGGGTCCAATTTGTTCCAGGTGAGCATGCCGAGATCTTCCGTGCGGTGGCTAATATTTACGAGCAAGCAAAAGCTGTGCACAATATTGTAGGTCCTGTCTCTGTGATTTTAGTTGAAGATGAAACTAAAGTGAAATCTAGAGTAGCCTATGAACAAAAATGGGATACATTGGCCGGTTTTTGTGGTGCGACCGAGAATTATATGTGCGTCACTGATTTCAAACCTGTCGTTGGAGTTGAGGATGTTAGTTTCCAAAAAATTCTCGAATCTTTCCGGACTAACAAAGTGGGAGGTTTTGCCAGGGTAATCATCGTTAATCCTCTACACCACAGTTTGCCTTGGCTAGTCTTGGTAGTTTGCTGTACTTGTAATTATTTTGACTCCACTTGGGTTAGAAAACAATGGATTGTGATAGAGAAGTTGTGGGAGAAGGAATGCAAGGAGGCCGTAGGACCAATAATCGGGCATGCAAGTGATGGTGATAGTAGGTGTCGCCAATTGATGCTTAAAGATTACAAGTGCAAAGAGGGTTCCTGGTTTGCTATGGACTGGCCAGGGTGGCTCTTCACAGCGCGCATTGTAGAAGGTAATGTTGTCTCTGTTTTACATGACCAAGACTATATACATAATGGTAAGAAGCTTGTAAATTCTTTGGACTCTGTAGCGAGGACTTTAATGCTTGGTGGTGACTTGGTCACTATTAACCATGTGTCAATGGTGTACGGGAAAGTCTCATATGACGAACATGGACTGCTGCAGGCCGATGTTGATCGACAAGACCGGCAAAACTGGGCATCCGCGCAACGTCTCTGCCAATAGAAGACAAGGGCATGTCTAGCTACCATGCGAAGGTCAGAGGAAGGGTGTTGTGAACAAACTTTGGGGACTGAAATGTATTTACAAGTATGCACTGACTACATTGACTTGTTCTTGTCCCCTACATTAGATCTTCATTCTCGCCTTGTGTTAGCGTCAAAGGTGTCTTTTTTCTTCAGATTGTGGAGGCTTTGGTTCACATATGGCGATAACAAAGAGAACTTTACGCTTGCGTTGAGCTTTGTTAGTCACCAATGTTTCATTGACATCCAGATTTCTTGTCATTTCCTTGTGTTGCTGATTTGCCACTTCAGAGACACTTACCCACACCTACATGTTCCCCTTCATTTGACGGGCAATGATTTGTGTGAAATATTTTTCTTCAAAATTGGGGGGATGCAAGGTCTAGAGCGGAGCTATGATCTCCACAAAGTTGTTAACATAGCTAATACAATAAATAGAATGAGTGAGATTGAGTATAGCCAGATTGGGCTGAAATTCAACAAAATCCACAATAAGATGACCAATATTTGGGAAAAACTTCATCCTCTATCAGATGGTGAAACTCCTTGTAACTTGGTGGACTATTCCTAGATATGTTCACCAGAGCTTGTGATTTCTGCACTAGAAGAGGATCTGTTAGAGGCGCAAAGACTTTTAAGAAGCCTGAACATGGCTCCCTCAACCCAAGCCCGCCCAGCTATGAAGAAATGGTTCTACAAACCATGGCTTGTAGAGAAAGACGACCCTAAGCACTTGGCGTTGTTCCTTTGACAAGACCAATTCAAGGAGAAGATGGGGATGCCGAGGTACTCCGGGAATCAATTCTCCAAGGTGAGTCATCTCCAGAAATTGAAACTCAATCGCAAATAAACCTAGAAGATGACATCAAGAATGATGTACTAGATGATCTTAGTGTACTGGAGGAAGAGGCCAGAGACGCTTTGACTGCAGTCATGAACAACTAAGAAGTCCAAGTTAGCACTCAAAAAGAACCCTCTACAATAATGCCATACGTAGAGCATAGTTGCCATCGCAAATTTAAATCCACATTGGTTACCCAATTGAATGGCAATCCTTTTTTGTCAAAAGATCGCCTGGTGAGAGTCCGTCATTCCATCTACTATAACAATAGTGACAATGTATTGAATGCATCATTGTCTTCCACTTCATATCTGTTAGGTGCTGGTTCGGGTTGTACAGTTTTTTTTGTACAGAGAAGCAGCACAGCCGTATCTTCTACAGTGAAGTCCGCTGTGTAGAGAAGCCAGAGGGTGCAGACAAAGAAAATAGGCAAGAAGGGCCAGCCATGTTGAATTCTGAATGGTGTTGAGGAAGGGAGCTGGTGGATTGGGAGGGTCCAGAAAATACGTAGACATTTTGGAAATAAGTGGGGATCCTGCAGACAGCCTGTGCACCTCCTTGACAGGCCCGAAAGTATTCAAAGGAAAGGTATTTCTTTTCCTTCAATCATGGTTTTACTGACTTGGTACTCTAAACAACCCGGACATTACAAATTTAAGTACGATGTTTCTGATTGGAAATGGGTCGATTTGGATGCTGTAATTTCCACAATCTGCCTGTTCTTCAACTCCTCCACAAAATTGTATTCTATTATTGAGGATGATGTGAAATGCTTCAATGATTTTGTTTCTGCAAAATCCTCTTCAACATGAACCTGTCAAGTCCGTTGGGTTTGGGAGATCAACCATGGAGGCGCAGGGATCTTGCTGTCACAGGATGCACCGATAAAGTCCCAGTTTGCAATCATGGGATATGCCATTTGAGGACTTTAGGGCACTCAGTGCATCATCATCATTGTACGTGGAGAGGACGCCGCCAATTCCACCCTCCTTCGTGCAATCAATTGCTTCCTCATTAAGGTACGATTAGAAAAAATGGATCCCATTTGGGTTCTATGATTTCTTATTTGTCATCCCCATCATTGCTTGTTGGCTGCTTTGTTTAGAGAGGAGTTTCATAAAGCTGGCTGTTGTTGCTGAGTTTTGTGGGTTTTGTCAAATTCTCGTTGTTTGTTCTTCTGCTGCACTTTATCTGTGGCGGAGAGCTGCAATCATTGTGTCCTCGCTGCGCGCCCTTGTGATTGCTGGAATTTTGCGTGCGTCCTCCTTTCATGGATTTATTTTGTAACTGTGTGGTGGCGGCCTTGGTGTCGTGCCTATACTACAAACCAACGGAGAAGTGGGTGCCCGAAGTTCCTCAGCCGCGTCTAACAGAGGTAATCAAGGTTGTTGAAGATGCCCGCCTCGTCTCCAAGGCCGCTAAAGTTTTGATCGACGGGTCGCTGGTGTACCAGTGTCTGCGCCTGGCCCAGGAGGATGTCGTGGCTACAGAGGGTGTGCATTGGGTGCCGCCTCAGGTGATGGTGGAGGTTCTCGTCGACCATTACCTGAAGATGTTTGTCAATGGTGGTCGCGTCCTGAGAATGCTCAACGGGGAGCACTTCATGGCTGTCGCTGGCGCGGACTATTCAAATCGTGAAGACCCCTCTTCTCTAGGCAATATGGAGATGAAGAGTACGTGAGGATTGTCAGGTGCGTCCCAGAAAATCCAAAACCGCCTCCTCGTTGTTGTTGCGCAATCAGGGCAGCTTTACAATTTTGAAATCCTTAGAACCGCCTGATTTGTTGGTGCGATTCAGTGATTGATGAGTGCCTCCAGTTTTTTGTCACAATTCTCTTCCTAATTTCAACACCGCACCACTGTTTTAACTCTTCTGTGGTTGTGAATGAAGTTAGGTTGGGAGCAGAAGGTGTCTGGTGTCGAATCTGCAGGTATGTATAGCTAGAAACCCTACATTGTCATTTCATTTTTGCTTTAGGATTATGCAGAGGTGCAGGGTTTTCACTCCCTTTTTTATTTTGGCATTTAGATAGGAATCTGAATGCAATTTCACGCTCAAACTCTAGTTTTTTCACTCCCTTTTATATTTTGGCATTTAGATAGGAATCTGAATGCGATTTCAAGCTCAAACTCCAGTTTTTGCACTCCTTTTTTTATTTTGGCATTCAGATAGGAATCTGAATGCAATTTTGGGTTATAACTCCAATGTTTTCACTCCTTTTTTTATTTTGGCATTCAGCTAGGAATCTGAATGCGAATGTCTTCATGTTTTCAGTGTGCAAGGCGCCGGAAAGATACTTGCAAATTCTGCCAACAGCATTCCAATCTGCCATTACAAGAGGGCTGTTAGTTTTGGGAATTTTTCACTTTTGGGGGTGGGATTGTATTCTAGAAATTGTGACATTTGAGGCTATAATTTAGGGCGGCAATTGAAGGTAGGAATTTTTTGCAGAGACATGTCTTGAAGTTTTGACTCTCTAAATCTGTAGCTTGTAAATGGCGTGTGTTCATGAACTATAGGGAGTGATTTTTTGGCAACGTGCTTGTGTTCCTAAAGACAACTTCAACCTCTCAATCTTTTGCACATTCTCCGATTTTTGCACTCTTCTGTAGTTCTGGACTTCCTGATATGCTTCTGTGTTACTATTGAATTGTAGTAGTGCTTGTATGTTAGTGTGGAATTGTGGTATTGCTTGTGTGTTATATATTTATATGCTTCGTCACTTATATTCCAGATCTGCACTTCTTGTATGTTATTTGAATAGCTTGCATGTTATTTGAATAGTTTTGCTATTCTTGTGTGCTAATTCAATAGCTTGTGTGTTACTTGAATTGGTTGTATGTTAATTCAATTTCTATGTTAGTTGAATTGATTGTATGCTAGTCGTATGTCATTTGTGTTAGTTGGATGTTATTGGAATAGCTTGTATGTAATCTGAATTGGTGTTTTCTTGGACCTACTGCAAATATTATTCTGGTCTTGGAATAGAACTCTAGAATGTGACCCTAAAATCGCAAACACCTTAAATCCAACCCTATACCCTGAAGCCTACTCTATACTCTGAACCCTACCCTACACCCTGAACCCTATTCTATACCCTGTACCCATCCCTATACCCTGAACCCTATTCTAAACCCTGAACCGTATCCTATCCCCTAAACCCTATCCTATATCCTTAACCCTACCCTAAACCCTATCCTATAACCTTAACCCTACCCTAAACCCTAAGAGTAAGACAAGTATTATTGTTTTGAATTTTTCCAAAAAAAATAGGATACTATAAATTGGGTCAGCTTTTTATTTTAATGAGATATAGGATATTATATAATGGCAAAATTGCCCTTTCTTTTAAATGATAGGGCCTATTTAATATGCAAATTTAGAAATACCCCCCCCCCCCCCCCCCCCCCCCCCCCCCCCTTTATAATAGGTGGTTATTGCAGGTGTATACAAAAAAAAATAGTATGTGCCACCCCCAAGACTTCCATTGGCATCACAGGTCCCCTTCAAATCCTAGTAAATGATCAAAAAAAGACACTTGACACTTGTAGAATGGTTTTGAGCTAGTTATGCTTATGGATGGGTCGGGTTATATTTCTTGATCACTTGCTAGCTTGTAAGGGGGACTTCTCGGTGCCAATAGGAGTCTCTAGCCCTACAACTAATGATTGTAGAAAACAAATTGTATTCTAATTCAATCATGACAATTTACAAATCCTATTCCATTCGTAAAAATTTGAAAAAATAAAAAATAAACCTTGTATTTAAAATGTGCTCTAGCTATGCTTGTGCAAGGATTGAGTGTTTTTTTTGGATCACTTGCTAGAGTGTGAGGGGGATCCCTTGGCGCCAAAGGGAGCCCCCCAACCTTCCACCTAGTGATCAAGATTCAAGATATAATAAATTTGTACTCTAGCTCAATTAAGATGATGTGAAGGACTTGTGCTTTTGTGAAGGCCAGGTTTTAGGGTTCTTGATCACTTACTAGGGTGTGATAGGTTCTCCTTGGCGCTGAGGAGAGGCCCCACGTTGCGGAAAAAAGACAAAACAACTACAAAACAAATTTTTTATTTTAGTTCTTTCTTTTTAAGAAATTTGAGAATAAACTTAGCCTTACATCTAAATGTGCTCAAATTGTACAAAGGTCAAGTGTTTTTTTGGATCACTTGCTGGGTATAAGGGAGACCTCTCAGCGCCAAAGGGAATCCCAATTTCCCAATCAATGATCAAGACAAGACATAATAAGTTTGTATTCTAGAATACAAATTTTGTTTTTTCTTGATTACTTACTAGGATGTGGTGGGTTTTCCTTGGCGCCAAAGGGAGCCCCGCGTCGCGGAAGGAAAATAAACAAAAAATAAACAAAAGCTTTTATTTTTATTTTTGAGGACAAGGTAGCTTCCCTTGGTGCCAAGGAACCCCGCACACCGTAGCAAGTGATCATGAATTCTAAAACTGGCCTTTACAAAAGCACAAGTCTGACACATCATCTTAATTGAATTAGAGTACAAACTTATCATGTCTTGAATCTTGATCACTAGCTGGGAGGTTGGGGGCTCCCTTTGGCGCCAAGGGATCCCCCTCACACCCTAGAAAGTTATCCAAAAAAACACTCAACCCTTGCACATCCTTAGCTAAAGCACATTTTAAATACAAGGTTAATTTTTTAATTTTTTAATTTTTTAAAAATGGAATAAGATTTGTAGAATGTCATGATTGAATTAGAATACAATTTGTTTTCTCCAATCATTGGTTGCGGGGCTAGAGACTCCTATTGCCGTCAAAAAGTCCCCCTCACAAGCTGCAAGTGATCAAGAAATATAACCCAACCCATGCATAAGCTTAGCTAACTCAAGACCGTTTTTAAACATGGTATCTTTTCTCCCATTTTTTTGAATTTATTTCTTTTATTTTGATTGCCTTTCAATTTGAAATGGCCTTTTTTCTCAAGCAAATATTTCTATAAAGAGACTGCGAGATCAAACCAAGAGTAGGGTGATTTATCTTTTAAGGTCAAGAGGTAATTTGACCGCCTGTTGACAAGATCCAAAATTGCAACACTATGTGAAGTCTATTGACATTTTTGAATCAAACTAGAGAGGAGGTAACTTGTTTTGGGGGGCCAAGAGGTGCCTTCTTAGCCTACTAAAGGAATCAAAATTTGTAGCACCATGCAATATCCAAAAAAATGTCACTCTTAGAATTTTTAGAAATTTTGTTGTAGGCCTCATCACATTGTTTCTCTTACAAGGATTGCATGCTGAAGAAATGGCAGACATGCCATCATGCAGCCTATCCAAAATAGATCCTACAAATGGTTGTAGCAATTGGGTGTTTGACGTAATGATTTGTTTGCCGCCACTTGTGATGACTACATTTGAGCCTTCATATACATAACAAATTATTGAACATTCTTCAATGGCAGAACATCAGGATCAGATTAAGAGCTGAAGTTAAGAGGCGCTAGATGCAATGGTAGTTTGAAGAAGATCATAAAGGCATTGAATGTCTTTTTTGGAGCAGCTAATGTTGCAACACGTATTCCACACTTGCAAGATGAAGAGGTATTTGTCAGTAATAAGCTCAAACTTGACCTCCCTATTTGTTTGGATGGTGACTTCCATCGACTAGGTAAAATGAATTTTTCTTAGCCAAGAGTATTGACTTGGTCCACACGCACACCTACAAAGTTCTGTGGGGAAGCAGAGAAGATGGCTAACTTTGAACAAGTTTTACATGTCACTACTACATCGGCCACAAATGGACATTAATGAGGGTCTCCAAATGAAGGTCTTTGATATACGTAGAAGTCTAAAATCTATGAATGCCTGTGATCTGAGTTTGAAATAATTTTGACTAAAGTTACACATGTAGCTGCAAAAGTGTTGATTTCTCTTTGAACAAATATTGGAATTATTTGATGGAATGTTCTATACAACCTTCTTTCCATCCTTATTCATTTTTCACATCTAAATCGTTTTTCATCTTCACAATATATTTCCAATATCATAGGCAATATAAAAAATAACAACCCTAATACAAGTAGTATATATCCACGGTAATAGGTCCACGGTAATAGGTCCATGGTAATAGGTCTACAATAATATAGGTCCTAAAATTACAAGAATCCAAAAATATTGACAATTTTTTTTGGTAACTATACTTTTTCTTGATATTATTTAATTTTATATTTTTTTTTTAAATTTGGAGCTCACTACTTACATAATCCCTTCTCACTACTCACAGGCTCATGCTCACAGGCTCACAAACTAGCATCGCTGCATATTTTTGGCCCAAATTTTTATAGAAGATGTGGACGAGAAACACTTTAAAGTCCAAAATTTTTTTATAACTTTTGACTACATGGTTAAAAAGTTATTGCATAATATGTAGTTTGTTTCTCAACTCAAGCAATCCGAGCAAATAAAAAAAATCACTTTTGACAAAAATAAAGATTTGAAATTAATTTTCTAGAGTTATATATACCTGGAAAGCTTTGAATCATCCATTTTGATCAATGAATCAAAACTTATGAGGATTTTTTGTTTGCGGGCAGTTACCAATTCTCTACTCTAAAATAAACTTTAAAATCCTTTATCTTATTCAATTGTCAATGCTTTTTGAAAAAAAAAAAAATCTTAGGATGTAGATTGTTTATTACAACATTGCAACCACTGGAATTGGTATTTTTCAATTCCATAATTCAATTCTTAACAATTTAGTATAATTTTTGAATCATTCTCTACTTCTTTCTACTTACTATTTTTTTCTTACATCTTGTACAATTTCAAATGATGTGAAATTTTTCAAGCATGTGGCCAACTTGTCTAGGAAAATGAATTCAAAGAAGCACCACCATTTGGATCATTTTTTCATTGAAAAGTGAGCTTGTGAAGTGCAGCTGCCCTATTTTTTGCAGGGCTTGAAAAATGATTTCAGTGAATTTGAATGCTTATATCTTGCAATCCACGCGGTGGAAATTTTTGAAATTTTTACCACATGTTCTCAAGTTAGCATACTACATCCTACAGTTATATGTATCAAAAAAACAAAAATTCAAAAATTTGGTGCCTATTCTAAAAAGGCAAATTTTGAGCGTGTTTGGTAAAAAACATAGTCATGGAACTCTAGGGGTTAAACAAAATTATGAATATGATGAACTCTTAGTATATTAACTCAATAGTTTAGTAATGAATATATTAATAGAAATATTGATTTCATTATTATAAATTTTGCTTCTTAGATTTGTATAGAAAGAAGTTTGAGTTTCATTCATTAATAAGCTTAAAATATTTCACTCACAACAACTCAAACTAATATCAAAATTTTGATGTCTCAATTACTATCAAATGTTAAGAAATATTGATAAACAATGATTGTTCGTTTTATGCGTAGAATTTTAACTTCCCAATATAGATCCCAATTCAAGTTTTAGTGAGCCAAGCATTTCATTGGATGCCAATTGAAAGTCTTTTAATATAGAAGTCCAATTTGTACATATCATAGTCACAAAACTAAACTATTATGATTGTATGTTGAATCCATGCAACATCTCTTGTATGTTTTTTTTTAAATAGACAACATTCATTCTTAGAATACTTCATATGCTTGTCCTCTAACTATTTTGATGTGGATTGGAAATTGAGGAATTCACTATTTTGAAGAAGTCAAACAAAATTCTTTGAATTATTGATCATTGCTTGTGTAAATTGTGGTCTAATTGTTCTCTTTATCATGGGATTCTTTGTGATCCAAAAGTGAAGAAAGGGTTTCATTGTTTCATGAAATTCAAAGTAGTAAGTTTGATGAATAAATTTATTTGATGTTATTGAAGGCTTCTTTGGTTTTGCTTGAAGGGATTTTCAAATATGTGTCATATTTTGGAAAAATTGTTGTATTTTGTAGAATTTGGGAAAACAGACGTGAAGCCTAACCTCTATTCATTTAATAAGTTGAAAGTTGTGATCCAAGATTTTCAAATTATAAATGAATTGGGATAAGGTGGATTTTTTATAGTGTACAAGGTATATTTAGAATTTGATTTCAAGATCTTCCTTTAGGCATATTAATTACTAGTACAATACTAACTTAGTTCAATTCTATTTCATCTTAATTTTAAATTTTAAATCAAAATTCTTTTTGTTGTCATCCTTGCAAATTATCGACAGTTCTACCATAATAATAGATATTCATAATTTGTACTAGGAATTGATGTTGATATTTGAATTCAAAACCTCATGTTTAGAATTTGGGTGCATATTAAGGGGTCTTCCAAATGGAAGCCATGTAGCAGCAAAGAAATTGACCAAATTTAGTATGGAGCAAAGAATCCAAGATATTTTTTGTAAGATTATTATTGTATCAAGTATAAAGCATTGCAACATTGATGCAACTCGGATGTTGCAAATTTGTTGCTTAAGAGAAAACCAACAAATTTTGGTTCATAAGAACCTTGAAGATGCCTTATATATTGGAAGATTCAAGAAACAGGCATCATGAATGGCCAACTCAATTCAACATCATTTTGGAGATTGCTAGAGGTTTAGTTTATCTCCATGAACATGTCCAACTAGACATTGTATATCAAGACATCAAAGGCAATAATATCCTCCTTGACAAGCATTGCAATCCCAATTGCAAGATTGTGGCCATTAGTTTAGCACTCTTTTTTCCATCATTTGATGATGGAGAAACTCACATGATTATATCCACAATTATTGAAACCAAGTAAGGCATTATATTAAACTCATATAGTCAAGTATTGTATTTTTGAATTGTTCATTGCATTGTTGAAGGTATGAAACAAGAATGCTTTTAACCTCATTGTCTATGAGTTTGTGTAGGGGATGCACAGGATCAAAATACTTGTGCTATGGCCAAGTTTCCAACAAAATTTGATGTGTCTAGTTTTGGTGTGTCGCTATCGGAGATTGTGAATTTGTGAGTGGACGAAAGAGGATTGATCTCAAGTCAACCATTTTTAGAACAATATTTGGTGCAATGGGAAATAATCAATGTATTATACATCTTCTCATAATATTGTAAGGATTATAAAAATGAAGAAACTCATACTAGTTAGATTCCAATATTGAATTCAATTCAATTGTGTTGATGTGTAGGCTCAAGAATTGCATTCCAATAACAACTTGCCAAATCTAAAAGACAATTCACATGAAGAAATGACAAATGAATGGTAGAAATCACAATTCATAGCTTTTTCAGATGGAATCCAAATAATGCATTTGTTAGTGCATGCTGCTTAGGAATCGTCTTTTGCTTGCCATCAATTTCTTATAAAAATTGATGACTAGTCCCAAAATAGAAGTATGCTCGGCACAAAGAATGGCTCTACCGTTCAAAATCAGATCTTGATTTTGAATTCTCAGGGCGCAAGTGGATACCAAAATTCTTCCGGGTTCAAACTTCAAAGTCTATGTTGCAATCTGTCTATGAGGAACCCCAAAGAATGAATTGCATTGCAAGATCTGCCATGCGGGAGCACAGATTAGGTCTCTTCCATGGCCCAGATTGTGTCGAAAAACAAACTCTACAATCTCATGCAGTGACGCCATTGTCTCTCCCGAACAGAAACAGTGACGCAAATGAAATCAAAATCCCCCCAGAAGAGCAGTGTTCGGGTTCAGAGGTTGCTTCACATTGAATGGGGAAAATAACATCCGAGCTACGAAGGCATATGCCATACAAGTACGACGGAGGTAAAATTCTCGACCTAATCTGTACAGTACAGTACAACGCTAGCACGATCTCATGTTCTATGTTACAATCTGCCTACCAGGAAACCAAAGGAATGAATTGGATTGCACGCTCGGATCACAAATAATGGGTCGCTTCCATCACTGCCAAAATTGGGTCGAAATCAGCTATACAATCTCATGCCACACTCCGGTTGTCTCTCCCAAGAAGAAACAGTCACGCAAATGAAATCAAAATCCCCCCAGAAGAGCAGTGTTCGGGTTCAGAGGTTGCTTCACATTGAATGGGGAAAATAACATCCGAGCTACGAAGGCATATGCCATACAAGTACGAGGGAGGTTGAATTCCTGACCTAATCTGTACAGTACAACGCTAACACGATCTCATGTCCTATGTTACAATCTGCCTGCCAGGAAACCCAAAGAATGAGTCGGATTGCATGCTCGGATCACAAATAATGGTTCGCTTCCATCACTACCAAAATTGGGTCGAATCAACTCTACAATCTCATGCCACTCCGTCTTCTCTCACAAGCAAAACAGGAGTCCAAAGTAGGGTTTAAGGCTCCGAGTTGTCTTCGACCATGGAGAGCGGCAGCGGAGGTCGCAAAACGAGATACAGCGCAGGGCCAAGGTAAGGCACCAGCGCCAGTGGCAGCAACCACGCTCCTTTGTCCAGCCATCTCCGCGTCGCCATGTCGTTGTACACCCAGAACGGCGCCAATGTGCTCAATGTCAAGAAATCGATGCTCATGATGTGAATGAATTTGCTCTCCCTCACATACTGGAACATCTCAGACCACTGATCTGCTCCGGCAAGTGCAGCCGTGACGATTAATCCCACTCCCGAAAGCAGAGCTCCATACGCAACCAGCTTATTCTCCAACACGTTCAGTGGGAACTTCTTAAGCTCTTCGTTCGTCACTTTCGGAGGCGGGGGTTGCCAGAGTCCGAAATAGGGCAAGAGAGCAAAAGCGCCGACTGCAAACGACAACACCAAGAACGGCCACGCCGGCACGCCTCCTTTCTTGTTCCGCGCGGACGGCAAAAGGAGAGAAGAGTACACCACGGGCCAGATTCCCATGATGTAAAACTCGCAGAAGAGGATGGTGTTAATGACGAAGCCGTCGTTGGAGCGGAACCCTACCAGCTTTTCGATGAAGTATTGGTCACGGTAGGGGGTTTGAGCGGGAGCAAGAACGGCGGCGTAGAAGATGAGAGCGCCGTAGAAGGCGAACACGAGGGCGCTGGAAATCCAGCTGACCGCTTCCCCGCCTCCGCCGTTCCCACCACCACCGCCATCGTTGTTGCTGTTGCCGCCATTGCCACCTCCGAACTCGCTCTCGCTCTCAAGCTTTGATTCGACCGATTCGGAGGTTTCACTCGTCACTGCGCGAGAAACTGCGAATTCTCTGGAACCTCTACATCGCAATGCCAAGGGAGTCAAGCTCAAAAAGGGCGACCTCAAAAGCGATTGCGAATTCGCGAAGGTTTGTAAGTTGCTAAGGGTTTCAACTCTCGGGATTGTAAACTGCATTACAGACATCCTCCCCTTGAGAAACAACACATGATTGCGAGCTGGAAGTAACGGGACTGCTGCGGTTGCCACCATTGCCACGGTAGGCGTCGCCATCGCCGCGTTTTCTATCAATAAAACAAGTGCAAGTCGCAACAGCGAAGAATCCTATTGCAACATCATTACTCGAAGCTGGATGCTCGCAAAGCAATTCCCTTAACCCTGCGAGCGATACTGGAACCAGTAATACTACACAATTGAAGAATTGGACATTCCGAAATTGCACGCCGGTAGTGAGAAGAGCTTCAAAACATGAAAACAACTCATTTTTTCAATTGGGGATCCGCAATTGTTGTAAGAATCGTCACCTGCGAGATGGTGAGGCTGCATTCGAGACAGCAGGGGCGATTCCGGGGAGGCCATCGTAGGATAAGGCAGGGATGAATGCTCCTCCTTTTTCATTCATTTAGTGATTGCTCATCCATTTCACTATGGATGGGCACACGCTTAGGTTCCCCAGGAGGGTGAAAATTCAGTGAATCACAAAACCTTGTGAGGGGGCAGTTTATTGATCATCAAGGCGTCAAGAATCTTCACTACAGAAGTTAATGCAATAAGTGCTTGCAAGAGTTTGATTAGTGTGAGACCTGTGGCAGTAAATTGGAGAATGCTTGATGGATGAAATTATGTTAAATTTTGGATCCAGATGAGAGTTGCATGAGACTTGGACAAGAGTCAGATGAAAGTCACAATATTTGAGAGAGTATGAAATTAAATAGTGTGAACCACGATACATTGAATTTTATCCAAAAGAATCTGAGCTAACATATATTAGTGAGCCTAGCAAATTTGCATAAGTCCAGAATTAGTGGACTGAGCGGTATTATGGCAGGGCGCAGTAATTCAATTAACTTGCATGAGTAGCAAGAGTTTCTACCAGAAGACATACCAACAACCATTTGACAATTCCACCACTGTAGAGGTGTAACACCACAAATGCAGATCAAGTAGTGAGTTTTGCTTTGTGTCTGTCACTTGGGCCATGTTTCAAGTCGGAACCATGGCACACACTCTCTCCATTTCCCTACCATCTCAGTCATGTGGAAATGGTTTTACAATAAAATAGAATGCTTCTCAAATGTTGCTGAGTGTGGACGACATTGGTGTTAAGTTTACATCTGATTGGAGAATGGGTTCGGAGTTCGTGGATCGCAGAGTTGTTGCAGCGTCAGGAGAACGTCTGGCGAAGGAAAATCTTTCCAAGGAGAAAAAACGTTTGAACCCTGATGGTGGTTTGCCAGTATTCGGCATTAGGGAAGCACTCTCTAGCTGTTGTGGTCTCTGCCCGTTTGACCTAGAATCACAAGCACCAGGAAACGTTACACCACTTCCATGACAAACTTGCAAGCACTAGCAATCGGTCTCACAATCTAGCTGCTTATGTAGCTCACAATCAAACTAACAATCCGCAGTTTTTATATATGAGTATTACCTAGGGTGGTGACTAGATTAGTGCCGGGGCTATAAGCGCTTAAAATGATTGAAACGGGACTAAAGTATGTGTGAAAACGGAATACACTAGAATAATCCGATGATAAACTTGATTTTCATAATATTTACTGTACTTAAACCAAGAGCAAAAGACATATAGGCATATAGCCCTTCTCCCCTAACTTGTGTAAGTAGACGAAAAGAGTCTGAATCCCACAATCCTTCTAGATTTAGCTGACAACTTAGAAAAAAACAAAATGAATCCAGATGAGTGAAGGACAGAAGACCCACATGTTGCGAGTCCTGGAGGAGCTGTACCGCAGCACCGATTCCTTCTTGTACTTATTCTCAGTGCCATTCCAAACAATGGTGATTTTCTCATTGTCCACGAGCTCATCGCTGCTGAAGTTCACCACAGGAGAGTTCCCCACAACCACCCAATGTTGCAGGTATGTGTCACTGGAGCCTCGCACCAATTTGTAGGTGTCCCCAGGGTTGAGGGAAGTGAGGAGAGTGTGTACACCGGAAGAACTCTCAGATCTGACCTCAAACAGGGACTCTGTTCCGTTCTCCAGTGTGGTACTATATCTCGCCATGTTCCTCAAACTTGGACAACGTTAAAGAAATTAAAAAATAAAAGCAGCTATGCAAAAAGACACGAGCGCCTCTGATTTAACTTACTATAGAACAGGCTTGATTCTCAAGTAGTAAACTACTAAAACTTTTCATAAATTCACTACGGATTTCAAATTGTCAATGGACGTAAGGGCTCCTCTCCTTTGATCCAGAAGCAGCAAATGTCCTCTTCAAGCAGAGTTTTGAAGCAGTGGGTATAGAGTTAGTTATAATAAGCAGGTAAGTTATAAGAGGCTCTGGCACACTAAAAAGCACGGGTTCACTTTTTTTCGCAACAAATATACTCTACTTCCTCGCATTCACTGTAGGTGTAGCTTTTCCCCGAGCTTTTCTCCAATGCAAGGCCTGCTTGCCTTCAGTGCAACTAGAGCCAGCAAATGTTGGGCAGCAGTGTGGGTGCAGGACTAACTGTAACAAAGGATTCGGTCGATAGAAGCCAGGATGATGGAGGAGAACAGAAGCATGGTAAGGATGACCAACAAAGCGAGAATGAAGTAACGGCTAGACACCACAAAATTCACGAAGCTCTTCCGATTCTTCCTCTTTTCCTTCTCCTCCTGGTCGTTTATGTCGGGAGCGTGCTCTGTGAAGTCAAATCTAATCCCAAACTTCTTCAAGAGATGGATTTGCGTCTTCAGCACCTGAAATCACGGTTACCGACAGTGCATTCGTTCTTAGCAACAACTAAGCAGTCATGGAAAAGCTAGAATACGTCGAACTACCTGCAGCAAAAGAGATATGGCAACATCCCATTACGCGGGCACGTGCAAGGCAAAGTGCACTGCACACGGAACAGTTTACCATCATCATGGTAATGAAACGGAGTATACCACTTAGCAGGTGGTAAGGGTTCCAGTGAGACGGTAAACTCCGTTTCATTTCCTCCATAGTACGCAGACTCTTTAAACTCCTTTGTGATATAGGCTTATAACGCAACCTCTAGCCTCTTCTCGACTGACTGATCATGGCTACCACTAGATTGTGATAACCTCCGGCTGGCTCCTCATCGAGATTATAATTAGCAAACAAACTCCAATTACCCAATACTCCAAAACACTACGCAAGGCCACAACTCCCCATACCGACAAATCAGAGAATCTCGATCTAGCCTTGAACAAGATGTAAATAATCAAAATTCGGTCAGAAAAGTAATCGATGTCAAGGTATCGATCTACGTCTCGTACCTTGGCGTGCTGCGTCTCCTTTTCGGCGGCGCGTTTCCACTCGAAGAAGTTGTAAAACTTGTGGCAAACGCCGAAGAGCGTGGCAATCGAGCACAGCAGCGACAACGCAAATGGCCCCCACCAGTTGCGGCAGTGGAGAGTGGAGGCTTGGGCGACAGTGGTGAGCACCAAGCCCTGAAAGGCGCTGAAGAACCCCACCAGGTTGTAGATCTCGCTCTTCACGTTCTCACTTAACGCCTCCTTCCGGTCGATCCTGCTCTTGGACTCCTTGTACTTGCTCTCCCAGTCGAGAAGAATGAGGCGCAGTCGAGGCACGCTCGCTATCTCTTCCAAGCAGTCGGCCTCAATCTCGTTCGTCACCTTGCGTCGAGTACTCCGTCCAATGTTCAGCACCACATGATCCTGACTACTACAAGAAGTCGCGCCCGGTGTACCGTTTGCTACTGGAACACAAGCCTGATGAGGACTCCCCAAACTATTTGAGCTCTCCATTCCTGCGCTTGGTTCCAAAGCTTTGTAGCCAGCTTTGTAGAGTCAGCTTCATTCAGAACAGGCTTCGCAACCGGCCGTGTCATGGTGCTGGTTTTTGGAGGGATTTTGCGTTCACTGGATTCAGTCCGATTGCGAGTCGGTCGATCTCCCGGTTCCTGGCATCGATTTAAGGGAATTCTGTACAGACAAACAGGCAGAGTCAAATAGTTTTGGGGGAATTTCCACTAGAATCTTACTTAATTTTGGCAATGGTAATTTTGACACTATCACACTGAGGATAATGGGTGAAAAAAATGGATGAAATCGGCAAATCTTTCTTGAACATATGTTAGATTTGGTAATGTTTAGATGAACTTTACAAGCAATAGATGATTTTGTGTATGAACATAGACGTATGGATGATTCCATATATTATTCCCTTTTTCTCCTTACTAGCATGCATTTGACTGGCACGCATGATTCCAGGGTGCAAGTCACCGAAAAAACAATTTCTTTTTGTCGGTACAGACAAGAGTTCTTTTTATTCATTTAATTGTCGGTGTTGTTGCACTCGGTCATTGACAAGATGGAGTTTTGCGATGGAATTCGGGGTCGGGGTGGATGGATGACAGCACATGGTTAGGACGTGATTCGATACTGGAAGTGAGGTGTAGCTGACGACCGGTGTTGACAAATGAGAGTAAACTTGGGCAAATTTTCCGGCAAATTTTCTACCATAAAAACGCTGTGGCTACGAAATGTGGGACCTTTTGTAATCTAGTGTCACTTATCGTTTTTACGGGTTAAATAGAGATCAATTCCCACAAGCCAGAGCGACCGGCACAAGAATAATTTAGATGCCAACAGTTTTGGACATCTTTGACAATGTGGTCATCTTTAGACTTGGTCATAATTATGTGCCACAGGCAATTTTTCAGACAGGCCTTTACGGACAAATGTTCAGACAAGTGTACAGACAATTTTACAGACAAGTGTACAGACAATTTTGCAGGCAAGTGTTCTACTGCGCTTCATTGTTTGTGATCGACCCCGACGCACCGTAAAATAAGCTTCTGCACAGAATCGGTAATCAAGACCTCGCTTATGGGCCAGATATTAAGTTTTGTCATGTCGGGGGTTTCAAAACGATTTCAATCGAAAGAAAGGAACTGCACAATGTAACTTAAGTTAGTTCATATTCCCGGAAAACGGGAACGCGATACCGGGGAATATTATATTCAACACTGAACTTCAACCCCCCCCCAATCTTACTTAAAACAGAAATTTTGGGGTGGGGGTGGGGGTGAAGTTACATGTTGAAAATAATACCCCGGTATTGACCTCCCGTTTTCCCTGTGATCCACTCGGGAGGGATAGAGGTCAAAGCCTTCAGATTCAAATCTCAAACTTCTTTTCAAAATGATTTATAAGCCAGTCAAGGCCTTTTTAGGTTCCGAAGAAAAGATCGTGAAACGTTGCTACCCACTTTTTTTAAAATGCATATAATGTGAAAATGTGTATGGGTCATTGCTTCATTGGTAAATCTATGATAGTACTGGAGCTGGCGAGGGTGTGGACCTCGTTTGTCTGCAAGGGACGTGCAGTACAAGTGAATACCGACAATCAATGCTAGAGTTGAAAGTTGAAACGCATTATTGTCATTAAGAAAACGCACGTACACCCAATTTGAAGAACACTTCAAACCGCCCAAATTACCGATTTCCTGATATCGAATAGGTACTTTAAAATATGGTACATGGAAAAAGAAAAAGAAAAAATATAGGTCCCATTCTGAGTGGGCCTGAAACTAGAGCCGATTTGTTGACTTTTGTTCAAAGATTGCACATCAGAAGCCCACAGGAATACATTTTTCAACATGATCTTGGGGTATCTTTATGAGTGCTTAACCCTGTAACGCTACCACAGGCACTAAGTGTCTGATGAATGACAAAGAATCATTGCATGTAGGATAGAAGTGCAATTGTTCATCCTTGAAATTCCATGTATAAAGAGGAGACCTTCTATAGTAGCTTGTCCTTGACATTACAAAAAATTTCAGCCCTGGAAGGAGCTGCGAGAGCTAGTGCAAGAAGGGAAAAAAAATTCATTTTTTTTTTCAAAAAGTGAAATCCAACATGGCATGAGGGGTGCCACGTCAGCGCCACATCAGACTTGTAATTTTTTTAATTTTAATTTTTTTTTTAAAAACTATATATTTTTTTTTTTTTTTTCTTAGTATTCCCTAATTACCCCCGAGGGTGCCTAAGTCAGATTCTGACAGCCCCTTCGAGGGTCGGAATTTTCTAATGATGAGAGCTTTTGGTTTTCTTAACCCCTAAGTGCCTAAGCCTTTCCAAGTGTGTTTGTCCTTCAAAAAAAGAGCATGAGCTTATAGTTGTCTCCAATGAAGGGTGAATGCAAGAAACACTTGTACTATTTTGTGTCACATCTTGCATGCTGATTTGTTTTTAGGCATAATTTTTACATATTGAATCCAAATGACTTAAGATTTATAGGAAAGGTGCTCATGACCACTATAAACCTTGCCCAATTTTTTGGCAATTTCCAAAAATGTTTTACTAAATAAAAATAGCCCCCAATTTTATGTCACAAATTCCAGTTTGGAGGTTTTTAGTACTATTTTGTGCCCAAAAAATCGAATTTGGAGCTGAAATTTGGATGAGATGGTCTTCTAGTAGACTTCTAGCTCTCCAGAAGAGGGATTTAAAAAAAAGATAATTTTGTGTAGTGTAGAAGTCTACAAAGTGAGCTTCTTTTTGCTTGCATTTCAAAACACATAAAACATTATTTTGGTGGGTTTTTGGGTGAATGACCATCTCCATAGAGCTGTTGCAAATGAACAATTTTTATTTAATTTATTAAAATTATTTTACTATTTTTAACTAATTAAAGCATCAAAGTGTCTATTTTCTTGAGATTTGGCACTTCCTAGTTCTCCCACTTAGAGAATTTTTCTATGCTTTTCCTTCCCAGGGTTTCTTCATCTTAAAGGTGTATACATTGGTCATATTTTTTAAAAATACTAAAAATTATTTTTCTATGCTTAAAATACTCCCGAAAAAACAGCATCAAATAGTGAAAACGCAACAAAATCGACAGGTGTTTTTTGCATTCACCTTGAAGCAAATTGTTTGTTTTTCAAAATCTAACCGTATAGATGTTTAGAGAGCTTGCTTATTAGTGTGCTTACCAATTTTGAGTGTAAAATTGCATAGGAGTTGTGAGATTATAACGGAAAAAATGTAAATATTCTATTTTTAGTATGCTGCCCCTCCCCACAATGTTTGAGAAATTTGCATATAAGAGTTTTTTGGGGTTGGATGTGACATGAACAATTTGAAATTGCATTAGCACACTAAAATGCACTTCTAAAAAACTTAAGTTTAAATGAAGAGCTATCAAACTCATTACACAATCCACCTTGTAGTTGTTGAAACGCAATTTTATTTGATAAGTAAAAATTGTAAATAACTCCAAATCTACACTTGCATGTTTAAATTTTCAATGGTGAAAATCATGAAAACACTTTATTCTTTCCATTGGGACCATTTTTAAAGCAAATGGATAAGTACAACTTTTTAGATCTCAAATCAAGTGAAATTGGCAAGCTTTGTTCAAAGCCGGGAAATCAAGTAAAATTTGCAAGCTTTACTCTTCCACTAATGATACAAATATGCCTTTGAAGACCTTTCAAAAATCAAATATTTACCTTTTTTAGTGAAAAATAAAAGTTTCCAATAGTTAACCTTCAACACTGCCCATAAAAAAAAATTCACCGGTCAAAGGAATTAAACTACCCATGCCCAAATGAGCTTGAAATTTTGGAGCGACCATATTTGGTCGCTCAGGCAGTATGGGGTTAAAGAAGATGATGCACATTGTATGAAAAAAGATGATATCTTATTAGCCTGTCCTTACGAGATTGAGGTTTGTAGTTGATTTTGTTGATATGACATGTTACATGTACCATATTATCATATAACTAGCTACAACTTCTGACCTCTCCTTCCAACTATAGTTTCAAGACTTACAAAAAGAGTTTGTTTTCTTTGGTCTTGATTTTATTTGTTGAAATTTTAGTTCTTAAATAGAATAACTTGCTAATCATTGCACGGACAAAATTCAAATCCTTCTCCACATAAATATAGCAACTTGCATGTTTTGAAATTTGGCATGATTATTAAATGCCATATTAAGATTCACCTTTAAAGAATAGAATGCAAAAAGATTTCTTCCTACAATTTTAAAATTTAAAGGCAATGAAGCTGAAATTTTAGTTAAAAATTCACCGCATAGTATGCGGTCATTGGGCGGTGATGCAAAAATTTGTTCCTGTTGCAATTGAATTAGTAGTTGAATTGTGTGGTTGTTGTTTGGTAAATGGCAACAATTGTTGTCCATTTTTGGGATGTGTGCAATAAATGGTAGGTTCATTATAGTCTAAGTAGAATATTCTTCTTTCTTCCTTTGAAACTTAGAAACTATCAATCTAGCTATATAATATTATGAAAATAGAAACAGATACTCGGAATAATTCTAGACTTCATCACTTGAAGACATCATCAAAGACTTCTCTTCAAACATAGTGACATTGTCAAGTATTGTTGTTGTAGGGCAAGTTTGGTGTAAAGTAATGCTAAAAAATAGATTTCGAAATTTTAGCAACAATACTTTAGCAAAAAAAATAAAGTTTTTTATGGTGAAATAAAGAATATTGGCAAAATAAATGTGTATTTTTAGAATCTGCCAATCAAGATATAGAATTATTTCTTGGGAAAAAAAAAATTCAGCAACGAAGTGCCGACCCTGCCCTGCCCTCCACTTCTGGAGTTCCGGTATAGCAAAATTAAAACCTCAAATATTTGACAATGATTTTAGCAGAATACCGTATTTTAGATTCTTCGATAAATTTGTGTCAATCCACTATACTTCTGGATTCTTTTGACATTTTTGATAGCAAAAGATGTACTCTTAGCTAAACGCTCCCCATTCAAGATGTGGCAACCTGAGCATTTCTACATGACCTTAATTGCACTAAAGGTCTTGCACAGAGAGGTGGTGAGGCCAAGGGAAAACACAAGCGCCGAAATTGACACATGTTGTTCAGTAGCAGATGCATTCGGTTTTCACAACCAAATTGCTTTTCTGCCGGTATTCCAATTACAGTAATAACTCTTGGCAATTACAAGTTGAGTCACATAACTAGTTGAGAGGCTAGGTTTAGGCTAGCGACATGAGGATAAATATACATTGATCATACAAGGCAAACTAGAGCTCTTGATACAGCCACTGCTGACTGCTTGTACTACATCGTCCGCATAGTCAGGTGAAAACAATTACCTTTCAGAGCAACAGTCTAAAGCAAAGATTCCTTGTTTGAATTAACATTGCATTACAAAATACATGAGAAAGCACACACAAAGCCAAAGATGAATTATGACATAAATTACCGCAGTTTTGCAAGATCTTCTCCTTTGTTTCACAGAAAGGTCTTGGAAAAATGATGGGATTTTCAGACACTACCTCGACTGGCACCAGCACACACTATCTCAAACCACGTGGAAATGCTCAACCCCACAGCGGTGCTTTACTATGTGCCGAGGCTTGATCATATCAGGCATATTAGGGTTTTGACTTCACATGACCATTACTAACAGCATCATCTGCATGGCATTTGTAACGATCAGGCGAAAAGAATCGATTATCTCCGAGAGTAACAGACCAAAACAAAGATTCCAAGATCGAAGTAAGAGTGTAAGAGAAATAGAGGAGAAAGCACACACAAAGCCAAAGCAATGAATTACCACAGGTGACGTTTTCCGTAAGAAAATTCTTCTTCGTTCCACAGAAAAGTTTTGAAACAAGTAACAAGATTCTCACATAAACTGCCTCGGCTAGCACCTGCACATACGAGCTCTCAACCCTAGAAGCAAAGTTTTCAACCCTAGAAGCAAGGTACTCTACTACTCTCCGCCAGCCTTCTGGTAGACATAGGTCAGGCCGCACTTGCCGCAGTAGTGACGGTCGAAGTGGTTGGCCATGAAGGTGCCGGCCCCGCAGTCGGGGTTGGGGCACTCCTTGCGGAGGCGCTGCACCTTCCCGGAGTCGTCCACCTTATAGAACTGCAGCACCGCGAGCTTGACTTTCTTCTTCTTGTGCTTCAGCTTCTTCGGCTTGGTGTAGGTTTTTTTCTTCCTCTTCTTGGCGCCACCGCGCAGACGGAGCACCAGGTGAAGGGTGGACTCCTTCTGGATGTTGTAGTCGGCGAGGGTGCGTCCATCCTCCAGCTGCTTGCCGGCGAATATCAGGCGCTGCTGGTCCGGCGGGATGCCCTCCTTGTCCTGAATCTTAGTCTTCACATTGTCGATAGTGTCGGAAGACTCCACCTCTAGGGTGATGGTCTTCCCCGTCACTGCAATACGAACATTTTGCAACCCAACCGGCTGTTAATTACAATTGCGAGCCGAAATACAAAGCAAAACCCTAATAAAGCACCAACTTACAAAAAGCACACAGCAGATATCAAACGATGACCAAAAGTCCAGGTTCGATGAGCCAAAAAAACTCCAGCTCTAGGGTGATGGTCTTCACCGTCACTCCCGTGTAAAAAAATTCCCCAGCGACGAATTTCTTAACTACAATCGCACACTTTCACAACCCTAACCCCAAAACACTACCAATCCACCAAAAAACTTACAAAAGATCTTAGAACAGTCACGAAGAAGTCAAGAAGAACAAATTTTGAAAGTCAGGCAGCTTACGGGTCTTCACGAAGATCTGCATCTTGAAGGCCGCACTCGAGCTCAGCAAAAAAATTGCGTCGTCACAGAAGTGCTGGTCGAAAAGGCCCTACGCAGCGGACCACGCCGCACTATAAACCTCTATAAAGGTTGTCCAGGAATTAGGTCAACGATTATCATCCACATCCACAATTTGGCGAACTACTGTAACTGAGTGAATGGTTACTGTAAGTAAAATATCATCCAACTTCGTCAAAGACCGTCACGGTTTCACAGAGTGCGCGCTCAACCCTAAACCCTTGGGTCGAAACAGTAAGGTCCATAAAGCGCTCACTTAACCTTTAAAGGCATTTTTCTGTCAAAAACAACTCAAAACTGCCAAATCTGTTGCGTTCATACAAGGAAAGAGAAAAAGTAATTTTTTTTAGAATCTAACTATAGGATCTTGTACTTAACTTATCTCCAATCATGTGGTAAAAATTCCCTAAAGTTTGACCTTACAAATTAGAAGATATGAGTGTTCAAATTTGGAAAAATTTGATTTTTTGAACACTGACTTGCAATTTCAAATGACTTTGATTGCCATTTGTAAAAAAAAACTGCACTATAGACTTTGAATTTAATTTTTTAATGTTGAATGATGGAGTTGTGAATCTAGGAAAAAAAATTCAAAAAAACTACACTTTATTTTCATTCTTTAAAAAATTATTAAGTAGAAGTAGGTCCAAGATTGAAAGAAAAATTAAATAGTCAATAGCTCTAAGATGGAATTAAAACACTATAATCCCAATACTGAGATTGTTTTAGCAAGCAAAATCAGCCTTGTCAAACAATTTTTTTTTGAAAAATTGTGAAAATTGCATTCAGAAATGAGTCCTACAAGTTATTTTTTCAAAAAGATGCTCTAATTGCCCGAAAAATAAGATTGTCCATAACTTTTACAGAACAAATGCAAATGGAATAAATCAAAGCTTCCTATATAGATAAAAATACAATCTATAAGAAAATAATTTTTAAATTTTATTTAAAAAAATTTTGTGTGAGAAGATTTCTGCCTACCGTACCGAAAAAAATAACCTTTTGTGCCATAACTTTTGCTCCTGGGCACCAATAGAAATAAAAATTATATTCCCATGAAGCTAATGTATTTTTCTATCTTCACAAAAAGTTTCGAAAAATAATGATGAGTATTGAAGCTGTAGTAGCCTGCCCAAAACCCATTTTGTCCCCCGAGGGGACAATGGGACTTTAGGGGTTAAAACTGAATTTTGGGGAGGTGAAACTCATTGAAATATTTTTTAGTAAATTTTCCTTCAAAGACAAATGAAATTGGCATCCAACCCAAGTTGTTTCATATTTTTTGGAGCTTTGTGGAATTAGTTATGAATTTTCGAAGTTCAAATTTTTGATGCTTCAGAGGGGCTCTAAAATTGCCCACCCTCCTCAAATGTTCATAGCTTGTACATTACAAAAAGCAACAAGTGGGCAACACAAGAGTGGACGGCCGGAGGGTCCTGGCGCCGAACCCCAAAGCTCATCCCACCCTCCCTTCTTCTTGACTATTGTTGCTGCTCATCATCCCGTTGAGCTTCCCAAGGTTTAACGTATAGGGCAATGCCCAAGGAGGAGAGGATTGCAGAAAAAAAAGTGATGATGAGGAGGGCGGAGCCTAACAAGGAGGCACTTTTTTTTCCGCAATCTCCAATGACAAAGGCGTTGCCGGACGTAAATCATGAGCAGGAAAGGATGAAAAATTGAAGATGAGAGTTGGAACCGGATGAAAAACCTGTAATGCTCGATTACGCAGTTTTATCCAAGTAATCGTGGATTGCAGTCGAGAACCACCCCGCAAAATGAACGGGAGGAATCCTGGGAGTGGTTTACGCACTCTTCTGGGATCCCAGAGGGATTGCTGCCTTCGCTGCCGATCCTGCCCCTGTGCGCAATCATCGCAATAATCCAAGCTTACTTATGCTGAGGGAGGGGTTGGGGGGGGATTGAGGAGTTTTATGGTGTTGGAGATTGTGGGGAATGCGTGAGTCTAGAGGCTCATGAAGGGTGCGAAATTGCATTTTGGCCTGTTGTTGTTCAGGGCATGAATGGTGGGTGTCTTTGGATCATTAGTTTCCTTTGGCGGTTCTCTAGGCTGTCATTGGTTTTTTGAGGTTTTGTCGCTAACATTGATCTAGGTTAGTGCGGATTTAATTACAAATTTTAATAGTAGGTTTTCTTTGGATTGCACCATAGATGTCCTAGGTATTGTTCAAAAGCTCTCTTGAAGGTATTGTGCAAATTGATCGTTTCATTGAATTTGGACCCACTCTATGCATAATATTGGATCTCAAAGAATTTCAAAACTGCATTCTCTATCTTTTTGCTTTGTCTTTTATCTTGGTATATGATATTTTTTTTTGGATGTTCAGGGGCTCATGGAGACATATGGCGTAGATTGTGGCATTTCATACTATCACCATATGGGAGTTCAAACTTCAAACAACTTTGGTGAAGGAGATGACAATTTGTTGTCTACATACTTGTTGTCTCCAACTAGCTTTACAAATATGGCTTCTTTTACGAAGTGTGTTATGGGTTGTTACAATGGTTTTGTTGTTGGATCCAACGACCACCATCAATACATGGCCTTCACAAACGTGTCTTGCAAGTGGTGGAGCAAGATTGATGCACTTTGTGAGGGCAGGACTTCATTGCCAACAATGGTTGTCTTATATGATGCAACAGAAGAGGTGTTAATCTTGAAACAAATGTTGAGCCTTCTCCATGGTGCAGCTTCTATGCAATTCCATCATCTCTTTTATGAGAAGTTAATACAACTTGACGTTCACAAGAATATTTATGCTGTTGGAAAAGGTCGGTTTGGGGAGGCAAGTGAAAGATGCAAGGAGGGAGACAATGCCTATAGACTAGTAGGAAGGCACGGTGATGACTTTCCTAGCCTTGTATTGGAGGTGGGCTTATCTGAAACTCTTCAGATGTTAAAGAATAATGCCCAATATTGGCTAACAAAGTCTGGCGGTTAAACACGGATTGTCATCATTCTCCATATTGACAAGCCATAAAATCAATTGTCTTGCAACATTGGGAATGCATCAACAATGTACGTCCACGTTGTGCACATGTTGTCTACCCTCCTCTTCCTTGGGTGATCCAATCTCTGGAATTGGTAGCTGGCGTTCAATATGTGGGAGATGCTTTGGAGATCCCAGCAAACAAGGTGTTCGACGTAGTGCCGAATAATTTACCTAATGGTGAATTTGTGTTTACTTGCAACAAGTTACAAGGTTTCTCTGCCTTTTTTTGGTCAGGAGTTTAAGTGAATTCTCATTCTTCTCTTTTCTATCTTTTGATTTGTTTAATTCTTCTCTTATGATCATTACCGTCCATGACAGTTCATGCTGTTGCAGGTGGCTAGAGGTGTAATTTAGAAGATGTTGAATTTGATCTGTTGTTTTGCGCTCTTTGTTTGGGGTGTTTTAAGGTAGACATCCCAAAAGCGCCACTGACCTTAAAGCTCCATCTATGCTGTGTGTACATCTCGAAATTCAGTTTCTTACTAGAGCATAGATGGCGCTTTTAGAACCCGACTTCATTCCTTAATAACTTTTGCATATGGTATCCAAATGCCACGTTCTCTGGTGCGTTGGAACCTCCTTTCACTTGCCCACAAGAACTTATGAAATTATCACCAGTTCGATAATAGGAAATAGGCTCAGTAGCAAAAAGTAGCGCTTTTGGGTTGCCTACGCTAATCGATGAATATTTGCTTCCATGGCAGTTTGGACTTGTAATGGATCCTCTCTGAAGGCATCCCCGGTTGCATCCTGGTGTCTTTGAGGTATCTGATTGCAAGCAGATACTAACTTTGGATTGGGATTTCTGCCTCTGAATTTTTGCTATGGCAGAATTCTTAGTGGTGAGAGCTCAGCATTGTTGGAATGAGCATAGTGACAGGATTGGGATTTCTGCCTCTGGATTTTTGCTATGGTGTTGTTATTCCCTGTTGCTTTGTTTCAGGCTCTTATGGATACATTGTAGACGATACTGTCATCCTTGAATAAGTTATTTCCCTATCCAATTCATTAGCCAGTAGTAAATTTTTTGAAATGCCAGAACTCTAATTTTGAACCTGCGCCATGTAACAAGTTTGAGAAAACTATTCAGGCAAACTTAAGCGTAGTTCTGTGATATTATTAGGATCTTGATGTATTGAAGTTACACCTCCCATTTTTTTAATCACAATTCTCTCTTGGCACCTACGAAGTTGAAACAACTTTGTTTAGTGCAACGGGATACAGTGATCTCAACATACGGTACTATATTCTTCGTGGGAGATGTACTAGTTCTATTATGACCCAAATTTGAGTCCACACTGAATTTGAACTCCGGGCAATCATCAACCGAAGATTGTGAGCGCCGTTCTACGATAGATATTTTTCAGATATCAAAATATAGCTCTCTCTCTTATGCTCATTTCAATGGTGCACCAAGTTCTTACGGGAAACCTTCAACCTACTCTAAGCCCATGACTGAAAAGCTGCTGCAAACCGACCGACCGGGCATCGTGGCATCGTGCAGTCCCCAAATCATGAGCAACCTCAACGAAAGCTCTCGGCGGATGCACCACTGGATCTCGGTGTCCACTTCTACTGAAGTTCTACTGAAGAATTGAGCGCAATTGGTGTTCGATAGTGATTTGTTGCAGCTGAGGATGAAACAGATCAATTTTTTTCCACAGGGAACCTGGACCGATTCACTGGGCAGTGAGTGGTACAAAAAGAGGGGTGAATGTGGAGTGAATTTTTTCCAAATAAGGCAAGTGGCAAGTGTTCATTTACAATTGTCGAATTTGCTTAAAATCCATTTGGACTTCTGAATCTCAAGTGGGTTACGGATTCAATCCTCTTTCTTTATAACAATAGATTACTTCAGGGAGAAGCAGCAGAAAGATCTGGTAGCTTGCAGAAGGATCTGGCAGTTTGCAGAAGAATCCGGTGTTTTGTAGAAGAATCTGGTAGTTTGCGGAGGGATCTTGAAGCCGTGCTCCTCACTCCACGTAATTATTCACTGGTCGGTGCCCGAAATGGAGGTGCGAAACAGGGATATGCCAGATAAGCTCCTTCCATCGGCTTTTCTTTCGAAAATCCTTCACTCAGCAAAAACGAGCATAAGAGAAAAGACAGGAGCACTCTGTTTAGAAATCTCTCAGGAAGTTCAACTGGGTAAGAACCATCTCAAGGAGTCCAGACTGTTCCAGATCGTTCTGGAATGTTCCTCAATTCTACTTGACTTCCACGTTCGGCCTCGGCCAATCTGTATAAATAGATCGCTGCGCTCATGGGGATTCATATTAAGCGTCTTCGAGTACTCGTCTTTGCATCTGCAACTCGAGAAATTGAAGCTGAGATTTCCTGTGCTTTCATTCAGCTTACGGTGCTGCCATTTGCTTGCCAGGGGAAATTTGACAGTAGTGTTGCTCAGTTGATAGGATAATTATGGCTCTTGTTTTGTCACCGTGGTTTGGGCGAGGATGCGGCCGGCGTAGGACTCCGAGGTTCGGCTTCGGCAGCCCTTCACTATTCACCGATTTAGTCATCGTCAAAGTGCCATTGCAAAGGCAAGCTTGTGCACCCGTGGAGCGCACTGCTGCAACCGCCAGTGCTCGTATAGTGCAATGGGCTGAGACCCCCGAGGCACATATCTTCACGCTTCGTCTACCAGGTACTTATCTCTCCAAACCTTGTGCATTCAACTTGGTTAAGCTTTTTTTGAACTGAACTCGTCTGCTTGCATGGAAAGGGCTTGTTTGCAGTGTAAACTAACTATGGCTAATTCATCATCCACATACAGGATTGAAGAAGGAGGATTTGCAAATTCAGGTTGAAGACGACCGAATTCTTTACATCAGTCACAGTACCCAGCCCAAAGAAGAAGCCGCCAAGGAGGGAGACGCTGCCGCTGCTTCCACTTCCCAACCGCAAGAGCAGACTCCGAGCAGTAGCTGCAGTTTCATGCGAAAGTTCAAGCTACCAGAGACTTCAGACGTGGAGGAGATCAAAGCGGAGGTTGTCAACGAGACTTTGACAGTCACTGTACCGAAGCGACAGACGAAGAGACCCGAGGCTAGGAAAATTGATGTCAGTGATGGTGCAGTGGTAGTAGATCCTAGTTCCACTGAGTAGGCTTCTTCAGTGGTGCCTAGCATACATCAACACCATGAAATAGTTAATGAGCTCATCATTTAGGATGCAATTCAGAGCCTGCATGTAAGGTTTAGTCGAGTAGATTTGGTGAATTTTGTTCCAATGTGCAGATGATTCCTTCTGCGTCGCAAATAAAGTTTCTTTAGGTCACATCTCCGGTGTTCGTGCTCTGCTTGTGTACACCTCGCAATTTCTGCTATACGATATAAGCAATTCTTCGTCAAAGTTCTTTCTGCAAAGTACAACACTGATTTATCCTGTTACTGGCAGCGAGGGTCCAAAATTAGTATAAACTGCAAAATTAGTGACATACAAAAGAGATTTAACTGGAAATTACTGTAGTTCAATACAAAATTACAGTCTCCACTAATAATGTGACTTTGGTCCTTTGGCGTCACGTACAAATATGATAATTTAGTGTACCTTGCACTGTACATCGCGGGAGCCTGATCCAGAAGCGGGTATTCCAAGAGAATATTGTTACACTAGAATTTTACTAATTGAAAGGGTTTCTGGTTACATTGCACTCAGGTATGTTTTATGTGCATTTTAGTTGCCTCTGCAGATAAGGTAGAGGATACTAGAACCTTGAGGTAACGTTCACTGAAATGAACCGACAATATACCTGTCTTGAACCGACTAACTACAGGTGGGACTTTCTGATCCATACTGATCCTCTTGTGAGCAGTTAGGATAATCTAAACACACATGACTAAAAGATGGGAATTGTGGTTCAGAAATAATTTACAAAGTAGGTAGGCCAGCACTGTACAAACGACCCTTGTATCCAAAGATACACAAGGCAGCATCCATATTTTCATGCATAAGCTCTTAGCAAGTCTTGTTTCGCTCCTGTTCTAGTTAAGAAATTGAATACAGGCATCTATCCGAAATCAGTATTAAACAGTGACCAGGATGTAACTACCCAATGTAAATGTGCAGACCAGCTCGATAATTGGAAGTCGCACAAGGAGTGCCAGCACAATTTCCTGTGTCAATTTGTAAAGCTTCTATGCTTGCTATATATGATACAAATAAGAACTGATCGTTGATGAAATCAGTACTGCTTTTAAGCGCAATTTATATGCTTTGAACATGATATATCAATGTTGTTCAAGTGGCAGCGGAGCAGAGCTTCAACTGCTCATTTCTGCAAAGAAAAAAAACATCGAGCCATTAATGCACTGGTAGACCGTAAGCACAAGACAAGGCAGCATCTACCAGTTTGCTTTCCACTTCTATATCAGCGTGTGAATAGTTCCAAAGCGGTATCATTATGTGTGTTTACTGACTAAAGGTATCCAACATCAAATCACAAATATAACCACGAGGAGATCAGGTTCGAACTTACGTAGCACTAAGGGCTAATCACAGACGCTAAGATTGCCCGAGATGGACCACGCCCTGCAGTTGCTTGCTCATCGACTTCGAACTGTTTCACAGCAGAACAGGCGAGCAGAATGAGCCAAGATTTCAAGACGTATCAACATTTGGCAATTTTCCAAAGGAAGGTAGGGTATAAGAACATCAGCTAGTTATTTCAAGAAAGATAAAATACAGTTCGAAATGCGGCTTACGTTCACTGGAAGCTCAATACCCCTAATAGCCGAAAAGTGGCATGAATGTCAATGAGTTCTTCTGGAATAATTCTTCTTCTCTAATGGCTTCTTATACTGCATCACTCACTTTGAAAAAGCGTTTGAATGTTAGTTCATCCTTGCAATGCTCATGCATAACAACGTACACCTCCATCAAGAGACGGGGAAACTTGGCAGTGAAGTAACTCTCAAAGCCTTCTGGAGATCCCAACGATTCCTGCCAAAGAGAGCCAAAGCTTCCATCAATAATCAATATTTTCTATGCAGACTTCATGAGATCACAGTAGAACAAAGCTATGTCGAGTCTAAAGCACTTGCTGAGATAATGACAATGTCACAAAATAAGAACGATCGAACCCAGACTTTGCTACTTGTTATCTTGAAGATTTGATCACAAACACTGGATGACATACAAATAAAAGGCACAACATAAGACTACACCCTCAGCTTTCAGTTATTTAGATCCGAGGTACTGAGGCACATGCTAGACCTGCATATCGAGTGGGAGCTCCCGAAAGTGATGGCTTTTGTTACGGATGATACGAAGCAAGTCCCTGACACTGCTGAAGTTGTATTTACGATAGCGGCGTCCATCATCCAACAGCTTTGAATCTAGCTTTGTCTCCCAAGAAGATCCAAATACGTCAGGTCCAGTAGCTTCTAACGCAAGCAACAACTCTGAGTCGAGCACTCTATCTTCATGCTCCACTCGGTCACTGGCTTTCAGCAGAAATTGAAGTCGATCTTCATTGATCCAGAAGAACGGGTGCGATGGAACATACTTAGCAGCCGGCCTACATACACCACAGATGATGCTCTCAATAATGACATGGCCCTTAACAAAGCCAACAGCTCTGAGTTCTTAACTGTCCACAACGGCGCTAAGTACACTGAGGCTATGGAATGAAGAAAAATAGTAAGAAGATATTTATGGTGCAACACAAAGACGTATGATAAGGAAATGCAAGGCAATGCATACTACAAAAGCTTACAAATCATCTATTTAATATGTGGCCTGAAAGCTTCAATAAGACTTGGAATTGATCACATCCAGCACACCTGCATCTCATAGGGATAATCTATACATATAAGCATTTTCACACAGGCAAGGAAAGGTCTCGTTGCAGTTAAATGTACCCCTGTACTCTACTTTCTAGCTGATGTAAATACTCTACTGTAAAGTCTTTCTCAGAAAAGATTTCGAAGCTCAAAAAAAGAAAGTACCTTTCGGAAGGATCATGAGAAAGCAGTGCCTTAATCAGATGAAGTGCCTCTGGCATATCCTCAATGTAGAAGAAATCTGGAGTTCCATTTGCAATATTGGCATCTCGGAAGAAGTGCTCTCCATAAGGATGCTGCCCCCCTGTGATACAAAAGAAGAGGAGACAGCCAAGGCTGAAAACATCCACTGCCCGCGTTTGGCGACCTTCTTTGAGCTGCTCTGGAGCTTGCCAACCTCTGCTGCCCGACCCACCTTTACCTGCACAGATCCATACTGCGGTTAAGAAGCAGTTTATGGAGCTAACTGGCATTCTTTGGGGAGAAAAAATTAAATGAAAAGCTCTCACTAAGTGTTCATGGAAGCAGAGAATCTGAAAAAGACGAAAAGGGACAAAAAGGACATTCAACCAATAAATGATAAGCAAGCAACATTAACCATACAGGAGGTTTGTGTTCACAGTTCCAAAATCCTGACTTCAAGCTGAACGTCTGAGAATCCTCGCAACCAATATTATTATTTCTGGTTTCAAAAAGCAGATTAAACGTGATTTCTGATGTCAAGGAAAGGATTTTTAAAAGACTATTCCCAAAAACCTCTCGCACAAAAGCAATTTTAGAAACTTCACTTCTCACTTCGGAAGTTCATGGACACTTAAAAGTAAACTCCAAAACATATATTTACCTATCAAAATTGTCCAATACGACTTCTTCTTTCAATTGCTAAATTTTGCAAACTTCTTTAAAGCTTCCTAAAAGATTCAATTCAGCTCCTATAGATATGGAAGCAAAAGCTCTTGATAACTTAGGTACATAACTAGTCACAAACCTGTGTCTTGATATGATGAGACATCATTGGCAAGATGTTTGCTGAGTCCCATGTCAGCCAACTTGGCTTGCAATTTGCGGTGGTTACTCACAAGAACATTGTGGGGCTTCAGATCCCGATGAACAATTCCCACAGCATGGAGGTGGGACAAACCTGCAACTATATCCCTGCTTCACCAATTTTTCTTGTTAACGTGATTGACTGAAATAAATTTCAATCGAAACAATCCCATCACATAAACCAACACAAAAGAGAAACATACAAAATGTGCATGTGCCTCATAAAAGATGAAACAAAAAGTTGAAGACATAGATAGATGAACGAAAGAGAAAAAATCAACATTACCTCATCAGCTGCAGTAGATGAGGTGTGCACCGCCCTTTGTCATTCCAGAGTTTCACATCGCTTCCATTAGGCAATCTCAGACACTTAGTATCGCTTAGACCCTCTTCTCTATTAGCACTCTTCGATAAACTCCTCTCCCTTTCAGACACAACGAGGTCATAGAGGCTCAATGCGCATCTTTCCAAAGCTACATATACAAAATCTGACGTTTCTTCCATAGCGAAGTACCTTACCACATTTGGGTGTTCGTCACTAGTGATAAGAAACTCAATTTCCTTCACAGCTCTGTCATAATGATTAGCAAGGAGTCTTTTCACAGCCACATGACGACTACCCAAGTATCCCTCAAACACACTCGTGCCATTGCTTCCAGCTCCTATCACAACCTTAGAGACAAACAATCGCCCTACTTGAATTCCTTCCCCGTAGTTTCTATTCGTGGGAACTCCCCGAGCACCAGCTGCTTCAACGTTATCTTCAGCTTGCTTTGTGGAGAGAATTTCATTGCTATCGTCCTCTAGAAGCCCCTTGTTAGGAGTAGGCGAAGAAACCAAGCCACCCTTCTTACCCCTTTTACGACCTTTACTAGCACCTACTTTCTTAGGTTTGGCCACCTCCTCTCTTCTTCCCAAAATGTAACGATTATACAAATACCAAACAGACGACAAAACCACCGTCACTAACAGCAAGACACCCCCAATACTACCCCAAGCAATTTCATGACCTGCCCTTGAGGGAACCCTGTCAGCAGACCTATTGTCCAAACTTGGCACAGAATTTTGCCCTGGCAACCCTCCTTTTGTATAACCGCCCTGTGCAACCCCTGCCAGCATTGGTATAAGCCCATTACTATGGATAGGCTGCGCATTGGGCAAACTAGAAGGCCCTCGAAAAGCACTGAGAGGACCAGGCTTCCTGCCAGGATCTGATACAGCAGAAGCCGCTGCAGGTAGCAGATTTGATAAGTAGTTCCCTGTAAAAGGAAAGCAGGCACATTACTTCACAGAAGAAAGACATCATAGAAATGTTAAAGAGGCAATGCATGACACGCAAAGAAATGAATAAACAGTAAGAAAAGTCACCTGTATTCGAAAAAAGAGCGATTGGAGCTGCTTTATAGGTCGGAACTGAAGACATCCTGCCACCGCCAACACCCGGTGTCACAGTTGCGCTATTCTTATTGCGATCAGATGGCCTCAACACCGGTGTCTGCCCCAAAGGCTGAACCAGCGACAGGGTTTTGATATCGGCCAAAGAGATGTTCCAACGCACGGCACCCGTTGCAAGCTCCTGCACGATGACCGAATAGTCGGTCCTCAGACAAAGCACTGTCGGAACCTTCTTCTCAGCGTCACCATTGATTCCAGAGTTCTGTTCCAACAAACGCTTTGCATCCTCAGTTGAGGCCTTCCCATTTGCCACAGAAGCAGCTTTCCCCAACATGCTTCCGGGATGGTCGAATTTGCGGATGAGAGCCCCCGTGTCCTTGTTCAGAAGGAATGCGGTGCTGGTCACTGTACTCAGAACCACTCCTCCATCATCCGTGTGCCGAGGTGTATTGGCTAACAGATCCTTCACATTCACTGCAGTAGGCTGCAGCAACCACAGAAGACTCTCAAAAACTTGTGCTAGGGACACGGATGGTGAACAAGAGCTCCCACAATAATAGCCCTTATCATATGATACAAAGAAGTTTGCATTTCAAAGATTCACTCCAGTAGATTAACAAAACTCTGAATGTTAAGTTCATAGGCATTAGGTTCTGATGTTGAGTTAATTATGTTGGCAACTTCGAAAGCAAGATTAAGTCAGCATCACCTTAACGTTAACTTCATATAGATCTGAACTTCTATTACCGTATATTAACATTAGCTTAACATAAACAAGCTCGTGGATCGCAAAGGGGATCTTTTGAAATGTAGTTAGCATTAAAATTAGAAGATGAAGGATACTCAGATACTCACCCCAACTTGTGACCCCTCCAGGACATACAATTTTCCATCCGGCCCGGAATACACAATTTGCTCATCAGTTTCGATATCGTCTACGGAAACGTCCAGACTCGAGTTGATTAATTGACTGTCCTTTCCGTTCGTAATCCGGAGCACCGATCCCATATCTGACCCTGATGCATATGTCCACAGAGTCTGCCGTGTCACAGGATTCACTGCATGGAGGACGCCAGCAGGTGACACCACCATTAACGGCTCTTGACCCCTGCACCCCACCCCCAACAAACACACGATGAGGATCAGTTCTATTGCTTTCACATTGTCTAATCGGATGTGAGTTTCCTGGGTAGAGTAGTGCTCAGGCGACACCCGTGAGCATCACCTGAGCAGCAATCGTCTCATTTTCCTATTTTCCTTCCATGCTTGAGTTAAGGTGTCGTAGAAATTGAAAATAGTTTAAAGATTAATTCTCTATTTAGGCTGCTATAATTTCGATCAACATGTCGTCTGTGTCTCTCGCCCTGCAATCCTGATTACGACGATCAATTTAAAAATGGATCTCAGGTTTAAGCCCTCTATGACTTCGTAAATTCCCTACCTAAACATCTGAGCATCGGACACCGCCAGTAGTCAGAGTCGCGTAGTCAGGTAGGGACACCCGAAATCGCTACTTTAGCTGTTGAGCATAGTTCGTACTATTAAACTGATCAAAATTTTGCGTTATTGTCGGCAAATAAAAGAGGAGTCTAATGCACCACCAAAGAATGCGTTATTTGCCATATTTAGACACCATATGCGAAATCATGAAAGCCCAAAGCTTAGAAGATGTTCTCAAATCGCTGCTTCGACAACAAGTCCACATTGATTAAGGAAATGCACACCAGCTCAACATCTGATCAACTAGCGCTTAGGAGTCCGTGGCAATTTCGGGCGCCTCTCCCTAACTACCTCAATTTTACTCGTCAAAAAACTTCGCCAGATTCAGAATAATAAGGATCACTACAAGAAGAAAAGGTAGCACGCTCCGCTGCATTACAAACCACGATAGCAAAACGCCGAAACATTGGGCCTCTCACCGTCCCACCAAGCAAGCAAAAAACTCAATGTTACAAAGGAAACGAGAACAGAGTAAGAGTAAGCAAAGCAACATACGCATTAGACTCCAGAACCGCAGGCAGCGGCTCTAGAAAATCCGCTCTTCGCCAAGTCCCCGTGGACGACCCGGCCTCCTCAGCATTGGCATGCCGAAACACCACCACGCCCAGCAGCGAACAGAAGAACAAGACGCACCAAAAGAAGGGCGCCAGATACTGCCTCGCCACCATGATTCCCACAAAATTCTCGCCTCCTCTGCAAAACACCAACACTATCTATCTAGGGTTTCGATCGAGCGCGGATGTCGAGCGCGTCTCTCAGTGGAGGAGACACAATTATACCCACTCAAGCTGGCTCAAGATCCGGTTTTAAGCTCGGATTTGAAGCACAAGTTACGGATATACACTTGCCCCGTGATGATGAGGGACGAACTAGGGTTTGGATTGGCACAATCTTCAGTCCGCAACACAAAAAAATCTCAACAAATTCACCCGAATTTTACCGCGAGCAACGAGAGATGAAGCCATGGAAACTCCGGGATACGATATTTATAGCAAAAGCTGAGAAAGCTTGCTCACGGAAATTCTCAATGCGCTAATGCGAAGCTGTCTAAGCGACCAGCAAAATACAAGACGGAAGAGCTTCACAGAATGCAACGGAGACAAGTGTTGTTGAAGAGTTATAATAAGGGCAAGTCCAGGCAGGAAGACGGGTTCTCAGGAAAGTGCTTGGATGGTCTCACAAAGGAAAGTGCGGTTTTAGTGGAAAACAAGCTATTCTACAAAATTGGTTTTGGAAGGGTTTTGGAAGGGTAGGTCACATCGGTGTTCAAATCCCTTGGACTTTTATAGGTTAAAGAAAATCAAATAAAAAATATTCCTTATAAATATCAATGTGGCGTGCCCTTTCAAAACCTTTTCAAAACTCTTCCAAAACCAATTTTGTAGAATTATAGCTTGTTTTCTTCTAAAACACCTATCAGTTTCATTTTCTTTTGATGGCACCACTTCAGGAGACCATCCAAGCACTTACCTAAGGACTTGTCTTTGTGTCGAGACTTGCCTTTATGATGTTCACCAACACTTGTCTTTGTTGCGTTGTATGAAGCTTCACTTTTTTAGTGTTGCGGACTGAAGATTGTGCCAATCTAAACCCTAGTTCATCCTTCATCATCATGGGGCAAGTGTATATCCATAACTTGAGCTTCAAATCTAAGCTTAAAACCGAATCTTGAACAGCTTGAGTGGGTATAATTGTGTCTCTTCCACTAAAAATCTTGAGCCTTTTCTGTGTTGCGGATTGAAGATTGCGCAAATCCAAACCCTAGTTTGTAGTGAAGTTTGGGGATGAAAGTCTTACAACACAAATGGGTTATAAATTATCAATTTTATAACTTTTTTGAAGTCTACATCAAAGAAGATAATGCGGAGTTGCACAAAGTCCAAAGTATCTATGTGGTCAAAACTGTAATACGATTTTAAAATTCTCTTCAAATGAGTTTTGAAGATATATATAACTTTGAAAGTTCATCAAAATATAATTTCTATCTTTAGCATTTGAATTTTTTTGATTAATCAAAATTGTAGTTTTTGTTGATTCGTGAGAATATGTGTATTGGTAGCAATTAGTTTTGAATATAAAAATTGAAAGACAACCCAATCTAATCTGTATGAAGAAAAAAAAAAAAAAATTTAAATTCCAAAAGTATTGTCCAGAATTAGGGAGCAAATATGAAATGGTCACTTAAGCATTTGGAAGTTATCAAAGGTTATGAAATTGGAGCTTTGGATTGGAATTTACAATAAAATAAATTCTAGCTTGGAAGAAGAGTCATACTTTAGTGAAATAGTCTCAATTGCAACTTGACTTGTTGATTTGCCATTATTCCATTGGATTTTATGGTTTTGACAACAACCTCGGTGTTACTAACTAAAATCTATTGCTAGTGAATTTCATAATGGGAATAGTGCCCCGTGCAAAATGAACCATCAATGGCCATATTTTCATCCTTAGAACATGCCTCCTGACCAGCAAGGTTTATTCAAACTTCACCATTTTTCAGAATAAACAAAAGAATCCCAAGATGGAAAGCGCAAGTAGTACATGTACAAAAATGTAAAGAGATACATATGCAAAATTCAAGAGAGAGCTAACATAGGTGTTGTACCTGCTTTTGGTGTGCTTCAACAAAAATGGGGAATCATTTGCAATTTGATGTAAATGTTGGATGAATCTGCAATACAGATTGTGAAGATGGATCTGTCATTATACACAATATGATTGTAGAAAATGAAGAATTGCAAATGTACTTGAATCAAGATTGTTTACATAAGTTGTAATGCTTATAGATTGATCAATAGATAATTGCTTCAATAAAATTGTAAGAAAACTATTTCTTCTAACTGTAGCCAAAAAAACAACAATCAATCAATAAATAAAAGGCAAGTTCAAACAATTGTTGCTACAACAATAGCCACATAGCATGTGAATAAAATTAAAATTCTAGTCGGATTGGATCAGCCACAGCCAAGGGCACATTAATTGAATCTCTACAATTTTTTGACATTCCTAATCTCCTACCGGTGAAACAATGCCAATAAAACAGTTTCACTATTTTCACTTCCAAACACACCCTTTCCATTACAATAACAGTAACAAAAATCTTCCATTAACAAACAAAATTCTTCTACTTTCCAAAAAAAATTCTTTTTTCTACCAGTACAAAACTCTTTCAATACCAAAACAAAATCAAAACATAAAAAGTAATTTGTTTACTACTTTTCTTTTTCTTTTTAAATCAATTAGTAAAGCTCTTCAAAGTCAAAAGAACCACAAACAATGAAAAATAACCTTTCAAAATGAAACATTTGAAAAGTCATACAAAACTGAAACCCTACATTTTTTCTTCTAGATCCAATGATACACGCTTGCAATTCTTGGCTCTTGAACAATGTTCAAATGATCTTCAATGGAGGCAATATGGAGCTCCCGCTTCCTAATGCTTCATCTAAAGATGCCTTCAAAAACAGCAATTTACAACTACTCTCTTAATCTAGCTCGGCATATTCTACTCCCTCATTTTAACTCTAAGCTTAAAAAGGGAGTCAAGTTTAATAGAAAAGTATGTGCCCTTGATTCATTTATAGACTCTATTTTTACTAGCTTTGCCAAAAGTAGTATCCAAGTGGGCAACATGAATCGCTTCAAATTAATCTTCATAACCTACTTCTTTGCCAAAAGATGTACATGTGAAGATATAGTAGCTCCTGAAGAAATCTCACTACTCACAACAACTTATTGTTTACAAGACATTTAGTGATAACACAATCTATAGTAGTCTAATCTTCAATGTAGCGTGGCCAACTTGATAAGAGAGGACATGACGCTTGGTGTGTCATTCAATTGGTTTGACTATGCAAGCAACACCAATATTCCATGTAAATGAAGGATTAGCTATTTTTGGACAATTGTTGGAACAATACCTTAACAAAGTTGGAAGAAAACCTCTTTGATCCTCTTGAATCCACCCAAAAGTGCAAGAATTGTTTCCCACTTTGTCTCCAAACTCCTTGGGGTGATAAATCGACATGAATCTTTGCAACACAGGCCCAAAATTCTTCACACTTCTACTCGGCATCAACAGCTTTGTGGTGCACCAAAGTAATCCAATATGTTGTTCTCCGCATTCTACAACTATTCCATTCATTTCCAATACTAATTGTAAAACACTACGAGGAGCAAAAAAATTTTGAGTTGAATTCTAAGAGACACCCAACTACCAACCGTACATCCTTACATACTCATCATCCTCAAACTTTGCCTTTAAGACACGGAGATGATTGCTCAATTGCCAAACTACAAACAGAGTGAAAAACCACACCGCCATACTAAATCAGAAATACCCTAAGTTCTAGCTATGGAGTTTGGCCTCTACTTTGCTACAATGAACATTTGTGTATAGTCAATGAGGGAGAGAGAGAGCGGATAGGTTGGAATAGAAGAAGGGTTGAAACATCCACCTAATGTCTCGTGTAAACCCTCAAGATGATACGCTCCAAGCCAAAATCGAAAGCACTCTTTGGTATCTACGGCCAACTATGTTAAAGACACTCGGAACAAGCTCTAACCTCCTCTCACTGCTTTTGGTGCTCTTAAGTCATCTACAATAGAACTACGTGAACTACTTGACATTCAACAGGAACGATGCCAAAAGTGCGTAACGAAAACCACTTTTACTTGGAAGCGCACCTCAACACTTCATATTTATTCATTACATTGAGGTCCTCAAACCACCCACACTGAAACAAAATTATTTTTTGTAAATTCTTATACTCTATATAAACATATGATGTAATCTTGTCTTATGTTTTAAAAAATATGGTTAGCAATTGGTTCATTAAAGGGGATTCAAGGGGCCTTAAAGGGCCGTTTCAGCCCTGTTTTCAAATTTGGCTAGATTCAATGAACAACAGTACAGGCATGTCAAAAAAAAAAAAAAAATCTAAAAATGATGTGGTAGTCGTTGTGCCACATCAGCCAGCTGCATTCCCACAATCTGGAAACATAGAGGAACTCCCATCCTTCCAAGACCCCCAAATCCCCTTTAATGCAATTAGCAATTTTCAACGCATATATCAAGAGAGTGTGATTGGGTTCCTTGAAATTGGTTTAAAAGAACCAATCCATTAGTTTGTCCTTGAAGACCACCACCCACGTTCTAATGAAAATGGCTACCTCAGTCTATTTTGCAATGGATTTGTTTTGCATTTCCTAAACTTTTCTTCCTAATTAATTGCTAATCTCTAATTCCAAAATGAACTCAAAATTAGAACCTATAATAAACAAGTAAAGTAGGAGGTTTTAAAAGCACACAAGCTCTAAAATTGCCCACCTCCTCAAAATCATGTAAACTATTTGTACATGTTGCTTTGGGGTAGCCTTTGGCAATGTACAAACATTGTACATTTTAAGAGGTGGGCAATTTTAGAGCCCTATGCCATTTGAACTTCAAATTTTCATAACTAATTCCAAAAAGCTCCAAAAAATATGAACCAACTTGAATCAAATGCCAATTTCACTTATCTTTCAAGGAAAATATAACAAAAAAAAAAAAAAATTCAAATTCAGATGAGCGGGTTATAGACTTCCTACCTTAATTTTCCATACATATGACCAAGGCAAGACTTGTGCGCTTAGATTAAGCTACTCAAAATAGTGAAATTAGGTTGCCCCACACTAATTTCTTGACAATTTACACTATAGAAATATTTCATTGCTTTTGTACAATGATGCATTCTATTCAAAGCTATGTGTATGGCACAAATTTTTGCACCAATTCAAGGCCTGGTTCAGAGAGTGGCATGTGCCTCCATGTGGAACAAGCATTGATCCATGAGGTAATTTATCTCAGATCAAGCAACCCAATTGACAAGGCAACCTAAATTTTCCTATTTTGTGTAGGTCTCCCTGCCTTCAAACTCAAAGTAAGGCAGATATCAAAATTGTAAATACTGTATGGTATTGTACAATGGGGGGACAAAAGTATTGTCACCCCCTTTTGTTCCTTCACAAATGCCCCCATTTTCAAACACCATTTTTTACAATTTTAATGTAATTCTTGGATCATTGCATTCTTACCTCAATTTTAATCATGCATACCAAATTTGACTTCAAAAAAGCAAAATTTTATTTTGGGTGAATTTTTAAAGTCAATTTTTATGGTTTTACATAATACTTTGTTGAAAACAATTCATGATGAATTTTTTACCTTTGATTGCAAAGATATTTAGGGAGTATCTATATGCACATTTTACCTTCAATAAGCATCTCCAAAAAAGTTTCATAGATCCCTCTATAAAAAAATCAGTATTAGAGTGGCAATGTTTTAATTTTGGAAAATAGATCTTTTTTATTGTAATTAGATTTTTCTATTTATCTATCACACTCTAACTAATTTTTTACATTTGAGCATGCTGGTACAACTGCCTTGCCAAAGTCTAATTACAATAAAAAGATTTTTTAAGACAAGGAGATGATTGCTTGGTTGTCAAACTACAAACAGATAGTGAAAAATCACACCTCCATACAAAATCACATTAGAAGAGATTTGAGGCCTCTAAGAGACTGCGAGTTATCTTGCGTTCCCAGACTACAGAATGCAGAAAGCTATTAATTGATGTGGTCGAGAGAGTGCCATGTCATTTTTGAAAAAAAAAAAAAAAAAAAAAATGGCCTAAAATGATATTTGGGAGAGAATTTTTTTTTATTTTTTTTTGAAAAAAAAAAAATCTAACAGCCCATACCGGCTGTTCACATATCTGGCTAGATTGGAGAACATGCCTAAAACGGCCCTCCAATGCCCTCAAATCTTTCCTAATGCAAATACCCTAAATTCTAGCTATGGAGTTTGGCCTCTACTTTGCTACAATGAACTTTTTTGTATAGTCAATGAAGGAGAGAGAGAGTGGATAGGTTGGAATAGAAGAAGGATTGAAACACCCACCTAATGTCTCATGTAAACCCCCAAGATGATACACTCCAAGCCAAAATTGGAAGCACTCATTAGAAGAGATTTGAGGGCGTTAGAGGGCCATTTTAGGCTTGTTCCCCAATTTGGCTAGATCTATGAACAGCGGGTACGGGCTATCAGAAAAAAAAAATTCAAAAAAAAAAAAATTCTCTCCCAAATATCATTTCAAGCCCAATCTTTTTTTTTTTTTTTCTTTTTTTTGAAAATGATGTGGCACTCTCTCGACTACATCAGCCAACAACTTTTCTGCTTGGGAACGCTGCGGGAACGCTGGATATCTTGCGGGCTCTTGGAGGCCTCAAATCTCTTCTAATGCTTTGGTGTCTACGGCCAACTATGTTAAAGACACTCGGAACAAGCTCTAACCTCCTCTCACCGCTTTTGGTGCTCTTAAGTCATCTACAATAGAACTACGTGAACCACTTGACACTTAATAGAATCAATGCCAAAAGTGCGTTATGAAAACCACTTTTACTTGGAAGCACACTTCAACACTTCATACTTATTTATTACATTGAGGTCCTCAAACCACCCACACTGAGACAAATTATTTTACATAAATTCTTATACTCTATTTAAATATGTGATTTAAGATCTTGTCCTATGTTTCAAAAAATATGGTTTGCAATTGGTCCAATTAGCAATTTCCAAAGCATATATCAAGAGAGCGTGATTGGGTTCCTTGAAATTGGTTTGAATGAACCAATCCATTAGTTTATCCTTAAAGACCACCACCCGCGTCTCCAATGAAAATGGCTACCTTCTATTTTCCAATGGTTTTATTTTGCATTTCTTAAACTTTTCTCCCTAATTAATTGTTAATCTTTGATTCCAAAAATGAATTCAAAATTAGAACCTATAATAAACATTCAAGTAAGGTAGGAGGTTCTAAAAGCACACAAGCTCTAAAATTGCCAACCTCCTCAAATGTACACTACTTGTACATGTTACTTTTTTTTAGCCTTCAACAATGTACAAACATTGTGCATTTCATGAGATAGGCAATTTTAGAGCCCTACACCATTTGAACTTCAAAATTTCATAACTAATTCCAAATAATGCCAAAAAACAAAAAACAAAAAAATATAACAACTTGGGTTAGATGCCAATTCCACTTGCCTTTCGAAGAAATTATAACAAGAAAATTATTTTCAAGATGTTTCACCTCCCCAAAATTCAGTTTCAGCTGTTAAATGAGTGATTTATAGACCTCCTACCTTAATTTCCATATATTTGACCAAGGGCTTGTGCGCCTGGATTAGGTCTCCCTGCCGATCCCTCAAAGTACAGACTACAGAAGTAGGGCAGGTGTCAAAACTGTACAGACTACAGACGGTAAAATGCCACTGTAGAGTGTTCCAGTGAAGATGCATTACTGTAGCAAAGTGGTTCCGGTCACGGACTTTGAAGCTGAGAGAGAGACTCTTGCGTGTTGGCTCTGGGTCAGGTCCATGAGACCAAATAATTTGACACCGAATATCCAATTGAAGAGCGGTGAGATAACTTCCAAAGTGTCCCAATTGCGACGTTGATGATTTTGGTATCTGGATCCCACGATTTACGGTCAGCATTGGGGTCCAAAATGTCACACCCAACAAAAGGTTCGTCATGCCATTAACTTACGTGGGTACACTTTCAGCTGACTGACAATGAAGCAAAATCTCATCGCTTGTGTGAAGGTCTTCCCATTTTGAGGCTGCATAGATTGACTGAGTTACCTTGAAGCAAATTACCTTACGAATTTTCTTCGACAGTTCTACTGTACAGTAGGAGGGAGTACATGGAGTCCTGATCGACCCGTTGTTGTTAACTAAGAGTAGTCAAATGTAAAAGTATGTGTGTAATTGTAGAAACTCATCTACTTAATTGAATAAGTTACATTTCGAACTGTACACCCCCCCTACAAGAAAGGTTGACGCCCCCCTTTTGCACCCTTCAGCTTTTTTTTTACATTACTTTGAACATAATTGACATTTCTTGTTTTCGTCGATCAACATTTGTGCCTAACCCAATCTCCCTCAAGTATACCAAACTTTCAATTTCAAAAAAACAAAACTCTATTTTTGGTGATTTTTTAAAAAAAATTTCACGGTTTTACATGAAAATTCATAGAAAGATATTAACAATGAATTTTTTTTAATTTAATTGTGGAGATACATAGGAAACATCCAAACGCACATCTTTCCTTCAACAAGCATCTCCAAAAAAGTTTCACAACTATGGTGGCAGAAGTTACAGTGGAGGTGTGAATAGTGCCCAACATTTTGAAAATTCATATCTCTTTATTATAATTAGATTTTGATAAAGTAGTTGTACCATCATTCTCAAATGTGTAAAATTAGTTACAATGTGAAGGAAAAAAAACAAAATCTAATTATAGTAAGAAGATATGAATTTTCAAAATTTTGGGCACTATTCACACCTCCACTGTAACTTTTGCCACAATAATTGTGAAACTTTTTTGGAGATGCTTGTTGAAGGAAAGATGTGCGTTTGGATGTTTCCTACGTATCTCCACAATTAAATTAAAAAAATTCATCGTGAATATTTTTCTATGAATTTTCATGTAAAACCGTGAAAAAAAATTAAAAAAATTCACCAAAAATAGAGTTTGGGTTTTTTGAAATTGAAAATTTGATATACTTGAGGGAGATTGGGTTAGACACAAATGTTGATTGACGAAAACAAAGAAATGTCAATTATGTTCAAAGTAATGTCAAAAAAGCTGTAGGGTGCAAAAGGGGGGCGTCAACCTTTCTTGTAGGGGGGTGTACAGTACAGACTACAGACTGCTCGAAAAGACTGCTCGAAATGTCAATGTGGAGTGTTCCAGCGACGATCGATGCCCGAACTTTGAAGCGGAGAGAGACTCCTGCGTGTTGGCTCCAGGTCTGTCCATGAGACCAATCTGAAGGACACCGAATATCCAATTGAAGACCGGCCAGATATCTTAACTTTCAAAGTGCCCCAATTGCGACGTTGGTGATTTGGGTATCTGGATCCCACGATTTACGGTCCGCAGTGGGGTCCAAAATGTCACACGCGGCATCGATATCAATAAGATTCCTCTGAATATTGTTATTGCGTCGGTACACCTTTCAACCGACTGACAATGAATTGAAGCAAACTCTCATCTCTTGCTTGCGGAAATTGAGGTCTTTGGTGACGGATGGCCCATCGTGAGCTTGGCCGCCGGCAGAGATTGACTCAAGCTAATTAACCTCCTTTAGCCTGTTATGCCCAGAAATGGCCTACGATGACCTGTATTCTTTGAATTGGGAGGCCTGGCTTGTGTTTCCTGAAAATGCGCGCAACAACAAGAGTGGTCAGTGGTGGGGGCAAAGTCAGGGAGAATATTTAGGAATTCTTTTTTACAAAAAAAATTTGGAAGTATGTAGATTCCCCACCTGCAAGAGAATGGTCATTTTTGGTGTATTTGAGGGATAAGTTATAAGGTAATTACACCTTAAATTGCACAGTTAAGCAATTCAGCATAATTCAGCATGGTTTTCACTATTATATTGAAAAAAAATATGTGGGGTCCTATTGGTAGTCAGAATGGGATTCTAAATTCTCTTAGAATGCAATTTTTGGTCTTGCGTGCATAAATTATGAATTTTCAAAGTGCTGAAAATAGGTATATCTAAAAGCAATCATAGAGTCATATGAATAGTGGGAGTACATTTTAGGCAAGAATATCCAGTGTGTGATTTTAGGAAGCTTGCAATTTTAGGTTTAGTTACTTTACATCCAGAAAGAGGGATAGTAGAAGTGCTCATTTTCCGTTCAAATGTTCAAAAAATTGAGCACAAATTAGAAGAAATTTCAGGTCTCCGGAGGGCTGCTCCACAACCTCCCGAGGTACCCTGAAATTTGTTTGTTTTTTTGCTGAAAAACTCGTTTTTTTCCTATTTCTACCCTACTGAAATTGCAGCAGCAGTGGCGTAGGAACCAAAAATTCCAAATAAAAAATTATTAAATTTTTTTTAATAATAATAATAACAATAATCTTAAAAAATTTATTAAAAAATAAAAAATAAATAAAAAATAAAAAATCGCGAAAGCTGATTGCTTCGGGGAGCAGTCAACTTAGTGTGACAGACCAAGCTTTTAATAGCTTGATTTGTCACATTCTAGCAGCCCTCCGGAGGGTTCAGTTGTTTTCTAATGAATGGACGATTTTCGGAAGGTATGTGCCCTGGGTAGTTGAACTTAAAGCTTGAATGTCCACATATTTCTATAATCTTTGTATACAAGATTTTTTTTTTCATACAGTCCCTTTGTGAAAAAATTGTGAAAAATACAAAACAAGGGTACATTCCTCGACAATCTCACAAAAAAATTTGAGATGAAAAAACAATTTTTTCTTTGTGCTAATGGCTTTTGTACTCAAAAGTTGCAACAATATCTGCACCGTATGCTCAATGCTAACATACTCTAGGGGTTAACCCCTAGAGTTCCATAACTGTATTTTCACCAAAAACTCTCAAAATTGCCATTTTCAGTATAAGTACCAAGTTTTTGAAAAAAATACTTTTTTGACATATAACCATAGTATCTTGTAGTACAGTAGTTTGAAAACACTTAGTAAAAATTTCAGAAATTTCCACCTTGTGTATAGCAAGATATAAGCATTCAAAGTCATTGAAATCATTTTTTTGGCCCTGAAAAAAACAGGGCAGCTGCACTTCACAAGCTCACTTTTGTATGCAAAAATGTCCAAAATGATAGTGCTTCTTTGGATTCTTTTTTCTAGACAAGTTGACTACATGCTTAAAAAATTTTAGATCATTTGGAGTTGCAGACTATAAAGGCAAAAAATCATAAGTAGAAAAAAATAGAGAAAGAGAATTAGTCAAAATAGAAAATTATTAAGAATTTAATTATGGAATTGACAAATGCCAATCCCAATGGCTGCAATGTTGTAAATTATGAACAATCTGCATTCTATGATTTCATTTTTTTCAAAAAATATTGAAAATTGAATAAGATAAAGGACTTCAAAGTTTACTTTAGAGTAGAGAATCCATAACTGCCTGAAAACTAAAAATCTTCATAACTTTTGACTCATTGATCAAAATGGAATGATTCAAAGCTTTCCATGTATATATAAATCTTATAACCAATTTCAAACTTTTATTTTGAAAAAAGCAATTTTTTCATATCTACTTGGACTGTCAAGTTGAGAATCAAACTACATATTAGGCCATAATTTTTGACTCATATTTGCAATGTCATAAAATTTAGTGCATATAAAAGATATTCCTTGTATCAAAATTTCTATATCACCTTCTATCAAAATTTCAGTCTAAAATTTGCAAATATCTAGTCATACAAACTGTACTTGCCCAAAATTTCTATATTGATAAAAATAGGAAGCTGGTCCTTTAAGAGTTAAGCTTACCTTGGGATTTTCCTTCTACGAAAGAGTATTGATGGAGTCCATTGTTGTTAAACTAAGAGTTATTAACCCCTAAAGGGCCAAGGCCTTTTTTTGCCAAAAACACCCAAAACTGCCATTTTATTGCAATGAGTAAAAAAATTTAAAAATATTTTTTTTGCACATGTAACAGTAGGATCTTACACCTAACTAGTATGAAAATGTGTGGAAAAAATTTAAAAAATTTTGACCGCACAAATTGCAAGATATTTGCTTTTAAAGTGAAAAAGACAAGATTTTCAGCACATTGCGAGACTAGATTTTGACTTTGAACATTTTAAACTTAAATGTTTTGCACTATAGAATTTTGAGCTTTAAATCTTTTTAGTGTATAATTGAGTTGAGAGTTTAGGGGGAAAAAAATCCAAAATTCCCTCAATAATAAAACAATATATTTGCAAATACCCCTGTAGCACAAAATCTCAAAATCTTAATTTTCATTATTTAAAAAATTATTAAATAGAAGTAGATATGAGATTGAAGGAAAACCTAAAATATTAATATCTTTTAAATAGAATTAAAAAGAACTAATTCTGATGGTGAAATTGTTTTAGCAAAAAAACAAAACCTTGTGGAACTTTTTTTTTGGAAAATTGTAAAAATTGCATTCAGAATTGGATCCTACAATTTTTTTTCCAAAGAGATGCTCTAAGTGCTCAAAAAACAAGATTGTCCATAACTTTCTCATAAAATCCAAATGAAATGAATCCAAGCTGTTCAAATAGAAAAAAATATAATCTATTAGGAAAAAAATTAAAAAAAAAAAAAAAAATATTATTAATTGCCTTCTGAAGGTTGTTTTGAGCTTATTTGGGCATACTTTTTTCCCGGGCACTAATTGAAAAAAAATAATATTCCTACAAAGATTAGCAGTTTTCTATCTTAAAATGAGTTTTGGAAAATCAAGACAAAAATTCAGCCCGTAGGTACCTACCCCAAATCCCCTTTGTTCCCCGAAGGAACAATGGGCTTTTACTGGTTAAATGTAAAAATATGTGTTATTGTAGACAGTCATCTATTTATAGTAGAACCACCCATAGTTGACCACTTAAGCAGTTCTGCACATGTTTAGAAGCAATATAAGGCAATGTAAATTTATTGCCATGCAGAAAGATAGAAATCACAGGGATTGAAAATTTTTTAGTAATTTTACACCTGAAAATTAAAAGCCATATCCAATATACAGAGCCTTCAAATTTTGATCATTCAAGAACTACTATGGAGCCATAATCAACCATCCATTCCTAACCAAGAACTACAAAGGAGCCAACTACTATTATCATAATTGCATACATTCCAAACAAAGGGAGAGGAGTTTGTCTATAAGCTAGTCTAAGAAAAGCTACTTTATTTTTCATGAAGGTTGTGGAACTCCATTCCAATGTATTTAAAGTATGGTATTCAAATAACAAAATAGTTTTGTCCTGGAGTTGTGTTTATGTGAAGGATCTCAATTGTGATAAGGTAGCCAACCCATTTTTTATCATCCCCCTATTTCTAATCTATAGGCTATTATTTTCTATGAATTTGTGGCTTAATTTACTAAAGCAGCTATGGCGCATTATGATTGGCTACCAAACAATCAATCTTGCAACCAATCCATAGTCGATTGTGCAATAAACCTATCGTCAAAAATAGAAAGGTCTATACCTCTATTATAAGTTAAAGAGAATCTTCTACTAAAAAATTCATAATAATTACATTTTGTGTAATAAAATTTTGAAAAAATATGCAATCCTTCCAAATTCTATTTTTGTACAAAAGAAAAATTCTGCATTCAAAAAACCTACGCTCCAAATATGCGTAATTGCTTAAGTGGTTGGAAATTGGCCGGCTACCTTAAATAACTTTGAGAAAAGTGCACCTTATCCCAATCGGAAAAAAAGGACGTCCATTTGGAGGCTATTTGATGGGCTTTAAAACCCTGTGTACAGTCAGATACAATAAACTTACAATCGGCTTATTTGAAGCATTCAAATATTTTGGCATAGCATAGAGAAAGAATTGAAATTTTTCATCTTGCATAATTATCACCAATCTTCACGCAATCCCAATTAAAAATTAATTAATTTTTCAAAATTAAGAAAAAAAATTTGTTGCATACTTTGTCACCTTCAAAACCTCTCTCGGCCCCGCAAGACACTTTGGAGTGTATGAAGCATGGAAATATCTCAAACATTATTTTTCAAAAAAAAAAAAAATTAATTAATTTTCTTAAATTTTTTTTCAAAATTTGTTGCATACTTTGTCACCTCAAAACCTCTCTCGGGGCCAAGAGACACTTTGGAGTGTTTGAAGCATGGAAATCTCAAACATTATTTTAAAAAAAAACCAAAAAGAACTTAATTTTAATTTAATTTAATTTAATTTCTTTTCATACCTAGTCACCCTAAAAACCTCTCTTGGCCCCGAGAGACACTTTGGAGTGTACAAAGCATAGAAATATCTCAAACAATATTGTTTGAAAAAAAAAAAAAAAAAAAAAAATGATTTTTTTTTCAAAGTTTGTTGCATACTTTGTCACCTTCAAAACCTCTCTCGGCCCCGAGAGACACTTTAGAGCATTCGAAGCATGGAAATCTCAAACATCATTTTTCAAAAAACAGAATTTTTTTTTGTTTTTTTGTTTTTAATTTTTTTATATTTTCATACTTGATCACCCTAAAAACTTGTCTCGGACCCGAGAAACACTTTGGAGTGTCCGAAGCATGGAAAGATCTCAAATATGATTTTAAAAGAAAACAAAAACAAAAAACAATCATTTTTAATTTTTTTTGTTTTTTTGTTTCATACTTGGTCACTTTAACCCCTAAAGGTTTTTGACTATGTTTTCACCAAAAACGCTCCAAAACTGCCATTTCTAATACAAGTGCCAAATTTTAGAAAAAAAGCATTTTTGGGACACATGTAACCATAGGATTCTGTAGTAAACTTGTTGAAGAAGATGTAGAAAAATTTTTAGAATTTTTCACCATGTGGATTGCAAGATAATAGCGTTTGAATTGACAAAAATCCTTTTTTTGTCCCTGCGAAAAGACGGGCAGCTGCCCTTCACAAGGTCAAATTTGTATGAAAAAATGTCCAAAATGGTGGTTACTCTTTGGATTCATTTTCCTAAACAAGTTGGATACATGCTTGAAAAAATTTAGATCATTTAGAATTGTACAATATATAGGAAAAAAATAGTAAGTAGGAAGAGGTAGAAAATGATTTAAAACATTGAATTGTTAAGAATTTATTTATGGAATTGAAAAATGCCAATTCCAACGGTTATAATGTTGTAATAAACAATCTACATCCAATGTTTTTATTTTTTTTCAAAAATATTGAAAATTCAGTGAAATAAAGGACTTCAAAGTTTATTTTAGAGTTGAAATTCCATATCTACCCTCAAACTAAGAATCCTCATAACAATTGACTCACAGATCCAAATGGAATAATTCAAAGCATCCCACCTACATATAAATCTAAAGAACCAATTTCAAATTTTTATTTTTAAAAAAAGCGATTTTTAAAGAAGTTTTTTTGCTGCCCAGGCTGCCCGCCGAGCAATGAAAATGACATATCATGCAATAACTTTTTATTCATGTAGTCAAAAGTTATGAAAATTGTTGGGCCTTAAAGCTACTCCTTGGGAAAATGTTGTATGAAAATTTGAAAGAAAAAGAATAAAAACTCCACTCATAGTGAGCTGCCCCAAAATGCTATGTTCTCAAAAAAGCTACATTCTCAAAAAAGCATGTTCAGGGCTTTAGGGGTTAAAAACCTCTCTTGGGCCCAAGAGATACTTTGAAGTGTCCAAAGCATGGAAACATCTCAAATATTACTTTTCAAAAAAAAAATATATGTATATATATATATATTTTTAATTTTTAAGTTTCATAAGGTCCTCCTTTGGAAGGATGGTTTTTACTATGAGTTAAAAAAAAATTATCCCTAAACCTTTAAGAGCAGGTTGCTGCTTCATAGTAGGTATAGTTGCAAGACCATAGATTTTTTGCAAATCTAGGATATTTTGTAAAGTGAGCTCTTTATACAAGTTTGCCATCCTAAATCCTAAGCCAACTTCTAGTGCCTATTTATTAGATCCTTGCGTTCACTACAAGAGAAAGGGGTGTTTTAAGTAGTGTCCTAGACATCACGTCTTTTAAGTAACGTCTTTTAAGTAAGTTTTTAAATAAATTTTTATTAAAAAGACAATCTTTTTAGTAAAATTTTACTTAAAAGACATTACTTAAAAGACGTGATGTCTAGGACACTACTTAAAACACCCCTTTCTCTTGTAGTGCATTCTACAGTTCATAGATGACAATGTTGTAGAGTCTAATGGCAAGACATAATACACTGAGGACAATTCAAAATTTAGTATAGCCTAGCTAAAGTCCTTTCCTGCAGCATTTCTTATGCATGATGGAAATGCCATATTTGAATTTTTTTGGTTGCATTTGTGCTAAATGTCATTGCATTAGTCTTCACATCAGATTTTGTTTTTACTAGAGATTTTTGGGTGGACCACCAAAAACACCATCTGAATTATTGCAAGGAACATTGTTTATTTTTTCTAGCGTTCTGGCAAAAACTGCATTTCTAGTGTCCAAGGAGTACTATGAATTAGAACAATCCTAAATTGTTGATTGGAAAAGTCAACAACTAAATATACCACTACAAATTATGTAGAAAAATGATAGATTGATACAAAAAATAGATACAATGAGGTATAAATTTATAATAAATAGAATTTTATGAACCAAAAAAACTAAAAATTGGCCATTTGTAAAGACTTGATGGTGATCAAATTTAAGAAAAAAAATAAAGCTAAAACCCTCTTCAAAGTTCAAAAGTGCTTATGCAAGCGAGCCCTATTTGCATGGACATGGAGGACATAAAATAATATATTTTTAGATGCTCCTATGTAGGCACATGCCCCCTATTGCGCCATTGCAAAAATACACCATATAGATTTCAACTCTAGATCTTTAATATTGGATAATCACCTAGTACAAATGAATCTAAAAATTCAAAGCATGACAAAATGATTTTTAAAGTATAAAATGTTTGAAAAGTGAAGGGTATGATTACCATTAAGTTTGATCATTTCAATTAAAAATTTCAACTTCATCATATTTATTCTTCAAAATCTATAGAAGATGACAAGAGACTCACTTTCATTGTGACAGAAAATAAATCCGGTGTTTCTTGCAACAATCCACTGATAATCATCACGTATTTTTTCCAGCTGTATGATGTATTTATCAATTACCACTTTTGAACTCCTAAACTACCTACCCTCTTGATAAGAATGTCACCATGGTGTGATGTTGTGGTATAAAGGGCACAAGAATAGAAAAAGCAACACGTCCGTTGTGAGATTGTGCTCATATGGACATGGAGTTCATTAGTTCAATGGTAATTATAAAATAAATATGCCATTTGGTGGAGAAAATATATGTTGATTATCAAGATGATGAGCTTATGCCAGACAATGACTTTAATTTTAATTATCTACGATAATCCAAATGTTTGCATTTTTTTAGGATTCAAAATAGAACCCAAAATCAGAATATAGGTTTTAATGTTAAACTTAGGTTGAACCAACACCATGACAACTTTCTAGCCAGCCAATGATTGGACTTCATTAGATTCTTTGTCATTAAGCACAAATAATGCATTAGTCATTGGCATTGTTATCAATTCATGGAGTTAAAGATTTTTTATTCACTCTTCTTATACCAAGCACTTATAAAGTAATTATGTATTTTTTATGTGCATTCTTATTCTATTCTTATATCTGTAATTGAGAAGCATATTATGCAATTGTTATGTTCAGTTCATGTAAGTCAGTAGTTGCTGTCAACTTTTCTACTTTAGAATGAAATCATTCCAGAGTTCATGGCTATAGGCCGCTTGTGGATATCTAAATTTGAAATCTATAATTTGTGGAACAAATGTAATTCACGATTTTAGATACCTGTTTAATACGGTTATAAGCTTTTGATTTATTTTTCTACAAATTCCAAACCGCGTACTTTTCATCCTATCTTTATTTGTTTTTTCATTTTATCTTCTTTTTTATTTTTCATCCTATCTTCATCCATTTTTTTCATCCTATCTTCTTCCATTTTTTCATCTAACACCATCCAATGTTTTATTCCAACATCATCCAATTTTTTCATCCAACATCATCCAATTTTTCATCCAGCATCATCCATTTTTTTCATCCAACATCGTCCAATTTTTTCATCCAACATCATCCAATTTTTTCATCCAACATCATCCATTTTTTTCATCCAACATCATCCATTTTTTTCATCTAACATCATCCATTTTTTTCATTCAATATCATTCACTTTCTTCATCCAACATCATCCAATTTTTTCATCCAACATCATCCAAATTTTCCATTCAATATCATCCAATTTTTTCATCCAGATTTATTTATTTAATCATCCAAATTCATCATATTTTTTTCTTTTATCATTCCAAAATAGTGCTCCCCACTCCCCATTCCCCGCTCCCTGCTCACCGCTCGATGCTCCACGCTCACGTGACAACATTCTCTGAATCATCACGACTTTTCAAGATTGGACAATTACTAAATACTTTACGTTTTTTTTCTTATAAATACTTTTGCCCGTGGCAATCTTAAATTTGAATTTAAAAAGTAGATAGACAACTTAATTAAGTTGCAAAAATAAAATAAAATGTTGGAATAAAAAGAATTTTTTGCTCAAAAATGTATTGATTATTGGGTAGCAATTATAAAAAGTTTAATTGGTTTTTTGAAGGATTTAAAAAAATTAAATGAGTTGATAACAATTAAAAAAAATTGAATTGATAACAATGGAAGCAAATCAACATAAAAAAACATTGAACTACATATGGTGCATAAAAATTGTATACTACCTAAATTGTAAATTAGAAAATCCAACTAGTCAAAACTTCAAGTTCAAAGTTCTCATTCACTTAAAAATACCTAAATGGTATCACATTTTGGAAGTTTGGATTAGTGTTCTATTTTGGGCTAAAACTAATCCTTGCTTAAGTCATATAGATTTGTATATAAAATGAGAAGAATATCACTATATTAAGATTAGAAGTACCTATATGGTAGCACTTTTTTAGAAGTTTAGCTGCCAAATAGTCAAAATGTTCGTAAGGATTCTATTTGGGGCTAAAACTAATTCTTGTTTAAATCATACATATTTGAATATAAAATGAAAAGAACCTCACTAAATCAAGACATTTCTACAAATTGATTTTATATACAATCTATCTACCTCATATTCTGAGCAAAAAGTGCCCAACTAAAATTAGAACTTTTACTAATTAGCCCTTTTATTGACTTGTTCTTTATCACATAATAATTACATGTGTGAAACTTGGAACTTGGAATCAAGAACAAATCTTCACATTATAAAGTTCCAAATTTGTATAGAATATTTTTTATTACTACCTATTTATAATCCAACAAGGTTGGAAATTGAACTTTAACTACAATTTGAAGAATTGCAACATGAAACGAAGTGGAAAAAGCCCCTAAGATCCACACAACCATTGAGGTTACCTAGTTTATAGGTCCAAGTTGATACTTATACAAAACAACTCTCAAAATCCTCCTTTGGTACGAGACATTAGTCTACCTCACAATATAAACTACTATAAGGTGAACACATCCAAAACCATATACTCCTAACAAATAGATTTCTATAGAAAGTGTGGTTTCAAAAATACACTTAAACCATTCCAATACTTAATTACAACTAGTTGATTGCTAATTCTCTAGATTTGATATGTAGACCAGATAAATGCAAGAAATACTTGTCGATTTTGTTGTGTTTTGACAATACTCATTATTTTTTTTCTACAGTACTTTAAAATTAGAAAAACAATTTTATTTAAAAAAAAAGAAAGGTAATGTATATACCTTTAAGATGAAGGTAACCACCCAAAGGGAATTCAATAAAAAAACTCTCTAAGTAGGAGAACTAGAAAAGTGCCAAATCTGAAGAAAATGAATACTTTGATGTTTTAAATATTAGAAAACAGAAAAAAAAGATAAACATATAAAATGAAAATTGGACATTTGTAACAAATCTATGGAGATGGTCATTCACCCCAAAAGACTCCAAAATAATATTTTATATGTTACAAAATGCAAACAGAAAGAAATGCACTTTTGGACTTCTACACCATACAATTAATTAATTTTAGAATTCCTTTGCATAGTAGCTACAAATCTACTAGAAGACCATCTAGCCCAAATTTGAGCTCAACATTTGTTTTCTTGGGTACTAAATAGTTCTAAAAACCTCTACATTGGCAAGTCTGACATAATATCTGGGGTTATTTTTGGACAATGAACTATTTTTGAAAATTACAAAAAAATTAGGCAAGGTGTATAATAGTCATGAGTACCATACTTGTAAATCTTGAGTCATTTGGAGTCAAAATGCAAAAGTTATGGCCAGAAAACTAATCAAAATACAAGGTGTGACGCAAAATAGTACAAGTGTTTTTTGCATTCACTCGACCAAGCTATGTGACAGTTTCAACCAATTAGGGAGTTCTACCTTTGAAAATTCATTGCAGTTACATTTATTATCCAAAAGCTCTAAATTTCTTTTAATTCATGATTTTCAATTGCTAATACTTACTACAAAATGTTTTTTTTCCTTAAAAAAAGTGCCTCCAAGTCTCCAACTATGCTGAATTGCTTATTTGACAGTTAGGGGTGTTTCACCTTAGGACGCTCATGTTGGACTGGTATGGGCTCGTAAATCCAAACGGAATTGAAGATAAAATTTGATTTCTACAAAATATCTTCAAATGAAAAGAAAACACTAGAAAGAAAAAAAACCAACAAAAGAAAAAGACCAGTTCACAACGCTTATATCTGTGAATGGGTCCAAACCAATCTATATAACTACTCCGTATTTATGTACCAGGATAAAATGTGCTTCAAATACCAGTAAACCCTGGTTCAAGTACAATAACGACCAAAATAAAAGCTTCCACAACAGACACAATTCAAGGAGTATTAAGTTAGAACCTGCAGCACTATCATTCAGGCTTCTTGGCTCCGCCCCACAAGCCGCAACTATAGTCAAATCACCAACGTATGACAATTGATAAAGCAGAGCAAGTAAAAACCAAACTTGAATATTATTTACAAGGAATCATTGGGAGTCCGGCATAGGGCATGCTGTGACAAACACAGGCTGTTGATACCTCCATGTTCTTAATCTCTTGTTCAACTTTGGAAAAACAAAACTCACCAGGCTATTCAGGAGCGTTCCCAAAAAATTCTGAATGCGTAATATACAAAGAATCGATCCAATTTGAATTTCTGCATAAGAAAGCTCCAGTCAAAATTCACAAGGCTCAGTTCAGGGGGCACTGGTTCTATGTTCATGCTGCCGCACTATTGATGCTGTCGTGAACATGCACAGGATGTGCTACGCAACGCAACGCAAATCACTACTCCCGTGGTAATCTCGGCATGATGCCTGGCGAACCACCCGAAGGCGAACCAGTTGGACTTGTGCTCGGACTAGTGCTCAAACCTGACGGTCCAGATTCCACAGGAGTAGAAGCGTTCGTGTCTGGTGCTGCAGAGAGGGCTTTCAACTTCCGTTGCTGCCTGTCCAGCTGATGCCGATTTGCGAACAGAGAGACTGTGCTTGTGTGCTTCACTGACGCTCGGGCGCTTGTAAGACCGCTCCTCATCTCCACCAAAACCCGGGACCGTTATGTTCCACTGTTTGTCGAGGACCAGCAACACGTCTTTGGCTTCCAGAACATCGGACTTGCGGTGTTTCGCCAGTACGAAGTCACACTTTCGACGAGATCATCTGCAATTTCAACCAACACCTCTTCCACATCAGGATCAAGGCGCTCTCCAGGGTCGATCTGGGCTAGTAAGTCTTGTGTACCGCGTTTGCTCAGAATACTGCCTGTTGCATCAAGTGGCTCGGTATTGGCAGCGAATACAGGAACCGACGAAGGGAGTGCGTTGTTGCTGTAACGCCTGTTGTTGTTGCTGCTGTACCCCTGATTCGGCTTCTGTCTAGCCTGCAGACGGAACTTGAATTAGAACATCGGTAACAATGACAGAAACTTTGAAATTAACATGAAGGTTGGAAAAGTAGCTTCAAATGATGATTTTACATCTCTGGGAGCTACTTCTTTCAGAAAACAAAGGAAAGCGACAGCACTACTTTCAAAAGGGAACACCCTGCTTCATCCACAGGAGAACCTATATGAGTTTTTCCCTGAATGTTATTAAAGTGAGACACTCATAATCACCACTTTAAAACCTTAGCCAATGGGTACATATTTTTTAAGACAATGTAGACCAGCCAACCATCTATTCTAGGTCATCTATTCAATCTTCATAACCATGGGATACAGTAAACCAAATAACACATTCATTAGCGCACATTGTTGATCACCTCCTCCACAACGGGCAAGTACACATTCGACCAAGCAGAACTCATACTCCTCTAGAGGAGACTTTCTACGAGTAGGCAGAACAGCAAAGATTTCAAACGCAACGCTGCTTAACCCCTAAGTGTCCAAATGGTCAACAATGTCTGCTTTCTTGTCGATAGAAGTTGGAGCGGAGTTGGAGCTAATCATGTTAGAAGCTTCAAAACGGTACGGTAAAATAATGTACCAACAAAAAGACGAAATCATACTTCACATACTGATGAGAGAAATATGTTTTGAAAGTCACTATAAGCAACTAAAGTGCAATGTCTAATTATAGAAAGGTCACAGAGGGAGTACATACCACGTAAGAATTCGGCATTCTATTTCCCATCGTTAAGAGAAGGTGATGACCAGAGCTTTGCCGCATGAATTCCTCACTGGGACCTGCAGGAATGTATTGGAACATCACTGGCTCCCGAGAACCGGTGGATGGATTCACCTGAGAATCAAAGTGAACCCAATTAGACAAAACTAAAATGTGTACTCATAGAAATTCTCTCCAACAGAACGGTGAATCTCCACAAGCAAAAACTAAAATATGAGAGATTTTGGACCCCAAGCAGTTCCCCTCATGAGAGCAAGTTCATGTGAATAGACGAATAGTAGTGCCAACTTGCACGTAAGACAAACTTTCACAATTCGAGTCATGTAACATTAGTAGCATTTTTTCAGAACAACGACGACTAGATAGGGACATTTTGAAAAGAATGGTGGTTGAGAAGAAGAGGAGGAGGAATAGTGCCATTGTTCATGAAACAAAAGAATGTATGACAAAAGCATCAAAGCTGTATCTGGCCGAACATCGCGTCACTAGGCGGAGCCATGTAATATTCCTCGGTTCCTGAATAAGGCACATTCAGATCATGCACAGGAGGACCAGCTACTGGCTCCAAAATTGGTTCGGCTTCTAAAACTTCATGGCTGGAACCTTCCTGAACTACGCCTGCCTGCAACAACTTAAGCTCCCAATTCTGCATCAGAAACATATGAATCAAAACTTGGCGAAAGTAAAATAAAACCAATGGCAAATTCCCAACATAAGAAGTCCTAGTGATCACCCCAGCAGAGCTTGCCCTTCATGCAAACATTGTATAACAATTTGCAAACATTTATGCTCCATGCCAAAGCTCTAAAAAAACTCAAAGCATTTCACAAACACATCTTAGAAGATACACAGCAACAAAACTAACACTCAGATAGATTAGTCTACAGACTAAAAGATTTCATATAAATTACACAAAGCCCTGTGCATCTATTTCTATTTTATCATGCCATTCCACCTATAGTACAACCTTCAGCATAATGTCCATTTTACTTCAAATATAATAACTCAAGGTAGAGGAGGTAGATAATTGTCCACTCCTTTCTGAATATCTTTGATGATCATTCTTGGGCAAAAATTGCTTCATATCAAAATTAAGCTTACATCACACTTTTCAAAAGTCATGTGCAATTTCAGCAAATTTTAATGACAGCATGAGCATTGTCTAGACACAGCACCTGCAAGAGTCACTAAGGTACGTACACCCATAATCAACATTGCCCAAATGTAACACCTACATTTGGACTAAGAAACTTCATTTTTTCTAAATATCGATTACACAAGATGCACACAATCAAAACATGAAAACAAAGTATGTGCATACCTTGGTGCGTACACAACGGGACATTTCAACAGCCAAAACATCTAGTTACATAATTCAATAGTTACACACTTCAAGGGCCAAGATTTGTTCCGTGAGATATTCTCCATCTAAAAAGAAACAAATTGTTTCTCCAAGCAACTCAAGAGCCATAAGAAAAGAACATCCTAGATCCTTTCTTTCCAATTCTAACAAAGCTCCAACAAATCCGATAAGCTCAACAGCAAAGTCCAACCCAAAAAATTGAAGGAAGAGCCCTCCTACCGATTGAAGATCATCTAGAACGTTATCACCCATCCCCTCGCAGTGGAAGTCCAACCGCACATTGTTGATTACCTCCTCCACAATGTGGAGGTACACATTCAACACACTCATTGACATCTCTTGCTCCTCTTCTTTATTCTATTTCATCGTCTTCTTCATCTTTAGGGTACGCAACCTCACTATTTCTTTCCAATTCCAAACCTCCCTCTCCCTTCTCCCCTCACCAAAAAACGTCCCACTCACCCTTCTCCTTTAAAACCTCCACATCCACCTGCAATTAAAAACCCAAAAACAAAACCCAAAAATCAGAAACACTACAAACAACCCATCCATCCAGCCATGCATTCACGTACCAACGGTACACCACAAAGCACCCACGCTCATCCATCAGCTTCAAAACTCTCGGATATCAACATCGGAAACAACAAATCACTACACACAGAATTCAAACTATCACACAACCTATAACTAATTCCTGATTCTCTCCTGTTTTTCTAATAATGTGCAGTGCAATCAAAAGCTTAGTGCTCTCTTCCGCTTCTAAATCCACCACCGAATCGCCAATGTAACAATCAATCCCAATCAGCTTCAAAACTCTTGGATACCAACATCGGAGATGACAAACCACTACACACAAAATCCAAAGTACAACACACACTCTAACTAATCCTTGATTCTCTCTAATTTTCTAATAATGTGCAGTGCAATCAAAAAGCTTAGTTCCCAGTGGATTGCCACTGCAACAATCAACCAACCAATCAACCAATCCATCCGTCCGTCCCAATTTAGTCCACCATTGCTATATATATATATATATATATATATATATATATATATATATATATCCAGACAATCAATCCACACCCTTCCTCCATTCTTCTCTCATGTTTGAGGCCTCCAAAAGCCCGCAAGTTATCTTGCGTTCCCACAGTGTTTTCACGTTGTGGAACGCAAGAAAGTGTTGGCGCTTTATTCTCACCCTTGGAATAAAATGTACACAATTAGGCTCTAATTTTGTCATGGGTAAATTTCTATCAGGTATTAACACATATAATTCAGTTATGCCTTTCAAGTAATGGATCTTTGATGTTGTTCCTATTGTTAGCTTTGTCCATTTCTAATTGCTATTGAAATCCAAAAGATGTTAGTATTGTTCAGCTGGTTTTTACTATGACTTATTAACAATCAAACTATGATTTGGTATTAGTCTTATATGCAAATAAATGGACTAGTATAATGGGTAGAGTTTATTTTACCCTTTCCAAAATGGTAAAGAAAGCTAAAATTGACCTAAATCCCTAACGAATAATGGTGGATGAAGTTAGGATTAATAAATCTTTGTATATTTTTTGATGAGTTCTTACTATTACTAATGGAAGATAATTTCAAATTTACTTCTAGAACTAAATAGTTGTACTAGAGATGTTATTTTATACTTGTTGTGGTAAAATAGAATTACTTCTAATTTCTTTGATGAAAGTTAATTGACGGATGAATTTTGACCGTGCAGTTCATCAAAATTCTTGCTTAATTCTTTTTCATCCTAAGTTCTTAATTTTTGACTTTTTGCGTAAGTATTTTTTACTGATGAATTTTGACCGTGTTGGTTCATCAAAATTCTTATGTGATTTTGTTTTACTTTTTACTTCTAATATTAGCTAGTTTTACTATCCAAATTTGATTTTTATCTTAAAGATAAAATAAAAGTACTTTTGACTTCTTTGATAAAAGTTGTTTTGTGGATGACTTTTGACCATTATCTGGTTCATCAAAATTCTTCTATAATTTCTTTTTTACTTTGGAAATTGAAAAACTACTTCTACTTTGATCTTTTTGTTTTTACTTTTACTCTAGATTCTAAAATCCTAAAAAATTCAATTAGGTAATTTTTTTTTTTTCCTTTCTACTTTTACTACTATTTTCTATTTAAGATAAATTTTGGTAATTTCTAGTATGGTAAAGTATTTTAAGATTACATTATTCTTACTAATTTAGATTATTTCTCTGTTGTAAATTTTTAAAACTCCTTGGTGGATTAATGCTGGATGATTCTTTCTAAAATTGTTCTTGATTTCTACTCTCACTTAAATTTCTTGTAGCTCTTGGAGTTTTTTATCCTATTCCTAATTGCAAATGTTGTCTAGAAAGCTATTCAAATTTTCTATCTAATTCTAAGTTCCAATTCTTCTTTCTTGTGGTTCCTTATGTTCTAAATTGCATTCCAACTTCTTAATTCTACAATGTTAATCCTACTTAGCAATCCTAAGTTAATTTACTAACTAGTACGTTTAAATATAAATAAAAGAAAGAGTTTCAAGAACTTACTCCAAAAATCGCAGATTCAATGATGCCATCCTTGTTTACGGTCATCGTGATTTCGTTGTAGTCGAACGTAGCGTCCATGTTGTCTTTTCTTTTCTTTTCTTTAATATGGAAAAAAAACGATTCTTTTCGTGTTTTCTTTCTTTTCTTTATTCTTTATAATTTTTTCTTCTTTGGGGTATATTTTGAAAACAAATCTAATCCTATCAAATCTAATCTAATAGAATTTTTTCTAATCGTTCAAAAGTCAAACAAACTTAAAAACAAACTTGTCAAGATTTTCTAACTAATACTAATTTGAGAACTTCTCCCAAAATCAAACTATTCTTTATTTGTTTTTTTCTCCTTCTTTTTCTTCCAATCTAATAATAAACGTGGCTAATAAGTCAAATTTGCTTGGTTAGTAGCCTAATATTGACTTTGGTTTCTTTTCAACAACTCGACTTCTATATCTTCCTAATTTACAACTTGGTGTCTAGTTTTTTTCCAACAATTTGGAATCAAGAGTTTGTATTTGAAAGCTAGAATAGTTCAGCTGAAGTGGTGATCATCAAAGCTTAGAAGACTAAAAATTGAGTTTCTTTTCACAGAGAACCAAAGAACCAGAGGTGACAAATTGTTGATCGTATGCTTGGTTTATCAAAGCAATGTGTTGGCTTAAGTGATTGGACTCTTTTGTTAACTGAACCTAATTGGCTTTCAATTGAGGGAAGCTTGGGCTAACAACCCAGTTCTTTAGTTGCTCCACATTAACACACCAACGAAATTTAATTCCTTGCCCGGCCTTCATCTCTAAGAGTCTAAGTCTAGTTACGTTATTTGTGGTGGATCGTTCCATATTTTCATGTGTTTTCTCACTGCAAGCTCTTAGCCTATACTCCCTGTAGCCCTTTTGATTTTGAGTTTCTTGCAAGCACCCTCTCTATTTTTGCCTTCCCACCTTCTCTGGCTTGTCTAAAATTTCTCCTGTAAAATCTGGCCAGACTAAGCAACCTGCCTGACTGCTCTGACCTACCTGCGTGGCTCTGACTTGCCCTTGCTGCTAGGCTGGCTGGCCACTTAGCCGGGCTGGCTAGCTCGGTAGTTGTTCTGGGTTTTTTTGGAATTGTAGTTCTAGTTTTCAGTCTAAACTTTTTGGCTATTGCTTAGCCAATTTTTGGAATTCAGATCCAAACTTCTGGGATTTAACCCATCACTGGGATCTCCTTTGAGGACCCCCTAACAAAATAAAAAGATAGAATTTCTAACCAGGGGCAAAGCTTCGCCGTCCGAGGGGTTAGCTCCAAAATTCTAACACTAAAAAATTCAATCTAAGAGCGAAGCTTTGTCGTCTGGGGGATTTAGGTCCAAAATTTGGTAAATATCCATTAGTGAGTTAGTAATAAGTAAGAGGTTTGGATCTCACCCAAATCACTCCAAATAACATGAATGACACTTTAAACCACGACTTCTAACGTCTAGGCTTCAGGGGAAATTTGCAACAACCAAAGGTGTGAAATTTATGGCCAAAAAAAGCACAATTGGAATTTTGTTAGTAATCCACAAAGACTCAAAATACAACAACGCTCAGGGTTTTCTGTCGCGACAGCGCGACAAACGCGACGTCATGGACGTCTAGTAGACCCCCCCGTCCGTCTAATAGGATGTTAAAGTTACCTTTGACTTTTAGAATTTTACCATGTATTTACCATGTGCCAGCTGGCCGCCATGTGGCATCCACGTGTTATAGGAAAAGCCGACCGTCGGTCGCAAAAGGCGAGTGCGGGTGGGGCGAGTGTGGGTGGGGCGAGTGGAATCAGGGTTGACTGGCTGCAAACTTTGGAGGCCAATAACTTTTGCAAAAATTACCCAAATTGGGCATATGAGATGTTTTTCGGCATCTACATTTTCTTTAGATGCCAAAAGACATCTCATATGCCCAATTTGGGTAATTTTTGAAAAAGTTATTGGCCTCCAAAGTTTGCAGCCAGTCAACCCTGATTCCACTCGCCCTACCCGCACTCGCCCCCGGATCGCCGGTCGCCTAAAACCGCGCTCGCGCCCCGGACCGCCGGTCGCCCTGGAGTGCGGGTGTTTTGAGGACAGTCAATTCCAATTTCTTCTCCCAAAGACCCGCACTCGCCTCTGGATCGCCGGTTGCCCCACCCGCGCTCGCCCTCGGACCGCCGGTCGCCCCACCTGCACTCGTGCCCCGGACCGCCGGTCGCCCCCGGAGTGCGGGTGTTTTGAGGACAGCCACTTCCAAATTCTTCTCCCAAAGACCCGCACTCGCCCCCAGACCGCCGGTCGCCCCTAGAGTGCTGGTGGTTTGAGAACAGCCACTTCTAAATTCTTCTTCCAAGGACCCGCACTCGCCCCCGGACTGCCGGTCGCCCTTGGAGTGCGGGTCATTTGAGGAAAGCCACTTCCAAATTCTTCTTCCAAAGACCCGCACTCGCCCCTGGACCGCCGGTCGCCCCTAGAGTGCGGGTCTTTTTAGGACAGCCACTTCCAAATTCTTCTCCCAAAGACCCGCACTCGCCCTCGAACTGCTGGTCGCCCTTGGAGTGCGGGTCTTTTTAGGACAGCCACTTCCAAATTCTTCTTCCAAAGACCCGCACTTGCCTCTGGACCACCGGTCGCCCCACCCGCACTCGCCCTCGGACCGCCGGTCGCCCCTAGAGTGCGGGTGATTTGAGAACAACCACTTCCAAATTCTTCTCCCAAGGACCCGCACTCGCCCCCGGACCGCCGGTCGCCCCTAGAGTGCGGGTGGTTTGAGAACAACCACTTCTAAATTCTTCTTCCAAGGACCCGCACTCGCCCCCGGACCGCCGGTCGCCCCTAGAGTGCGGGTCATTTGAGGAGAGCCATTTCCAAATTCTTCTCCCAAAGACCCGCACTCACCTCTGGACCACTGGTCGCCCCTAGAGTGCGGGTCTTATTAGGACAGCCACTTCCAAATTCTTCTCCCAAAGACCCGCACTCGCCCCCGGACTGCCGGTCGCCCTTGGAGTGCGGGTCTTTTTAGGACAGCCACTTCCAAATTCTTCTCCCAAAGGCCCGCACTCACCTCTGGACTGCCGGTCGCCCCACTCGTGCTCGCCCTCGGACTGCCGGTCGCCCCACCCGCACTCGCCCCCAGACCGTCGGTCGCCCCCGGAGTGCGGGTGTTTTGAAGACAGCCACTTCCAAATTCTTCTCCCAAGGACCCGCACTCGCCCCCGGACCGGCGGTCGCTCCTAGAGTGCGGGTGGTTTGAGAACAGTCACTTCCAAATTCTTCTTCCAAAGACCCGCACTCGCCTCTGGACCGCCGGTCGCCCCACCCGCGCTCGCGCCCCTGACCGCCGGTCGCCCCTAGAGTGCGGGTCATTTGAAGAGAGCCACTTCCAAATTCTTCTCCCAAAGACCCGCAGTCGCCCCCGGACCGTCAGTCGCCCCCGGAGTGCGGGTGTTTTGAGGACAGCCACTTCCAAATTCTTCTCCCAAAGACCCACACTCGCCCCCGGACCGCCGGTCGCCCTGGAGTGCGGGTGTTTTTGAGGACAGTCGATTCCAAATTCTTCTCTCAAAGACCCACACTTGCCCCCGAACCGGCGGTCGCCCCTGGAGTGCGGGTCATTTTAGGAGAGCTACTTCTTAATTCTTCTCCCAAAGACCCGCACTCGCCCTCGGACCGCCGGTCGCCCCTAGAGTGTGGGTCTTCAGAGTACACCCAATTCTGGACCCCCCCCCCCCCCCCCCCCCTTTAAGACGCGCACTTGCCCCTAGATCGTTGATTGCCTTACCCAAAATCGCCCAAGTAGGTCACTTGTATGGAATAGCTGTAAAGGTTGTACGTTTGTGTCATTTGTAAAGTGACTTCCAATTCAATGTCATCTTATTGATAAGCTAGAAATCATCAAAAACATATTCCAAAATGCAATATTTCCTTCCCTCGTTCCAAACCCCATCCCTAAACCCTAAAACCTAAACCTCAACTATTGGATTCTTAAAAATGCTTATTATAATCTAGCTCCCCAAAAAATTTACCCTCACCCTACTAGTCATGAAAACCGCAATTTTTGAAAATGTGACCTTGTAAAGTGGAGTTGCCTATTGCTCATGTCCTTCAAATGATGAAAAAAAAATAGAAAGAGGTTAAAAGTCAAAGAATAATCTGAACATTTTGCATTCAGATTTTGTAAGTCAAAAATATTTTGCATTCAGATCTAGGAAAGTTATCAAGCTCTAATGCCCTTACAAACTCCCTCCCACCCAAAAAAAAATAGAAAAGGATGTTGATCCCAAGAATAATTTTAAAACATTTTGCATTGAGGTTTAGGGAATCAAAAAAAATTTTGCATTGATGTTTAGTTAGTCAAAAACATTTTGCATTGAGGTTTAGTGAGTCCAAAAAAGCTTGCATTGGGATTTTGTTAGTCAAAAACATTTTGCATTGAGGTTTAGGGAATCAAAAAAAGTTTACATTGGGGTTTAGTTAGTCAAAAACATTTTGCATTGAGGTTTAGGGAATCAAAGAAAGTTTGCATTGGGATTTAGTTAGTCAAAAATATTTTGCATTCAGGTCTAGAAAAGGTATCCAACTCTAATGCCTTTACAAATTCCTCCCCCCTCTTAAAAAAATGGAAAAAGATGGTGACCCCAAGAATAATTTTAAAACATCTTGCATTGAGGTTTAGGGAATCAAAAAAATTTGCATTGATGTTTAGTTAGTCAAAAACATTTTGCATTGAGGTTTAGTGATTCCAAAAAATTTTGCATTGGGATTTTGTTAGTCAAAAACATTTTGCATTGAGGTTTAGGGAATCGAAAAAAGTTTGCATTGGGGTTTAGTTAGTCAAAAGCATTTTGCATTGAGGTTTAGGGAATCAAAGAAAGTTTGCATTGGGATTTAGTTAGTCAAAAATATTTTGCATTCAGGTCTAGAAAAGGTATCCAACTCTAATGCCTTTACAAATTCCTCCCCCCTCTTACAAAAATGGAAAAAGATGGTGACCCCAAGAACAATTTTAAAACATTTTGCATTGAGGTTTAGGGAATCAAAAAAAATTTGCATTGAAGTTTAGTTAGTCAAAGACATTTTGCATTGAGGTGTAGTGAGTCCAAAAAAGTTTGCATTGGGATTTTGTTAGTCAAAAACATTTTGCATTGAGGTTTAAGGAATCGAAAAAAGTTTGCATTGGGGTTTAGTTAATCAAAAACATTTTGCATTGAGGTTTAGGGAATCAAAGAAAGTTTGCATTGGGATTTAGTTAGTCAAAAATATTTTGCATTCAGGTCTAGAAAAGGTATCCAACTCTAATGCCTTTACAAATCCCTCCCCCCTCTTAAAAAAAATGGAAAAAGATGGTGACCCCAAGAACAATTTTAAAACATTTTGCATTGAGGTTTAGGGAATCAAAAAAGATTTGCATTGGGGCTTAGTTAGTCAAAGACATTTTGCATTGAGGTTTAGTGAGTCCAAAAAATTTTGCATTGGGATTTTGTTAGTCAAAAACATTTTGCATTGAGGTTTAGTGAGTCCAAAAAAGTTTGCATTGGGATTTTGTTAGTCAAAAACATTTTGCATTGAGGTTTAGGGAATCGAAAAAAGTTTGCATTGGGGTTTAGTTAATCAAAAACATTTTGCATTGAGGTTTAGGGAATCAAAGAAAGTTTGCATTGGGATTTAGTTAGTCAAAAATATTTTGCATTCAGGTCTAGAAAAGGTATCCAACTCTAATGCCTTTACAAATTCCTCCCCCCTCTTAAAAGAAATGGAAAAAGATGGTGACCCCAAGAACAATTTTAAAACATTTTACATTGAGGTTTAGGGAATCAAAAAAAATTTGCATTGGGGCTTAGTTAGCCAAAGACATTTTGCATTGAGGTTTAGTGAGTCCAAAAAATTTTGCATTGAGATTTTGTTAGTCAAAAACATTTTGCATTGAGGTCTAGAAAAGGTATCCAATTCCAACGCCCTTACAAATCCCCCCCCCTGAAAAAAAATGGAAAAGGATGGTGATCCCAAGAATAATTTAAAAACATTTTGCATGGAGGTTGAGGGAGTCAAAAAGATTTTGCATTTAGGTTTCGTTAGTCAAAAATATTTTGCATTTAGGTTTCGTTAGTCAAAAATATTTTGCAATGAGCTCTAGGAAAGGTATCTATGATTAAGCCCTTACGAAGTCCAAAAACAAAATTGGTATTGAATCCGAGGAGATCACTTAGTGTCAATTGGAACCTACGTGCCTTAAGTTTTTTGACCCCCCTATCTTATGTCCTAAAATTCAAATAAAAGGAAACAAAAAAATATGGGTAGATTTTTCTAGCTTTAAAGTTTATGTTGTGAATTATTGATATGTTTTATCTGTTAAATATAATTAGTTATGAATTTTTGAAGTAAAAGAATACACTGCAAAGTCGAAAATAATTTTCATACCCCTACCTTATACAAGAAAAAATTGTCTTAAAAATGAAAAATAAATTGCTAAAAATAAATTCCTATTGAAATTTCATTTAATATCTGAATATTGATGCAATGGTAATCAAAATGCATTCACAATAAATATTTGAGTCGAAAAATATGCCATTTCAATTCATTTTTCAACCTCTGACTCCTAGAAATCATTTCATACATTATTTGGATTGGAAATTTTTGGCAATAGAAACCTATAGTCATTATTGAACAAACCTCAAAATTATAGGTTGAAAATATACTTCATGAAAAAGTATATACGAGGTCCAAAATTCACTTTAACACACATGGTTTCTTGTAATTATACTAAGTGATCTTCCCGGGGTATTGAATTGGTGCAAATACTCATTATGTTGCCAAAATAAAAAGGTGTACATTACATACCTTAACCTGGAAATGTTAAAACTACATTTTCTCGCATTATAGCAATTTTGAGCAGCTCACTATGAAAAGAGATTTTGTTTTTTTCCTTTAAAATTTTCACACAACATTTCTTCAAAGAGTAGATTTAAGGCACAACAACTTTCATAACTTATCAAGATATGGTTTAAAAGTTATTGCATGATATGTGATTTTAAGAATTTGGTGGACAACTAAATTTTTTGAAATATCCACCTTTTTAAAAAAGAATTGAAATTGGTTCTTCAAAGGTATATATATATATTCATATACAAATCTTTAAATCCTTCCGTTTTTAGTTGTGAGATGAAAACTTATGATGCGCTCTAGTTTATGAGTAGTTAAGGATTTTCTACTCTAAAATAAACTTTAGAGTCCTTTACTTGTTTCATTTTTCAATATTTTCTCCTAAAAAAATTTCTATGATGTACATATTTATTGCAACATTGCAACCATTTGGATTGTCATTTTTAAATATGAGTATTTAATTCTTAATACTTTAGTGTTTTAAATGGTTTTGTATTTCTGTCCACTTACTAATTTTTTCCTAAACGTTGTACAATTCTCAACAATCCTTAAATTTTGAAGCATGCAACCAACTTGCCTTGGAAGACAATTTTAAAAAATAACCACCATTTGGGACCTTTTTTCATAGAAATGTGACCTTGTGAAGTGCAAATGCCCGCATTTTTGTAGTGATAAAAAATGGATTTTTGGCAATTTAAATGTTATTATCTCGCAATCTAAAAGGTGGAAATTTCTGAAATTTTTCTATATTTTTTAAAACAAGTACACTACAAGATCCTACGATTATATATATTGAATAGGAACAATTTCTTCAAGTTCAGTGCTTGTACTAAGAATGAAAGTATTAGAGCATTTTTGTTGAAAACGGAGTCCAATACATTTATGGGTTAAATTACACAAGGAAGGATTATCTTTAATTCACCATTGGATTTCCATCTTGGATTCTTGGAGTTATTACAACCTGTGAATTCCAAGAGCTGTACTTGCGGTCGCCCATGGACTTGCACTCCAGAGTTGTCAGGGTTGACTGGCTGCAAACTTTGGAGGCCAATAACTTTTGCAAAAATTACCCAAATTGGGCATATGAGATATGTTTCGGCATCTACAGAAAATTTAGATGCCGAAAAACATCTCATATGCCCAATTTGAATAATTTTTGCAAAAGTTATCGGCCTCCAAAGTTTGCAGCCAGTCAACCCTGATTCCACTCGCCCCACCCACACTCGCCCCCGGACCGCTTCACCCGCACTCGCCCCACCCGCGGTCGCCTCTTGCGGACCCGCTTGCGCCCCTACCCGCGGTCGCACTCCCAGTCAGCATTCCGCGCCATCCACGTCAGGCAATCCATTTATTGGGGGGTAAAAAAAATCGAACCCTAAAAAATTACGCGACGAGTCTTGTCATGTATACGCGACATTTTTTTCGCGACGTCACATGTCAGACAGACAACGCGACATCCAAACCCAAAAATCTATCGGACAAGACAACCCTGACAACGCTTAATTCAAAACGAAACCAAGGAGTTCTAACTAATGGCAGTGCTAGAATTTGGCTAGAATGTCTTTGGGATTAGTACTAAAAGAAGAAAGCAATAAAAATGCTAACCAATGCAATGTTAGTTCAAACTTGCTTGAAAATACCAAATAAACAAGCCAAGGACAAAGGGACCCCCACATCCTTTGTAATGAGCTCAAAGACACCAAGGTATGCTTGAAAACGCAAAGAATTCTTGAATTGAAATAAAAAAAAAGAGTTTTTGGCAAGATACCAAAATTCTTGACAACGTGGTCGCATATGGTGCAACTTAACAAATGCGAAAGGGGTGCAAAGAAAGGGGAGGAGAGGGCCTTATATACTTGCTCAATGCCCTCAACTTCCCTCCAATTACCGACTTCTACTCCTAAGTATATTCAAATTTACTTAATTAAAATTCTACACTACTATTGTAATTGCTCTAACTTTTGGAGAAATGCTCCAAACTCTAAGCCGACTATGCCATTGTCTTTAGAAGACCCAAATTAGTCTAAGAATCCCCCTACCCCTATTTCTTAACCATTTTGTATGTTAAAACCAACGTTTAGCGTATCGCTAAAAAGGGTGAAAATCTAATTGTTGGAGATAATTTTGTTTTCAAGTTTTGACTGGCCATGGTTGTCAATGAGGTCCAAGATAGTAAGAAAAGAGTCCAAGTGAACTCCAATTGGAAATTGGGAGCTTCTGGTATGCCGGTCAACGTAACGAATGTTTTAAAATCCGTTAAAATCCGTTAGCACCGCCGGTTCTGGTATTTGTTGGGGTTGGAATGTAATGCAATTTTCTCGGGCATTTTATT